>CM064914.1:1644179-2244179 GCA_032727855.1 Quercus ilex subsp. ballota | reverse complement strand
AGTTTGCTGTTTCGGTAAGGAATATGAGAGCTTTTCTGAGCCAAGGCTGTAATAACATCTCCTAAACAAGAAAGAGACTTATTAATATACTGTGCCTCCTTAAGCCTGTCTCCGGTAACTTCAGATTTGTCCACTCGTTCACTTCCGGCAAGGTCTACCAGATGCAGGCAACTATGGAGAGTGCTTCCTGATATATCTTTGCCATGCACATGTACTGTGAGGACACTGCATATATACGCAAAACAACCACATCTTTATCATTTTCAAACTTGACAAACTTCAAATACTGTATAGTCCAGATGTGAAAAAAAAAAGGATTTCTTTCTCCAATATCTACTAAATTTAAATAGATCCGGAATCAGCTCCTAAATACTAACCTGTGGGAACGACTACTACTGATGTTAATTGCGGTAGAGCTGACAACACGATTCACCTCACCAAGTTTCATCAAATTCAGAACATCAGTGGTGGACTTAACAGGATGCATTGTAGCATCTGGAAGACTTAAGCCGTTGTCACCAGTACAGCTCCGAATCTCTAATGTATGCTTAGTTAAGAAAATAGATTTACTAAATATACGTAATAAAAACACCATAAGATATAGAGTTTCATCTTCTACAACATATCAAGTTCATTTGTAAAGTTAGAAAGCCAATATGAAAGGATATTTGGTGGTTGATGAATCTTCTGTAAGAAGGTCTCGTACTTGTTCATTATATATTTCGACCATCTGGACATGAATGTCATAATTTATGATGTCCTTTCTTCTATTAGACAGCTGGAACAGATCTTTCAGAGCAAGATAATTAATCCCCCTTTCCTTCATTGACCCACCTGATGGACCACTCTGTCACCATATAAAAGAGTCAGATGGAAGAATCATGGTTAGAAATTATGAAAAACTCTTAATAGCCTATAGCTGCCCTTTGTTCTGTATACATGGATTACAAAACATAAAGGCAATTCATTATCACAGTAAAGGTATCCAGAACAAATAAGAAATAGGATATAGGAAAAGCTGCTAAAGGTAATTATAATCAAGCTTAATCTGATAATGTATATATGTTACCATGGTATGTGTTTTTCCAGATCCAGTTTGACCATAGGCAAAAATGCATACATTGTAACCATCCATCACAGACCTAATTAGTGGTTGTGTGTCCTTAAAAACCTCATCTGAAAATTAAAAGGTCAATATTGATTAAAAAATTTGCTTAATGAAAGAGCCATAAATTAGAAGAATCTCATGTGATATTACCTTGGGTGGCAGCTGGACCAAACACCCGGTTAAACTGAAAAACTTTCCTTCCATCTTTTTGTGGTTTTAGTGGGTCTAAGATCACAAGTGAACCATCGTCTCCAACGAAATCTATCACAGTTTTGGCTTCATAACTGAAAGATGGTCTAATTCTACAGTAAACTCGAATATTACCTGAAAATCAGGAATTAATCATTAGATTCACCTTAATGCTGAAAATAAAACTATCCCTTCAAATACAACAACAAAAAAAAAGAGACTTATATATATAGTCAAATTTTGTGTTTCAAAAGTTCACCAACCTTTCAAATCCTGGACCATGTTGTATAAATTTCTGTTCTCTTTTACAACCCTGTAATATCCAACAGCAGCAAAAGACAACTCCTGTACCTGACTTTCTGAACCAACAAAAAAATAGCATATTTTACACTTAAAGAAAAATTCATTGTAAAGGCCTCTATAATGTGCATATGGCAAGATCATTCAAGACATTGATTGATCAGTAAAAAAAATATTAACTGCTAAAAAATATGTATATTTTCAAGAAGAAAAGTACTAAAGAACCCCCTGCTTTTCAGAAATCATTGATGAATATCAGATTATGCTAAAACGTAGCGAGTGGAGTCACAATTGCAGTTTACTCCGTCAGTATGGATGAAAAAGAACATGGTCTAACAAAAATATCTTTATAAATTGACACAAATTACAAAAATGGGCAATGGTTTGATCTTTACTTTTTTTTTAAAGATAATATAAGTTGATTTGAACTGTGATAACTAATTTACAGTTATAATCCATAACCAGAACATTAACAATTCACTGATTCTATTTCCCCTAGCAACATACCTAGGTCTTTCAAATCTCTCTGCACCTGGGACTGCAAGTAGTTGAATTCCCTCTTTGTTGATGACAAAAGGCCCTTGAGATCCTGCAATATGAACACAACATTCTCAGATTAAGATTAGATATATGCAACACTCCTCCAATGCATGTCTTTTTATAATCATATAAGAAAACCAACTGCATTTTCCAATTGTCCTTTGATTTAAACAGAAATTTTGTAATAAGATTTGATGTTAAATGGGAATAATTACTTATTCTCTATGCTTCCATGTTTAAATTATCAACCAGGATTGAAAGATAATCAAAACTCTTCACTGTTAAAATTAATCAGAATTTTATAATCAAACCAATTCTAAAACTCATCATATCTGATTAGGAACTTGAGTATGCCACATAAGCCATTCAAACAGTGTAAATGGTAACCTTCAGACAATGGAAGAAAATTTTTTCCTCAAAATCTACAAGAAGTTTAGGATTGGGAAAAAAAAAAAAAAACTTACCAAAAGTTCCTTTTCTTGCATTTGAAATAGACTCCTATGTTTGCAGTTACCTTTGCTCAAGCAAGCTCTGCAACTCTAGAAAAGAGATGTACAAAAGTCAAATGACAATCAGGTGCAACGTTTAACACAATATTTAAATCAAGCTAAAGTGAGGAATAAAAATATTTCATATAGTGAAATAACATCCTTCTTGGACAAGTTTCCTCCAGACCAGTTTGAAGGAATATCCTCCAACACATTATGTGTCAATTTATAAAACCATCCACATGTATTAAATCACATGACTCATTAAATAGTTCATGTGACTAAAAGGAAACCTGAATGATCGTTTGAATCACCACTTAGTGAATTGGAAGAATTTTTCTCCAAACCGGTTTAGAAGTAAACTCTATCCCCAAGAAGGCCAAAATTGATATAACTAGTAGTTTTTCTTTGCTTTGAGACTTCAACCTTTTTTATAATAAGATTAAGCATAAGATGATACCTTGGAATTTTCAAGGGGAGATATTTCCTCCAAAGGCATATGTGTTGATTGGAGAGCTGAGCTACTTCTATCTTTCAATAAATCTTTTAACTTCATTTGCAACTGATTTTGGACAGAAGATATAAAATCTTTTAGGGAAGAGAAACTTAAAATGATAAATAAACCCAAACTTTTCAAATTAAGACTACAAGAAGTTAATTTGAAATTGAATTTCTACCAGGCTAAAATAAAGAAAGGGGAAACAGTTATGCAGTAAGACAACAATTGGAAATAGATGATGCATCTAATTGAAACCAAAGATCCTAGAGTCCCCTTGGTGGTGACAACTAATTTCTAATAGTTCACCGTACACTTTTCTAGCCAATATTTTAAGTTCGGTGATTAAACACCCAGACTGCACAAACCTAATGCCACTGACATATTTCAGTAGCAAACCTACAATAACTTTTTAACTGATGGTCCAAAAGGGCGTTTTCCATCATTACAATAATGAGTTCAGATCTAACAACGTTGATTATTACTTATTTTCATTGACAAGTAAAAAAGAATGAATTATTGATAGTTAAAATGTGGTCAAATAAGATTGTCAAATGTACATGCTACTGTATCAACTCTTGTTCTGATTATGATTATATCAATTATGTACTGTTTTAGTAAATAATAAGTATACTGTAAACTATTAACCTTCACCTATTTCTGATTGCTGCATCAACTCAACTCAACTAAGCCTTAATCCTGACTAATTGGTAACTACAGGCCTTAAATTGTTATCTTTATTTAGCTTAGAAATCAGCTCGCTTAATAGCTATTACATAACAATTTATCTCTGACATGCAATTGTGATATGGAAAACAAGTGATTGTCAAACTAATTAACGAAGTCTTTGTGTAGGTTCACAAAGAAATTCAACAGTTATAAGTGCTGCTTGGTGCACCAGAAAAAGTATTGCCTGGGTTTGACACAAGTATGGGCACAACAATCGAAGGAAGAAATATACGTTATCACATGTAATGTTCCCTACTTAATCTCCCATTTTAATCATAACAAGACCTATTATACTATAGCAAAGAAAAGTTTCCCTAAACCACAGAACTTTTCCCGACATCAGTCCCTTATACTAAAACTGATAAAAAAGAGAAGGGCCAAACCAAGAATAAAAAAAGGTAAAAATTTTTAAAAGTTCTATTTGGTTATCCTAATCTACAACTCTATATTTCAATATAAAAATAAATAAATAAATAAATAGACCCTCACACTTGAAAATTAAACATATCTTCAGAATATGTGTCTAGGAAAAGAATAAAATCTTCTCATGAGTCATATAAAACGGACCTCAGGGAACTTATTCTGAACCTGTTCCTCCAAACAACTTGACATGATTCTACTGAATAGCTTTACTGGATCCTGTAGCACAAGGGAAATATAAGAAGGAAAAATAAATAAGAATCAACTTCAAATCTGACTATAATTCAATATTTATAAGTAGAATCAAAGTAAACTTCTCTAATGATGTAACTAACTGTTACCATGTTTCTGTTACGGGAGGAAGCAAGGAGGTTCTCATCAATGTTTTCTTTTGAGTCAACCATGCAGTCAACAATTAACTTGACAATTAATTCTATATCAGCTGCATCACATGAACAAAAGTAGAATGAATAACATTGTATTCACCAAGTAAAAGGTAAGACAAAAAAGGTATCATCTAAAAATTTATTTTACAACATTATGTGAAATCACTCTGGATCTTTCTTTAGCAACCAATGCCATTATGCAAAATTTCTAGAAATTTCTATACAAGTACCTTATGAAACATTTGATTTGCCATAACAATGAGTGAAAGAATCCTGATAGATTATTTTAGTTCAAGAGCTTTACTACTTGTATACAAATGCAGTTATTTTGACTCGGAAGTCTATTGATGGAATCTTATTATTAACCATATTCGCTGCTATTTAATTCAATGAGTTTGACATTGATTTTGATGATATTTAACAATGACTGTGAAATTGTCTATGTCCATTGGCCTTATAAAAAAGATCAAAGCTAAGTAACGCCTCATTGATTTATCTAGCAAATATTAGTACAGATGTATAACTACCTAGTAGACTATATGCATCTATGAAACATAGACAAATGCATAATGAAGAGTGACAATTCAACCTTCAATAGGTGGCTGTTTCTGATTGTCACTGTCAATAGGTGGCTGTTTCTCACATGTTGCAGACATATCTAAGCGCCTACAGGAGTCTGATGAGATTGCAGCTGAGGCTCTAGCATGCATCCTACTAGCAGAATGCACGGAGAATGGAGATTTAACATTTTTTAAAAATCCATTCCCACCGCCCATCTGCTTCCATTCATAATATGATTTAAGAGTCAATATGCAGTCAACAACCTTTGCTGCTGACCCTGCCTCCATTGCATCCTGAGAAAAGTACATTCCAACAATTACTTAGCAATAGGTACACAGTACACACACACATACATACATATATATATATATATATATATATGCGCATCCATATAAAATAATGTATATAGCTTACCCTGTCAAGATCAGAAGCCTCAAAAGCAGGCAACTTCAGCTCTTCAACAGCCACCAAAAAGTTCCGGACATTCTCAAAGTACTGATAGGCAGGCAGCGGTTGGGATTCCCAGGAGACTGATTGTAAATGTGACGGATTCTCCACAACCTTAAAATATTAATCAAAATCAAAGCAATCAGAATTAAATTTAAATTAAAAAAAAGAAAAGAAAAAAAGAAGAACATGATGCCTAATCTCAATGTGGGACACATAAAATGACTAATCACAGCCTAATAAGAGTATCGAGCCTAATTTGGTAAAGGTGGGATTGTTAACTTTTGAAAAAAAGAAATCAACATATAAAACTTTCTTTCACTTTCCTCAGGTTTCTCAGCAGCCAAACAAGAAGGTAGATAGCTATTATAACCTCAAGTAGCAATGTAATACCTTAGGCACTGCTCCTGGGTTAATCTTGTTGATGGCATTGCATAGGACCAGACCATTTCTCAAGCAAGAAATGAACTCCCTCTCTGATGGCTGCTTCGATATGTCCAGCGGACCCACCAAACTCTCAAGCCAACTGACTGCTTGGTATCGCCTCCAAGCTGCAAAAATTAGCATAAGAAAAGGGATCATTAACACTCATTCCTGAAAGAACCAATAATATTTCCATGTTTGGCTTCCAAGAAAATGCAAGAAATCACAAAAATAAATAAATAGATAAATAAATAACAACAATAATAAGCTAACACTGACTCAAAAAACTAAAAACCTAAACTTGGCTTTGTACCTCATTTCTTGGAAAAAACAGAAACAACCGCTCATTAAAAAAATTCAAACTTTCCATCACTTTCTTTCCAATTCTTCAACTTTCTTTTTTTTTTCTCAGCAACCAAACAGATACACAAAAACGTGAAACTAAATTGAGAGAAAAGACTGACCTGCTTCTTCAGCCTTTCTTGAAGCCAAATTGAATTCACGCAACCCACTTCTTGCACTGTCCTCCATTGTAAAAAGCCACCCAATCTCTTTGCTTTCTTGAAAAAGCACCTGAAAATATCAGAAACCCATTAAAACCCAGAAATCAATCACACAAACGAACAAAACCCAGAAATCACATTCCCATTTCAGTGATCAAAAACCCAAGAAAGCAATCACATTCCCATTTTACGTACTTGTGAAACTTGTTCAGTTACTGGGTACAAGTTCTTTCACTGTGGGATTAAAGAAAAACCATGAAGACCCAGAAAACAGAGAGAGAGAGAGAGAGAGAAATTACTTGGAGTTGAAATGGAACAGAGAGAGTGAGAGAGTGAACTATGGTTGTTTTGGTTTTGGGGTTTTTTTTTTCTTTTTTTTAATAAACTTTTTTATTAGGGTCGGATCCGAACCTGAGGTTTCGGAATCGTAACGTTACTAATTGAATTTTTTGAATTCAAATGAGCAGGAACAGATGTGCTTTTCTTTAGGTAAGAATGATTGATCCTAGCCGTCTATTTTGTTGACCAAGTAGTATAAATCAAAGGACCAGATTTATAGTAAAGGGTGTTGTATTTTAAAAGAACTTTTGGGTTGGGCTTCTACTAGAAGTCTTTGGGTTTTGGTTTGTTTTGTGATTTCAATGTATGAGACTATCAGATTCTCTTCGATATGATTTCTTTCCATTTGTGTATGGCTTGCCTTATATAGGTACTAGTAATTAGTAATTTCAAATTCAAGCTTTTCTCTTTCTTTTAATCAAGATAGGAATTTTATTTCTTGTAAAAAGCTATTTTAAATTAAAATTTTAAAATTCCATAGTATAATTAATTGTGAATAGAAAATAATATTATCACATTTAAGACGAAAAAGCTCTTATAATGAACAATTAGAACTCATATTTTTCAAGTATTGAGTCTCAACTCTCAAGAAGCGTAATTAGTAAATAAACTTCATGTCCTTAAATAAAAGGTGCAAACTTATAACATTTCTTATTATTTAGTGAAGAAAAAGTAATGAATAAGGGATGGAAGGATATTTGTAAGGGTCCATTTGGTTCCCGTAAAATATTTTCCGGAAAATATCTATTTTTCGGAAATGCTATTTTCCAAAAAAGGAAAATATTTTCAAGCGTTTTGTTGTATTATGAAAATTGTTGTAGAAAATATTTTCATGTGTTTGGTTCTATTCTGAAAATGCTATTTTCCGGCACAACTCACCACCACACAACAGGAAAACCACCAAAACACCACCAACCACACCACCACAACAAAAACCATAAATCCACCTCAACAACAACAACAAACCCACCGCAACTCAATTAAAACCCACACAACCGGCCACAAACTGAAAGAGCGAGGAAGAGAGAGTGATCAAAAATGGAGGGAAAGGGAGAGATCGGTCATGGGTCATGGGTGACGAGATCGGTCATGGGTAACGACGAGATCGAGACGAGATTGAGAGGGCGACAAGATCAATCACAGGTAACGACGATGCCGATGAGATCGGCGGTGATGCGATCTCAGTGGGGTGTGATCGGTTTGGGGTGATGCGATCTTCGATGGATCGGTCTGGGTGCGATCGGTCTTCGGTGGGGTGCGATCGATCTGGGTGTGAGGACGGCGATCTGATTTTTCGGCGCGATCTCTCTTTCTCTCTCTCTCTGTTTGCGCATCTGAGTCCTTTCTCTCTTTCTTTCTCCCTGTTGCGCGTTTGGTCCTTCTTTCTCTCTCTCTTTCTCTCTTTCCGGAAGTGAATTGAAGGTAAGATGAAAACGGAAATGGTTTTCCGTAATTAGAAGGCAATTGTACGGTCAACGGAAATGATTTTCCATTTGACCCAATTTTCCTTGCGCACCCAAACAGCCTATTTTACAAAAAATGCTTTTCTGAAACTGTTTTCACCCAAAACAAATAGACCCTAAATTTCAATTGGTGTTTTTTGCTTCTTAAATATTGTTATATGTGCAAATCACATGCGTCAACCTTTGATTATTGTATTGGTGTGAACATGTGCATGCACTAGAACCTAAATATTTGTTGGCTTCTGTTAACTAAAATTAGTTCTTATTTCCATTTCATGCTTGACTAAGGCTGTTTGGAAGCTATACTCATTAACATTTCTATTTCATACTTGACTTTGACTAAGGCTTATTTGGCTTCTGTTAACTAATTCCTCTCCTTTTTACCTTTTGAATACCCACAATAATTTTAGAGAAAATAGTCAAAATATCATATTTAAAAGAAAAAGAATATCAAGATATGCAACCACGGTTAAAAATAATGAGTATTAATTAGCTTTAACTTGTAAAAATTCTTATTGTCAAATAATTTATTTAATAATTGATGTGTATTTTATCGTTAAGAACATATTATATTGTATAGTCAGAAGTTTATAGATATACATGAAATTCCTAGGACTACTAAGATTAGTATTATAAACCCTTGGAACTAATTACAAGCAATAGTAAAATGAGCCTAAACACACTCTCTCTCTCTCTCTCTCTTTTTTTTCTCTTATGCATGTACTACATTTTCTCTAGCAAAAATACACACCATATTCAACTTTTTAACGATTATAACTACACTACACATATTTACCCAAAAAAAAAAAAACTGCTCTATGCCATGTATTTAAGTAGTTGTGAAAAAGAAGAGAAAAAATTGCCATGTATTTAAATAGTTTTGGGATGAGTTTAAAAGCCTTAGATTTTTTAGATAAATTATAAAGTACACTCATAAAATTTAAAGTTGTTTAGATTTTATACCTTAAAGTTCACCTTCATTAGCAAAAACATTCCATCTATTAGTGAACTCGCCTACGTGGCTGTCCAATGACAAGCTAGAGTCTAACATGTAATTTTTTTTGCCATGTAGACAAGTTCAGTAAAAGAGGGGATGCTTTTGCAAATGGAGATAAACTTTAGGGTTTAAAATTCAATTTTTCAAATTTCAGGGTGTAAAATCCAAGCAACTCCAATCTCTTAGGGTGTATTTTGCAATTTACCCTTATTTTGATTCATAGCTTCACCTCTGTGTGTGGACTCTAATTTACCGATAAGCCCTACATGTAATCAATATATTTTACCTTCATTTGTTCAATGACTCACTTGAAGAAAAAAAAAATGATAAATTCAAGTTACATTTGATCTAATTTTTTATGATGTTAATATTAAATCATTCATTTTTTATAAGGAATATATCGACAAATCAACCTTTGAATTACAATGTTTTGTTATATTTTGTGTACTTACAAATATCAAGATGATCGGAGATCAATTACTATTTCATCATAAAAAATTTAAATTTCAAGTATGAAAGTTATATGCAAAGCATGAGTTTTGCATAAATAATATTATACAAAACATGGGTTTACGGATTACACCCAGGGTAATTTTTTGCAACATTGCACAACTCAATAATTTTTTATTTTGACAAATTCACCATAAAATTACATTCTCTCCTTATAGCTTTCCTGCATGCAAAATTTCAATACTATCAAATATCATTAATTATCTCATGCGTAAAAAATTTAAATTTCAAGTTTATTGTATTTTAAAGGATTAGTTGTAAAGTACACCCCTAAATTTTGGGATTGCTTGGATTTTATACACTAAAGTTTGAAAATTTGAATTTTATACCTTGAAGTTTACTTTTGTTAGCAAAAGTAGCCCCACCAAAGTGGTAAAAAAATTATACATTTGACGCTAGTATGTCACTTAACGACTATGTAGACAAGTCCTCTAACAGAGGAGCTGCTTTGCTAATGGAGTTAAACTTCAAGGTATGAAATTCTAATTTTCAAATTTTTAGGTGTAAAATTCAGACAACCCTAAACTTTAGAGATGTAATTTGTAATTTACCCTACCTTTTTTTTTTAGGTATAACTATAATTTTACACATCATTTTCCAAATAAAATAAGATAATAATAGCTTAGTTGTACTTTCCCCTTTTCCTTTTCATATAAGGAAGAGATATAAGGAAGAGGTTTTTACCCACCATAAATGTATGTGCTAATAAATAATAATAATATCTCATAAGTTATTTACATTTGATATATACATGTAAAGAAGTTGAGTCTCTAAAAAAAGGTTGAGTCTTTTTTTATTTGAAGAAAAAGGAGAAAGAACTTGAGAAACTAATATAACATAAGAGTAATACTATAACTACAAAATATTTTACAATATTTTTGTAAACTGTTAATGTGTCTAATTTTTTATTGGTTTTCATTTAGGCCCACTATTTATGTCACTTTTTCATTTACCAATAACAACTCACTACATCAATAGTTTATAAAATTTTTTGTAAAAAAATTTATATCTCTAATATTACTCATAACATAATTGAATCTAAACTCATAAGCTTAAAGTTTTTAGTTAATTGATATTATTTCAAAGTGTTATCTCCCTAATAAGTGGTATCCATATAGGCTATAATTCAAGATGTTATCCCTCGAATAAGAAATATCCATATATATTATACTTGGAGATGAAGATGTGATAAATATGTCTACATCGCACAAGGTAAGTCCAAAAAAAACCACAAAAATGATATTTTAGGAAATTTGAATATTAAAAAAAGCGCCACAATATGAATTTTATATATAGGATTGAGTGTTTACACATGATTTCTATATGAGAATCCATGGGTGACATCCATGATGTAAATATGCCCAATAGGTTTTTACTTTTACTTTTAATATAGACAAGAATAGGTTGTAGGAGTAGGATTGTCCATTACTTAGAAAAAGAGGTCTTTAAGCCCACATATGAGCAATGTCTCTCATGCATGAAGGAGAGAATGTTGAGTGTATAAATGAAAATCTCAAAATAAAGAAAAATGAAAAACTTAAGAAATTAATACAATATAATATGAATAAAAATGCAAATATCATTTTCCCACAAAACAGAATCTAAACAATAGCCCCATTATAGACTAAAATTGCTTGAGAACGAAGCAAACAAATTTATTTATTTTTTATTTTTTAACTAAGCTTACCCAAAAATGCTACCAATAGATTTTTTAACAGGAACGAGATTGAGGATTGACTATGCCTTTCTGGGAAATTAAAAACCCTTTAAAAAAAAATAGTATATTTTATTTCTCGTTTTTTGCTGAATTAGTATGTTTTATTTCTAATTATTGAAAATCCTTCCCCCTTATTGTTTACTATCAATAGAACATATATATCATTCTTAGGCAATTATTGCCACATATATATACTTGCTATTTGGTATTAAGTTTGTGTTTGGGAAAAATCAAAAATATTTTCTCTTCTTTTTTCAAAATTAACGTACGGCATTCAAAGATTTTTCTTTTGAGAAGGACGTACGGCATTCATACTTGATCTTTTCTGAGTCCAACTCTGGTGTCACGGATTTCATAGAATCACATCAGATCAATACTTGACATAACACAGGATCAATGAAAATGGAGGATGCAACATTATTTTCAAAATTACTTTAAAAAGAGAATTTTTGTTTTCATAATGAGTAAAAAAAAATTTAGGATTTTTAGTAACGATGTTTTGAAAATGTGTTTAATACATGCACTTAAAAACATGTATTTCGTTATTTGAAAATATCTGTGAAAATACGTGTGGGTGTAATATTGTAGAAATACGTATAATATTGTTTAAAAATTGAAAATTATTGTTTAAACACCCCTACCAAACACCCTCTAGTTTTTAGGAATTCAAAAAGTTACTCTATCTATTTTAATACACTATTTTACAATATATCTAATATCGAATACTTTTACTCAAAAAAAAAAAAATCAAATACTTTATTCTTTTATTGCTTAAAATATTATTTCTTTATTATTATTATTTCTTTTATGGGATTTTTTTTTTAAATATTTCTTTTACCACTCGTCTTTTTTTTTTTTTTACTTTTATTTAAATAACATTTTTTGTGTTTATCATCTTGTTAGGTGGTAAAAAATTATACTGTACTATTTTAATGTTTTATATTGTGCTATTTTAACACACTTGATGTAAATACTCTAACGAATTAAAGGTTATAATTTCAAGTTTTAAAATGTAAAAATTTAAACCTCAATCCACAAAAACTACAAGCACAATGTAGTTTCACTTAAATAAACTAAAATTTAATTTGTTACTTTTAAAATATAATTATTGAAATTGTTATTTTTAAAGTTAAGAGTTTAATTTGTTAAACCTATAAAATAAGGTTCAAAATAAAATTTCATTAAAAAAAAAAAAATCAAACTTTTAAGGATTCTTTTTTAAGACACAACAAAATCTTACAAAATTTTCATAACAAGTTCAAAGTGTCAACACACCAACAATGACAATAATAATAAAAAAACGATTTTTTTTTTTATAAGTTAAAATAAATAAATCTTATAATTCTGAAGTACGTATAAAGTAACAAATTAAAGTTTAGAATTTTAAGTTTTTGAAATGGTAAAAAATTAAACCTCAATCTACATTAACTACAAGTACAACGCAGTAGCACTTAAATGGACTGAGTTTTAATTTGTTACTTTTGAAATCTTATTACTAAACTTATTACTTTCAAAATTACAGAGTTTAGTTTGTTTGTTTGTTAATTTTTATAGCTATGATAGAATTTTAGATTTATAGGGTTTGCTATATGATAATGGTTTTTTATTTTGAGTCAAGACACCAATTGATTTTTAGTATAGTAGTTATCTCTTACTATTCTAGAATTAGATACTTTACTAATTGAGCTAACTAAAATTCACGATGTTTAATTTTTTAAACCTATAAACTAAGGTTTAAAGAAGAAGTTTCTAATAATAATAAAAAGGATAAAAATCATAAATCACTTACAAGTAGTTTTTTTTTTTAGTATTTTTTTTAATGGACAATTACAGTTATTAGTGAATAATCCTAATCACAAAAGAGACCCTATTTGATTAGACTTCATTATACCCCAAACACTTTCTAAAGAAAAAGTTCCAAAAGTGGGAAAAACCCACTCTTCAAGTAATAGGCAATTCCATTTTTGGATATTTGCCCCATATAGTATACCATCTGTCACCTTTCTATTTTGTATTCTAATTTTGGTCACACTTTCCTTCGTTAGACCTGCCCAAGAATCCCACCCTATTCGAATAACACAGCTTTATTATATATATAGTCTTCTTTTTCCTTCTGTTCTCTCTCAAATCATACCTGGTTGTTTCAGTGTTTGGAGGTCAGGAAAAAACAAAAATCTCAAAGAGAAACATAATGGGTAGAGGGAAAATTGAGATAAAGAAGATAGAAAATCTGAACAGCCGTCAGGTCACGTTTTCAAAACGGCGTAGTGGGTTGCTCAAGAAGGCCAAAGAACTCTCGGTTTTATGTGATGCTGAGGTTGCAGTCATAATTTTCTCTAGCACAGGGAAACTCTATGAATTTTCCAACACTAGGTGCGTACGTGTTCTTTCTTTCTTTTGTTTTTGATGAATAATTGTTTATTTTCTTCTTGTTTGGCTTTTCAATCTTTATTTTTCTTTTTCAAATATTTCAACAATTTTCTTTTTTTTGAGATTAAAGTTTAATTGTTGTTGTTTCTCGAAGCTGATATTTAAAATTTCCATGAAACACGTTAAAATTTTATAAAGCAATAGTGTGGTTGATTAAATTTAAGAATTCCGGATTTTAGTCCGGGTTAAAGATTTGACTTTTTAATGACGAAGGGAATGGTAAAACATGATCAAAGATTGTGTTTTTTTTTTTTTTTTTTTTTTAGTTTGAGCCCATGAATGCCAGGCAACATTGGATGAGTCTTTTCTGTCGCCGGCAATCTTACGGCACAAGTCAATAACTTAAGAAGAAAGTAGTCTCGGATTTGACCTAGTTGACCTTTTAGACTCTAGCCCAAAAAAAAAAAAAAAAAAAAAAAACTTTACCTTGTTGACATGCGAGTAAAACTGAATATATTAGTAAATTACTAAAATAAAATATAACTGACAGGTTGTTATTTGGTATATTATTACTGAAAATAAAAATTAATTAATGGGAAAATCTAAAAGTAGCAGTGTCTGGTATGAAAATATTTTCAAAATAGCTGACTCAAGTGCAGAACTTAGTTTGATAAAATAAGAAATTTCATAAAAAGAAACCTATTTTTGTGTCTACAATGTCTTTGCTTTCACAACTCGTTTTCCCATGCCTAAATATCACACATAAGAGAGGGTCTTTAGGAAAAAGTAGAAACCCTCTTTTAGAACTTATCAAAAAGAATCCCTCTTTTAGTAAAAGATGGTAATTTTAATTTAATTTTTTTACACAATTATCTTCTGTATTAGTAATTTTAATTTATTTAGATATTTTACCCTATTTATTTATTACACAATTATCTTCTGTTTTAGTAAGAGGATATTCATTAGGATTAGCAGAAATGAGTTTCTATCATTATTTTTATGGGTTTTTTTTTTTTTTTTTTTTGGGTCGTGGTCATGAATAGGCCCAAGTAGGCCCAGATACCAGGTTTAGGTTTAGGTTGTCTTTTGATTATGTGGGCTAGCCCCTGTAAACTTTGCTCTCCATTAATAATGAGAGTTAAATATATGTCAAAATAAGATTACTAAGATTTTGGTAAAAGATTATTAGGATGATTAACTTCGGTTTTAAGAGGAAAAATTATTATTATAATATATTTTTATAAATGATATTGGAAGCTTAATTTATTTTAAAAAAATTACAATGAATCATGTTCGCAATTATGAAAAAGATTATGTTCCTAGACTTATTGATGTATAAAAGAGTATCACGCTCATTAAAAAAAAAATCATGATTTTCATCAAAGAGTGGGGTCTCTTCTGCCTTGAAATTTCAACGATATACGATATGTTTGAGCCCTTAATCAAAGGGTTAGGAGGTGGCTTAAAAATTTTACAAAGTATTTATACAAATTGGTAAGGTATTTGGTATGTCGGGCATATGTAATGCCCCTCTCACAACAGGGTGAGTCATATACTTGTAGGCTCTAACCCATATGAGGGGAGCATTACATATGCTTGATACATATGATACTTTTTCCCAAAGTGTCTTCTCTCTTAAGATTTTGGTGTTGACCATAGTTACCCATTCATATTATTCACTACAATTTATATTGTTATCTCACACAGTCACATGCACCACTAGTGTGTAATGAACCCAACTGAGTGTGAATTAGTAAACACTGCAAATGTAACATTTAGTAAAATAGTTGCAAGATTGCAAGAAAAGCATTAAATTAGTTGCAAAATTGCAACTGAATTAGTTAGTAGGTTATTTGGATTTGTTCATGACTTGTATCAATACTTGTAAGTCAAGGCAATTTAATTATTGAAGAACAAAGAATTTATTTTTTTACTTCTTTTTTCAAATTCTCTCCTCTTTTTATCTTCTTCCTGAAGAGTGGGTACCTAGATTCAGTCAATTTCCCATTCATTCTCTCTAATTTCCCCATCCCTTCCAATTTATTTACCTTAGAGCTTAGCAAGTTCTGGTTCATTACATAGTGTAGGACTAATTCTATCAAATGAATTATATAATATAAGTGATAAATATTTCTTATGGTTGCTCTTTTTCTCATTCATGCAGCATGGAACACACCCTGTCAAGATACAGCAGGGGCTTGGAAATGGATTATCCGCAACATTCTTCAGATGACCTTGCAGTAGAGGTTTGTTACATTGTAGTTGTTACATTTGGTTAAGTTCTATGATATGTTTATTCCATGGACTTGATTATATTCACACGTGTACATTGTTCTGTTAATTAAACAGCAGGCGCCAGATGATGTGAATGCATTGAAGAATGAATTGGCAAAGCTACGTGTGGCATACTTGTAAGTCATTTTGATTATTGTTTCCTTTTTCCACCTACTAAAACTATCAAACACCTTGGCCATTAATGGAATTGCTCAAATAGCTATAGGAAAAAAACAGAAAGAAAGAAAAGAAAAGAAATACACACATACCCACACCCACACATTTTTACCAATTCCTCAGAATTGGTTGAATTGGTTATTTGCATGGATTGAGGGGACCAAACCAATAAAGTTCTTTTGTATTATGAGTGTCCAATAAAGTTCCTTGTGAACTATCCTCTTGTATTTATTCTTTACTTTAATTCCTATTCTTATGTCCTCTGTGATTTTAAAGGCGAATGCTGGGTAAGGACCTGGAGGACTTGAGCTTGAAAGAGCTGCAGATCCTAGAGGATCAGATGAGTGAAGGGATATTAGCTGTGAAGGACAAGAAGGTACTCAATAGATATTTGCATCTCTGTACACACACACACACACACACACACACACACATACCTTTTCCACTTTTGCTGTATGGATGTTCAAAATGAAACTGTAACTGTTTCTTATATGGTTGACACAAATGTTTATGTTCTTTTATGTTAGACCAAGGCTAATGCTGCTGTGATAATTAAAGGTTTTCTTTTCATGGTAAAAAGGCTTAGTTGAAAGCAACCAAATTGATAATATTACTTTAATCTGCAAATTTTCGAACAAACTTGGTTTTTGTGGGTCATATTACTCATAATGGAAGATTTGGATTTCAGGAAAAAAGTTAATCCTTCTCTTTTCTTTCTTATTTTCAGTCCAAACGTTACAGTAGTAAAAACTAAAATTTTCTAACAGCTTGGCCAATACAAACTTTTTTGTTTGGGCAAGAAAGTGAAAATCGGAAGTTTCAGAGACCAAAACTGTGGAAATTTCTACAAATTTCTAAGAAAAATCTGCATTGTTTTAAATGCATATATAGAAGATCTACTTTCTTTCATATAGGCAACCACCCAAATTGTAATTAGTCCCTCAATTATTAGCAAAATGGCAGCCATTTTTCAATTTAATAAAGCTTGGTGATTATGTGGCTTCTTCCACAAGTCTTAATTTAAATTTTAATATTGCAGGAGGAAGTTCTTTTGGAGCAACTTAAGAAGTCCAAAATACAGGTAAACTAAGTATTCTCTTTAACTTTCTTCTTTCTTTTGGTTTCTTTTATGAACTAGCATTTTGATTAGGATCAATAAAAAAAGGGTCTCAACAGTTAGAAAGTATTTCTTTCTGCAAAAGGTTGTTTATGATTGACCCTTTGAGTTATAAAACAGAAAGTTTTCACCTATTAACTTGGTAGGTCACTAATGCTACATGCTCCAACCAGCAAAGGCCCAAAAAGAGGGTGCTTTTGAATGTTTCCCTTTGGTATGAAAAAGTTAAAAAAAAAAATTATATCCTCTTTATAAGATCTTTTTTTTTTTTTGGTTATGTCATATATCAATCTGGAGATTTATTATTAAAAATCATTCTTTTGGTGTTTGAGAACTCAATTGGGATTTTGGAATAGTAGTTAGTATAGCTTCTGTATTGGTTCCACCTAAGCACACTTAAAGTTTGCTCCCATGTGGTGATGGTGAACATATAGGCTCAACTGAAATCACAGAAAAGAATTCTGGTTTGAAATAATTTGGCCAAAGTTGGAAACTTGAAATTTTGTTAAAGAATTCATATGTTTTTTTTTAAGGGGGGGTGGGGGAGGGGGGCATATCATTTACTAGGGAATTAGTAATTAAATGATATCTTCTGCTGAAGTTTCCATGGTTGTATTATCATAGAAAGCAAGAAACTGACTCAGGCTAATGAAAATAGTAGTGTAGAACCCAATGAAAAATTCATTGGATTACCATTCCATTTCCAAGTAAATAACTTTGGTATGTCTTTTATCTTCCTTTTGGCTTTATTTACCTTCAGGAACAAAAGGCCCTGCTAGAGAATGAGGCTCTACGCAAACAGGTGAAATCAAAACCATTTCTTCTATACAATAATTTTTGCACACAACAAAAATCTGTTGCCTTAATTTTTCTTGTTCAAATCATAAACAGCTTGATGAAATACGGCGAACCTGCAAGTCACCTTTCCTTGAATTCAACCCTTTGGAGAAGAAGTTTTTACTCTCAGGTTCAAAAGCTGTTTCTACCTCTGCATCTGAGGAAAATGAACATTCAGACACTTCTTTGCATTTGGGGTATGCCTCAATTTTGCTTGAGTTCAATTATTCCTAGCATTCTCAGATGTCTCTTTTCAATTGTCGGTCCAATGTTTTCCTATTTTCTTGGATATGAAGTAAGGATTTAGGTAAGTTTTATCCTAATATAAAAACTGTCAAGAAAATGGGAAAAGTTTCATATATGCGCTTTGTTCTCAACTTGTTGATACTAACACTTCCACCAGACTCATGTTAGTGAGCTATGTAGAAAAAATGCAATGTGACTTGATTGAAAAAAGAATATTGCTGCAAGTCACCTAGAATGTCAAGTCTAATAAATATTAACAGCTTTAATCAAATCTAGAAATATTTTTAATCCAAATTCAATGTAAAATTGGTTCTGACTCTTAATTTGATCTTCACTTATTTTTCTTTGACATTTGTTTCTCAGATTGTCCACAGAAGTTCATCGCAAGAGAAAATCACAGAAGATTGATCACACATACAATGACTCAGGGAGTCAAGTGGCCTCGGAGTGATATATTTGTTAAGAAGTTACTGTCTTGCAATTAGAAGCTTTATCTAGTTAGTTTCAACTATAAAATAGTTAATTTTCTTCTTTTACATATAGAGGTAGATGTCTTGAACTAAATTGAGGTGTTTTAGATTTCTGTAAATGCTAAGGCTAATAAGGCATTTCAACAAAATTTTCAGTTCATTTGATGCGCTAGGGTGGTAATGCAAAATGCAGATTCCCCTTATATAATGTGGGAAACTAAAAGATTAATATATATATTTTTTAGAATGCCTTGAATTTTGATATGAAAAATGGTAAAGCTCTTTCCACCTTTGTGCTGAAACAATACTTATGTAAAAGAAGCCCCTTTTAGTATTCTGTATATCTATTTACTAAGTGGTCAAACAAGGAAGATTATAAGAGGTGGAAACAAAACCACCTTTTTTTGTATTCCCAATTCTCCATCTCTAAGAAAGTGATCAGAATTCATTTGTAAATCATCTGAGCACAACTCATCTCAATTGAATAGGATGATTTTCTTCCCAAAAGGAAAAGAATATGAAAATTAATTTACTGGACTTATTGTAATATAACTTGATATGCATGCACTAATTTTCTATGAAGTTGCCTACATTTGCTTAACAGCTTCTATATTATTCTTTGATGTCTTTGCTATGTCTAATTGAAAAATGCTGTGAATAAAATTGTGTCCTAGCATAGTAAATTGTGATGAAAGTAAAATCATTTTCACATTTGTTCACCATTGGTGTCATTTTTATCATGTACCATTATTATAGATCATGTCAATAGTTGTGTTTCTAAACAAGATGCAGCTTAATTGCTCGATTATATTTTCAATGTACATTTCCCATGTAAAAATGACACTCAAGACAGCAAACCTGCCATATCACTGAGATATGCAGTTTCAGCCATTTGTATTGACAGTATTCAAAGTTCTCTGCATTCTCTAGTCAGGAATTTGGATATACTTCTATAGCTATTTGCCTCCAACATAATGTTACATCTTAATTTCTAATTTAAGAGTATGATACCAACAATGACTTTTTTTGCGAACAAATATGTTACTAGAGATCCTCCACAAAAATTTAAAAGATTCCCAATTGGACTGATTCAGAGCTACTGGAAGAGGAAGGACCCATTGATAGGGATGTTCTTAATAAAACACAAACCAATTGTACGTGCAATATACATTTATTCGTTTCAACATAAATAGGATTCATCTTTTCTTTGCTTTCGATAATTAAAGGACAGCATTTATCTTTTCTTTGCTTTCGATAATTAAAGGACAGCATCTAAAAAAAAATTAATTTAAGGAAAGATTATTTTAACTCATTAATATAGGATTATTCAAATGATTATTTGTGTACTTTTTTTTTTGAAGAGAGACTATTTGTGTACTTTAATGTATTAGATGATTAATTTCTTTAATAATTATATATATTGTTCAAAAGATTTAATAGATCATGTCACATGTGCAGATTAAAATATATGTGTGAATAGTTATTTCATCTAGTAGTCACATTCTACATTAATTACATAGAAAAAATTCTATCCCCATCATAAACAAATTTTTTTTTTGAAGTTTCATCATAAACAAAATATATCTTACTTATATAAAGTATCGTATACATATATTAGACACATGAAAATGAAAGGAAAAAAAAAAAAAAAACTTGCTGATTGCTAATGGTGCTTACTTTGCCCACGTGGCATAGTGTATGATGAATTTTCAGAACTCAAAAATGGTTAGGCTACCAAAATATGATTGGTCATGGGACAAAGCATGCCTAGTTCGGAACCGCCCAAAATTGATATTAATTTAAATAGTAATGATGATTAATTATAAAAAGGCATAGAGATTAAAAAAATAAAGTATTGTTTGGCTTTCCAAATGGATGGGGACAAAGTGGCCTCTCACTCTCACACAAAACATAATTTTGTATTGACCTTCATCATCATGCTCGTCACCCTCGTGTCACCTCTCATATCCCCACTTGAAAGGATGGTCTCCTCACGCACCTTTTGGCTGCCAAGCTATACAACATCATTTATTTATTGGTGCATTTTGAATCTTCATGTCATTGTAATTTTTATTCCAAGTGGATTACAAGTTGGTAAACATGAATGCAGCTTTAACGATTCGAGGTTTTGTAATTCTAGTTAATTCAACTGATAAAATTTCTTAATGCTAAATAAGAGATTTGAGATTTAATTTTCGCCTATACAAAAAATTGATTAGTGTCTTGGTCTAATGATAAAAAAATACAATCATCAGAAGCAGATGTTATAAATTGTGAAACTCTATAAAAAAAAACTATTAAAAAAAATAATTAAAGACTTTTTCTATCAGAGATTTGATCATATTGTAGACATACATAAGAATATTTTGGAAATACAACTCTTAAGGGTTTGTTACATAATCATTGGTGTCTCTTTCTTACCGTTTTAGTATAAAATTAAGGATCATATTTTGTTTATATTAGAATTATGGTTAAGTGATTATTTTCTAAAAATTTAAGTTTTTTGAAGAATTGATAATTTGTCTTGATATCAGAGCATGTGAAAATAAGTTCAAACTTGTCTCAATTCTACCTCTTATTTATTTTTATTTTTTTATTTTTAAAACAAACAAAACAAAAGTCCGTTAAGCCTGACTTATTAAAGAGAAGTTTGGACTCATAAGTAAAAGAGAGTAATAAAATTATGAATAAATGATTAAATTCAAAATTTTCTATAAGTACCTTTTGGAAGAAGTGGTATTTTATGAGTTTCATCCCACTTAAAAATTAGCATCAATTTTACTTAAAGAAAGCATAAATTTTACTTAAAGAAATCACAAAATAGTCCAATAGCATGTGAGGCTTAAGGACAATCCTTTCACACTAACAATGACGTGGGACTACCATGGTAGGTATTTGACTATTTATCCATCCATCATGTTGGCAAACTTCATATAATAAGAACCCTTGATGTGAGTGACGATAGGCAATATTGGAAAAAGCCGAGAGAAATTATTTTAGAAGATTCTGCCCTTTCGTAAGGGCAAACTTTCTTCACCAATGAGCTAACTTGTCCCTGACTCCCAATTGGGAGTTTTGGACTTAGCGCATAGCCGAGTACATGCATATGATTGTCAAACCACATTAGTTATATGAGCAGTTAAGAAATTGAGATCTTTTTATAATTTTTAGGATAAATCATTAACTCCATTGTGAAAGTTATTAAATTTTTTATCATTCATGATTAAATTAATAGTTTATGTTACTAATACTAAAATTTGAATTGACTTATGAGTTCTAATTATCTCAATTTGGTAAAAAAATTTGCCCATTGATATTTTGTTATATTGATTTTCATTTAAATGTTAATTACGCAACAAGATCTAAACTAGTATATATTTATTCAATAATAAAACTTTAAAATTTTATGAAGTTCATTAACAAATTACCATTTGAGCTTAAGAAAATCGTAATCAAGCCGCAGGTTTAAGTTTTTTGGTGACTTTTGCTTGTTCAAAGCCAGTAAGGAAAATACCCCTTCCGAATAAATTACTTATTACTTCTGCATCATGTGTGCAACCACTTCAATATTCTTTATGATATCTAATCTAACGGTCAACACGGAATCATAAAATATATAATATGACCAAGAAATCTTACCATGCGATCAAGAACAGATCATTGTGATATTACTTTCTATCAAAAAATTAAAAAGATCATTGTGATATTAACAAAAAGCTGTGATAGTTACCATTATACATATAGGAGTTATATAATTGAAATTATATTTTGAAAACACGATTTTAACTTGAGTTTAACTTGAGTGTATAACTCAGTGCGTGCAATGATAATTAGCGATTAACTTATTTATCGATCCCCTTATACATACTTTCCAAATATCATGTAGGATGATGAAGTGAATCGTAACCCTCGAATGCTCCAATTGATATAATAATATATGATGGAAAAGTTGGGATGGGATGAGATTGATAGATAGGAGACTTTGGTTTTGGGCATTGACCAATGAAATTACTATATGCTAATGTTTAAAGTGGACCCACAAAATGGATGGTGGAGATGCGTGAGTAGTATGGTGAACGCAATAGTGAGCATATTGGTGGGTTTTGTAGGACCTATTAAAGTCTCCCCAAAGCACAATATAAATTGTCTAGCAAATTATCATCATCACCACAAGCCTCCATAGTCTCCCTTTATTTTGGCCACCTCCCAACACTATAATCACCTTGTCGGCCTCTTTATTCTCTCCTCTCGCACCCCACAAACCCCTCTCTCCCTCGCTCACACGGCATTGCTCAATCAAAGTTTCCATTTGCTTTGTGTTTGGAAGCATATTACTCAACACGAAAACTTCTATCTCTCTCTCTCTCTTTCCAAGTCAAGATTTTTCACTTCCTAATTTGTGCTTTAGAGGCATAATAGCAAACCAAAATCACTTTCTCTGAGCATAATTTGATCAAAGTTTTTATATCCTCAGTGTTTGGAAACATAACACGCCTCAACAAAATCCATTCTTTCCATAATTCAATCAAGATTTTTCACTTCCATTGTGCTTTAATTTACAAGCAAAACGCCACCAAACCCACTTCTCTCTCTCTCTCTCTCCAAGTCAACATTTTTCACTTCCATTGTGCTTTACAAGCAAAACGCCACCAAACCCATCTCCTCCCCCCCTTCTTTCCAAGTTAAGAGTTTGCACTTCCTCTGTGCTTTGAAGGCACAACACTAACAAATCCATCTCTCTCTCTCTCTCTCTTCCCACCATAAGTTCGTATTAGTACATAAAGCTCCCACTTCTACAGCATAATTCAATCAAAGTTTTCATTTCCTTTGTGTTTTATCAACACAACACACACCTCGATACAACCCACTTTCTTTCTCCATAATACAATCAACCTTTTCCACTTCCATTGTGCTAGATTCACTCAAAACACAACCAAACCCATATCTCTCTCTCCTTCCTTTCTCTACCATGAAACAGCAAGAAATCTCTCTCCAAAGAACCACAAGCACAGCCAGAAGCACCAGAAGAATCCTCCCTTCAAATTCAGCCCACAGTCGCTCCATCTCTGACGACAACATCACCACCAACATTTCTCAAAACCTCTTAATCCCAAAACCCTATTCCCCACTAGTTAACAATTCCCTCTCTTCCACCACAAAAACCAAAACCCTCTCTTCCTTCCTACGCTCTCTCCTCAACTTCTTTTCCTTCCCTTCCGTCCTCCCTTCTTGCAAATGGCTTTCTTTCCCTACAAACCTATCCTTCAACCCTTCCTCAGGCAGAAAAGTCACCGGAACCCTCTTCGGCCTTCGCCGAGGCCATGTCACCTTCGCTGTCCAACTCGACCCTCGCTCTGAACCCCTTCTCCTCCTCGAGCTCGCCATGTCAACCTCTTCTCTCGTCAAAGAAATGTCCTCCGGTCTCGTCCGCATTGCCCTTGAATGTGACAAAGTTAATGTTACTGTTAACAATAGGAAGCTCTTCCAGGAACCAACGTGGACGATGTACTGTAATGGGAGGAAGTGCGGGTACGCGGTGTCGCGCGCGTGCGGGGAGTTCGACTGGCACGTGTTGAGTACCGTGCAGAGCGTGTCGGTCGGCGCCGGAGTGATTCCGGTGGTGGAGGACGCGAAGAAGAGCGGCGGATCGGAAGGGGAGTTGCTGTACATGAGAGCGAGGTTCGAGAGAGTGGTGGGGAGTCGTGACTCGGAGGCGTTTTACATGATGAACCCAGATGGGAATGGAGGGCCTGACCTTAGTATTTTTCTCCTCAGAATATGAATGGGTGTGAAGAATAGCTAGGCAAAGTTGAAAGAGTAAAAAACAAAGAAA
Organism: Quercus ilex subsp. ballota; assembly: GCA_032727855.1. Lineage (NCBI taxonomy): Eukaryota > Viridiplantae > Streptophyta > Magnoliopsida > Fagales > Fagaceae > Quercus > Quercus ilex. The sequence continues at coordinate 2,219,239 of CM064914.1, read as the reverse complement.
AGAAAAGTAAAAAAAGAAAGGGAAAAAGTTATGTTAATGTTGTGATATGTAAGATTAGGAAATTGTAATGTGGAAAGGAATGTTAATTTTAGTGACTTAATTTGTAATTTTGTATGGTGTATTTTTTTTAATGTATGTATTATCATGTGAATTTATCTTTGTTCTTAATTTTATTTTCGAATAGGCCTTATTACATATATATCTATACACATGCATATAAAAGAAAGGTCAAATAGTTTTTTTTTTTTTTTTTAAGTTAATAATTAAGTATATTTTGTGGATTCTAGTTAGTTCAATTAGTAAAATATTTTATCATTGAATAAGAGATTTGTGGTTTAAATTTCTCCTATACTAAAAATCAATTAGTATCTTGATTTATCAAAAAAAGAAAAAATTAGTATCTTGATCGAGTAATTATATAGTGTGTTAAATTAAAATTCTATAGTATCTATAAACAAAATTATATTTCTATTTTATACATACAACAAGAAGAAAATGTCATATAGTCTTATTAATCTTATTAATTTTCTTTGAGTTAATAATTATATTTTGTGGATTCTACCTAGTTTAACAATTAAAATATTTTATCATCGATTAAGATATTTGGAGTTTGAACTTTGCGTACACAAAAAATTAATTGGTGTCCTGACCTAATGATAAAGAGCAATCATCTTAGAGCAGACTCTATAAACTAAAATTCGATCAAACTTATAAAAGAAAATTATATTTTTATTATAAAAAAGTGTGGTTTACAACTCATAACTAAATTGTATTTATTATTCCTATATTTGTGTTAGCACTTCTTTACAAGAACATATTTGATGATGTAGTAATCGTCAGTCGAATAGGTTCGTCCAGACAAGTCAGCAACCTTGTCTTCGTGCTTGCAATTGTCGTGAGAAGAATCCTCTTTTGGGTGGTCACGGGTATGGTGCCTACCACAAAGTCTCCAATAGTAAAGTCAACGAATAGAAGCTCAAAAAAAATGTGAGAGCTTAAGATATTAGAGCTACGACACGTATATGTATTAGAATGCGTACCTTATTTGGTTTTGAGGAGTGTTTATATATAGCTCCATCGCTTCTAGCCGTTGTGGCCTTTATTGTGGCTTTAGTACCTTTTTTGTAACGCCTCTGGGCTCATTAATGTGGGTTTTAATAAGCCTCTAACGGTCTGACAGCTCATCTGTAACTATTCAAGGTACTGAATCCTTCATTTAATGGCTTACCTTCCTTCATCCATGATGTGGTGGGATGGACGAAGGTGCCTAATGGATTCGTCTGGGCAAGAAGGTTCATTGGTCCTATCAATATTATTTTGATTAAGGAAAAAGAAAACATTGCATCTATATATGCAATTTTATTTCACAATTTTTTCTTACAATTAATGAGGTGGTAAAATATTAATGACAAATAACAAAATTGTGTCAACAATGGGACGTGAAAATCTATAACAAGTTACTACTTTATTAAGTTGTGAAAAAAATTATAAAAAATGTTATACATGTGCATGTAGCATTACTAAAAAAAATTAAAATTACTATTAGTTAGAAAAAAAAAACACTTGCAATTTGATTTTATAATAAATATGATTGGTTTTACTTAAATAACATATAATAAACACATGAATAGTAGTTCTTTTTTTTGGTAAACTATGTATTTGGTCCCTATCATTTATATCATATTTCAATTTGGTTTCTAACATTTCAATTGTGTTAATTTGGTCTCTAATCTTTCAGTACCGTGTCAATTTAGTCTTTACCTATATCTCTTGGATGGAAATTACTGACATAGCAAACGACTAAAATAAAAAATTAGTTTATTGTCATATCAACGGAAACTAATTTTTTATTTTGGCTGTTAGCTATGTCAACAATTTCTTTCCAAGAGATAACAATATGAACTAAATTGACACGATATTGAAAGATTAGAGACCAAATTAACACAATTGAAAAGTTATTGACCAAATTAAAATATGGTGTAAAAAATAAGAACCAAATATGTAGTTTATCATTATTTATTTATTTATGATTAATTGCATATTTAGGATTCAAATCTCTAACTATCAATTATATATATATATATATATTCCCATTAAAAAAAAAAAACTTTAAGCAAGCACGGGGATTTTGATTGTAGAGAAAGAGGATCTTTTTCTTTCCGTGAGTGCGTGCATTTTGGTTGTACCAAATTAAGCGAACATTTTCAAGACTGATGGGCACGCTTGTCATCTCATCTATCCCATAAACCAGGATTAAGTTTAAGATTACCACGACTTGTTTTGCGGCGTTTTTTGGCAATATTTTTCTCTGCGTTCATTGGATGAGATTTCTGAAGATTGCTTAGTGAAACTTCTCTAAGCTAAGGTCATGATCTCTTTTTTGATTATTTTAGTAGAATGAGGGCGTGACAGTCGAAGTAAGTAAAATGTAAAATTTGGAGGTACGTTGTGTTTATAAAAAGCTGCAAAAGTAAGATTACAACTTAAGATAAGTTAAATTAAATGTTATAATTTATAGTATGTAAGTGCATATTTCTCGTGCCACGCAGTAATCATTAAGGACGATATATTTTAAGGGCAACATTGAGCTCCTATTTCTGTTAAGGGTCATGCTAAAGAGTGCCTTTATGGTACTCATTAATTATCCATTTTAAGAAAGTTTTGATATCACTTTTATGGGAAATGAAAAAAACTGTCAAAATATTAATTACTTTTTTTTTTCATTTCCCATAAAAACTTTCTTTAAATGGATTATTAACCAGTACTCTAAGAGCACTCGTTAGCATTTCCCTTCTATTAAATCAAATTGAAGTTTAGAAGTGAGGGAAGAAATTAAACTTGGCTTAAAGTGTGTTTTCTTTTAACCATTGAAGCTAGGTAATTGTTCCTTGCAATTTTTTTATTTTTTATTTCATTGGAAACATACATTTTCTAAGTTCTGATTGCTTAATATGCAAATTGCAACCATTGGAACAATAGTTTTTCTAGATCCAGTCAAATAAATGATATTATAGCAGAATGGTTAAAATACAATCTGTTGGGTAAGCAATTTGCTAGAGCCATAGTTTGGAGTAGATGGAATATTCGTATTGATAACTTAGGAATAACTTGTACTGAGGATATTATTATAAGTGGTTCTAGAGCCCCTGGTCCCAAGGGATCTTATTGGATAGGGCCATTGGGGTCTCTACTAGCATCATTAATTTTAGATGCCATTTGGAGCCATCGAAACAACGTGATACACAACGATGGCAAGGTGAATCTAATAACCACATTGGTTAAATTAGAACAAAATTTTTATGAGCATGTTATTGTCATGGATACGAATTTTTTTGAGCATGTAGTTGCTGCTGTAAAAATTGAGAAGGCAACCATTGCGTAGTAGCTAGAGATGATAGAGGAGATATACTAAAGGCATGGGCTAGAATTATCGATATACTTTTGATCCCATTGGGAAACGTAGTGTGTTTGCCAGTTTATTTACTTAAATGTAAAATAAAAAGTGACTTTAACAAATAATCGGACTTATTTCAAATAAGTGAATTATATCTTTTTTTTCACTAGACTATGACAATTTTAGATCAATTTAGTTTTGTAAAACTATCAGATTACAGATTTATTCATAATATTTCATTTTCTCTTAACTCATTCTTCATTCATCCGACTCTTATACAAATCAGCCAAGTAACTTAATTTGACAGGTGATTATTATGGTGTGACCAACTGACCATATGTTCTTTCAAACGTTTAATGCAGTTGTCTAAATAATCAAAGCACAAAAGAAAAATGATCCTACCAAATTTAAGTCCTATCAAATACAGTACATAAAAGTCACTTTGATCTTACTAGATTCGTTCTTCGATCAATTGTATGTGACACTTCCAAATTTAAAGATTGTGAAATAGTTTCCTACGCCTTACATTGATCTTTCATTGAATGAATATATATAACCATCCATTTTGAAAAAGTTTGAGAAAGTTTTTATGAGAAATTGAAAAAGCTGTCAAAACAGTGAATTACTTTTTCGTTTTTCCATAAAAAGTTTTCTAAAATGGATTACTAAGATATGCTCTAAGGGCACACGTTAGTAAATACTTATATATATGTGTGTGTGTGTGTGAGAGAGAGAGAGAGAGAGAGAGAGAGATATGGTGTCCTATTATAAGAAGCGTATATTGATGACTTTGAGGAAATAATCAAGCTAGCCCCTCATGCAACTTGGGCATTTGGTCCCCCAAGTGGACAATGTGATAATATGTCACTAAGAAAGTGGCTCGACTAGTTGCCCAAACCAAAGAGAGCATTTGGTTAGTAATTGGGTGTATAGGCCTAAAATCTTCCAGGATATGAGGAAAGTGTCACTCATATAGTGCATATCATTCGCTATTGTCACACAGACAAGTCACAAGTCTTTTCCTAGCTACATGGTGAATATTCGCCTTTGAAATCTATATGCTGAGCGCAATAAGTTTGAAGATTCGGAATTAGTCAGGAAAGTGTGATAAGTATTTAGTACAATTGAAGGGAAAAAGAATTCAAAGCCCAAAAAGAAAAAGAAAAAGAAAGAAGAAGAACATGTTACTAGAAGCATATTGATGAATTATTGTCAATTTTAACTTATTGATGAATTATTTGACTTTCTTGGCTACACTTGAAAAAACATTTCCTTGATGTAGAAGCTTACAATTAATAATTCGACTTTGAAAGTACAAGCATTTGTGTCATACGGCTAAGAGATAGCTAGCTACTACTCTCTCTCTCGGACGAAATAAGCAGCATATGATACATAACAATCTAGTGTGTATATATATATATACACACACATACATACATGTATACCTAAAAGGCTAAAACATATAACAACAAGAGTTTGTGAGTTTGATCAATATGATCACATTGCACATGCATGCAGATCAAAGACATATGAAACGACAATCATGGTTGCACTAATATCAGCTAAAATTATGGTTGGGTAGCTAAAATTACTATTTCTTAATCATTTAAGTTTTTAGGATAATCAATAATTTATCATGATACTAGAACAAAGTTTAATTTCTGTTTCCACTCTAATTGTGGTTTAAAATGTCAAAAATTCCAACCTTTTGAGTTCACTTTTCAAGGGAGTAGTTTATCAATATTAATCTGCATAGATATTACGCTCCAATGTGAACTAATATTAACTTTTAAGACCTACTAGATCAACACAAAGAATGCAAATATTTTAATTTGCTTTAATGTGAACGGATATTAGCTATTAGGACCTACTAGATTAACACAGAGAATGCAAACATCTCAGTGAATTAGAGGACAAAATTGCTAAATGCCCTTTTCTCCCAAACTAAGCAGCGTTTTGTCCCATTTCCCAAACTAATTAGGGAAATGCCCCTCTTTTGAAAATCGATTTTCTCAAAATCGAGTTAGGCCCTATAGCGGCATTTTTAAGTAGCCTATAGTGACGTTTTCAAGACCTATAGTGATGTTTTGTAACTTGACTTCCATTAAATCGAGTTATAGGCAATTTAAAATTTTTTTTTTTACCTATAACTCGATTTCATATAAATCGAGTTACAAAACGCCACTATAGGTCCTGAAAACGTCACTATAGGCTCCTAAAAAACGCCGCTATAGGGCCTAACCCGATTTTGAGAAAATCGATTTTTAAAAGAGGGGCATTTCCCTAATTAATTTGAAAAATAGGGTAAAACGCTGCTTACTTTGCTCAAAAAGGGCATTTAGCAATTTTGTCCGTGAATTGGAGGGAAAAAAATAACAAGATAGTTTCACATGATTGTACATGGCGGTGTCCTTTTCTCTCCATCTTATTTTTTCCTATTTTGAGGGATTGAAGCTATATATATATATATATATATATATAAACATGTAAGTTTAATTCTATGCATTTATCCTTTTCGTGAATGGCATCAAGCCAGATTGCAGGGAGTACTTTTGACAGCATTTTTCTGTTTTGGTTTTAAATTATTTAACATTGTAAGATGGTATTAGAGCACTCACTAATTATTATCATCATATGACTCATGAACTTGATTGTAGTCACATGACCACTAGTAACAATAGTAACCAAAGGTCTATAATAGATTTATAGCACTAGAGAAGAATAAATCAGATGAGAGTATGAGACACGAAATTAAAGAAACCATGGGTTAATTAGAACCCCACCTAACACGCAAGACAAAAATGCCCTAAAAACAAGCTTACGATATGTCCTCTATTTTTTCCTTGGTCTTCACCTTATTGGTTATAAGCACAATTCATGGCCTGCAGGAAACGCAAATTCAGGCTGGAGGAGCGGTTGTGCCCCCTTTTCCTTCAACAATATGATAAATTTTCTTTGCTTGATTCCTTAGAGAAAAATAAAATAAAAAGGCTTATGATGTATGATTTTGTTTATCACTTTTATTTGTTTCCTGTTTTTATTGGGTGATTAGCCAATCTATTGAACAAATTTCAGATATAAATGGATTTGATAATACAAGATGGACAAAATTTAACTACAAAATTGGTTGTAGCTTAAGGTTATTATCTTACTCAATATCATTAACATTACTACATATTTTGAAAATCTAAATGTTAGATTGCATGTACTTTACGCCCTTAATATACGTCAAATTTTGCGCCAATCGGATATTATTTACTATATAATCTATAAGATTATATCTAATGCATAATTTTAAATTACAAAAACTTGTAATTTAAATAATTTATTGATGACATAATTATTGATTTTTAATTTTCTAGAAATTTTGTAAGTGTAAAAGATATAAAAAGAAAATGTAATCCAGTGGTGAATTTGTCAAAATTCACTTACAATAAAAAGATATTGATATAATTTAGTTACAAAATTAGTTGTAGCCTTACTCAATATCATTAATATTACTATAAAATCTAATCGTTGAATTGCATGCTTTTTATGCTCTTAATACACATTTTAAATTTTGTGTCAATAAGAAATTATTTATTATAAGATTTATTTTGATTTAAGATTATAATATTATAAGATTATATTTTATACACAATTTACCTTGCAATTTAAATAATTTATTGATGATTTAGCTATTTTTCTTTAATTTTCTAGAAATTTGCAATTATGGAGAATATAAGAAGAAAATGTAATCCAATGATGAATTTGTCAAAATTCACCTATAATAAAAAAGATATTGAGTAAGGTTATAGTTTTAGGTTACAACCAATTTTGTAGCTAAAATATAGGAATCAAAGTCAGTTTTTCCCCGAGAAACATGGTCACAAGTTTGCTATCCCACAATTATTGGCAATAAAATTACGTACTTATTATTATTATTATTGTCACGCCCTGCTCCCGTGTGCATGATATTGTCCTCTTTGGGCGGCCTGAAGGCTCTCTTAGTCCCTCAAGGTTTTGTTCTTCCCCAGGGACTAAGAGAGCCTTCGGGCTGCCCAAAGAGGACAATATCATGCACACGGGGGCGAGGCGTGACAAATGGTATCAGAGCCATGCCCTAGCCGGAAGTGTGGGCCCCACACGCGAGGACGTGTGTGCCCGTAAGGGGGGTGGATTGTAGTGACCCAAAGGGGAATCTTGCATTTCATGAAATCCCACATTGCCTAAGGAAGCACATGGGGATGTGCTTATAAGGAATGCCCTCCCTTGTTGTGTATGAGGCTTTTTTCCCAGCGCAACCTGGAGAAGAACAAAACCTTAAGGGACTAAGAGAGCCTTCGGGCCGTCCAAAGAGGACAATATCATGCACACGGGGGCGGGGCGTGACAATTATTATTATTTTAGTAAACATTATTACGTCCCTCAAAAATGGGAATAGTCAGGAAATTATAAGATATACTTAGGTTGCAATGAAATTTGAGGATTTGGAATAAAAGAGATTTTGACTTTGTCCGCAAAATAGTTGAATGGATTTTTAATTTTAATTACAAATGAAGTTTGAAACTACAAAAATTAAAAATAGTTTGCCAAATACCATGTAATTTATATACGTGCTTTAATTGATTTTTGATGAACTTAAGAAGTTATGATAAAATTCCCAATTTCTTCCTTGACTTTCTTAAGGCTATAATTATATAGTAACAAACTTGGGATTTGGGAATAGTTGGGAACCAATTAGTTAAGTAAACAAAATCTAAAATTCTTCAAGTTATCTCTATTTTTTTTTAACGGTACAATAAGATTGAACTTATGATGTCTACTCTATATAATAATTGTTTTATTTTTTGTGTAGGTGAGATTTAAACTCAAATTCTTTATTTGGTACAACAAACTTTAATAATTGAGCTAAATGAAACCTTATAATTTAAATTATTTAAAAAAAAAGGGTGATTGTAAATTAATGGAACACTGTACAATGAAAAAATAAATTATATGTTTGAATAATTAGTACTCATTAACAAACATATTTAGCATTCAATTATTAGAAAGAATAACTTAAAAAATTAAACAAGGAATAATTTGTACTGTAATATACCAACTCTCGTTCATTTGATGTTTTCATTGATCTGGTTAAATTTCATGATAATTAAAATCATAAGGAATAATTTTCTTATATAAAAAAATTATTAAAAAAAAAAAAAACCATAAAGATGCATGCATGTAACTTGCCTGACTAGACAGTGCATCCTTGTTGGCAATGGCACTGCACAAATGGAAAATGAGTACTAACATGGTCTTCTTTTTCACCAAGAATAATGACAATAAGATGTTGTATATGTATAAGTTTAAAAAAAAAAAAAAAAAAAAAAAAACTAAACAAGTGACAAAGAAAGCATAAGAGCACATGGAAAAGGAAATCTTGGTCATGGTTAGAGTAGCATATATTATTATTAATCCAAGAAAGATATGCACTGCAATGCTGTGTGGCTTGTGAAGAAACAAGAACTAAAAGAAAATCATAGAGAATGTAACTATGCCAATAAAAGTGCAAGACTGCAAGGAAAAGAAAGAAAATGAGTTCGATAAGATATTTGAAGAGAAAATACATTGTCGGCCCAAAGACAGTTGATTGATATTTCTTCAATCTCTATAGTCTATACAGCTAACCGAATGCATACACATATAGTTTTTTAAGCTTTATACACCTGTCTTGGTCAATGGCCTCCGAAAAAATGAACTTGTGTTAAGAATTTGTGTTAGAATCTCATACACTCATCTGTATAGCGATCATGCATGTCTCGTTAGAACAATAATAGTTAAATGATTAAATTAATATAATACGTTTTTATGATAATTGGGAATTTATACTGTGTATCATTTGGCTTCCCTTTGAGCATGGAGAATGCTTCCAATCTATGCCCTAGGTTAGGCTTACACATGCTAAATAGGTATCATCTCCTAATCCAATCCTCAAGAGTCTTGACCCAATTTATCAAGTCCATCTCTACATGACATTGTGAAAATACAGCTTAAACAGGTTTTAGATTGCCAAAGATAATTTGTTATAATAAAATGTCCTACCCAGCTCAAAAGCCTAGCAATTAATATAATATTGTGTTAATATAAGTTTTAATTAACTCAACTAGTAAAGTTTCAAAACTTTATATATATAAAAAAAAAAATTGTGTTAATATCATAAAATATAGGTCCATATTATTAGATACAATCTAATGAATCAATTGTTACAATTGACGTTCATGGAACAATAAAGCTACAGCACAATAAAAGCCAAGGCTAGCAGCATAACACTAACATTTGTTAAATGAACTGCTTGCATCAATCACTGTGACTGTGAGATGGGTCATTGGTCATTTTGGGATATAGATCACTCTAAATATTGACACCAAACCTTTCCAGTATTTTTTAATATAAAGTTTCAACATACGGTGTTCGCTTTTGACCTCAAGACACTAATTAGTTTTTAATATAAACAGGGATTGAACCTCAAATTTTTTATTCAATCATCAAAGACTTTATTAGTTGAGTTAACTGAAACTCACAATTATCTCTTGAATTTGATTCCAATGCTTGCTCAAAAACCATAATTAGAATGGCCCATCACATTTCCTAGCAGGCTACATATCTAAGCCCAATGGATTAAAGGGGTTAGGTTATTTCCACTCTTCACTCTTATGAAAATCAAAAGGCCGTAGAGGGATTTATTCCTAAGTAAGAAGAAGAAAAAAAGAAAGGAGCAGATCAAACCATAGGCGGTGTCTTATTAGGGCTCAGGGGCTGTGAAAGAAAATTGAAATCAGCCCAATTAAGAAAATGCGGGCTACTGCAACGGGTTTAGCCTGTAGTATCAAATGGACCTCAAGGTGACAAAGTTTGGGCCTCTTGAACTACTCTTTCTTTGTTCATTTACTTTAAAGGAGAAAAGTAAATGCGGTGTTGCAGGCGTGTATCCCAAGTCCCAACCCACCTCAAAAAAACCTATTTTTAGTGTGTGTGTTTGGCACTAGTAACAGTAGCAACCAAAGGTCTAGTAGATTTTTTTTGAGAGGCCAAAGGTCTAGTAGATAATAGCACTAGAGAAAAGTAAATCAGATGAGAGTACGAGAGACAAAATTAAAGAAACCACGGCTTAATTAGAACCCCACCTAACCCAAAAGACAAAAATGCCCTAAAAACAAGCTTACGATATGTCCTCTATTTTTTCTTTGGTCTTCACCTTATTGGTTATAAGCACAATTCATGGCCTGCAGGAAACGCAAATTCAGGCTGGAGGAGCGGTTGTGCCCCCTTTTCCTTCAACAATATGATCAAATTTCTTTGCTTGATTCCTTAGAGAAAAATAAAATAAAAAGGCTTATGATGCATGATTTTATTTATCACTTTTATTTGTTTCCTGTTTTTATTGGCTGATTAGCCAATCTATTGAACAAATTTCAGATATAAATGGATTTGATAATACAAGATGGACAAAATTTAGCTATAAATTGCATGTTCTTTACGCTCTTAATACACATCAAATTTTGCGCCAATCAGATATTATTTACTATACAATCTATAAGATTATATTTAATGCATAATTTTAAATTACAAAAACTTGCAATTTAGACAATTTATTCATGACATGGTTATTGATTTTTAATTTTCTAGAAATTTTGAAAGTGTAAAAGAGAAAGAGACCGAGCGGGTCGAAGGTCGAAGGTCGAAGATCAGTGGGTCGAAGGCTCTGGGTTGAAGGCGAGAACGCGTGGCGGAGGCGAGATCAAAGGCGAGATCGAGCGGCGCGGTGCTTGGGGTTCGCCGGTGATGAGATCGGTGCGATCTGGTGCATGCGATCGTTGGACTGGAGCTCGGGGTTTGCCGACGACGTCGAAGGCGTTCTGGGCTCCCTCTTCTTCCTCGCGCTCTCTCTCTCTCTCTCTTTTTCCGGAAATCAATTGAAGTGAAAATAGGAACGGAAATGCATTTCAGTGGTCAAAACTTAAAATTTACGATCAAATGAAAATGATTTCCGAAAAATTTTATTTTCAAAACCAACCAAACAGCCTATTTTACGGAAAATGATTTCCTGAAACCATTTTCACCCAAAACAAACATAGTTACAAATGAAGTTTGATACTTCAAAATTTAAAAATAGTTTGCCAAATAGCCTGTAATTTTTATACATGCTTTAATTGATTTTTGATGAACTTAAGAAGTTATGATAAAATTCCCAATTTCATTGAATGAATTTTTAATTTTAATTAAAAATGAAATTTGATACTACAAAATTTAAAAATAGTTTGCCAAATAGCCTGTTATTTTTATACGTGCTTTAATTGATTTTTGATGAACTTAAGAAGTTATGATAAAATTCCCAATTTCTTCCTTGACTTTCTTAAGGCTATAATTATATAGTAACAAACTTGGATTTGGGAATAGTTGGGAACCAATTAGTTAAGTAAACAAATTCTAAAATTCTTCAAGCTATCTCTTTTTTTTTTAAAGATACAATAAGATTGAACTTATGATGTCTACTCTATATAATAATTGTTTTATTTTTTGTGTAGGTGAGATTCGAACTCAAATTCTTTATTTGGTGCAACAAACTTTATTAATTGAGTTAAATGAAACCCTATAGTTTAAATTATTTTTTTTTAAATGGGTGATTGTAAATTAATGGAACACTGTACAATAAAAAAATAAATTATATGTTTGAATAATTAGTACTAATTAATAAACATATTTAGCATTAAATTATTAGAAAGAATAACTTAAAAAATTAAACAAGGAATAATTTGTACTGTAATATACCAACTCCCGTTCATTTGATGTTTTCATTGAGCTGGTTAAATTTCATGACAATTAGAATCATAAGGAATAATTTTCTTATATAAAAAAAAAATAAAATAAAAAAAAACCCATAAAGATGCATGCATGTAACTTGCCTGCCTAGACAGTGCATCAATATTGTTGGCAATGGCACTGCACAAATGGAAAATGAAAACTAACAGGGTCTTCTTTTTCACCAAGAATAATGACAATAAGATGTTGTATATGTATAAGTTCAAAAAAAAAAAAAAAAAAACACTAAACAAGTGACAAAGAAAGCATAAGAGCACATGGAAAAGGAAATCTTGGTCATGTTAGAGACTTAGAGTAGCATATATTATTATTAATCCAAGAAAGATATGCGCTGCAATGCTGTGTGGCTTGTGAAGAAAAAAGAACTAAAAGAAAATCATAGAGAATATAACTATGCCAATAAAAGTGCAAGACTGCAAGGAAAAGAAAGAAAATGAGTTCGATAAGATATTTGAAGAGAATATACATTGTCGGCCCAAAGACAGTTGATTGATATTTCTTCAATCTCTATAGTCTATACAGCTAACCGAATGCATAAACATATAATTTTTTAAAGCTTTATACACCTGTCTTGGTCAATGGCCTCCGAAAAAAGAACTTGTGTTAAGAATTTGTGTTAGAATCTCATACAATCATCTGTATAGCGATCATGCATGTCTCGTTAGAGTAATAATAGTTAAATGATTAAATTAATATAGTACGTTTTTATGATAATTGGTAATTTATACTGTGTATCATTTGGCTTCCCTTTGAGCATGGAGAATGCTTCCAATCTATGCCCTAGGTTAGGCGTACACATGCTAAATAGGTATCATCTCCTAATCCAATCCTCAAGAGTCATGATCCAATTTATCAAGTCCATCTCTACATGACATTACACGGTGTAAGTGTCTAGATAATTAGGAAAATTGTGAAAATACTGCTTAAACAAGTTTTAGATTGCCAAAGATAACTTGTTATAATAAAATGTCCTACCCAGCTCAAAAGCCCAGCAATTAATACAATATTGTGTTAATGTGGGTTTCAGTTAACTTCACTGATAAAGTCTCTGATGGTTGAATAAAAGATCTAAAGTTCAATCATTGCCTAATAAAAACTCAATAACCAGTGAGTTAAGTTTCAGTAATGATCACGAGAAGAACAAAGTTTACCCAAACAAACACAGAGAAGGAAAGTCTGAGAAAGAGAAAGAAAATGCGAGAGAGAGAGAGAGAGAGAATGATTGTATTCAATTGCAGAAAATTCTAGATAGATTACACAGACACTCATTGAGCTGTTTATGTACTACAATTCTAAGCTAACCACACTTAACTTAACTGCCCCAAATTATGCGGATCAAAATCCTGGAAATTAGAGATTTAGTTGAGTTGAAAGCAACAACTCTTCGCACCAGCACTAATCAGATATTTTAAGCAAGGTGTGATGCACACCATTTCATTAAGTAACAGAGGAAATCAATAAGTAAAATGGTGCGTATTGTTTCTCAATACTATTAATGAAACGGTGCGTATTGTTTCTCAAAACTATTAATGAAATAGTGCGTAGTGTTCTAAACTATTCTTTTTCACCAACGTGTGCCTTTTTCTTCACAGGTCTAGTACTGTGTTCAACATCCCCCCTCAAACTGATGGGGGAAGAATCAACTAGCAGTTTGGCGCGATGAAAAAGAAAGGGCGGAGCAGGAAGAGGTTTAGTAAAAATATCTGCAATATTATCCTTGCCAGAAACGAAGCCAATTTGTAATTGCTTGCGAAGAAATTTCTCACGAGTGAAGTGATAATCAACCTCAAGGTGTTAGGTGCGAGAATGAAAAACTGGATTCGTAGAGAGGGCAATTGCAAACACATTGTCACACTAAATAACAAGAACATGAGAGAGAAAAATACGAAGTTCTCGAAATAAAGTGCGAAGCCAAGACAACTCAGCAGCTGTAGAAGCCAATGCACAATATTTAACCTCTGTGGAAGAACGAGACACAGTGCCCTACTTCTTGGCAAACCAGGAAATAGGATTGGGGCTAAGAAATACTAGCAACCCAGTAGTGAAGCGACGATCTATAGGATCACCAGCCCAATCCGCTTTTGAAAAAGCAATGAGAGTCAAAGGGTCTGGAGTAAAAGAGACCCCAAAATGTAACGTTCCTCTGATATAACAAAGAACCCTCTTAGCAGCCTCAAAGTGAGTTGTGGTAGGATGACTCATGAATTGACACAACTGATGAACACTAAAGGCAATATCAGGGCGAGTGAAGGTGAGATACTAGAGAGCACCCACCATGCTTTGTATAGAGAAGGGTCTTAGAGAGGAACTCCATCATGAGGAACCAAACGAGTGGAAGAACATGAGGGAGTCTTTGTAGGCTTAGAGTTTTCCATGTGAAACCTGTGCAACACATCAAAAGCATATTTGGACAGTGTGAGAGTGAGACCATAAGAAGACTTAGTGATTTGGATGCCCAAGAAGTAGTTAAGAGACCCCAAATCCTTAAGCTCAAACACCTGACCAAGAGCTGTAATCAAATTCTGAATTTGAAAAGAATCATTCCTAGTGATTATGATATCATCCACATACAAAAGAAGATAGATGATTGTCTTGGCTGAGCAAAAAACAAACAAAGAGCTGTTTGCCATGGAAGCAGTGAAGCCTAGATGAAGTAAGTGAGATGCAAACCTTTCAAACCATGCCTTGGGTGCCTGCTTAAGTCCATAGAGAGACTTATGAAATATGTAGACATAATCTGGATGAGCAGAATCAACATATCCAGAAGGTTGTTGCATATAGACCACCTCTTTCAAAAAACCAAGGAGAAAAGCATTTGACACATCAAGCTGCCTCAATTCCCAATTACAACAAACAGCAATACTCAAGACAAGTCTCACAGTTGTAGGCTTGACAACAGGACTAAAAGTCTCATGAAAGTCCACACCAGCCTGTTGATGAAACCCCTTAGCAACCAACTTGGCCTTGTATCTAGAGATAAACCCATCACTATTCAATTTAAGCTTAAAAACCCACTTGCATCCAACCAAGTTAACATGAGGAGGAGCAGGAACAAGGGACCAGGTCTACTGCCTTTGAAGTGCCTGAAATTCGGCATCCATAGCCTCACACCACTTAGGATATTGAGAGGCAATTTTGTAGGAAGGAGGTTCAGTGTAGGAATAATCAATGGTGGCTTTATAACACAGTTTATACTTAGGTTTGGTAATCTCACTTTTGGACCTGGTTTGCATAGGATGGGAGTTTAGAGATGGTATAGGTAAGGGCACAGGTGGATTGATGTGAAGAAAAGGATTAGATACAGACGCAGGAGAAGAGTGGGATATAGGATTAGGTGGAGAAGAGGGTGTATAAGAAGTGGATGAAGACACAGGTTGGGAAGAGGAAACAAGAGCTAGTTGGGAAGTAGTAGATAGGCAAGGAAGTGTGGAAGATGGATAAGAACCTAGCAATGAAGGCTGATTTGTAGAATGGAAGTAAAGCTAATTGGATAACCAAGTAGGGATAGAAGTGTGAGGAAAGGAAGACACAGACCGAACAGAAGGTAAACCAGGAAATTTAGCTTTATTAAAAACCACATGTCTAGAAGTATAAACTTGTTTAGATTGAGGATCAAGGCAAAGATAGCCTTTAGAATGAGTAGGATAGCCAATAAAGATACACTCTCTAGTCCTAGGTTTAAGCTTGTGAGTTGTGTAAGGTTTAAAATGGGGATAACAAGCATAACCAAACACTTTAAGCTGAGTAAGGTCAGGTAAGGTGGAATAAAGTCTGAATTAATGAGATTTCCAATTAAGAACTGAGGTAGGATGCAAATTAATCAAGGTAAAGGCAGTCTGAACTGCAAAGGTCCAAAATGAAGAAGCCAAAGAGGCTTGTGATAAAAGGGTAATAGCACTCTCTATTATATGTCTGTGTTTCCTCTCAACAACACCATTTTGTTGTGGTGTATGAGGACAGGAAATGTGATGAGTAATGACATGATTTAATAGATAGGATTTGAATTCATTTAAGGTAAATTCACCCCCTCCATCAGACCTAAAGGTCTTGATGATTGAGGAAAATTGATTGGCAACCACAGCATTGAAATGAACAAATTTGGCAAAAGCCTCTGATTTAGACTTTAGCAGATAAAGCCAACTAAATCTAGAGTAATGATCAACAAATAGAATGTAATACCTAAATCCATTGACAGAAACAACAGGTGTAGGACCCCGCAAGTCAGAATGCACAAGTTCAAAAGGAGAAGAAGCATGAAAATCAGAATGAGGAAATGACAATTTGTGCATTTTTCCATACAAGTAGTGAGTACAAGGTTAAGTCACAACAGTATCATTATTCTGTACAGACTTGAATTTAGGAAACAAACTAGTGAGAGCTTTATCATTAGGATGACCAAGTCTCATATGCCAAAGAGACTTATTAAAAATAGATGAGCTAGAAGCTTGATTACAGGACTTAGATGACAAGTGTAGTTGTGATGAAGGCTGATGAGGATAGATGGGGTATACACCCCCTTCACTCTTGCCCTGGTAGAGAATTTTCCCCATGTCCAAGGCCTAGATTGAAAAAATATGTTCATCAAAATAACATTATCAATTGTTATCATGACAGAGTTTATGGATAAATGTAAGATTAGATGCAATGGATGGAACTCTAAGGACATTATTGAGGTGAAAATTAGAAGAAGAAGAGGGAATGAGAGATGTACCAACATGTGTAATAGGCAAGAATTGACCATTACCAACAGTTAGGTGATCATGAGTGGTGTGGGGCTTGGGAAAGCTGAGTTGATTGAGGCTAGCTGTTACATGATCAGTGGCTGCACTATCAGTTAGCCAAGGCTGATATTGAGTGAAGCAGGCATTTGAAGCAGTGGCCATTGTTGCCAGCTTTGTCGGTGGATGTTTGCCTTGATAGGCATAATCCATCCTGTGATAATAGTCCACAGCCAAATGTCCAACATTTCCACAGATCTGACAAATAGGTCCATTTGATCTAGCACCTCCAGAACTTGACTGACCCTGTTGGAAATGATTGAAGGGACTGAATTGTGAGTGGAATTGTGAGTTGAATTGTGGAGATGAACCATTGGATCCTCTACCACCTCTGCCTCCTCTATTGTTAAAGTTACCTCTGCCTCTTCCTCTATTATGATTCTGGTGATAGTTATGACCATTAGGTTTCTGATTGGTTGATGCAGCTTAGGCAAAAATAGAATTTTTAATCTCTGACCCTTCATTGAGTGCTTCTTCTTTTGCATTTAACATAGTAAAGAGTTCATCAAAACCTAGTTGTGTGCTCCTGGTCCTGATTGTTGATCCGAATGCATTGTACTCTTTAGGAAGCCCTTTAATTGCAATGTGGAGTAATTCTTCATCATCAACAATTACTCCAACAGCTAGCAACTTGTCTCTTACAACTTTGATTTTCTTAAGGTAAATATCCACTGTATCACCTCCTTTCTTCAAGTTATAAAGCTCACTCTTAAGATTCATGATGTGAGACCTTGATATTGATGAAAACCTATTTTCAAGTACCTTCCAGACTTCTAAAGCAGTTGCACATCCAACAGTAAGTGCAAGTATAGTTGGAGACAGAGTTGAACTTATAAAGGTAAGCAAAGCTTTTTCCTTTGATTTCCAAATCAAGAAATTTGGATTCACAATTGCAGTATAAGATCTAGATAGATCCTTGAGAAATTTCTCAGGAATTAGTTGAGGCTCTTCAAGCAACTCATACAAAGAATAGGTTTCAAGAACCATTGTAATCTAATGCTTCCAAACTATATAGTTTGTATTATCTAACTTCACCGTCATCATATTGGACATATTAGAGAGAAGTAAAAGAGGTTAATTTATCAGATTAGATGTTGTACCATATGACATTGAGAAAGTAGATGAGGACGATGCCACTGTTGAGTTTGAAGCTGCCATTGTTGAAGATTGATTTGCAGCAGCAGTTGCTTGCTCTGATACCATGATGAAAACTCAGTAACTAGTGAGTTGAGTTTCAGTAATGATCAAGAGAAGAACAAAGTTTATCCAAACAAACACAGAGAAGGAAAGTCTGAGAAAGAGAAAGAAAACGCAAGAAAGTGAGGTATGAGAGAGAGAGAGAGAGAGAGAGAGAGAGAGAGAGAGAGAAAATGATTGTATTCAATTACAGAAAATTTTGGATAGATTACACAGACACTCATTGACCTGTTTATATACTACAATTCTAAGCTAACCACACTTAACTTAACTACCCCAAATTATGTGGATCAAAATCCTGGAAATTAGGGATTTAGTTGAGCTAAAAACAACAACTCTTTGCGCTAGCACTAATCAGATATTTTGAGCAAGGTGTGATGCTTACCGTTTCATTAAGTAACATAGGAAATCAATAAGTAAACGATGTGTATTGTTTCTCAATACTATTAATGAAACGGTGCGTATTGTTTCTCAAAACTATTAATGAAACGGTGCGTAGTGTTCCAAACTTCTTCTTCACCAACGCGTGCCTTCTTCTTCACAAGTCTAGTACTATGTTCAACATTGCCTACACCAAAAACCAATTAGTGTCTTAGTTTAATATTAAAGAGCGCAGTCATCAGAAGTGGACGTCATAAATCAAAATTCTCTCTCTCTCTCTCTCTGTGTATATATATATATATATATAAGTGTTAATATTATAGAATATAGTTCCATATTATTAGACACAATCTAATGAATCAATTGTTACAATTGACGTTCATGGAACAATAAAGCTATAGCACAATAAAAGCCAAGGCTATCAGCATAACACTAACATTTGCCAAATGAACTGCTTGCATCAATCACTGTGACTGTAAGATGGGTCATTTGTCATTTTGGGACATAGATCACTCTAAATATTGACACCAAACCTTTCCAGTAATTTTTATTATCTTCCTGCTGTGTTAACTCTTGATTTTTTTTTTTTAAATTATAAAGTTTCAACATATGGTGTCCGCTTTTGATGATTGTGCTCTTTATTATCAGATCAAGACACTAATCGGTTTTTAATGTAAACGAAGATTGAATCTCAGATATTTTATTCAATCATCAAAAACTTTACTAATTGAGTTAACTGGATCCTACAATTATTTCTTGAAGTTGATTCCAATGCTTGCTCAAAAACCATAATCAAAATGGCCCATCACATTTCCTAGCAGGCTACATATCTAAGTCTAATGGATTAAAGGGGTTAGGTTATTTCCACTCTTCACTCTTATGAAAATCAGAAGGCCGTAGAGGGATTTATTCCTAAGAAAGAAGAAGAAAAAAGAAAGAAGAGGATCAAACCATAGGCGGTGTCTAATTAGGGCTCAGGGGCTGTGAAAGAAAATTGAAATCAGCCCAATTAAGAAAATGCGGGCTACCGCAACGGGTTTAGCCTGTAGTATCAAATGGACCTCAAGGTGACAAAGTTTGGGCCTCTTGAACTACTTTTTCTTTGTTAATTTAATTTCAAGGAGAAAAGTAAATGCGCTGTCGCTGGTTTGTATCCCAACCCACCTCAAAAATCCTATTCGTATTTTTATCATAGCTCCCTTAATTATATAATTACCCTTTAATTATTTTTTAATAATCATCATGAAATGAACACAAAATTTTAATCCTATTATATCTATTAAAAATAATAATAATTGAATAAAAAAATATTTTTATAAAGTCTAAAATTAGCTAAACCAGTATTAATCCAACCCAATTCAATTTATACAGTGTTAAATTGAGAGTTTCTTAAGACCGACTCAAGAAATACGGAATGTAATGAAACTTGATTATAATTATTGAGTAATACTATAGACATAAACTATTTTAATTCATTTTTATAGACTATTGTTGCGGCCAACTTCTTACTGATTCTCATTTGGACTTACCACTAACATCACTTTTTTGTTTACCAATAACCACTCGCCATATCAATAGTTTGTAAAAAAGTTTGTATCTCTAGCATTTTTCATAATTATTTGTTGGACACACTAGGATACTTGTATTTCTAAGTCAACAGATTTAGTTTGTATGTTTTTTTCCAAAAAAAAAAAAAAAAAAAATTGTATGCTATGACTTACCAGTTATTCTCTTTCCACTTCTTAAAAAAATAAAAAAAAAAGCTATTCTTTTTCCATTTTGATAAAGTCCATCTTCCCAGAAATATCCTTTAAACCTTATGTTTAACTGAAAAAAATTGAAGATAATTCGGTAAAAATATATTTTAAACTTCACTTAAAATGTCTATAAAATAAGATACGCTCCTACTAATTTATATCTTCAAAACATAATTATTCAAAATTAAAAAAAAAAGAAAAAAAAAAGAAAAAGAAATTATGACACAAAAAAAAAAAAAAAAAAAAAAACCTCATCGCCTGCGTGTGATGAGGCTAATATATATATATATATATATATATATTCAAATTATATTTTACCTTATATATTTTATATTTAACATAATTTAGTAAAAAAGGTAATTACTCTTTATTTTATTAATTCCAACTAGATTGGACGGAGAGCTCATTTTCAAATATTTTATTCTGTTTTTTTTCAAAACTATATGCATCTTGTTTTCTACTCTCTTTTATCAACCGAGCAATAAATTCACTTAAAAAAAGAAAAAGAAAAAGAAAAAGACATTGTTCAAAAACAATACAAGAAGTTACCAGGCTTAAACCCTATACGGCTAAAACCTCCCAGTCTACCAGACTACCACCATCATATTTCCAGTAATCGTGAGCTGAGAGCAATTGTGATCAATAAGCCCTCACCTCAACTCAACTGTTATAGTGTGTGTGATATAGAAGAGAAGATGGGATTGGGAGAGGCAAAGAGAGTAGTAACTAACAAGAAATTGAAGGGATTGGGGGAGATGGCTTTCACCGTCGGAATTTGCTTTTAAATTCTAACTTTATCAGTTATATTTTTACTAATTATAGTTAAACTTTGGTATAAAGAAGTTTATAGAAATTTAGAATATTCAGTTATTAATATAAATAAAATGGGAAAAGTGTTTTTTTTTTCAAAATTCAAAGGAAACTAAGTGTTTTTTCCTTTCAAGTTTAGGATGAAGTTTCATTTTTCAAAATCTCAAGAAATATGAGTGTAATTAGTAATTACCCATTTATTTTATTTTATTTCATTTTTTTTTTTAATTCCAACCAGACTCAACTTAATCCATGTAATACATAAATATATTCAAAACCATATGCATCCTGTTCCCTACTCGCTTTAGAGTATTCACAGCAGTGTAGCTATAATGCTATATTGCTAAAATTTAGCTCCACAACCACAAAAAACACCCCTGCAGCAGTGGAGCAATAGCTAAAAAATTTAGCTGAATTGCTACAGTGCACATCTATATATAGATGTGCACTGTAGCAAACATCTAAAAAAATAAAATAATTTTTTATTCATCCGGATTAAAATAACATTACTTAGTTTATTTTTTTCATTTCTTTTATTCTCATCTCACCGAGCTCTCTCTGTCACTCTCAATCTGAAATTTCTCTCAACCTCTCATCTCTCAAGCTCTCACCCATCTCTTAAGCTCTCACCTCTCTGTTACCGCCGCTGGCCCTCCCCACCATCTCTCTGTTACCGCCGCCGGCCTAACCCAGTCGTTTCAAGCCGCCGATCTCCTTATCGTCACTCTCCTCTCTCACCGTCACTCTCTCAAGCTCCCTCATTCACTGCTGCCGACCCAAGCCCCTGCCCAGCGCCGATCGCCTCAGACCCACGCCGCAGATCGCCTCCGGCCTCGTGGATCGAAGTGGCTTTCCTCATCTGCACTCCGCCGCTGGGTCGTGGTTGTGCTTCGGTGTGCGTTGGTATTGGGGTTATGATTTGTGGCTGTGGGTTTGTTTTGTGGTGTGCTGTAGGGTTTTTTTTTTTTTTTTTTTCTTGCTGTGGACTGCTGGTGGTGGTGGTGGTTGTGGGTGTGGTTGTGGGTGTGGCTGATGGTAGAGTGGGTTTGTTTTGTGGTGCTGTGTTGGCTGTGGTTGTGCCGTGTTTTGTGGTGCTGTGGGTATTTTTTTTTTTTTTTTTCTACTGTGGATTGGTGGTGGTGGTGGTGGTGGTGGTTGTGGCTGTGGCTGTGGCTGTGGCTGATGGTAGAGTGGCTGTGGTGGGTGCTGTGGTAGTTTTTTTGGTAGTAGGATATATTATTTTATTGTAGTAGTTATATTATTTTATTGTGATGTGTATATTATTTTATTGTGTTGAAAGTTAAAATAGATTCACTGCTGCAGCACGTGTGTAGGTAAAATAGATAAAGTGACTTTTTGTGTAGCTAAATAGCTAAAATTTTGCCTTCACTGCTGTGAATGCTCTTAGGCCTTTATCAACCAAGCAATAAATTCACTTAAAAAAATAGACATTCTTCAAAAACCATTAGATAGTTAACTCGCTTAAAAGTTTAAGGTTTAACCCCTAAACCTCCAAGTCTTCCACTATCATTTTCCAGTAATCGTAAGCTGAACAATGTCAATGTGATAGATATTCCCCCAAGCTGATAAGCCCTCAACTGTTATTGTGTGAATTGCTTCTTCAGCAGCATTGTCTTGAACACTAAAGCCCAACCCGATTACACACAGAGCCCAAAAATACAAATAATTGAACATGAGTTACAATCAAATTACAGGGAATAAAGTCAACAAAAACTATATATATATATATATATATATCAATACAGATCAAAACAACAAAGTCACCACCCAAAAAGAAAAAGAAAAAGGCAGCGTACGTCTACCAATGATCAGGACAGACCCAAAAACATGCAGCAGAGCAGCTGCACAACGAAACAGCCAGACACACTAGTCACTAACAAAAAGAACTCAACACAAAGCAAACAGCACAAAGACAATGGAAATCAGCTTTATCAACTAGAAACAACCCAAATCATCTAAGCAGCCACCAAAGCACCAAACCAGCAATACAAACTGCTCAAAAGCTCTGAATTAATCCAATGGGTTATATTCAGCTTTAACTCCAAGGAATAATAGCTGCATCCCAAACCAGCTTGTCCCAATCAACCTCAGCACTCCTATATCTAATAGCCTCCCAGGCAGTTTTGCAAGCCATTGGTAGCAGGAGTCCAAACCAGAGTTTCTTCCCCATAAAGCTGTACTAACTGACAATCTTGATGCAGATGTTTTTGGTCCAGGGATCTAGGAGATCTCCATTGCCATTGCCCATTTGCAAGAACGCTAGACACCTTAGCAGATGGATAACTACTTGCTGCAAAAATTGCCCGAACATCAAATTTAAAACTAGGAACTCCTTGAGGGTGCTAGTTGTCATACTATATGTATATTTTGCTACCATCACCAACCCTCCATTTGAAAAAACCTCTTACAGTCCCTCTAATCTTCAAAATCTGCTTCCAACCCCATGAGCAGTTTTGGTGTTTTAACCTCCCAAAAGATTAGGAGGTTCCATGCCACCCATAAAGGCTCTGCTTGATTCACGAAATTGCAATGCTTCTTGTGATACAAGTGTAGCTATACGTAGTATTTCTTGTCATTCTCGCCAGCTAGTCCTCCAAAATTTGTTGTGCCAACCATAGGAATTGATGAAGCGTAAGTTCGTCAGTCAAGGTGGTTAGATGGAAACAATCTTCAACCAGTATGAACGTACTCTCAAAGGTGGTCATCGGTGTGGTGCCTGCCACAAGGTCTTCGATAACAAAATCAGTTTAAGAAATTCTTTGAGCAAAGTGCAATCTATCAGAATAAAAGAAATTGCTGTGTGTTTGGATCTGTGTACCTTCTACTTGGCGTTGAGGGAGCTTTATATATGCTTTCATAGCTTCTAGCCGTTGGAGTAGTTATGGAGGTCTTAATGCTCCTCTTGGTAACGTTTGTGTCTCATAATGTGGTTTCAATATCCCCCAACGGATCATATAGTTGGTTTTGTAACCGTTCCATGTTTAATTGGCTGCATTGAATGGCTTGGCTGTCTTCGTTAGTAGCGTGGATAATTACTTCGTCTGGCCTGAGGGTGTCTTTGTCTATATTGATGGGATCGTCCATGTGAGACGGGCTCATTAGTCCCGTCAGCTGCCCTTCAATTCTATGTTCGTCGCTTCATGACGATCATAGAATGTGAAGGGTTACAGGTTGCAAATGACTCTTGGGGTTTTGCTCTGTATTAAGTGCGGAGTGGCGGCGCTCCACAGATCGTGGCATACGTGGCACGTGTTGACCGGTGGAGTTAATGCTCCAACTAGTGGGACTATTGGGTTTCCTGTCGGTCTTTCCGTTTTTCGAGCCTTTGCTTTTAAACTTTTCCCTTTCTCATTTTTTTTCTTTTCACTTTTCGAAAATCTTCAATCATTACTTCTTCTCTGTTGGCCTTGTTCTGCTATCCTTCTTCGAAGTGCTTCCTCGGTCTGCCATTGTTCAAGGTATGTTCTCTTTCTTTTCTCGCTTTTCCTTTCTTTGTTTTGTTGTGGTAGTGTTTCTGATTTCCTTCTTTTCCTTTCCTTTTTCTTTCTATTTGCTTTCGATTTCCCTGGGGTTTAGTTATATTGTTCTTCCCTGTGCTTCTTTTTTGGGTTTTCATGATTAGTAACTCTGAGGTTAGAGTTGCTTGCCCCTCGGTTTCTTTTCTTTTCGCACGTTTAGGGGGGTCTTTAAGCACTTTTCCAAGTCTTGAAAGCTCTGTTTTTAGGGTAGTGGTCTGATGTGGTATTGACTGAATTGTTGCCTCTGATACGGCAATCAATTGACTGGTTCGAGGGTCAGGAGAGAGGGAAAAAGACGATGTCTGAAGTTAGGTCTAGTGATCTCGAGACTGGGTTATCGTCTAGCGGCGATCCAGTGGAGAGGGATACCGTCGTCTCTAGTTCTCTAGTGGTTAGGGCTTTTCATACTCTTGAGGAGATCTGTGGGCTGGACGCTGAAATGGTGAGTAGATTCAAGGATAGGTTTCAGTTTTTGGAGAGGGTTCGAGTTCGTCAGCCTAGTGACGAGGATAGAGCTTGTCACTTTTTTCTAGGTGAGGTGTGCTTCTACGAGGCTGCCTTCACTTGTGGACTTAGATTTCCCGTCCATCCTTTCCTGATGGAGCTTTTAAATCATTTTGGGATTACTTCTGGGCAGCTAATGCCCAATTCGTGGAGGATAGTGGTTAACTGTATGGAAATATGGTTGGCTACTAACGGGGATTCGATCAAGGTAGGTGAGCTTGTCTACCTATATCGTTTGAAAGAATCCAAAAAAGAACATGGATACTATGAGTTAGTACCTTGGGAGAGGAGGACCAGGATTGTTAGAGGGTTACCTTCGCCCTTAAGGTATTGGAAATTAAGATTTTTCTTTGTGTCCAGGGATGATTTTGAGACTCCTTCCAGCCAGGATTGGGGTGACATTCCGAGGTTGCTTCGTTGGTGGGGAACCCCGACTTTAGGTGCGTCAGTATTTTCTTTTGTTGCTTTAGTTCTGTTGCATTCGTTGTTTTCGTCACTAACCTCTTAATCCTTTCTCATTCGTAGTAAAGAGACGACCTAGACTTAAGGGCAGGTATAAGGCACAGGTTGAGCAGGCAATCGAGTACGCCAAGACAATTGAGAGCTGGGACGACTTGGTAAATCCGTGGACTTTTACCTTCTACCATCTTGGTCCGGACCTGTCTTCCTTCGTCTTGCGCAACTTGAGATTGAAGGCAAAAAGAGTAAGTGTTGAACTCGTCGGAACCAGTTTTTTTTTTTTTTTGAAAAGTGTTCCCTTCTAGCAGAAATGACGACCAAATTTAACAAAGATCTTTACGCGAAGATGAGATCAAAGAAAGATAAGCCCCTATCGAATTTGGGAAAGAAGATAGTGCGCGTCACTAGAAAGGGAGGCCCTGCTGCTCCAGCTCCCTCCATCCATACAATTGTTTCCGTGGTGAGACGACGAGGACAGCTTCTCCTACGACATCCGTGGAAGAAATAGGTGGCACTCCCGTCTCCAAAAGGCCGCGGTTGTCTGAAAAGGAGAAGGTGAAAACTGACTCTCGTTCGTCTACCCTTTGGAATGATGAGAATATGGCCGTGGACCGGACCCACGAGGTAGTGACATCTGCGGGCTTGAGGGCTTTGTCTGGCGTCCCTTTCAGTGAGGTTGCGGCTCGTCATGTTCATAAGCTCGTCCAGGTATATTCTTTTTTTATTTATTTTTATTTTTTTATAACTGATGTCTTTTACCTTCTTTTCAAGTGTTAAGGGAGAGTCTGCATTTTACCTCTGAGTATTTTACTCAGGAGGCTAAGGTGGCGTCCCTGACATCTAGGATGGAAGTTTTGGAGGCCGAGAACTCAACGCTGAAGAAGGACCTTATTGCCTCCATGGGTGAGACCAATACTTTGAAAGGGCATGTTAAGAAACTGAACGACGACCTCAGGGTTGAGCGCCAACTGACTACAGAGAAGGACGAGCAGCTTCTTGGAGCCAAAGAGAGTCTTAAGACCATAGTTGCCAAGTCCGTTGAAGCCTTTCAAACCACTGATGAGTACAACACTGTGCTCCTCAGTTGGTATTTTAAGGGTTTCGAACTCCTGAGGAGATACATTGTGAAGCACCCTTCTGGAGTGGATATGGAGAGGTTGGACCTGGAGGAGGTGGATAAGGAGATGGCTGCAGACGAAGCTGCTCAATCTTCTGCTACTATGCCTGACGCCCCTGTAGATGCTCCTACTAACGACGCTCCTGCTGATGATACTCCTGCTGACGATGGTGCTACCCGGACCTGATACTTAACAAAAATTTCTTTCTTTTTGGATGCCCTTTATGTTTTGGGCAGTTATGTAAATCTAATTTCTGAACAATTTTACTTTCTATCTATTTTGGGAACAATACTTTTAGCCCAGTGTTTATGGGCTTTTAGTTGTAAAAACAATGGTGATTTGCCTGTTTGTTTCAGGCTTTAATTTAATTTAACTTACTTCTCTACACTTACATGCATTCTTGATTGCACGTTCTTTCATTAATCTCTCATAACTGGTACCTCAGCAGTACTTTATATTTGTTTAGGAGTCTTTTAGTCGTCAGTAACTTACATCCGTCTAGGCGGAATCTTGTTACGTAGCCTTTTTTTCTTTTTTTTGGCCATTTATGACTTACACCCTCTTTAGGGATCTTGTCCTTGTCAGTAACTTACATCCGTCAAGGCAGAATCTTGTTACTTAGCCATTTTTGGCTTTTTGTGACTTACGCCCTTTTTTAGGGATCTTGTCCTCGTCCATAACTTACATCCGTCAAGGCGGAATCTTGTTACTTAGCCATTTTTGGCTTTTTGTGACTTACCCCTCTTTAGGGATCTTGTCCTCGTCTGTAACTTACATCCGTTAAGGCGGAATCTTGTTACTTAGCCATTTTTGACTTTTTGTGACTTACCTCTCTTTAGGGATCTTATCCTCGTTAGTAACTTACATCCGTCAAGGTGAAATCTTGTTACTTAGCCATTTTTGGTTTTTTGTGACTTACACCCTCTCTAGGGATCTTATCCTTATCAGTAACTTACATCTGTTAAGGCGGAATCTTATTACTTAGCCATTTTTGGCTTTTTGTGACTTACACACTTTTTAGGGATCTTGTCCTCGTCCGTAACTTACAATCGAATAAACTTGCTAGAGAAACATTAGCTGAATAACTTCTTTATTGATTTCAATAATGAATACATTTAACTGTTACGCCTATTGATGGTATTTCTTCAAGTGTTCAATGTTCCATGGCCTCGGGAGTCTTTGTCTGTCCAGGGTTTCCAGGTGGTAGCTACCCTGTCTGGAGTAATGGACGACTCGGTATGGTACTTCCCATGTGGGGCTGAGTTTTCCTTGAGTAGGATTTCTGGTCACCGGGGTTACTTTGGGCAGGACGAGGTCGCCTATGTTGAGTCGCCTGAGTTTCACCCTTCTGTTGTAATAGTCCGTCATTTTTTTCTAGTAGTCCGTCATTCTGCTGCAGGCTTTGTCTCTTACTTCATCTAGACAGTCCAGGTTGAATCGTAGACGATCATTATTAGCTTCCTCGCTGAACACTTCTCGCCAGGTGCTGGTTACTCCTACCTCGACCGGAATCACTGCTTCAGTCTCGTAGGTGAGTCTGAAAGGGGTCTCTCCCGTCGGGGTTCTTGCTATTATTCTGTAGGCCCACAAGACATTGGGCAATTCTTCTGGCCAGGCGCCTTTCGCATCGTCCAGCTTGGTTTTTATGATCTTGAGTAGCGTACGGTTTGTCACCTCCGTCTGTCCATTCGCCTGTGGATGTCCTGGTGATGAGAACTGGTTCTTGATGCCCAGGCCTGAGCAGAAGTCCTTGAAGCCTTGGCAGTCGAATTGTCGTCTATTATCTGATATGATCGTCCTCAGAATCCCGAACCTGCAAACTATATTCTTCCACACGAAACTTCGAATCCTTGCTTGGGTGATAGTCGCCAGTGGCTTTGTTTCAACCCATTTCGTAAAGTAATCAATAGCAACTAGTAAGAATTTTACCTGACCTTTACCTAGGGGCAATGGGCCAACGATGTCGATTCCCTATTGTGCAAATGGCCATGGGGACGTTATCGTCGTCAGTCTTTCTGTTGGAAGTCATTGGACATTCCTGAACTGTTGACACTTGTCACATCTCTTGACGAACTCCATTGCATCCACCTACATAGTAGGCCAGAAATAACCTGTTCGAATAACCTTGCTTACCAGGAATTTAGGCCAGCATGGTCCCCATAAATTCCTTCATGTATCTCTTCCAGGATGTACCTAGCTTCTTCTTCATTAACACACTTCAAGTAGGGCATGGAGAAGCCTCTCTTGTATAGGGTGTCGTTGAGAATTGTAAATCTGGCTGCCCTCTTCTTAATCTTCCTGGCCTCGTCTGTATTCGGAGGGAGGTGTCCGTCCTAGAGGAAGGATATGATGGGCGTCATCCAGTTGTTTGTGCTCTGGATTGCGAACGTTGGAACTTTTTCAATGCTAGGGTTTTTCTGGATTTCCATCATCAAGTCCACACTCGTCATACCTTCTTCTGACAAGGCTATCTTCGAGACTTCATCTGCCACCATATTCTGGCTCCTCGGTATCTGTACGAATTCCATTTCATCGAATTCCTGACCTAAACGTTTCGTCAGCCTGAGATACTTTTGCATTCTCTCTTCCTTTGCTTCGTATTCTCCCTGGATTTGCCCAATTACCAGTTTTGAATCATTTTGGACTAACAAATTCTTAGCCCCAAGCACCTTTCCGAGTCTTAATCCCGTCAGAATCCCTTCATATTCGGCCTCGTTGTTGGTGGCTGAAAATTTTAGCTGAACTCCATACTTCAGTATTTCTCAGTTTGGGGTGACTATAACGACCCCTACTCCCCCCTTTTTTTGAGCTGACGAACCGTCGGTCTGTATCGTCCATTTCTCGGCCTTGTTGGTGAGCTTGTCTTCGTCTGGGGAAGTGAACTCGGCGATGAAGTCCACCGGTGCTTGTACCTTAATGACTGTCCTACGATGGTACTCGATGTCAAACTGGCTGAGTTCAATTGCCCACTGGACCATTCTTCCAGCTGCCTCAGGTTTGCTCATGGACTTTTTGATAGGTTGGTCCATCATTACTAGGATTGGGTTTGCTTGAAAGTACTGTCTCAGTTTTCATGAGGCAACTATTAACGCGAATGCAATATTCTCAATCTTTGGGTACTTGGACTCAGCCCCCTGGAAAGCTTGGCTGACGTAGTAAACTGGGAGCTGTTTCTTGTCTTCTTCTCGAATTAGAGCTGCACTCACGGCGGTACTTGATACCGCTAAGTATAGATATAGGTTTTCCCCTTCTTTGGAAGGATTCAAGAGAGGTGGGTTGCTCAGGTAACGCTTGAGTTCCTGAAACGCTGCTTCACACTCGTCTGTCTAGGCGAATGCCTTTTTCAAGGTCTAGAAGAAGGGGAGGCATTTGTCCGTCACTCTAGAGACGAACCTATTAAGAGCTGCAATTCTTCCTGTGAGTTTTTGCACTTTCTTAACGGTCCTAGGTGATGCCATGTTGATTATGGCTTACACCTTCTCCGGGCTTGCTTCTGTTCCTCTTTGGGACACCATGAATCCTAAGAATTTGCCTGAAGCTACATCGAAGACACACTTACTAGGATTCAACTTCATCTGGTATTGTTTAAGGGTGGCAAAAGTCTCCTTCAGGTCGTCCAGATGTGTGAGTTCCTCCCTGCTCTTGACGAGCATATCATCCACGTATACTTCCATATTCCTGCCGATTTGTTTACTGAACATTTGATTCACTAACCTTTGGTACGTGGCTCCTGCATTCTTTAATCCGAAAGGCATTACCTTATAACAATAGAGCCCTGGCTTGTGATGAAGGCAGTCTTTTCTTAATCTTCCTCAGCCATCTTTATCTGGTTGTATCCCGAAAAAGCATCCATGAATGTCAGTAACTTATGTCCGGCAGTGGAATCTACAAGCTGGTCTATTCTCGGTAGAGTAAAACTGTCCTTCGGGCATGCTTTGTTTAGGTCCGTGAAGTCTACACACATTCTCCACTTCCCATTCACTTTCTTCACTAGGAAGACGTTTGCAAGCCAATCAGGATAGTACACTTCCCAGATGAATCCTGCCTTCAATAGTTCATTTACCTCGTCTGTGACAGCCTGGTCTCATTCTGGAGCAAAGACCCTTCTTTTCTGCTTGACGGGCTTCTTTTCTAGGTCCACGTCCAGCTTGTGTTGGATGACTTCTGAGGATATACCAAGCATGTCCTCATGGCTCTAGGCGAAGAGATCTTGGTTCTCTTTTAGGAACTGGACTAGCCTTGATTTCATCTCAGGGCTTAGCGTCGTTCCTATCCTCGTCGTCTTGGTGTCCTCTTCTTCGTCCAGTTTCACTGTTTCCAAGGCTTCCATTTTGTCTTCTTCTTTCTCTTTAATCATCCAGGTGTGATTCTCTTTTGCAGCCAAGACGGCCTATAGCATTCCCTAGCCAAGACCTAATCACCTTTCACTTCTCCGACCTCGCTGTCCATTGGGAACTTCACCTTCAAGCAATAGGTTGACGTGGCTGCCCTCCATTTGTTGAGTGTGGGTCTTCCAATAATCACATTGTAAGACGAGGGGTAGTCTACCACCAAAAAGTCTATCTGACGAGTCAACTGCTTCGGGTAGGTCCCCACTGTTACTGTCAACGACACCATGCCCTTGGGATATACTCTGTCTCCGCTGAAACTAACGAGAGGGGAGTCAAATGGGCGGAGTCTCTTTGGATCTAACTTGAGCTGCTGAAATGCTGGGAGGTAGACGATATCTGCTGAACTACCGTTGTCTACGAGGATTCTTTTGGTGTTGAATCCTTTTATAGTCAGCATTATGACCAATGGATCATTGTGAGGCTACTTCACTCCTCTAGCATCTGCTTCATTGAAAGACATATCATGATATGTCCGTCGTTGCTTGGACGAAGGTATCATGTAGACGCTGTTCACTTGCCTTTGATAGGCTTTCCTGAGGGATTTGAATGACCCACCCAGGGACGGCCCTCCTGTTATTGTATTAATTTCACCAATAATATCCTAAGGGGGTTGGGAGGTGTTACCTTCATCTCTGGATGAGGATTCCCTCTGATTTTTGTTTATGTCCCTGAATTTGCTAAACTCTCATTTCTTCACATACCTTTGTAACTTTCCTTTCCATATCAACTCTTCTATTTGCTCCTTAAGGTCCTAACAGTTTTCGGTGTAGTGACCATGATATTTATGGAACCGGCAGTACTTGTTCTTGTCATGGACGTTTGGAGATGAATGCAATGGCCTTGGCCATTTGAGGAAATGTTTATCTTTAATCTGCGTTAAAATTTTATCAACAGGCATTATCAGAGGAGTAAATTTTACCGGCCGAGAGCTTTTATCGTCCTTCCTTCTGTTACCGTCATTAGTCTGACAATCTGGGTGCTCCCTTTTCTGTCCCCTACGTTCGTCCTCCTTCCTTCCTCTGTCTCCTGGCTTCTCTGTGTCCTTTATGGCTGCTAGTGCGTCTTTAGCATTCATGTACTTCTGTGCCTTTAGGAGCATTTCTGCCATCGTTTTTGGAGGATTCTTCGCGAGTGAAGCCATGAGATCTCTGGACTTTAATCTTGCTTTGAAAGTCGTCAGCTGTACCTTATCATCAGCTTCGTCCACCTCTAGGATCTCCCGAGTGAAGCGCTTAATGTACGACCTCAGGGTTTCTTTTTCTCCCTGCCTGATGGTAAGCAAATAATCTGCTACCTCTTGGGACGCTGCCCCCCAATGAAGTGTCGTAAGAAGGCGTTGCTCAACTGGTCAAAGTTGTCAATGGATGACGTTGGCAGCTTAGTGAACTATTCCCTTGCAGCTCCTTGAAAGGTGGTAGGAAAGGAATGGCACAATATCTAGTCAGGGGGCTGCTGAAGCCCTAGAGTCGTTTTAAAGGTGTTGAGGTGATCCTGTGGATCCTTGAGCCTGTCAAATAGTTCCAGTTGTGGCAGCCGAAATTTCGACGGTACTGGGCATCCTAAGACCGCGGCTGTGAAAGGCGAGTCTGTTGCCCTTACCAATCTACCCACGCTCTGGTCTGTCTTCTCCCTGATGGCATTCTTCAATTCGTCCATCTCCTTCCTCATCTCTTGAAGAAGATCTGAATTTTGTTCTACTGGAGTAGTAGGCGCTTGATGGTCACTCCTTCTGTGGCTATTTCCTTCGTCCTCCACGTTATTTTTGGATCGATTCTCCTCCTGTTGAAGTCGTAGTTTCATTTCTTGATTTTGCCTGGTGAGTTCTTCGACAGTAGCTGTGAGAGCTTGAACTTGCTGAGCTAAGGCTGCAGAATCTAGATTGGATTCCATCTGAAAGTAACAGTTGATCGGAAACTACTTTTTCGAGTCTGAACACGAAAATGACGTTCCCCACAGATGGCGCCAAACTGATGAAGCGTAAGTTCGTCAGTCAAGGTGGTCAGATGGAAACAACCTTCAACCAGTAAGAACGTACTCTCAAAGGTGGTCACCGGTGTGGTGCCTATCACAAGGTCTTCAATGACAAAGTCAGTATAAGAAATTCTTTGTGCAAAGTGCAATCTATCAGAATAAAAGAAATTGCTGTGTGTTTGTATCTGTGTACCTTCTACTTGGCGTTGAGAGAGCTTTATATATGCTTTCATAGCTTCTAGCCGTTGGAGTAGTTACGGAGGTCTTAATGCTCCTTTTGGTAATGTTTTGTGTCTCATAATGTGGTTTCAATATCCCCCAACGGATCATATAGTTGGTTTTGTAATCGTTCCATGTTTAATTGGCTGCATTGAATGGCCTGGCTGTCTTCGTCAGTAGCGTGGATAATTACTTCGTCTGGCCTGAGGGTGTCTTCGTTTATATTGATGGGATCGTCCATGTGAGATGAGCTCGTCAGTCCCGTCAGGACCGTCGGGAATATCTTATCTTAAGCTGTATGATAAACATAAGATGAGAATAAATTTAGGAAAAATGTGTGCGCACAAAAGAAAATTAAATATGTAAAACCTTATTGTGCTCATTTTAGTTTTTGTGCCAGTACCTGGTCTTCCAAATGAGCATCACCAAGACGAACCTTTGGTACATGAGCAATCTTTAACCAATCTTCTTTGCATTTTCTAATCAAATTAGGACAGTGTAATATTCAATCGTTTAGTGTAGTGAGACCTTGCATGCACTCAGGGAGAGATAACAACTTAACAGCAATTGTCAATCCTAAGTTGTTGAAGTGATTTCAGACATGGCAGCCACTCCGGCAAAGTGGTGAAATTTTCACAATCTCCAATCACTAGCATCTGTAAAGTGTTTGTAGATCGTCTGAGCCACTAGGGCAAAACTGTTGGGAAGATAAACACATTGGGGAGTTTCATTGAATAATTAATATAACATATAGAGACACTTTAATCCAAAAGGCCTAAGCCCAATGGGTATATGCTCAATTATGTTATATTAACTACTCATTCTTCTAATCTTTATTTAATGTGAGACTTTACTCACACGTGTACACTTAACAATCTCCCCCTCACGTTTGAGTCTCTACCTCTCTGTGGGTTTCAAGACCTCTTTGTGGGCCATGAATAAGTCCTACTCGCTCTCCCTTGCCTAATGGGCTTTTTCCTTCACTAGTGTATCATCCATGGGCCTTCATGTGTCAACCCCACACATCTTTTATCTTATATGGGAACCTCGCACCTTATCGTTGTCTAGCACCATTGGCAATAATACTCCTTTGTTAGGCCTTTTCCAAGATCGTTTGTGTGGGGTTTATAGGCTTGCTTAGTGTAATATATCGTCCCCGCTCTAACTACGAGAGAGACCCGCCCTGCTCTATTTGAGAAAGGGCTTCAAGTACACACACCCCGTTCTCGCTCCAATTGCAAAAGGAATCTCGATAACCTTGTCACCTTTGCCCCACATCACCATGGGCTCTGATACCACTTGTTGGGGAGATATACACCTTAGGGAGCTTCCTTGAATAATTAATATAACATACAGAGACACACTTTAACCCAAAAGGCCTAAGCCCAATGGGTATGTGCTTAATTATGTTATATTAACTACTCATTCTTCTAATTTTTATTTAATGTGGGACTTTACTCACACATATACATCCAACAAAAACCTCCAACTTAGGTAAGCCTCTAATCATTAATTTTCGAAGGCTCAACTTGAGATTTTGACTGCCTTCTCCCTCCATCAAATTAAGCTCTTTACAATTCACAATGATTAGGATCTCTAGGGCAGTTAGGTCTTTGATATTGAGGGACAAAGAGGTCAAACTTGGACAATGTGCAATAGTCAGTGTTCGAAGATTGATAAGGTTGAGGTGCCCGTCCCCTTCAAACAGATATTGGAGATTCTCAAATCTAGCAACAAGCAAAACTCATAGAGAATTCAAGCAGCCTATTGCGTTCTCCAACAAGCATTCTTGATTATTTGTAACCACCAAAAACCTAAGGCTAATCATGTTCCTTATACCTTTGGGCAACCATTCAAGATTTTTGCAATCAAGTATTAAAGTTTGTAAATTGTGTAGCTTGCAAATGGAATTAGGAATTTGCTTGATTATGTCATTACCTGATAAGTCAAAAAATCTCAAATGTTTCAAAGAATCGATAGAACTTGACAATACCTCAATAGAAGAACTTTTTAAATTAAGCACCCATAAGTACTTAAATCTTGAAATGCATGCTTTAACTAAGGACATGGGTTGTTTAGTTTGGAAAATAATTGTCTGAACTTTGCTCAACTTCTCTGATTGTATTGTAACTTCTTGGCCGTTGGCATTGTATGAAAAAGACAAACAAGAGACTTTTGCAAAAAAAGTGGACTCCTTGGTCACTATTGAACACTCACCTTTGGCAATTGAGAGTGCAAGATCATGGTAAAGATCATGCATTTTAAAGGTATAACAAAAAATTTCTTGAGCATCTTGAAAGAAAGATCTTGACAACAACTTCTTGATAGACAAGTCACCAACATCTTCCAACTGTTGATTTTCATCGGCTAACGATTGAAGAATTCCATGTGCCATCCAAATTTGAATCAATTCAACACTTTTGAATTCATAATCCTTTGGAAAAAGAGAGCAACTGGCAAAGTATTGTTTCAAGTGAAATAGTAATTGATTGTAACTGAGTTGCAATATAGGTAAGATATCATCAACCCCTTGTTTTAAACACCACATGTTATTATTTTTTACTCGTCAGGAGTGAATGCCATAAGTTGAAACTCTTAAAAAAAAAAAAAAAAAGTCATGACCCAATTTAACAAGTCCATCTCTACATCACATTGCATGGTGTAAGTGTCCTGATAATTGGGAAAATTGTGAAAATTAATACCACTTAAACAAGTTTCAGATTGCCAAAGATTTCTAACTACTTGTTATAATAAGATGTCCTTCCCAGCTCAAAAGACCAGTAATTAGTACAATATTGTGTTAATATTATAAAATATAGGTCCGTATATTATTAGACACAATCTAATGAATCAATTGTTACAAGTTCTTTCATAAAAAAATTAAAAAAAAAAAAATTTGTAACAATTGACTTTAATGAAACAATAAAGCTACGGCACAATAAAAGGCTAAAAGCCAAGGCTATAGCATAACACTAACATTTGCTAATTAAAGTTGATTCAAATGTTTGCTCACAAACAATAAATAGAATTCGGGTTATTCCGTGGAATATCTATACTACTATTTAAGGGGCTGCACCTGTTTGGAATGTATTTTTTTTTTCCCAAAATACCCCTATTTCCCAAGGTTTAAGTAGAGACAAAACTAAAGGATAATTTAGTAAAACTACGTCTGTATCACAAAATTATTAACGTATACCTCTCCTTCTCTTTATCTTCGGTTACCTTTTTTTTTTTTTTTTTTTAAAGGGAATTATGTAAGGTTAGTTGGTTACTTTAAAGAAAAGAAGCAAACTCTCCTAACAAAATCAAGCAGGTTTTATTATATATAAAAAATAAGAACGTTTTTTCATTAAAAAAAAAAAATCAAACAAACATGAGATCATGGAGTAAAAGGAGAGGATGGCTACCGCATTACCGAAAAAAGTGTGGATAAAGAAAAGTGAAGTGAAAGGAGTTTTAATCAGATTTGATGGTTGGCAGAAAAAGAAAGCACGTTTCAAGCACGTTTTGTTATTAAAAAAAAATCAAGCATTTGTTTTTGTTTTTTTAATCTCAAATAAAAAGAATCAAATTTAAAACAAAGCGATAAACTTCAAACTAAACAGTTTTTAATAGTTTCCATCATGCACGCTGTAAACACAAAATTTCTCAATTGCAGAAAATCAAACAATTGAAAAGAAATATGGTTTGCAAATATAAATTTGTATTGATAAATAATGAGTACAATCTCTATTTCAATTCTTTTACAAAAGAATACCCTCTTATTCTATCTTCTTTGAACTTGACTCAAACAAGAGATCTTCTTGACTTTGGTTGGAAGATGGATTGAACAATCTTCACAACAAATCTTTAGCTTTGAGCTTATAAGAGATTTATTGTTCTTCAAGTCTTCGAATGTGAAGGCTCGTAGGTTGAAATTCTTCGGGGCTTTAGAGGCTTGATCCGTTGAGCTTCAAAGATTTGGGTTTGTTTAAGTTTATGGAGGCTTTTTAGCTTAATTCCAATAGAACTTCAAAGAACTCGAACAAGAGATCTTCTTGACTTTAGTTGGAAGATGGATTGAATGGTCTTCACAACGAATCTCTAGCCTTGAGCTTGTTAGAGATTTGTTGTTCTTCAAATTCTTCAAGCCCTTGAATGTTATTCAAGTTCTTCAAAGATGCTTCAAGTTCTTCAAAGATTCTTGAGACAGAATTTCTCCAGAGCTTAGACCTTTTGAAAACTTTGTTTTGAAAATGAGAGGGGATGTCCTCTATTTATAATGATTTTAGAGGATAAGCTCCACTTTATATTGATATACTTGAAAGCATGTAGTAGACTTTTGATTGGCCCAAATTCTTCTTAGAGATAATTATATCTATTTATCTATTTTGATAAATATCACATTTTGATAAAGATAATAATTAATAAAGATAAATAATTATCTCTATTTAATTTATTTTAATAAAGATAATTATCTATCAATTTTGAATAGAAAATTTTATCTTTATCTTATTTATTTTTATTAATAAAGATAATTGTAGGGACCGGATTTGAGCACAATCACTATTGGGTGAATGGACTCCAACCCAACTAGCCCAATACAATAAATTTGTAGAGCGTGGGTAGAAAAACCAGGCCCTAGTGAGGATTATAGCAACTAAACATGGTTACAAGTGAACTAAAGTGTGAAAATCTGTCCTAGGCCCTCCTCTTCAGGGGTGGTAGCTCCTCCTTCCGCTCTTTGCTATAAAGGCTTTTTATGGTCGCCTCAGTTGCTCTCCCTTCTCCAGAAGGATTTCTTACATTATATATCCCCTTCTAGTTGATCGTAGCCCTCCATTTGTTGATTAAGCAGGCCATTACTTGAGTGCTTGTCCCATCAGCCGTTTTTCCATTCTTTCTGTGGGTTGCAGCAACCAAGGTTGCACTGTTCAGAGGTCTTTTCCTCATTAATGCGGCCAGAACATTAGTTGTGGTCATTTAATGCGGAGGTGACAGTTCCTCCCTGAATTACTCCTTCATCACACTTCGGTGGTTGCCACGCTGTACCGGTTCTCTCTCTTGAGATGCTCTGGAGACTCCCCTTGATGGTGTACTATTTCTCCCTTTAATGGTCTCGGCTGTCCGAGGACAGGATCGTCCTCGGTGATAATCCTTGGGCACCTAGGCTTCTTACTTTCATCCTCGGATCCTCAATACCTCCTCAGCATGGGCCTACGGGAATACCTCCTCGGCGTGGGCCCTAGGGCCTGGTACGAAGTGGGCCGAGGCTGTCTGACTAATTGGCCCCACAATAATTATTCCTAAATTTTGTATAGGAAATTTATCTTTATCTTGTGGGTCCAATGACATGTGGCAAATTTCAATATGTCAATGTAATATCAATTTAGACGACACATGCCATCATTTGATTTAATTAATTTAATGACATTAATTCATAATTTGCCACTATACTTTGAAGTGGTATTTTATAATTGGCTTAAAATTTTGCCTCTTACACACACCTTTTACTAACTCACGTTCAAATAATTTACATAACTAACAAGCACCAACACTTCTCCTTGCTATAAAAACAACACAAACTTCTCCTCCCTTAAACCATTTCCAACAACACAAAGCAGATGCTGATGGTGAATCCTTATCAACATCTCCTTTTGTTTACGTTTATTTACTTTTATATCTATTTTTACTTAATTTTTTTTGCTTTTTCAACAGGAATCAACGAATCATATTAGGATTTTCATACCGGTAGACCGAGCCTTGGTGTCTTCATCCACTCCATCAATGACTTAGTAGCCGACAAGGTTAGAGAGAAGAAGCACTGACATGTTCATGCAAACCTTTCTTTCACACTTAAAAGCGGAGAAGAATCCTTCCCATAAAAAAGTAATAGTTTTTCTTCATAAATTTCAAGAATAAAATAGGCATTTTTAATAAGTACTAACCTCTGAGCATGCGCTCACGCATGTGCTCAGAGGCTAATATCTACCTCTTGTTCCTACTCGCTTTAGGCCTTTATTAACAAATCAAAATCATCTATTGCTTCGACTAAACAAAAACATCTGTACCACTTTCTCTGTATCACAAATTAAAATATGTCATGTGTCTATTATTATCTAAATTTAATTTTTTGTTTCTTTTTCCAAAAATAAAGGATTAAAAAATAAAAATCCTCTCATCCCCACCAACCACCAGGGGCCACCACCACTAACCTCCTCCACCGCCACTGGCAAGAGACCACCACCCCAACCTCATAGGCACTGCCACCAATCCGGGCGTTTCTCTTGCACCACCTTCCCCATCCTCATCGTGCCCTTTCATCATCAAGATGAATGGCAAAGACCCCAAAACCAAACACCATTACCCGTCTTCCTCTACCCCTTTCTCTTAATTTTTAAGCAAAACAAACACCATTACCCCCAGAGACCCCAAAGCAAAAACCGACCCAAATTTGCTACCAATCGATCCCACTTTATTATTCAATATTGTCCGTGGCATTAAGGTTTTGTTGGTCTGAAGTTTGAATGAAAGTCATATTTTAATTTATTGAATGGACCCATTCGGCTTTTTTCATGGGCATTCCACAGTGCTTGTGAGATTGGGGTGGTGGTCTCTAGTTAGTGACGGCGGAGGAAATTGCTGTGGTGGCGATAACAAGGTTTTTTTTTGGTTTCTCTCGAGGTGGTGGAATCTGGAATGGAAAGGAAGTTGACGGTGGTTGTGGCGCTGAGAGGAGAGGAGAACGTTAAAGTAGAAAAACGAGAGATTTTTATGGTTACGGGAGTGAGTGGAGGTTCTCAAGACTCATGTGCAAGACTCAATTCAGGGCCGTGACTTTGTAAAACAATGCTGTTTGTTGCCAGTTGGTGAAATAGAAATAGAAATTTGAAATTGCAATTCTTCTCTCCACTTTTCAACCACAATATTCAACGATGGCTGCTGCACACCTAACCTTCGCGGAAAATAATTAAAGGTAATGGAAAGTTATCGTTGCAGACCAATCATTCACTGAAATCTACTAGTTATTGTTGTGGGTGGGCGTTGACTCCATTAGGAGTGTCAATGTTCGACCTAATCTGCGAACACGACACAAACTCGATATAAGTTTTTACGGATTAAGGTTGAGTCTTAATGGGTTTGGATCGGGCCTTAATAGGTTTGGGTCATAAACAGGTCGATCTGAAAGCGACACGATTAAAAAGTGTCATAAGCAGGTCAACTCGCGTAACTCGCAACAGACACATTTGACAAGTCAATTTATTTGTATCAATTCAAAATGACTCACTTTTTTTTTCGATGAGAAATATATAATTTTTATTAATAATGAGAAAATAACAAAGCATTTTGAATTACTACGAATTTAATAAAAGATGAAGTTTCTTCTATCCAAGTTACAAAGTGATCAAGACCGTTGGCGTGGCGTGCCAAGTGTTGAGCTGGTATGTTGCCTTCTAGCTTTATATGCAGCATCTGGTATTGCCTAAAGTGCTGTAGCTTGGCGTGGATACCTGTGATGATATTTTCAATACTAATTGG
This sequence comes from Quercus ilex subsp. ballota, assembly GCA_032727855.1. NCBI lineage: Eukaryota > Viridiplantae > Streptophyta > Magnoliopsida > Fagales > Fagaceae > Quercus > Quercus ilex. The sequence goes on along the minus strand of CM064914.1, from coordinate 2,178,359 downwards.
TACCATTGACTGGTCCAAGAGAGCTCCAATGAGTACTGAACTATCTGACTCAAAAGTGACATCTTGTAGGCCAATGTCCTTTGCGAAAGTGATGGCTACGTCCATTGCTTTGGCCTCAGCTTCAAGTGGGCCAAGAGGCAGCTAAAATTGCGTGCTCAAAGCAGCAAGCACGTCACCCACATGGTCCCGTACAATGACTCCAATGCCGACCGACTTTGTGCTCTTGAAGACCGCAGCATCCATGTTGACTTTATAGCATGGGAACATAGGAGGGGTCCACCTGACTTCTACTGCAGAACTGGGATTGCAGTACCGAAAGTGTGCAAGGTGGAAATCATGTAGCATGGATCGGGCTTTCAGTATGATGTCATGGCTGGATTGCCGAGGAGAGCCAAGTCTAGTTTTGCTTCTATTATACCACATGCACCATGAAATCGTGATTATCAACTCAAGCATGTCCTTACCTGCGTGCTGAAAGAAGATAAGGTGCCATAGAAGGTCCACGTATTCCCTGAAGCGCACGCCTCTAGTGTCCAGTGGTAGACCTGTAGCTGTCCATGTGTCGCAAGCTTTGGTGCACTCCCAGAACATGTGTCCACTAGTTTCCTCCCCAAGGTGGCAAGCTTCGCATGTGGCTTCCTCTATAACCCCACGATGACAGAGATTGACTTTCTTAGGGAGTATATTGCAATAGGCTCTCCATGCAAATATTTGAGTTTTGGTGGGATGTTGAGACTCCATAGTGTGCGCCAAAACAAGTGTTGAGACTCATCACTGGAAGCTCTTGCTGCATGGGTATGATTTGATAATGAAAGGGCTATCTTATAGGCACTACGAACCGTGAAGGTGCCTCTTGGAGTGTAGGCCCATACCAGACGGTCAGCGGCTTGACTATGGCTGCGTGGCGTGCTGAGGATCACATCGGAGTCATCTTGCATGAAAATCTGCTTGACCAAGTCACTCTGCCATTCGCCTGTAAGTTCATCCAACAGTGAACTGACCCTTGCATCTCCAGGTAAGGTATTTGGTGGTGTTGTGGGGCGAAAAGAGGATGGTCGTGGGAGCCACCTGTCATGCCAAATTCGGATAGAGTCACCGTTACCTATTTGCCATCTGCAACCTTCTCTAACCACACACTGTGCTGCAATGAGGCTTCGCCATGCAAAGGATGGCTTGGAGCCTAACTCAGCTTGTAGAAAATCAGTGTGTGGAAAGTATCGGGCTTTTAGAACACGGGACACGAGAGAGTGGGTGTTGGTTTGTAGTCGCCATCCTTGTTTGGCGAGGAGTGCCAAGTTGAAAGATTTGAGATTGCGAAAGCCTAAACCACCCATTTCCTTGGGAGTACAGACTTTGTCCCAAGATAGCCAGGCCATTTTATTTTTCCCGTGGATTGTCCCCACCAAAAAGCACGGATCATGCTACTCATTTCATCACAAAGCGTATCCGGAAGCTTAAAGACACTCATAGTATAGGCTGGGATTGCTTGGGTCACCGCTTTAATGAGCACTTCCTTCCCTGCTTGTGAGAGCATTTTCTCTTTCCAGCCAGACAGCTTGTTATCAAGTCTCTCTTTTAGTGCCCGGAAGGTGTTCTTCTTTGATCTACCCACCAAGGAAGGTAGTTGTAGGTATGTCTCATGTTGCTTTATAACCTCGGCTCCACTTAACACAGTCTGTTTAACTCGTCTAACAAATAAATATTCATTTTATTTTAAATTTGTCAAATACGTTTTATATCCAACATATATTTTAAATTTAAAAAGAAAAGTGAATAATTACAAAAACTTATAAGGGATATAATTGGAAATTAAAACTTTACAAACCCTAGATCTCTAAATCCTACAAACCCTAAATCTTTAAACCTTATAAATATCTATTTTTATTTTTTATTTTATTTTAGTTTTACTACTCAATCTACTATCTTCGACCGATCGAAAATGCTTAATTCAGAATTTTCACTTAGAAAATTTCAAACCCTGAATTTTTACTTTATGAAATAATATTCTCTAAACTCAAACAACATTATTACAATATATCCTTGTATATACCTATATATACACTACTAGAATCTATAGATGATAATCGTAGTCATAGTCAAGATTAGTCTACTGTTTGCTCCAATTCTTTCAATATTGATACTTAACATTTGGTAAGTTCCAAGGATATTATATTTTTGTTAGACTATGTTATTTTATTTTTGTTAAACTATATTATTTTGAATTTGGGTTGAAGTGTATGCACTTCTTTTAGAGTATAAAGAACTTATTTCTAGATGAATGTTATATTTTTGTTGAACTATATTATTTTGAATGTCGGTTGAAGACTTAAAGTGTATGCACTGCTTTTGGGATGTAAAAAAAATTATTTTTAGATGGATGTTATATTTAATATTATGCATGTTGAAATGGGTTGTGTTACATTCGTGTCAACCCAACATGACTTGTTTATTGAATGGGTCAAATGGGTTGGCTCAGGTCAACCCGCCTTATTAACAGGTCAGGTTAGGGTTGAAGGATCATGACACGATTATTAAATGGGTCAGGTTAGGATTGCGTCATTTAGTCGAATACCCCTACCTCGACACGACACGAACTCGACACGCTAACCCAAATTGACACCCCTAGACTCCATTGACTACTAGCTACTACATATATATATATATATATATATATATATATATATATTTTATAGTACTAACTATTACATAATTACTCTACTTTATATACCTCAATTTAATACCTAACCTTATAAAATTTAGAGTATAGTTTATTATACACAAATTATTTTATACAATTATACCCACCTTTGATTTTGTATGGAGTGTGCAAGGAGAAATTATTAGGTTCAGTGGAAGGATTGCTGAAGTGGTCCTCCTGGTCCTTCTAACCAATAAAACGCTGTCATTTATGCAAATGTAACATCACCTAGTAGTTTTTATTTTTAATTCTTGTACTGTTTAGGAATTTGACTCACACATTTGCATAAATACCATTATTTCATTTATTGGGAGGACCTCCACTTCAGCAGTCCTCCCGGTGGATCTATAATTTCTCGTATGCAAGAGGTGTAGTTAAGAATTTTCATTTGAGATTGCTGAATTATGCACTCATAGTTATGCTTGGAGATGATCTATCGTTGAATAAAATTTTAAAAATCATAAAATTTTAATTTTAATTAATAATTCCTCTATGGTATAACTTTCACTTCCCTTGTTCAGTTATTCCTTTAAGCACAAGATATATATATATATATATATATGTATGTCGGTGCTAGGAAAATGAAGGCCCAAACAATGACGTCTCATCCTTCAAACCAAGCCCAAACAATAGAATTTGTAAAGAGAGTGGGAAAACAGTTCAGGTGCAATCCAAAACTTAGAACAAATTTATGGCAAAAGGGAATAAAGTAATAGAAGGAATGATTCAAGTAATTATTAAGAATAAAGCTCTCCTCGGGTTAGTCCGAAGATTGGATTCTTATACATGAGCACTCCAGATATTACACAAAATTCACACTATTCATCTTCCTTTTCTCTCTCTCTCTTGCAGAAAAAGTCCTAACCGCCTACTGGGAGGTTCCTTCCCCTTTTATATCTCTGTTGAGGGTCATTTTTGTAAAACAAGAGGGAAGCCCAACTCAGCAAGGCAGGCAGCAGATAGAAGTGGCAAGCATAGAATAAAACCATTAAGCCCTAGCGGTAGGAATAAGGGTCATAGGTCCATAAAATAAATGGATAGGTCTTGAGGAAGCAAGTGGGCTCGAAAGGCCCGGAAAGAGAGAATAACAAACCCATGGGCAGTGTATGACGTGAAAAAGTAATAATGAGCCACGACAAGTTCAAAGTAATGTAAGCAAAGAGAGTAGGGGATTGTTGGCAGGCCCACAAACCCCAAGGATGAGTATGAAGTAATTGGGCCATGGAAGCCCAATGAAGTAAGTAAAAGCCCATGGGAACACAAAGTTAGTAAATGGGCCGAGGATGCCCAAAGGGACACAGGAGCCCCTAAGAAAGAAAGCTCATGGCCATGCAAAGCCATTTGGGGAAGAGAGTAAACGGCAGGTCTAAAAGAAGATCAGCAGGACCAAGTCATTACGGTAGGAATGACAGAATAATATGGCTGGACATGATGGAAATTAAGAAATGGGCCAAGAGAAATGTAAAACCCAGTATTAAATGAAACCCAGCCCCAAAAGGGAACAGTGAATTATGCAAACGGCCCACGTAAAAGAACAAAGAAGCGCGGCAGACTGTGCAAACAAAGCTCCAGATCATGGCAAACACATGAGCAGCAGACAGATTTTGAACATACATAACAGGAAAGCACGCGCATCACTGCAGGAGGCAGCCCAGCCCAACGCATAATACAAAAAAGGCCCCTACATTAAATTGGCGACTTCACTGGGGAGTTGGGATCAAGATGGGGAGAATCAGAAATTTCTCCCTCGCAAACATGTTTCCAAGTCCTTACCTAAGCAAGACATGCAGATGTTCTTAAACCTTCCAAGCTATAATCTCAGGGAAATATCCAAAATGTCATAGCAGTCCCATAGTAGAATTCTATGGCAGAATATCACAACAGTGTGGCAGAATTCTACGGTAGAACATTGCAACAACGTTACCACAGGACAGTATTATAGCAGAATTCTATGGCGGAATATCACAGCGGTGTTACAGCAGGACAGTACCGTAGCAGAATTCTGTGGCAGAATACAGCAACGTTACAGCATGACAGTGCCGTAGCAGAATTTTGTGGAGCAATGTTAAAACAGAGCAGATATGAGAACTCTACAATAGAAGGCCCTTACAATACTTGGTCCTATCCTGTAAATGCCACTTGTTTTCCTTGTCATGCATGTGAGACTTGTGGCAAGCCACTTATTCAAACATGCAAAAGAAAAAGTTCCACCACTTTTTGCTCTCATTTATTTTAAGGAAGCACTAGAAGCTTTCTAAACTCTCTCCATCTCCACCTTCAGGTCTAGCACTTAAAGTAGAAAAATCCCTATATTCCCTCACAAGGTTTCGATCATTTTCTTATGCTAGTGATTCTAGCTCTACTTCCTTTCAAGAACCAAAAGCTAGAAAAAAAAAAAAAAAAATGAAGCTATTGTAGCCAAATGAAAATTTTCATCATTACTATACTGTTGCAAATAACTATTTCCTCCGTGAAGTATCCTCCAGTAGACTTTTCTAGAAGTACAAAATGTCCATTCGCAGAAATTTTATAGCAAAAAGTACAGGTCCTTCGGTAGACTGTTCACAGCAAAATCTGCTGAATTCTAGAAGTGCAAAATGTCCTTCTGCAGAAATTTTGTAGTAGAAAGTACAGGTCCTTCGGCAGACTGTTCGCAGCAAAATCTGCTGAAATTCAGAAATGCAAAATGTCCCTCCGCAAAAATTTTGTAGCAGAAAGTACAGATCCTTCGGCAGACTGTTCACAGCAAAATCTGCTAAATTTCAAAAGTGCAAAATGTTCATCCGTAGAATATTTTATAGCAGAAAATTTCAGAAGCCAGAATGTAGATCTCTCTACAGATTATTTACAGCAGAATCTGCTAAATGTAGAATGTTCATCGGCAGAATATTTCACAACAGAATTCCAGAAATGCAGAATTTTCATCGGCAGAATATTTCACAGCAGAATTCCAGAAATGCAGAATGTTCATTGGTAGAATATTTCGTAGCGGAAAGTTTCAGAAGACTAAGTGCAGATCTTTCGGCAGACTGTTCACGGCATAATCTGCTAAATTTCAGAAATGCTGAATGTTCATCTGTAGAATGTTTAATAGCAGAAAGTTTCAAAAGCCAAAGTGCAGATATCTTAGCAGACTGTTCACAGCAAAATATTCTGCGGTAGAATATTCTACAGCAGAATTTTGTATTCCAGCAGGTCTTTTCGCAGAATATCCTACCACAAAATTCAGTATTGAATTCTTGAACTTTTTAAGTGCAATCACAAATCCAATGTGGTTATCTTCTACAACAAAAGTGATTATTGCCCTATTAAGAATTCATGGGAACAGCAATAGTGTGAAGATGTGTAAAAGGGTACTGGACAATTCTGCTACAGCAAAGAAATTCGTGTCTAGATCTTATTCAACAAATTTGAGACTTGTTCTCAAAGCAAGAGAGGTGCATACAAAGCCTTTCACGTTCACTTTTGCTAAAGAAATCTTTTGCTACTACATCAGCAAATATATCAGTATCAATAAAGGGAGGAGGGAGAAGTAATCAATTTGGGGATATCGAAACATCCATTTTCAACCAGAGAATACATTGAAGGCATGTGACAGGGTGGTGAAGTGTCCAAATTAAATCTAGACCTTGGAATGAATCCAATCACTCAGTTACAACGTACTCTCCATAGAGAAGCCCAAATCTATAAGCTGCTTGCAAACTGCTCTTTGTCCATTATTGGGTCTAACAAACCGATTCAACAACCTTGAAGAATTGGGAAGTTTTCTTTGAAGCACCTCAGAGGATTTATGCCTAGAGTGGCATTAATGATCATGATCTTTATGATATTTCTAAGAAAGAATGTATCAGATCAGTTGTACTACAAACTATGCAACTCCACCATCATTTTTTTCAAGTCATGAAGCTCATTAGTGCCTATGTCTCATCCTAGAAGAATTCTGCGACGGTGACAAACTCAAAGCTCCTTCTTTTAGCTTGTGTACGAGAGGGAAATAGCAGAAACAATAGCTCACACACATTCTGCCATGAATAGAGTTGCTTATCTTATTGCTGCAAAAAACTATTACGTAGTTTTTTATTGAAGGTATTCTGCTGCAAGGGCATTCTGCCACAAGAATAAAGGAGCATGATGTCCTAGAAAGATGTGGGTACGTCATGGGAAAATTCTATATTAGAAGCCGCTGACTTTTGGCTATTACTAGCCAACCATGAAGCAAGAAACGTAGCAAGCTCCATCTAAATATTCCCATACTCAAAGCAAGCAAAGAAAAACCTATGAATTATGGGTCTTAGTAGCGAAAGCCAGCAGAAGGGTTGTGGTTATGAATTCTTGGTTAGAAGCCAGCAAAGAAACCATGGTTGTGAGTTCTTGGCAAAAGCCCATAATGGGGGCTACACTCAAACCCGCAAAGGAGCCATGATCGCAAGTCTTTGGAAAGAATCTGCAGAAGAGCTATAGCCACAATCATATGTAGCAGAAAATACATGGGAAGCAATTGTGCTTGCAGTGGAACGAAGTCAAAGCATGCTTGGGAAGTAACTTTTTCCCAAATTCTCTAGCAACGAAGAATTTCTACAATATGGCAACTTGTAGATCCATGGCATCTAATTTTTTTTACTTAAGAATGCATGAACCACATGATGGAGCATCAACACCAAGAGAAGGTGATATCAAGCTCATCTAGTTGTCTCACATGCTGGGGGCTAAAGCTCAATCTGCAGCAAATACTGGAAGCCTTCTGCTGAAAGCTAAAGGCTTATTCTCATATACTGGGGGCTGTCTCATTCTGCAACAAAATTTGGGAAGTCTTCTTCAAAAAGCTAAAGACTCATCCAGTTGTCTCACACACTGGGGGCTAAAGCTCATTCTGCGGTAAACACGGGAAGTCTCCTGTTGAAAGCTAAGGGCTTATTCTCATATATTGGGGGCTGTCCCATTTTGCAACAAAATTTGGGAAGTCTTCTTAAAAAAGCTAAAGACTCATCCAGCTGTCTCACATGCTGGGGTGCTAAGGCCCATTCTACAGTAAATTTAGAAAGCCTGCCGTAAAGTGCTTAAAGTATCAATATGAAGTAGCAACATCATGTATCTTCTACAAAAGCTTGGTGTGTTGCGTGGTTCGAGAAAGCTTGGAGGAGGAGAGTAATGAAGTGAAAAACTAAGAAGTTGTGGCAGAAAAGGATGTATAGGTTGTGGCAGAAGAAAAATTGGAGGAAATTAACTTGGGGTCAGACCCACAGAAACCAAGACCCATCTCAATTAGCTCAAGACTTTTAGAAAATGAGAAATCAGAATTGATGCTATTGCAAAAAGAATTCAAAGATGTCTTCACATGGGGTTATAGTGAAAATGCCAGGATGGGATCCTGGGCTAATAGTGCATACATTGAATGTGGACCGCGAGGCCAAGCTAGTAGCCCAGCCTGCCAGGGTGTTCCACACTACCTGCCAGGGTATTCCACGCTGAGATAGAAGGGGCAAAGCTTTGAGGAAAGAAGCATAGCAGGCGGCCTTCAAAAGGCTGCAGCAGATTATGATGAACCTCCCCACAGTGCAGGCCCCAATCCACAAAAAGCCATTGCTGCTTTACATGGCCACCAATTCATATGCGATCGGTGCATTAATTGCCCAAGAGGATGGAGGCGGCGTCGAACAACCAGTGTACTACATCAGCCGCGCCTTAAAAGATGCAGAAACCCGTTACCCAAGGGCAGAAAGGGCGTGTTTGGCTATTGTATATGCCTCACAGAGATTTCGCCATTATTTCTTGGCCTACAAAGTATGGCTGATGACCAAGTCCCATGCTATCAAAACTTTGTTACAGCAACCAATCCTCTCTGGTAGGATATCCCAGTGGTTGTTACAATTATCACAATACGACTTGAGAATGGGGGTGCCAAGGGCAGTAAAAAGCCAGGCTATAGCAGACTTATTGACACAGTTTCTAGGCAAAGAAGAATTCCCGTTGGGCGATGAAGTCCCGGGAGAAGTAGCCATGGCGGAAGAGGTCAGAGAACAATGGGTAATGAAGTTTGATGGGTCTTCTACTGTCCAGTCTGGAGGAGTGGGAGTAGTTTTATACCACGAAGAAGACAAAGCAGTAGCACTATCATTCAAGTTGGAGTTCACTTGTTCAAACAACACGGCAGAATATGAAGCCTACTTAACCGGGTTGGCCACAGCTCTTGAAATGGGAGTTAAGCATTTGAGAGTACTGGGTGATTCGAACTTGGTGGTCTGCCAGACCAAAGGGAGTTTCTCCCTAAAAGAACCCAGCCTAGCCCCATACAGAGCAATGACCCAAAAGATGGAAGAAAAGTTTTTAACTTTTGAAATAGAACATGCCCCAAGGAACGAGAATCGGTTTGCCGATGCGTTGGCTGCACTGGGTTCGGAAATAATGTTCGAAGGGGGGAGCACCAGATTAGAGGTCAGCAAGAGAGAAGAATCCATAATTGAGATGTTGAAAGAAAAGTTCCAGGAAGAACACTGTAAAGGGGATTGGCGGATCTCCATAAAGGAAGCTTTAATGGGGGAAGAAGAAGCCGTGGAGCTAAAAATACTTAAAGACTATGCCTTGGTGAGAGGAGAATTGTACCGCAGGATGCCGGACAGAGTCTTGTCTAGATGTGCGGGGCAGGAGGAGGCCCAGAGAAAGTTAAAAGAAGTACATGACAAGACTTGCGGATCCTGCGGAGAGGTCAACCTTTACCGCAGACTCCAAAGGGCAGGCTTTTATTGGCCAACCATGGGTAAAGATGCAGACCAAGTCCAAACCCAATGTGGGAACTGCCAACTTGCGGCAGACAAAGAGGAAAGTTACACTGTGTTCATCAGCAGAGACTGGAGAAGCCCATTTATACAGTACCTGACAGAAGGCATCCTGCCGCAAAAGCACAGCGAAAAATATAAGCTCAAGAGGTTAGCAACACGCTACTTTTTGCATAATATGGTCCTTTTCAAAAAAGGGTATGATGAGGACCCCTTAAGGTGTTTGGGCCCCAAAGAAGCAAGAGAAATGGTGAAGGAAGCGCACTCAGGAGAGTGTGGGGAACACCAAGGAAAGAAAAAGCTTTACAGATGCCTGCTGCAAATGAGCTACTACTGGCCTACCATGAAAAAGGATACGGCAAAATTTGTGAAAAAGTGTCACAGTTGCCAAGTACAAGCCAATTTAATTCACACTCATCCGCAGAATTTGCATAGCATGGTCACACCATGGCCCTTCCACACTTGGGGGCTCGACTTGGTTGGACCGGTGAATCTGCTGTCGCGAGGATACATATGGATACTAGTGGCTACGGAATATTTTACTAAGTGGGCAGAGGCAGTACCACTTCGTAAAGCTACAGGAGGAGCAGTGGCAAACTTTATCAAGGAAAACATAATCGTAAGGTTTGGAGTTCCCCACAGGATCATAAGTGACAACGACACACCTTTTGTCAACAGTGATGTGAGGAAAATGCTAGAGTTCTACCAAGTCAAGCATCATCGGTCATCGCCTTATTACCCTCAAGGAAATGGGCAGCAGAGGCAACAAACAAAACTCTCATAAAAATTATCAGTAAGATGAGCCAAGAGTATATGGAAGGATGGGCAATGCACCTGCCGGACGCTCTTTGGGCTTATAGGAATTCACCAAAGTCAGCCACAGGCTTTTCAGCTTTTTCCTTGGTCTACGGAACTGAGGTGGTGAGTCCAGCAGAGAAAATGACCCTATCCCTGAGAGTCATGCAGATGCAAGAAAAAGAGAAAGAAAAAGAAGTTTTTGCGGCAGAAAGGTACGAAGACCTAGAAGGACTTAATGAAAGAAGAGAAAAAGCCCAAGAACACAGCCGCAGATACAGGCAAAAGATGACTAAGGCCTACGGCAGGATGACTAAAGAGAGAGTGTTTGCAGAAGGACAACTGGTTCTAAAAGTGGTAGATTATGTCAGGAAAGGCCTGGCAGGACCATCGAAGTTTGCACCGAAGTGGGAAGGACCCCTTGTGATAAGAGAAGCACATCCAAGTGGATACTACCGCTTAACTCAGATGGATGGCAGAGACTTAATGGATCCCATCAATGGAAAATGGTTGAAACACTACTATGCCTAAGAAGAAAAGTCATGTGATTACCTCTTCCTTTTGTTTTGTTGAAAAAACTCTTATGTTTCCTTTTACTTTGTTTTTCGTCTTTCAAGTGACTATGTCACAAGGCAAAATTTTGTAACTTGCTCTCATGAGAATGCAATCAAAAACACTAAGTATTATCATCATATGTCATAGCAAAAGCAAAAACAGTAGCAAAGTGTAGCATCATAAGTGTAGCATCATAAGTTACAAACCCAAACTGTGGCAAACTAGCCCAAATAAGTACTATAGGAAACATAATGTACTAAATAGAGAAAGAAGGTGAAGGAAACAACAAAAGAAACTGCATCATCATCAATGAAGTCCAGAAATGAGTGGCTGATCTCCAAAACGACTGGACCTGGCTATGTTAGAAAAAAGGTGCTCACGACGGCTATCCAAGTCTACCCCTTCCTTTCTCAGAATCTCAAGGCGTGAGTCAATAGCATCAACAGTAGGCTGGACTCTCCTCATGAAAACAGCGCGGGCAATCTCTCGAAGGTGGTCCAAGATAAACTCCACAGCAAAGCCAACACTAACAAGCTCCTGCACCGCAGCCCTCCACTACAGGATCCTCTCAGAGGAGATAGTGTCAACAAAATTGTGCTCAATATCGTTCAGCACACTCCCCAACATCCTCAAGAAATGCTCTCTGGCGAAGCGACCAAGTCGGAATCCCTGCATGAAATCCCCACCGTTGTTGTAGATCGTCACCAATCGAGAAGTGCAGTCCTCAGGGATTCTGAAGCCATGGAATTCTACATAAGGAGGTCCGGAGCCCCAGAAATCTGCAGGTCCAAGGTCATTGACTTCAAGTTGGTCAAAACATGCAAAAAAGGCTGTAGCCTTGCTCACAGGATCTGGAATGGTGGCGGAACTACTGCCCGTTTTGAACTGAGAAGGCACCGTAGGAGGTGGACCTGTCAAAAGGGCACAAGGCATGAAATGAGAAACCTTGATAAAAAAAAAGGGAAGATAGACCCACGGGGAAGAAGCGAAGAAAGAAAGAAGGAAAAAGAAAATTTACCAGAGCCAGCAGTAATGGGGGTTGTGGGGAAGACAGAGGCAAGAACAGAAGGGACGGTAGAAACAAATGCTGTAAATACGGCAGAAACTGGTACAAAAGATGTGGCAAGAATGGGTGCTGTGGGTACGGCAGGAGTAGCTGCTACAAACACCCCTACATCTGCTACAATTCCTAGCCCCTCGAAGGTTTCTGCAAACAGAGAGATAGACGTGCAAACAAAGGGGGGAGAGTGAATTTAGCAAAAAGAGGAGAAGAATGAACTTAACAAAGAAAGGAGAGAAAGGAAGAAAGAAAGCACATACCCATTGCCTCGGGTGGAACACTCTCCTCTTCCTCGGATTCAAAAATCCTCCTCCCCAGGACAGGCTCATCATCAAGATCCTCAAGAATTTCCTCAGACTCCTCTAAGGACAAATCAGCATCAGGCCCGCGGGTGGCAGAAACGGGAATGGATGAAGGAGTAACTATCAGAGAAGAACCATCCTTCACAGCCTGAGAAAGAGCAGCGAAGGGGTCACCAGTGGAAATGACGAGAGGTATGACAGGGGTAGCCTCGATCTAAGTAGCCGTAGGGGGGGTGGCTCCCCTTTGAACAGAGGGTGTCACGGCAGGAGTAGGGGTGACCTCACTAAACTTCCCAGTATGAGTACCCTCATTTATGGGTACCGGTCCAGTGGGAGAGATAGTAGCCTCAGTAGGAACTCCACGTGTAGCTGCAGAAAGGGCAGGTGTTACAAACTCAACCCCGCAATGAAAGCCCTCCATAGGTGTACCTATGGGGGCGGAAAGTTCCTCGACATTGGGGCAATATATGGAAAGAGGCTCAGGCTCATCCTAGAAGACAAGGAGAAGAGGATATGAAGGTCAAAAATAAAAAATAAAAAAATAACCTCTTGGGTGAATGAGGTAACCAAAAGCATGTAGCAGACTGAATACATGCGAATAAAAAAAAAAGGGAGAAGAAGAAGAGAGAAGGAGAAATAGTTAATGTACCTTCGATTCAGGTTCCTCGAGCATAATGGGACGAGCGGCTGACGTGTCCTCCTTATACTTAGACTGCAAAGGAAAAGGGGATAAGAGACAAAGTCAAAGAAAGAAGTCAGCGAACATGTCAGAATTCAGGAAAAGCCGAAAAGGAAGAAGTATATATGTGTAATTAAAAGACAAAAAAAAAAAAAAGTTTCAAATGACGTACTCGTTGCTGAACGGCAGGCGTAGGATGGGGAGTTGTCTTCCTCTTACTGCCTCTTGTTTTGCTGGCAGGAGTAGCACCTATGGGAGGCTGAGGAGTGGCAGACTTAGGCTTGCTGGTAGATTTAAGTTTGGCAGAAACTTTCTTGTCTGGTGCAGGAATGTTTACTACTTTAACCTTCTTTTCCCAACCTGAGGGGTAATCACCTGTATGCCAATACCATTCTTTCTTCTCCTCGTCCCATTCAAAGATGGCGGACCGGCTCTGTTTCCTGGCATAGGCCAACATGGACCTGGAAGGAAGGAGCAACTGAGGATTGGGAGAGACAACCATGCTAAGTCCCTCAGGAGGTATGTGAGAGAAACCGCGACTACCGGCCAACTCTTGCTCAAATGAGGTCATTACAGCCTGCCAATAGCTGTGCATAGCGGGAGTGCAAAGGCCCTCTCTTAGAGAACCAGGAACCGTGACTGCACTGAAACGTTGTCTCCAAAAATCAAAAGCAGCGTGCTGCAGGAAAGGTCTAATGGAAGTAGGAGACTCAGCGAGGAAGGAGAGGCCATCAGGAATATCCTGGTCCAGCCCAAATTGACTCCTTACCCGGTTGGCAGGATAATGGACAAACCTAACACCTTCATCTGCTAAATAGGGCAACCATCCGGCATTGGTGGTTGCCAGATAGGTGATACTAGTCTCATCAAAACCAGCTAAAGGGGTGGTAGTACTAACAGTATCAATAAACGAACCCATCGCAGAATTAACACAAGTATAACCAGAACTCAAATGTCTATAAACTCTCTAGGAAAAACCAATACCTTCATCAAAGGACTCAACAACGGAGTAATCGATAGACTTCAAACCGGACCAACGAAAAGCTAGAGGAAAATCAGACTCGAATCTGCCGCAGAAGTCAGTAATTACTTGCGGATAGGATTGGTACTTCTCTTTAGCAAACCTGATGGCCTACACTTCGCCAAGTATTGGGCACAACGCTCAAATAATAACTGTTACAAGATGGTGCTGTGTACAGAGGAAGTGACTATATGGCAGGAGCCGGCCTGACTCTCGTCACTCCGCAGGATATCCAGTTGAACATACAGATGCCCCAAGAACATGGGAGCCAGCGGCAGACTCACTCTGGCAGATATTTTTATGGCCAAACGAAAATACAAGGGCTTTATGGCATAATGGGGATAGGACCCAAAGACAAACTTGCAAAGCCAAAAAGCAATGAAAGCCGCACGGTGGGTAACAACAGAAAATTTAGAAGAACTAACCCGGTAAGAAAACTTAGCATTTCCGGCCATTCTTTTCTTCAACTCCACTTCTAAGGCCGCTTCTTCTGGGGAAAGCTCTATGGTGGCAGGATCAACATCGCCAAGAATTGGCAAAAGTAACTGATTAGCCACGTCCTCAAGAGTGACGATGAGTTCACCGCAGGAAAATAAGAAAGTGTGGGTAGTGGCGCACCACCGACGAACCAAATGGCAAAGGTTGTAGAGGTCTCCGAAATTGGACAGACTTCGGGATAAGACGATGGCTTTCAGAACACCGGCCCTCTGAAGCAAACCCATGAAACCTGTGTCAGATAACTCACTATCAACCCACTCCTTCCAACCCGAGGCAGTGCCTAACCCAAACTCGAAATGGACGGGTACAGGAAGGGCAACGCCTTGACGAATGACCAGATCGGAGATAGAGGAAGACACCGGTGCCCAAGAAAAATCAAGGTTTCGTCAGCAAAGAGCGAGCCACACACGGCCCAACAGTGGCGACACATAATCACCACGAGTCTTAGGGAAGTGAGGGCTGATGTTATACCAAGGATCGATCAGAGGGGCGCACTCATTATCGGGGTCGCGCCGTGCCTCTTCCTCATCAGAGCGGTCCGAATCAGAGTGCACGACCTTTTTTTTCTACTTCTTGTCCGACCGGAGGATTGGAAATGATCCCTTTCCCTTTACGGCGGGAAGAGGCTTGAGTTTTCACCAGAGCCATAGCGTGACGGTTTGATCGGAGTAAGATGGGAATGGGTGTTCGAAAAGAAGAAAACAGCGAAGGAAGGAAAACAGGTAGAATATTTTGGAAGAGAAGGAGTTTACGTTTGCATTGAAAAGGGATTCTCTTCTTAAATACCTGAGTTATTAATGTCGGCATGAAGGGAGGCGACTGGTCAGCAATCAAGAAAAGAACGAAATTAATGAGGCGGTGGTTATGTCTTAAAGCAATTGCCATTTTAGGAAATTCGAAGAGTCACTACTGTTCACGGCAGGAAAAGAAATATATATGTAGGAAGGAGTCCATAGTTTAAAAAAAAGCCCACGAAGGAAAAGAAAGAAGGAGAGTGAGATAAAAAGACAAGAAGGTCCTTTATTCACATATGAACCGCAAGAACGCTCCATATGTTCAGGGGGCTAAATGTTGAGGGTCATTTTTGTAGAACAAGAGGGAAGCCCAACTCAGCAATGCAGGCAGCAGATAGAAGTGGCAAGTATAGAATAAAATCATTAAGCCCAAGTGGCAGGAATAATGGGTCACAGGTCCATAAAATAAATGGATGGACCTTGAGGAAGCAAGTGGGCTCGAAAGGCCCGGAAAGAGAGAATAACAAACCCATGGGCAGTGTATGACGTGAAAAAGTAAGAATGAGCCACGATAGGCTCAAAGTAGTGTAAGCAAAGAGAGTAGGGTATTGTTGGCAGGCCCATAAACCCCAAGGATGAGTATGAAGTAATTGGGCCGGGGAAGCCCGATGAAGTAAGTAAAAGCCCATAGGAACACAAAGTTAGTAAATGGGCCGAGGATGCCCAAGGGGACACAGAAGCCCCTAAGAAAGAAAGCCCATGGCCATGCAAACTCATTTGGGGAAGAGAGTAAACGACAGGTCTAAAAGAAGACCAGCAGGACCAAGTCATTACGGCAGGAATGACAGAATAATATGGCTGGACATGATGGCAATCAAGAAATGGGCCAAGAGAAATGTAAAACCCAGTATTAAATGAAGCCCAACACCAAAAGGGAACAGTGAATTATGCAAACGGCCCACGTAAAAGAACAAAGAAGCGCGGTAGACTGTGCAAACAAAGCTCCAGATCACGGCAAACGCATGAGCAGCAGGCAGATTTTGAACATACATAACAGTAAAGCCCGCGCAAGGCCTAGGCACCACTAGCCTATACCCAGCCAATATGGGACGTGGTGGGGCCATGGGTCAGAGGTAAGAGGTAAGGGGGGTGTGGTTTGGTGGTGGGGAGAGGGGAAAAGATCTATTCTGCGGTTCCTACCCAAGCCCTTTTGGGAGGTACGTCCTACTGGGATGACAGACCACCCAAAAGAGGCAAGGTTGGGGATGGGAACCATTGGGTGCATGCCATGGAGAGAGAGAGAGCATTTACTCCATGGCAGGAAAGGGTGCCACTGTGGACTAATAAACAATACAAACCTGCCTTTGTCTAGCAAGGGTAAGTGGTACACAGACGAGCTCCTAGGTGGTCGGCAAGTACACCTGGACCAGACAAAGGCGGTTAAGGGGTAAACTGGTAAAATTCAGTCACGGTAGACCCTATAAAAGGACCCTTGCCTTGCCCTGTAGAGGGGATGGAAAAACAGAGGTATTAGGAAGTGAAAAGAAAACAAAAGAAAAAGAAAGGAAAGAAGAAAAGATAAGAGAGAAAACATATAGTAACAAAAAGATAATATAATGGACATGCACCAGTAGGTCGGATCCCTTCTCTCCCCCTCGAAATCCCGCTCTCTTGGAGACAAGTAAACAATAGAGATTCCTTTGGGCACTAATCACTTAGGTCCGGTTCCCTCAAAGTCATTAATCCCCACGACAGGATCTTTTCCTGGGAGATTAGTTTCATTGAGAGGAGGTGTTCTTCCTCTTTGGTCTTTGCCTCTACGAACTCAAACTTGACTTAACATTATTTCTTCGATTAACTCACATTGTCACTTAATCCTTTACTTCTTTTGTAAAAGCTATTGTTAATACTGTGATTGTCATAAATAGGAATCACTTTGTCATTTTTTTTTTCATTAAGAAAAGGTCACTATATTTTATTCTTCTGCTATTATTGTATCTGCCTGCCGTAAATCATTTGAAACAGCTCTGCCTGCCGTAAGAGCACTCCTGGCAGACAAGGCCTAGTTTGTGCACAAACCAGCCCAAAGTGAGTTACAGTTGGGCCAGTCTCAACTCTCTAACTCAGAACACTCGGGCCCATCACTGCAGGAGGTAGCCCAGCCCAACGCACAATACAAAAAAGGCCCCTACAATCTCCGCTCCATTCATCCTAGCCCTCTACTTGTATGTTTCCTGGCCATTCTCAGGATATTTATCCCATCAGAGCTCCTTTGTAGGTGGTAGAATGGGCTGCTAGCTGTGGAATCACTGTTCAAGTCACTTCCTCATTAATGCATCTGATAAAGTTCTAACAGTGCATTCAATGCAGAGGGGGAAGATATACCTTTACAGGAAGCTTCCTCCCACCGTCTTGGCCCTTTCCCATGGTCCTTTCTCTTCTAATCGGGTCAATGAAGTCCTCCGGCCAAATACACTTCTATGGGTGGGATCGTGTGGGATATTTCATATTCAGTCCTCTTTGATCCTTGGACACCCCACAATATATATATATATATATATACCTATTTATTAAACTTATTATACATAACTCAAGAGCAAATTCTACTATAAAAAGAGAAATCTTAAAAGCAATATATATCTTGTCTCTATGACAAATCCAAATTATTTTCTATAAATAAATCAATATTGGAACAACAGTTTCTTAGAAAAAATAATAATATTGAAACAACTTATTATTATTTTTACAAAACTCAAGGGAATGAAGTGTTTTTTCCTTTCAGGTTTGGGATGAAGTGTCATTCTTCCAAATCTTAAGGAGGAGTGTGATTAGTAATTACCTATTTATTTTATTTTATTTCATTTTTGAATAATGCTAGAGATACAAACTATTTTACAAAAAAAATTTACAAATTGCTAATGTGGTGAGTGATTATTGGTAAATGAAAAAGTGATATTAATAATGAGCTTAAATGAAAACCAAAAAGATGTTGGCCATATCAACATTTTTGTAAAAATGTTGTAAAATAGTTTGTACATGTAGTATTACTTTTAATTTTTTAAATTCCAACTAGACTCAACTTAATCCATAGAATATATATATATATATATATATATATATATATATATGTCCCCTACTCGCTTTAGGCCTTCATCAACCAAGCAATAAATTCACTTAAAAAATAAGATATTCTTCAAAAACCATACGATAGCTTACTCACTTAAAAGTTTAAGGTTTAAAACCTAAACCTCCAAGTCTTCCACTATCATTTGCAGGGGCGGAGCCATGTAGTGGCTTGGGGGGACCCCAGCCCCTGCAAAAAAAAAAAATTTCCATTAGAGTAGGTAGAAAAAAAAATTGGGCCCCCCTATATTGGACAGCTAGCCCCCCTAATGCCCAATTCTCAACTATTCTCCCAATGCCCAATTCTCAATTATTCTCTCAAGCCCAGCTTTAGTTTTAGGCCTTATCACCTTATGTACTCCAAATAAAACAACCTGGTCCGCTCAAGTCCAAACACTAAAAACAAAACTTCACTTTCTCTTCATCTCAAAAAATCCACCCACTCACCCACGGAATCCCTTTCTTTACTTCTTATTCTTTTGTTTGGTCTTCTTTGATACACTTTCATTTACACTATACTATTGCCTACCTACCAGTCCCCAAAACTCCAGTTTTCTGTACCCACAGTCCCAAAAAAAAAAAAAAGACCAATTTTTTCTTTCTTCATCAGCTTTAGTTTTGGAACTTGGTGACTAGTGAGTTTTCTTCTCTTTCTTAAGCATTAGACATTCATCTCTTTTTAGTGTCTTTTTTTTATTTTCTCAACTATCTACACCTAAATATTCACATGCTCTTTATATTTTCATAGATTTTAAGAGAAATACATGATTGAAGGCGTGGGGAGATTGTTTGTGATGAGTCTTGAAGGGAAGATCTAAAGTTGAAGGCAGTCAGGCAGAGGCAGTAGGCATTGCCACAAGGGTGACCCATCTTTGCACTTTGTGAAGACAAAGTTTCTAAGATAAAATTATTTTGATTTATTATCTATTTTTGATTAGTTAGATATCATGTGGCTGTGGATGTGGTTATGGGTGTTGTTAAATTGTTTGGTTTATGTTGTGTACCAATACTTGTGTGTTTAATTTTTGTTTTTGTTTGAGGGGTTATTATTAATTAAAGTCATATTAAAAATGGGTTGTATGTTTAAATTATAGTGGAAATTTTGTTTTTTCTTGAGTGTGAATAACATCCATATAACTAAGTAAAAATTACTAATTAAAATTTTATTTTTTAAACTTCTTTTCAGGTTAATTTTTGAGTCATATTCTTAAAACTAAAAGAATTATGAGCAAACGAAAAAACAATTGATGCATTTTTAAAAAAAAAAGATGTTAACAATTCAGAAATTATGACACATGTGGCTGTAGAAACAAATGTTGATACTTCAGTGCCCGGTAAACACCCTGACCCCTCCAAATGTTCAAGAATTCAATCTGAAGAGATAGATCATGATCCAGGATCAAGTAAACAAATATGTGAATTTCCTATCAACAAACAAGATGAAATCCGATAAGTTTATCTCAAAGAATGTCCATATCAACCTAAAAATATAGACTATCCATACAACGATGATACTCATCGTCATCGATTTCAACCTTCATGGTTTGAATCGGCCCCCCCCATGTAAAAAATCCTGGCTATGCCCCTGATCATTTGCCAGTTATAGTAAGCTGGACAATGTGATAAATAATCCCCAAGCTATTAAGAGCATCAGCATTGGTACTGTCATATTGCTATGTTGAACTTTTAACAATCAACACCACAAAAATAGAGCTACATTGATGGTGTTAAGCCCTCAACTGTTATTGTGTGAATTGCTTCTTCAGTAGCATTGTCTTGAACACTACAGCCCAACCCGATTACACATAGAGTCCACAATTACAAATAATTGAACATGAGTTACAATCAAATTTTGAGACAGAATAAAGTTAACAAAAATTAGAAAATATTACAACTTAACGAGTGTGTGTCTGTGTGTGTGTATATATATATATAAAACTTATTGCCACTCTTTTTTTTATATATATATATACAACTTATTGCTACTCTTTTTTAATGAAACTATTTTTTTTTTATTTGATCTCATCCCCTTCCCATTTTCTAATGAAACTTAGTGCAGCTTTTTGTACATATAAAGCTTCTCTTATTTTTTCTCGTTGTTGTTGTCGTAGTTCTTCTTCTCGCCAGCAATACATCCAAAACTTGTTGTGCCAATCATTGGAATATCTTATCTTAATCTGTATGATAAGCATAAGATGAGAATAAATTTAAGAAAAATGTGTGCGCACAAAAGAAAATTAAATATGTAAAACCTTATTGTGTTTCTTTTAGTTTTCGTGCCAGTACCTGGTTTTCCAAACGATCACCACCAAGACAAACCTCCTGTACATGAGCAATCTTTGACCGATCTTCTTTGCAGTTTCTAATCAAATCAGGACACAGTGTAATATTCAATTGTCTTAGTGTAGTAAGACCTTGCATCCCCTCTGGGAGAGATAACAACTTACAGCAATTGTCAATCCCAAGTTGCTTAAGTGATTTCAGACATGGCAGCCACTCCGGCAAAGTGGTGAAGTTTTCGCAATCTCCAATCACTAGCATCCGTAAAGTGTCTGCAGATTGTCTGAGCCATTGGGGCAAAACCTCCAACTTAGGTAAGCCTCTAATCATTAATTTCTGAAGGCTCAACTTGAGATCTTGACTTCCTTCTCCCTCCATCAAATTAAGCTCTTTACAATTCACAATGATCAGGATCTCTAGGGCAGTTAGGTCTTTGATATTGAGGGACAGAGAGGTCAAACTTGGACAATCTGCAATAGTCAATGTTCGAAGATTGATAAGGTTGAGGTGCCTGTCCCCTTCAAACAGACATTTGAGATTCTCAAATCTAGCAATAAGCAAAACTCTTAGAGAATTCAAGGAACCTATTGCCTTCTCCAACAAGCATTCCTGATTATTTGTAACCACCAAAAACCTAAGGCTAATCATGTTCCTTATATCTTTGGGCAACCGTTCAAGATTTTCGCAATCAAGTATTAAAGTTTGTAAATTGTGTAGCTTGCAAATGGAATTAGGAAGCCGCTTGATTAAGCAATTACCTGATAGGTCAAAAAATCTCAAATGTTTCAAAGAACCAATAGAACTAGACAACACCTCAAAAGATGAACCTTTTAAATTAAGCACCCGTAAGTACTTAAATTTTGAGATGCATGCTTCAACTAAGGGCACGGGTTGTTCAGTTTGGAGAATAATTGTCTGAACGACTTTGCTCAACTTCTCTGATTGTGCTATAACTTCTTGGCTATTGGCATTGTTTGAAAAAGACAAACAAGAAACTTCTGCAAAAAAAGTGGACCCCTTGGGCACTACTAAACACTCACCTTTGGCAATTGAGAGTGCAAGATCATGGTAAAGATCATGCATTTTAAAGGTATAACAAAAGATTTCTTCTTGAGCATCTTGAAAGAAAGATCTTGACAACAACTCCTTGATATACAAGTCACCAACATCTTCCAACTGTTGATTTTCATTTGGTGAATTAAGAATTCCATTTGCCATCCAAATTTGAATCAATTCAACACTTTTGAATTCATAATCCTTTGGAAAAAGAGAGCAATAGACAAAGCATTGTTTCAATTGAAATGGTAATTGATTGTAACTAAGTTGCAATATAGGTAAGATATCATCAACCCCTTGTTTTAAACTCCACATGTTATTATCTTTCACTTGTTTCCATTCGCCTTCATCAACTTTTGAATAAAGCATGTTGGCTAAAGTACTCACAGCCAATGGAATCCCTTTACATTTTCTGACAATTTCTTCTCCAATTTTTAAGAGGTTCGGATTTTTTTTTTCTCCTTGTTCCTTGAATGCCAAATGCACAAACAAAGACAAACAATCCTTTGTGGATAGAACATTTAAATTGTATATATCACCGGTGCCCATAATAGTGGCAACCAAGTCATTTCGCGTTGTCACTATGATTTTACTGCCACCGCAACCACCAATTAACAAGTTTTCCAATTCACTCCATTTTTTACGATCTTCATTCCAAACATCATCTAAGACAAGAAGAAATTTCTTATCTTTTAAAAATTCCCTTAATTTTTCTTGCAATTGATCAACACTCAAACTCCCATCCACCGTACCAATTGCATATTTAAGAATTTCTGTTATCAGTCTTTTAAGATCAAAATTTTCAGACACACACACCCACATCCTCAATTCAAAATAGCCAACTACCTGGTCATCGTTGTATACCAACTTGGCAAGTGTGGTTTTCCCCAAACCTCCCATCCCAACTATAGGAATTACACCGATTTTTCTGCCAGCATCTTGCTGCTTCAAAAGATCTATGATCTTTTCTTTGTCATCATTCCTACCGACGACATTCCCAGGAGGAACAAAGGAGTGGGTCTCCCTCCCCTCGTGCATATTTATCTTCTTATCTTCAAGTCCTTGAGAAAGATCCAACGTGTTCTTAACAGCGTTAATAGCATCTAACCTCTCCCTAATACCCTTGGTTTTATGTGCCAAAGCAAAACGGACTGCAAGTGGATTAGAAGTTGAAAAGAAATGACGCACCTTTTTGCTAGTGCTCCCGTATGTCTTCATCACTTTCTTTTGCAGAACTCGGTAATGAAATTCATCCAGCACATTCTCAGCATCATTAAGGACTTCTTTAAGCTTTCCTTGCCAAAGGTTCAGCCTATTGTCACTTGCTTGCTTCTGCTTAGCATCTAAGAGTACGGCTTTGATGGCTTCCACGGTTTCCTGAAGATTATCCAGCTCACTTCGGACGCCCCATGCCGAGCTGACCTCTTGGAAAGCACGGGATCCAAGCTGCTCCAGGACCTTTTCTGCGATGCTGTAGGCAATTTCAGCCATTTTCTCGAGGTGGTGGAATCTGGAATGTAAAGGAAGTTGACGGTGGTTGTGGCGCTGAGAGGAGAGGAGAACGTTAAAGTAGAAAAACGAGAGATTTTTATGGTTACGGGAGTGAGGGGAGGTTCTCAAGACTCATGTGCAATACTCAATTCAGGGCCGTGACTTTGTAAAACAATGCTGTATGTTGCCAGTTGGTGAAATAGAAATAGAAATTTGAAATTGCAATTCTTCTCTCCACTTTTCAACCACAATATTCAACAATGGAAGGTGATTGTTTGCTGCTGCACACCTAACTTTCACGGAAAATAATTTAAGGTAATGGAAAGTGATCGTTGCAGACCAATCATTCACTGAAATCTACTAGTCATTGTTGTGGCTGGGCGTTGACTCCATTGACTACTAGCTACTACATAAATTTTTTTTTTTTTTTTTAGTACCAACTATTACATAATTACTCTACTATATACACCACAATTTAATTCCTAACCTTGTAAAATTTAGAGTATAGTTTATTATACACAAATTATTTTATACAATTATACACACCTTTAATTTCATATGGGGCGTGCATGGAGAAATTATTAGGTCCAGTTGGAGGATTGCTTAAATGGTCCTCCTGATTTTTCCAACCAATAAAACGCTATCATTTATGCAAATGTAACACAACTTAGTGGTTTTTATTTTTAATTCTTGTACTAATTAGGAATTCAACTCATACATTTGCATAAATGCAATTATTTCACTGATTGAGATGACCACTTTAACAGTCCTTCTCGTATGCAAGAGGTGTAGTTAGGAATTTTCATTTGAAATAGATGAATTATGCACTCATAGTTAAGCTTGGAGATGATCTATCATTGAATAAAATTTTAAAAATCATAAAATTTTTAGTTTTATTAATAATTCCTCTATGGTATAACTTTCACTTCCCTTGTTTAGCTGTTCCTTTAAGCGCAATATATATATACATATATATATATATATATATATATATGATGGTGAACCAAAAATTAGACTATCTCCAGGTCATCCATAATGTCGTTCAAGTCTAGAAAGGTTGTCCCAATACAAGCAAGGTTTTGAAACCCGGACCGGACTGTACAGTCCGACTGGGAAAACCTCAAACCGTTCATTTTTACGGTTCTTTTAGCCTCAAAAACCGCTCTATGGGGAAAAAGCAGGGACCCGTGCAAACCGCAGTCGAACCTCACGGTTCTTAGAACCGTGATCAGACCGCTTTTCATGGTTCCCTACTTTCCTTTGAATCTAAACCTTAAAAAAAAAAAAAAAAATTTAAATTCTGGAACCGTGATCAGATCGCTTGGCCGGCATGCATTGGACTCTTTTTAGATCTGGAACCAAAAGATTTGAGAGGGGGGGAAAAAAAAACAGAGAAGAATAAGATGACAAAGTAGGGGTTGTGCAAAGTTGAAACAGCAAGTTAGCAACCCAGCTCAGATCGCCAGTCACAGCCTTTATCTTCGTCTTCTGCTTCTATTTCTTCTTCTTTCTTCTCTTTCTTCTTTCTGTCTCCACTGCTGTGTTTCTCACCTTCTCTCTATTTGGGTTTGTTTTGAATTCTTTTTTATGTTTCCAAAGCCCCTTCATGTGACTTGGCATTGGTTCACGTGACTTGGCATTGGGAAAGAATTCAAAGCCCTTACATGTGACTAAGAAGAAAACTTTTGATTGAAATTGGCAAAATGTTTTAGCCATTACATTTGCAGCTTTGAGCCCGGTGATGTGACTATAGATGGATTGATAAGTAACAAATAAAATATTATAGATGGATTGGGAAAGAATCCAAAGCCCCTACACGTGACTTGGCATTGGGAAAGAAGAAAACTTTTGATTGAAATTGGCAAAACGTTTTAGCCATTACATTTGCAACTTTGAGGCCGTGATGCGACTATAGATAGATTGATAAGTAACAAATAAAATATTATAAGTACTTTTAGTTAATATTTATAATTTTTTTTAAATGAAAAAATATAGTGTTATAAAATATTTCACAATTTTTTTGTTACAATTACAATGTAGCAAAGTTTAAATAGTAGAGGAAAAATAGTGAGTCAACTGATACAATTAAATATATAATAATTATTAAATAATTATTTTAATTTAAAATTACTAAGTGTCCTTCTAATTCCTATATTATTACAATATTACTATCACGAGTTTAACTAATCAATATATAAATAAATATTATATCTATATCTGCTTAGGATATGATATTTCTTATTTGTCCTATAAAAGTTATGATATAAAAAAATATATTTGAAAGATAGATTTCTATTTTTAATTGGATCATTTAATTTAATTTTTCTATTTATACTAATTTAATATATTTATTTATATTTAAATAATTATTAAATTAATTATGACGTCATCACGGTTTGACCCCGGTTCAACCTTGGTTCGAACTTAAAAATCTTGAACATCTCCCTTTTACGATTCAATGAATGGTGCAAGTGTGAAAACCATGAACACAAGAAGGTTGTCCAAGTGTAAGAAGGTCGTCCAGCATGGAGTCACTAGGATGACCTCCTAACACTTAGAAATTCTCAGGGTAAATTTATGTTCAAAAGCTTATAATTCGGACCACATTCTACTATTCTAAAGTAGGAGTAAAATCTTTATTTATCGCTCTAACTTCCCACTAAATAAAAACTTCAATTCTTTCATAGTGGATCTGTTTTACCTTGAGGATAGTTAGGTTAAATCCTTCTTAGGTTTTTTACCGGTTAGGTTTTCACGGGTTATCATATCGTGGTTGATGAAGTGCAAATTCGTCAGTAATTGTAGACACGTCCAGATGGAGCTCGATCCTCTTTTACGTCATAGTACAAGTACTGATGAAGTGCAAATTCGTCAGTAATTGCAGACATGTCCAGATGGAGCTCAATCCTCGTTTACGTCATAGTATAAGTAGCAATACCTTTAAGATGGTTACCGGTGTGGTGATTGCCACAACGCCTCCGATGCCAAAGTTAGTATGCGAGGCTTTGAGGGAAATAACAGGATGTAAAAATAACTAGGAATGCTCTTAGGTGATTTTCTTTTTGTGTACCTTCTATTGGTGTTGTGAGGGCTTTATATATGTTCTCACATTTTCTAGCCGTTGTGGTCGTTAATGTGGCCTTAATGTTTCTCCTGGTAACGCCTCATGCTTAGTAATGTAGGTATTAATGAGGCATCCAACGGTCTGTATAGCTGGTCTTGTAACCGCTTAGGGCATTATTGGCTGCATTGAATGGCTTCATTAGCTTCGTCGGTGATATGATCGTGTACTTAACTCGTCTCAAAGGATAGCCTCATTGATCTCAATGATATCGACTAGGGAGGTTGAGTTCGTTAGTCCCATCAGTTGCCCTCGGATTCTGTGGTCATCGTGACGTGTCATGACGATTACAGAATATGAAAGGTCCTTAGGCTTTACATGACTCTTGGGATTTCGTTTCACATTAAATGTGTAGTGGCGGTGCTATTCCCATCATGGCCATGTGGCATGTTCCGATCAGTGGAGTAAATGCTCCAATTGTGTGACTCTTGAATTTCCCACTGGTTTTTAGTTTTTGTGCCTTGGTTTCTAAATTTCTCCTCTTCTCATTTTCTCTTTCACTTTTTCCAAACTTTCCAATTATTGCTCTGAGTACTTTCTTCTCCAACTTTTCTCTATAATTCTCCTCCAAGCTGGTTGCGTGGCGTGGTTGAGCTTCCTACATTTTTCCTTCTTTGAGGTACGTTCTCTTCCTCTTTCTTGTTTCTTTTCTCTTTCTGATGTAATCGTAAACCATGATGAATTTATGATTTTCTTTCCTTTTTCTTTTGTGATTGTTTCTAGGTTTTGGGTTTTCTTTTAGGATACATCTTTTTCCTTTGCTTTCTAGTTTTTCCATGGTTAGTGGCTCTAAGGTTAGGATAGCTTGCCCCTCGATTTCTTTCCTTTTTGCGCACTTAGGGGGGTCTCTAGGTGTTTTCCCACATCTTGAGAATTTTGTTTTTGAGGGTAATAGTCTAGGCGTTGTATTGGCTGATTTGCTGCCTTTACTTCGTCAATCAATTGATTGGTTCAAGAATCTAGTGAAAGAGCAAGAAATTATGTCTGAGGTTAGATCGAGCAAATTAGAGACCGGGTTGTCGTCTAGCGATAGACTTGTGGGGGGGGGGGGGGGGAGGGGATACCGCCGTCTTCGTCCCTCGCGAGGTTAAGGCTTTCTACACCCTTGAGGAGGTGTGCGGATTGGACACTGATACCCTTTCTAGGTTCAAGGATAGGTTCCAATTCCCGGATAGGGTTAGGGTTCGTCTAACTGGGGAGGAGGACCGGGCTTGTCACTTCTTCCTTGGAAAGGTGTGCTTCTATGAGGCTGCCTTCCTGTGTGGGTTGAGGTTTCCCGTCCATTCATTCCTTTTGGAGCTATTAGATCGCTTCGATATCGCTCCTAGGCAACTTATGCCCAATTCATAGAGGATTGTGGTCAGCTGTATGGGGATATGGCTAGCCGCTACAGGCGGAGATATGATTAGAGTAGATGAGCTTATTTACCTATACCGTTTGAAGTCGTCCAAGGAGCACGGGTACTATGAGTTGGTGCCCTGGGAGAGGAGGACTAGGATTATCTTGGATTTTCCTTCGTCATTCAGATATTGGAAGTCCCGGTTCTTATTTGTATCCGGGGACGACTTTAAGACCTCCTCCAACAAGGTTTGGGGTGATCTCCCAAGGTTGCACCACTAGTAGGGAACCCCAAACTTAGGTGCGTCATCATTTCTCTTCATCTGTTAATTTTTCACTGTGTTTGTTTTATCGTCACTAACTCCCCTTTTCCTTGTTTTGTGCAGTTAAAAGACGGCCCAAGCTTAAGAGTAGATACAGGGAGCGTGTTGAGAAAGCCATTCAGTACGCGAGGACGATTGAGAACTTCGACGATTTGGTGGATCCGCGAACTCTTGCCTTCTATTGCCTTGGTCCAGAATCGTCTGCCTATGTCCTGCGAAACATAAATATTGAAGAGAAAAAGAGTAAGTGTCAAACTCGTTTGCTTCGATTCTATTGCCTCTTTTTTTTTTTTTTTTTTTTTTTTTTTTTTAAGTTTTCTTCTTTTGCAGGAATGACTAGTAAATTTAACCAAGGAATGTATGCCCGAATAAGGGCTAAGAAGATTGAACCGCTGTCCAGTCTTGAGACCAAGGGTGTGCGAGTGATGGAAAAGGAGATTCCCGTCACTACATCTACTCTGTCCACTCCTGTTGTTGAATCGGTGAGGACGACTTCCCCGACCACTTCAATTGAGGAGATTCCTGCTCAATGAAGCAAAAGGTAGAAGACTGGGGATAAGCAGAAGGAGAAAGTTGACTCCGAGTCTTCTAGTGTTTGGGATGATGCAGGGGTGGCACAGGCTCGGGCGTAAGACATTTTTACTGCCGATGAAATGAAGGTGTTTTCGGGAATGCCGGCCAGCGAGGTTGTGGATCGTCATCTTCACAAACTTGTATAGGTATTGTACTTATGCGACCTTAACTTTTTCTTCCTTTTTTGTCGTTTCTAACATTGGCCTCAATCTTCAGGTGCTCGGGGAGAGTCTATATATTACTTATGAGTATCTTACTCAGGACGCAAAGATTACTTCGTCAACATCTAAGTTGGGAGCTCTAGAGGTGGAAAACTCTAAATTGAAGAAGGATCTGATCACTGTTATGGACGAGGCCAACTCTGTCAAGGAGAAGGTTAAGTCTCTGGGAGATGATCCCAGGGTGGAGAGGCAGCTTACGTTGGAGAAGGATGAGCAACTCTTAGCCTCTCGGGAGAAGCTGAAGGTTATTGCAGCCAAGGCCGTTGAAGGCTTCCAGCAAACCGACGAGTACAATACTATGCTCTTTAGCTGGTACTTCAAGGGCTTTGAGCTTCTCCGTCAGTATCTAATCAAACATCCTTCCGGAGTAGACCTTGAAAATCTTGATATGGAGGTGGCTAATCAAAAGATGGCAGCGGACGAGGCTGCTCAATCTACTGCTCCTGAAGATACTTCCGGGGACACTCCCATGCCTCCTTCAAATGTTGACGATGCTGCTGCTAATGTTTGACCTTGTTTTATGTTAAAGTGTTGCTTTCTTTATGTTTTTGGTTGCCCGGTGTATTTTAGGCTCTTAGTTATATTTTCAGAACAATGTTTCTAATTTGAGAACAATGTTTTTAGCCCACCGTTTATGGACTTTTGGTTTTAATGTTACAACAATGGTAATTGCTTTCTATTTTTGGGCTTTTAATTATATTCATGACTGTATTCTTACTTGCTCGTATTTGTGTCTTTGCACGAAATCTTGTTCGCTTCGTTCCTTGTCTCAGCATTTTGTACTTGGCCAAAAAATCCTTTTGTTATGCATTCTCCGTTAGTATCTTTCAGCGTTAGTATTTTACACCATTTTAGAGATTTTGTCGTACATTCGTTTCGTCAGTAACTTACATTCGTCTAGGCGGAATCTTGTTACTTAGCCATTTTTTCTTTTCTTTTTGTGACTTACATCCTTTGAGGGATTTTGTCACTCTTTTGGCTTCGTCAGTAACTTACATCTCAAAGGGATCTTGTCACTCTTTTGGCTTCGTTAGTAACTTACATCTGTCTAGGCGGAATCTTGTTACTTAGCCATTTTTTCTTTTCTTTTTGTGACTTACACCCTTTAAGGGATCTTGTCACTCTTTTGGCTTCGTCAGTAACTTACATCCATCTAGGCGGAATCTTGTTACTTAGCCATGTTTGGGCGACTCTCACATTACAAGATTTGTTCTCATTAAGACATTGGCTGAATAGTTCTTTTTATTGCTTTCAAGGATGAGTACAATTGTCTGTTACATCTATTAGTGGTATTTCTTCAAGTGCTCAATGTTCCATGGTCGCAGAAGCCTCTGCCCGTCTAAGGTCTCCAGGTGATAACTGCCTTGTATGAAGTAATGAATGACCCGGTAGGGTCCTTCCCACGTGGGGCCAAGCTTTCCTTGGGTAGAGTCTTTGGTTGCTAGGGTGACCTTACGCATGATGAGGTCTCCTATATCAAGCCGTTTGAGCTTTACTCTCTTGTTGTATTACTCAGCTATCTTCTGTTGGTACTTCATCATCTTGTCGGAGTCTTTCTCTCTCACTTTGTCTAAACAGTCCAGGTTGACTCATAGCTGGTCGTCATTATTCTCTTCGTGGAACATCTCTCACCTGATGCTAGTTATTCCCACCTCGATCGGGATTACCGCCTCGATGCCATAGGTGAGTCTGAAGTGGGTTTCTCCTGTTGGTGTTCTTGCCGCAGTCCAGTAAGTGCACTAGACATTGGGCAATTCTTCTGGCCAAGCACCCTTTACGTCGTCCAATTTGGCCTTAATAATCTTAAGTAGTGTCCGATTTGTCACCTCCGTCTGTCCGTTTGCCTGTGGATGTCCAGGGGATGAGAATTGGTTCTTGGTCCTTAGTCCTGAACAGAAGTCCCTGAAGTTTTGGCTGTCGAACTGCCGCTCATTATCTGATATGATCGTCCGTGGAATCCCAAACCTGCAAATTATATTCTTCCACACGAAGTTTTGGACTCTAGCTTCAGTGATGGTTACTAGTGCCTTCGCTTCGACCCACTTTATGAAGTAATCGATGGCGACTAATGAGAATTTTACCTGTCCTTTACCTTGAGGCAACGGGCTGACGATGTCGATTCCCCATTGTGCAAAGTGCCAGGGGGACGATATCATCGTCAGTCTCTCTACTAGAAGGCGTTAGACATTCCCAAACCTTTGGAACTTGTCGCACTTCGTGACGAGCTCCCTTGCATCTACCTGCATTGTAGGCCAGAAATAACCTGTTTTGATAACTTTACTTACTAGTGATCTGGGGCTTGCATGGTCTTCGCAAACTCCTTCATGGATCTTCTCTAGAATATATCTGGCTTCTTCTTCGTCCACACACTTTAGGTAAGGCATGTAGAATCCTCTCTTGTATAACGTGTCGTTCAGGATTGTGAACCTGGCTGCTCTTTTCCTGACCTTCCTAGCCCCCTTGATGTCTTAACGGAGGTGCCCATCCTAGAGGAAGGATATGATTGGTGTCATCCAGCTACTTGTGCTTTGGATTATGAATGTGGGGATTTCTTCGATGCTGTGGCATTTCTAGACTTCCATCACCAAGCCCATGTCCATCATCCCTTCTTTCAACGATGCCAGTTTCGCGACTTCGTTTGCTACCATGTTCTGGCTTCTGGGGATCTGTACAAATTTCACCTTATCAAATTCCTGAGTCAGGTGCTTCGTCAGCCTGAGGTATTTCTGCATTCTCTCCTCCTTTACTTCATATTCTTCCTTAATTTGCCTTATCACCAACTTTGAATCACTCTGGACTAACAGATTCTTAGCTCTGAGTGCCTTCCCGAGTCTTAGTCCCGTCAGTATTCTTTCGTACTCGGCCTCGTTATTGGTGGCTGGAAATTTCAGTTGAACTCATTTGAGCACTTCTCTGTCAGGGGTAGTTATGACGACCCCTACTCCCCCCCTCTTTTGGGCCGACGAACCATCGGTCTGTACTGTCCATCGTTCTGTCTCGTTGGTGAGACTGTCCTTATTTGGGAGGGTGAATTCGGCAATGAAGTCTGCCAGAGCTTGTGCCTTAATGGCTGTCCTAGTGTGGTACTCAATGTCAAACTGGCTAAGTTCTATTGCCCATTGGACCATTCTCCCAGCTGCCTCGGGTTTGTTCATAGACTTCTTGATGGTTTGGTCTGTCATTACCAGGATGTAGTTCGCCTAAAAATACGGTCGCAGCTTACGCGAAGCTACTATTAGGGCAAATGTGATCTTCTTGATCCTGGGATACCTGGCTTCTGCTCCTTGGAAAGCTTGACTAACATAGTAAACCGAGAGTTATTTCTTCTTCTCTTCCTTAATCAAGGCTGCGCTCACGACTGTGGCTGACACCGCTAGATACAAATATAGATTTTCTCCTTCCTTGGATGGACTTAGGAGGGGTGGATTGCTCAGGTAACGCTTAAGTTCTTGAACCATTGCCTCACATTGGTCAGTCCAGACGAAAGCTTGCTTCAGTGTTTTGAAGAAGGGCAAACATTTGTCTGTTGCCTTAGAGACGAACCTGTTGAGTGCTGCTATCCTTCCTGTGAGCTTCTAGACTTCTTTGACGGTCTTGGCTAATGCCATATCAAGTATGGCTTGCACCTTCTCTGGGTTTGCTTCTATTCCTCTTTGGGACACCATGAATCCTATGAATTTCCCTGAAGCTACACCAAAAGCACACTTGCTAGGATTCAACTTCATTTGGTATTGTCTAAGGGTGGCAAACGTCTCTTCTAGGTCGTCCAGATGGGCAAGTTTTTCTTTACGCTTGATGAGCATGTCATCCACGTATACCTCCATGTTCCTGTCAATCTGCTTGCTGAACATTGTGTTCACTAACCTCTGGTACTTTGCTCCTGCAGTTTTTAGTCCGAAGGGCACTATCTTATAACAATAGAGCCCTTGGCTTGTTATGAAAGCAGTTTTCTCCTGATCCTCTTTAGCCATTTTTATCTGGTTGTATCCTAAGAAAGCATCCATGAACGTTAGTAACTTATGCCCAGCTGTAGAGTCCACTAGCTAGTCTATCCTTGGTAAAGGGAAATTATCTTTCGGGCAAGCTTTATTCAGGTCCGTGAAGTCCACACACACATTCTCCATTTCCTATTTGCTTTCTTCACTAGGACAACATTTGTGAGCCAATCAGGATAGTAGACCTCCCGGATAAAACTTGCTGATAACAGTTTGTTGACCTCGTCTGTGATTACTTGGTTCCATTCTAGGGTGACGACTCTTCGTCTTTGTTGGATGGGCTTTCTCTCTGGGTCCACGTTCAACTTATGCTGAATGACTTTTGGAGGTATACCTGGCATGTCCTAGTGACTCCATGCGAAGACGTCCAGGTTTCCTATGAGGAACTAGATGAGCCTTGTTCTCATCTTAGGACTTAGCGTCGTCCCTATTCTTATCGCCTTGGTTGCCTCCCCCTTGACCAGTTCCACTGTCTCTAGGGCTTCCACTTTATCTTCCTCCTTTTCCTCGATCATCCATGTATGGTTCTCCTTTGCAGCCAAGACAGCCTGGTAACACTCTTTGGCTAGGACTTGATCTCCTTTTACTTCGCCAACACCGTTCTCCATTGGAAACTTTACCTTTAGGCAATAGGTGGATGTGGCTGGCTTCTATCGGTTGAGTGTGGGCCTCCCAATGATCACATTGTAAGACGAGGGGCACTCCACCACCAAAAAGTCTAACTGACAAGTCAACTGCCTTGGGTAGGTCCCCACTGTTACTGTCAGTGTCACTATACCCTTGGGATATACTTTGTCTCCACTGAAACTGACGAGGGGGGAGTCAAATGGGCACAATCTCCCTGGATCGAGCTTCAGCTGCTGAAAAGCAGGAAGGTAGATGATGTCTGCGGAGCTACCATTGTCCACGAGGATCCTTTTGGTGTTGAACCTTTCTATTGTGAGCATTATGACCAAAGGATCATTATGTGGCTGTTTCACTCCCCTAGCATCTTTTTCATTGAAAGACATGTCCTGGTTTGTTCGTCTCTCTTTATACAGGGGTGTCATGTAGACGCTGTTCACTGCCTCTGACATGCTTTCCTGAGGGATTTGAATGACCTGCCTGTGAATGGCCCTCCTGCAATTGTCTTTTTCTCCCCGATTACATTCTGCGGTGGCTGGAACGTGTGGTCCTCATCTCTGGGCGAAGACTCGCGCTGGTTTTTGTTTTTGTCTCTAAACCTGCTAGACTCCCCCTTCTTTACATCTGTAGTTTCCCTTTCCGTATCAACTCCTTTATCTACTCTTTTAGGTCCCAGCAATCTTTTGTATAGTGACCATGATCCTTGTGAAACCGGCAGTACTTCTTTTTGTCACGCACATTCGGCGTCGAATGTAATGGCCTTGGCTATTTAAGATAATACTTGTCCTTAATCTACGCCAAAATTTTGTCAACAGGCATAACTAGATGAGTGAATTTTACCATTCTGGGAGTTTTCTTGTCCTTCCGTTTGCCCCCATCGCTGGTTTGACAATCTGGACGCTTCCTTTTTTGTCCTCTACGATCGTTCTCCTTCCTTCCCCTGTCTGCTGGCTTCTCTACATCCCTTATGGTGGCTAATGCATCTTCAGCATTCATGTACTTATGTGCCTTTAGGAGCATCTTTGCCATTGTCTTAGGAGGATTCTTCATGAGCGAAGTCACGAACTCTCTGGACTTCAGCCCCGCCTTGAAGGTCGTCAACTGAACTTTGTCGTCGGCCTCATCTACCTTCAGGGTCTCCCGAGTGAAGCGTTTCACATATAACCTCAGGGTTTCTTTCTCCCCTTGTCGAATGGTGAGCAAATGGTCCGCTGGCCTCTTAGGGTGTTGTCCTCCAATGAAGTGGCGTAAAAAGGCGTTGCTCAATTGCTAGAATCTGTCAATGGATGATGCTGGCAACTTGGTAGACCATTCCCTTGCAGCTCCTTTGAGAGTGGTGGGGAAGGAACGACACAATATTTCGTCAGGAGGCTATTGAAGGCCTAATGTCATCTTGAAGGTGTTGAGGCAGTCTTAAGGGTCTCTAAGTCCGTCAAACAACTCAAGCTGAGGCAAGTGAAACTTTGATGGCATAGGGCATTCTAAGACTGCCATTGTGAAGGGCGAATCCGTTGCTCTGACCATCCTATCTAGGTTTCGATCTGTTTTTTCCTTAATGGCGTTCCACAACTCGTCCATCTCCTTTCACATCTCCCGGAGAAGATCCGAGTTTTGCTCGTCTGGGGTAACTAGCCCTCGACAGTCACTCCTTCTATTGCTATTCCCCTCATTCTCCTGGTTGGCTCTGGATCGATTCTCCTCCTGCTGAAGCCGTATTCTCATTTCTTGATTTTGTTTGGTGAGTTCTTCGACAGTGGCCGCAAGAGCCTAGACTTGCTGAGCTAACACTGTAGAATCCTGGTTGGACTCCATCTAAACATAGAAATTAATTGGAAACTACGCTTTCGGATCAAGGTACGAAAATGTCATCCCCACAGACAGCGCCAAACTTATGAAGTGCAAGTTCGTCAGTAATTGCAGACACGTCCAGTGGAGCTCAATCCTCGTTTACGTCGTAGTACAAGTACAGATGAAGTGCAAATTCGTCAGTAATTGCAGACACGTCCAGATGGAGCTCAATCCTCATTTACATCGTAGTACAAGTAGCAATCCCTTTAAGATGGTCACTGGTGTGGTGCCTGCCACAACGCCTCCTATGCCAAAGTTAGTATGCGAGACTTTTAGGGAAATAATAGGATGTAAAAATAACTAGGAATGCTCTTAGGTGATTTTCTTTTCGAATTCTGTGTGAATTAATTCCCACCAACCTTCATCCTCTATATAAGGCCTTCCGGGGGGATGGTTCCTCCACACTCCATGAACCTCCCAAGACAAACAGAAAGAAACACCCCTTCAACTCCTCATGCCCCTTTAATAACCCCGCCGGAATTGTGACCGGAGTTAAGAGATATGGGGCGGCTTTGGACGGGTATGAGAACATCTGTGCCAAGAGCCGTCGTGGCCGTAGCCCCCACTGGGCTTCCGGTGCGGCAGAGTCTAGGCGTAACCCCGATGGCGCCATGCACGGTGGCCCGGAGGGATGTCGTTGAAGCACCTAACGTCTCTCCTCAGAGCGCACCCCCGACGGAGAAGACATGCGAACCCACATTATGGGCGGTGCCCGAGTGTTGCCGTCTCCGACGGCCAGCGCTCGTGGGGGTTGGAGAAAATCAAGGGAATATCATGAGGGAGGACGTCCCGGAGCCCCTGCATCTGCTCCTCGCTTTGTTCAAGCTCCGCCGCTTCGAGAAAGGAGTTGCTGGTGGCCTTGGAACAAGCCAGCCTCAGCCCCCTTCCGTCCTCTTATTGTCAAGTTCTCCCATTCTCTTGATGCCAATAAGGGTACGGGTTGACACTTCCCTCTAGCTAGTTTTAGGACGGGTCTGCCTGGGCCTCTGATTGTAGGACTAGCTGGTAGGAACAGTTGTAAAACAAGCCTGCCTGAGCCTCTGATTGTAATCTGTGACTTTTCTTTTTATTGAATAATATCGAGTTTTTTTTTTTTTTTTTTTTTTTTTTTTTTTTTTTTTTTTTTTTACTGTTGAATCTTCTGTCTTTGAGCTTTTATCTTTTTGCAATGTTTGTTTGGTAGTTCTTCTTTTTTTTTTTACCACCGATCTTCCATAGAATGGTTGCTTAGAACAGCCTGTTGCGTCGGCGGCGCACTAATCCTCCTCACAGACGGCGCCAATTGTAGGGTCTGGGTTTTTGGTTGCCCAAGCCCAAAGGATATGGGTCAAAAGCCCGACGAACCCTGCAATGAATTTGTAGAGAGTGGGTCGAAGGTCTAGGCGCTGGCCGGCGTTCACCAGACGTGAACTCCGCTCATTTTTATTTAAAGGAAAACTTAGAACAGTTTACAACTGGGATGTGCTCCTCGGCCCATGGCCGAGGAGGCTTTTTCCCTTTTCTCTCTCTTTTCCTTTCTCTTTTCTCTTTTTCTTTTAGACCTCCCTTTCCTTTTTGGAGGGATTCCCTTACATTATATATCCCTTATCCAACTAATCCTAGCCCTACACTTGTTGAGCGACCGGGACAATACTCAGGTACTTGTCCCATCAGCCGCCTTCTCAGTCTCTTTGGGAGTCGCGGCAACCAAGGCGACGCTGGTGTGGGGTCCTTTCGTCATTAATGCGGCTAGGGGGGTAGTCAGGTACATTTAATGTGGAGGTGACTGCTTGTTACGAGCTTGTCCCTCAAGCTCTTGGACGTCCGATGATGGGGTGGTCCTCGGACTTAAGTGCCTCCTCGGCTCGGGCCTTCGGCCCAGGAATGAAGTGGGCTGGGCCGTAGGATTATTTGGCCCCACACTAACTATTACATAATTACTCTACTATATACACCTCAATTTAATACCTAACCTTATAAAATTTAAAGTATAGTTTATTATACACAAATTATTTTATACAATTATAACCACCTTTAATTTTGTATGAGGTGTGCAAGGAGAAATTATTAGGTTCAGTGGGATGATTGCTGAAGTGGTTCCCTTGGTCCTTCTAACCAATAAAACGCTGTCATTTATGCAAATGTAACATCACCTTGTGGTTTTTATTTTTAACTCTTGTACGGATTAGGAATTCGACTCACATATTTGCATAAATGCCATTATTTCATTAATTGGGAGGACCTCCACTTCAGCAGTCTTCCCGATGGACCTAATAATTTCCCGTATGCAAGAGGTGTAGTTAAGAATTTGCATTTGAGATAGCTGAATTATGCATTCATAGTTATGCTTGGAGATGATCTAGCATTGAATAAAATTTTAAAAATCATAAAATTTTAATTTTAATTAATAATTCCTCTATGGTATAACTTTCACTTGTTCAGCTGTTCCTTTAAGCACAATATATATATATATATATATATACACACCTATTTATTCAACTTATTATACATAACTCAAGATCAAATTCTACTATAAAAAGAGAAATCTTAAAAACAATATATATCTTGTCTCTGTGACAAATCCAAATTATTTTCTATAAATAAATCAGTATTGG
This sequence comes from Quercus ilex subsp. ballota, assembly GCA_032727855.1. Classification (NCBI taxonomy): domain Eukaryota; kingdom Viridiplantae; phylum Streptophyta; class Magnoliopsida; order Fagales; family Fagaceae; genus Quercus; species Quercus ilex. The sequence continues at coordinate 2,140,657 of CM064914.1, read as the reverse complement.
AACAACAGTTTCTTAGAAAAAATAATAATATTGGAACAACTTATTTGGCATCTAAATCCAACCCAAAAAAGAAAGAAAAAACCAATTTAAAAAAAAAAAAAAATGTCAATGATGAGAGAAAATTATATCAATTTGAAGAAAAAACTGTGATGAGGAGGATGAAAAGTAAAGAGTGAAGTTTAAAGATTAAAAAAAATAATAATAAAGAAGAAGAAGAAGAATGACTCACTAAAGTCTTTTATTTATTTATTTTGAGAAACTAGACAAAGTGCCTAGGAAATTTATTAAACTAAAGCCAAATCAATGAACTGTTGGATATATTTCAACAATATATTTTTGTGATTAACCAAAAGGAACAATATGCGGATCTAAATATAAGTAATAACACAAATAGATATGATAGGCAAAAGAAATAAATAATATATAAGAAGAAATCTGCAAATAATTAAAAGCTCACAGACCAAATGCATGAAAGATGAATGATTCAGATCAAGTCTTGTGTTTGACACAAACTCCTTAAAATAGATTTCACCCTACACACAATCTGTGGTGCTTTGAGACTCACGGACGTCTGCCTCCCAAGATAAAATGATCTACAACACGGAGAAGAAGAACACAAGGTCTGTGCTCTGTGAACTATTCTATATCTCTCTCTCTCTCTTTGACTCAAATGCATGCACAAAATATTCTCTTTGGAAGAGTGTTTTCAAAAATTGTTTTCATGAATGAGGGACTATGAAAATATACGTTGCTGAACAGACACACTGTTTCAGAAATAACTGCTATATACAGACTTACTGACTAAAAAAAATTATTTTTATTAATTGGATAAGTGGGCCTAATCCACACATGCCTAAAGCCAAACTCAATATCCAACCCAAAACTCATATTTTCTATCATTTCATTGTGGGACTCAAGGATTCTCACCACTTCAAATCATGTTCAAGTGGACACATTAAGAGTCAATTTCTGATTCACTCCATAATATTTATCTAACAATCCCCCACATGAATGGAGGAAATTGATAAAACACAATGCAAATGTGAATGTAGACACAGAGAGAGTAGAAGAAAAGTTTCTGTATTGGGAGAGGTGGCTTTTGGCTTTGAACCTTCCTTTGTGAAAGACTATTGGATATGCTAGCTAATCAGTGAACTTGATAATTTTAAACTGTCAGCCGTTTGTGTATACCAAGACAATAGAATTCACACAGCTTATTTTCAAACATATTTCGTTCTTATAGTTGTGTTCATTTCGGCCCTGAACTTATTCTGGTAAATTCATGAAGTGCTTTAGAGAATTCAGCCTTAAAACTTCATGAAAGCGGCCCACTTCACACTCATATAGGTGACTCTTATTAAAAGTATCCTGCTATACCCCACTTAGTTTTCCAAGATATAAGAATCATTAAAAGCAAAGCTTACCCTAAACATCACTTATAGGTATCACTATTTCATCATAGGAACGGGTGGGAGATGTTATCTCCATAGTGATAAAACTAGTCTCCACAATTCGGTTGTCCCTTTGAACCTAGATCTTGGGATCTCCAGTCAGCTAGGTTGGGTTGCCATCCCGAAGACTTTTATGCCATAGGCTTTAACCCCATTCCTATCAATGAGTAGTTTACTTGCTCTCTACTCAAACCTTTGGTTAACGGATCCTCTATATTCTCCTTCGACTTTATGAAGTCAATGGAAATAATTCCATTAAAGAGCAACTGTCTCACAGTATTATGTCTATGATGTATATGTCAAGACTTACCATTGTATATATGACTTTGTGCCCTACCAATAGCTGATTTGCTATCACAATGTTTACAAATAGAAGGCACAGGTTTCATCCATATTGGCATATCCTCTAGGAAATGACGAAGCCACTTTGCTTCTTCTCCTGCTTTGTCCAATGCAATAAATTCTGATTCCATTGTGGACCTAGCAATGCATGTTTGTTTAGAAGACTTCCAAAATATCGCTGCACCACCAAGGGTAAAGACATATCCACTCGTGGATTTGGTGTCTTTTGTGTCGGATATTCAATTAGCATCACTATACCCTTCTAGTACAACTGGATACTGAGTGTAGTGCAACCCATAGTTTAAGGTGTATTTCAAATACCTCAAAACCCTAACTAATGTCTTCCACTGGTCTTCCCCTAGATTACTAGTGTATCTACTCAACTTGCTGACAGAATATGCTATGTCCGGTCTTGTGTAGTTCATTATATACATAAGACTGCCTATTATTCTCAAATACTCCAATTGAGATATTCCTTGCCCTTTATTCTTAGTTAGATATAAATTTACATCTACAAGTGTTCTCACTGGACTGTTATCATATTTCTTGAATTTCTCAAGAACTTTCTTAACATAATGTGATTGAGATAAGACAAGTCCATCAGATTTTCTAGAAATCTTCATTCCTAGTATCACATTTGCAACACCTAAATCTTTCATGTCAAATTCACTAGTCAACATTCTCTTGGTGGCTTTAATAATATCATTATTGCTACCTATAATGAGTATATCATCAACATAGAGACACACAATGACATAGCCATTTGCGGTATCTTTAATATACACACATTTGTCACTCATTGATTCTAAACCCATTTGACATCATTGCATTGTCAAATTTCTCATGCTATTGCTTTGGAGCTTGTTTTAATCCATAAAGAGATTTAACAAGCATGCATACTTTCTTTTCTTAACCAGGAACAATAAACCCCTCAGGTTGTTTCATATAAATCTCTTCATTTAATTCACCATTTAAGAATGCAGTTTTTACATCATTTGATGTATCTCTAGGTCATGCAACGCTGCAATAGCCATCAACATCCAAATGGATGTTATTCTTGTAACAGGTGAATATGTGTCAAAATAATCCACACATTCCTTTTGTTTGTAACCCTTTACAACAAGTCTTTCCTTGTACTTGTCAATAGATCCATCAGCTTTCAATTTCCTCTTGAATATCCATTTATATCCTAGAGGTTTACAACCTGGTGGAAGACCCATTAGTTCCCATGTATGATTTTGTAAGACGGATTCAATCTCACTATTGTCAGCTTCTTTCTAGAAAGGCGCCTCAGGTGTAGAAATAGCCTCCATGAAGCTTTGAGATTCATCTTCTAACATATAAGTTAGAAAATTCGGACCAAACGTTTTTGCCATTTTAGCCATCTTACTACGTCTAGGCCCAACCTCATTCCTCTCACCCATTAACTCTTGATCATGAGAGGTACTAGACGTAGACTCAAAGTTTCTCTTAAGAGAACTTAATTCTTGTGTGGATTTGTAAGGAAATATTTCTTCAAAAAATACAGCATTCCTTGATTCAATAATAGTATTCGCATTCATGTTCTTAATCATCAATCCAAGACATCAATTAACTTCTTTGATGAGAATATACATTGTCGGCCCAAAGACAGTTGATTGACATTTCTTCAATCTCTATAGTCTGTACAGCTAACCTAATGCATAAACATATAATTTTTTAAAGCTTTATACACCTGTCTTGGTCAATGGCCTCCGAAAAAATGAACTTTTACGTGTTAAAATTTTTTGTTAGAATCTCATACACTCATCTGTATAGCGATCATGCATGTCTCGTTAGAATAATAACAGTTAAATGGTTAAATTAATATAGTACATTTTTATGATAATTGGTAATTTATATTGTGTATCATTTGGCTCCCCTTTGAGCATGGAGAATGCTTCCAATCTATGCCCTAGGTTAGGCGTACACATGATAAATAGGTATCATCTCCTAATCCAATCCTCAAGAGTCATGACCCAATTTAACAAGTCCATCTCTGCATGACATTGCATGGTGTAAGTTTCTAGATAATTAGGAAAATTGTGAAAATACTGCTTAAACAAGTTTTAGATTGCCAAAGATAACTTGTTATAATAAAATGTCCTACCTAGCTCAAAAGCCTAGCAATTAATACAATATTGTGTTAATATGAGTTTCAGTTAACGCAACTGGTAAAGTCTCAAAGCTTTATATATATATATATATATATATATATATAAATTTGTGTTAATATTATAAAATATAGGTCCATATTAGTAGACACAATCTAATGAATCAATTGTTACAATTGACGTTCATGGAACAATAAAGCTACAGCACAATAAAAGCCTAGCAGCATAACACTAACATTTGCTAAATGAACTGCTTGCATCAATCACTGTGACTGTGTGAGATGGGTCATTAGTCATTTTGGGACATGGATCATTTTAAATATTGACACCAAACCTTTCCAGTATTTTTTATTATCTTCCTTCTATGTTAACTCTTGAATTTTTTTTTTTTTTTAATTATAGAGTTTCAACCTACAGTATCCACTTCTAATGATTGTGATCTTTATTATCAAATCAAGATACCAATCGGTTTTCAGTATAGGCAGAGATTGAACCTCAGATTTTTTATTCAACCATTAAAGATTTTACGATTTAAGCTAACTGGAACCCACAATTATCTCTTGAAGTTGATTCCAATGCTTGCTAAAAAACCATAATTAGAATGGCCCATCACATTTCCTAGCAAGCTACATATCTAAGCCTAATGGATTAAACGGTTTCGGTTATTTTCACTCTTCACTCTTATGAAAATCAAAAGGCCGTAGAGGGATTTCCTAAGTAAGAAGAAGAAAAAAGAAAGGAGAAGATCAAACCATAGACGGTGTCTTATTAGGGCTCGGGGGCTATGGAAAGAAAATTGAAATTAGCCCAATTAAGAAAATACGGGCTACCGCAGCGGGTTTAGCCTGTAGTATTAAATGGACCTCAAGGTGACAAAGTTTGGGCCTCTTGAACTACTTTTTCTTTGTTAATTAATTACTAGGAGAAAGGTACATGCGGTGTTGTAGGTGTGTACCCCAACCCACCTCAAAAAACCTATTCTTATTTTTATTATAGCTCCCTTAATTATATAATTACCCTTTAATTATTTTTTAATAATCATCATGAAATGGACACAAAATTTTTGTAGGGTCTGGGTTTTTGGTTGCCCAAGCACAAAGGATATGGGTCAAAAGCCCGACGAACCTTGCAATGAATTTGTAGAGAGTGGGTCGAAGGTCTAGGCGCTGGCCGGCGTTCACCAGACATGAACTCCGCTCATTTTTATTTAAAGGAAAACTTAGAACATTTTACAACTGGGATGTGCTCCTCGGCCCATGGCTGAGGAGGCTTTTTCCCTTTTCTCTCTCTTTTCCTTTCTCTTTTCTCTTTTTCTTTTAGACCTCCCTTTCCTTTTTGGAGGGATTCCCTTACATTATATATCTCTTATCCAACTAATCCTAGCCCTACACTTGTTGAGCGACCTGGCCAATACTCAGGTGCTTGTCCCATCAACTGCCTTCTCAGTCTCTTTGGGAGTCGCGGCAACCAAGGCGACGCTGGTGTGGGGTCCTTTCCTCATTAATGCGGCTAGGGGGGTAGTCAGGTACATTTAATGTGGAGGTGACTGCTAGTTACGAGCTTGTCCCTCAAGCTCTCGGACGTCCGATGATGGGGTCGTCCTCGGACTTAGGTGCCTCCTCGGCTTGGGCCTTCGGCCCAGGAATGAAGTGGGCTGGGCCGTAGGATTATTTGGCCCCACAATAGCCCCTCAAAATTTTGCTGTCCGCATCCTCGGGCGGAGAGGAGGATTTTGATGTCCTCAGGCATGCGACACGTCCCATCGAGTTTGGCCCTCTGTGGGTACTAAAGTCTTTTTGTCTGCCCCAGAAGCGTTACCGACGCCTCGAATGGCACGACGTGCCCTTCATTAAATCCAGGCGGCTCTGTGCTCCCCACGTTTAACGGGAGGATGACAATCCAACGGTGGGGATTCGCCTAGCAGTTTTGGGGCAGGAAAACCCGCACGGTTCCTTGATTTTAGGGTATAAATACCCATTCGAAAAGCCGGTTCCTCTGTTCACTCGCACCCAAGAGTCTACATCTCCAGCATAAAAAGCCTGTTCGAGGAGCTTCTACACATTTCTGTAAGTCACTCTATCTCTCTTTGAACTTTCTCTTTCTCCATCTCTGCCTCTTTTTCCTTTGCTCTCTCTTAGCTCGCTTAGGCATCATTTGGGATGGGTATATTTAAGAAGTATGTCTTCACTGAGGAGGCGATGGAGATAAGATACCGGCCAATGTGGGCTTGAGGTATTGTGCGGAGGGCGAGTGGCGCTTTCGGAGGCAGGAGGGTGAGGACACATTAATTGCTAAGCCCGTGGGTGAGCTCGTCCAAGGAAGTGACCCTCCCAAGGTGGCAGAATCGGGTGAGGGCCCCGTTGAGGAGGCACCCCCAGGAGGTTGTGAAGTCTACCTCTGAAGCTGAAGTTCCTGCTGCTGAGGAGGCAGCCACTCCTGCCACGCCTTCGCAGGCTGTCCCTTCCGGCCAAAGCTCGGAAGGCCTTGCAGCTGCTATAGTCCAGCCCCCTGCAGAGGGAGGAAAATGAGTGGGCAGGGCCGACCTCTCGACGCCGTTGTCTCCCCTGCCTTTTGCGTCTTTCTTTTCTTTTCTGTTTTTTTTTAGATTGTAATGTGATGTCCATCATGTGCTCTTTATGGATTTAATGAATTATGAGTTTTGTTTCTTTTCCTGCTGGTTGTGGTTGTTCGTTTACTCGTTCGCTATTTGCTTTTTCTTTACTTGTATGGTTTTAACTTCAATTGCATCTCGGCCAATCGCGGCATCAGCTATTATAGCGAGGGCATGTATGCTTGGGTGGACCCATCGTTCCCTAAGGGCCAGGTAGGAAATTCTTTGAGTAGACACTTAGGATCCCCTTGAAGTGGTTGGCTTCCTCGCAAGCTTGAGCCCGAGGACTATACAATGCCTTTGGTTCTGTCTAACACTTAGAATTCTCTGAAGGAGTTAGTTTCCCCATAGGTCTGAGTCTTGGGATCATGCAGTGCTTTTGGTTCTGTCTAACACCTGGAATCCTCTGAAGGAGTTAGTTTCCCCATAGACCTGAGTTCTGGGACCATGCAGTGCCTTGGTTCTGTCTAACTCTTAGGATCATCTGAGGTGGTTAGTTTCCCCGTGAGCCTGAGTCCGAGGGCCATGCAGAGCCTTGGTTCTGTCCAACACTTAGGATCATCTGAAGTAGTTAGTTTCCCCATAGGTCTGAGTTCGAGGACCATGCAGTGCCTTGGTTCTGTCTAACGCTTGGCCTTCTGGAGCGGTTAGTTTCCCCATAGGCCTGAGTCCGAGGACCATGCAGTGCCTTGGTTCTGTCTAACGCTTGGCCTTCTGGAGCGGTTAGTTTCCCCATAGGCCTAAGTCCGAGGATCATGCAATGCCTTGGTTCTGTCTAACGCTTGGGCTTCTGGAGCGGTTAGTTTCCCCATAGGCCTGAGTCCGAAGACCATGCAGTGCCTTGGTTCTGTCTAACGCTTGGCCTTCTGGAGCGGTTAGTTTCCCCATAGGCCTGAGTCCGAGGACCATGCAGAGCCTTGGTTCTGTCTAACGCTTGGCCTTCTGGAGCGGTTAGTTTCCCCGTAGGCCTGAGTCCGAGGAACATGCAGTGCCTTGGTTCTGTCTAACGCTTGTCCTTCTGGAGCGGTTAGTTTCCCTATAGGCCTGAGTCCGAGGACCATGCAGTGCCTTGGTTCTGTTTAACGCTTGGCCTTCTGGAGCGGTTAGTTTCCCCGTAGGCCTGAGTCCGAGGACCATGCAGTGCCTTGGTTCTGTCTAACGCTTGGCCTTCTGGAGCGGTTAGTTTCCCCGTAGGCCTGAGTCCGAGGACCATGCAGTGCCTTGGTTCTGTCTAACGTTTGGCCTTCTGGAGCGGTTAGTTTCCCCATAGGCCTGAGTCCGAGGACTATGCAGTGCCTTGGTTCTGTCTAACGCTTGTCCTTCTAGAGCGGTTAGTTTCCCCAGAGGCCTGAGTTCGAGGACCATGCAGTGCCTTGGTTCTGTCTAACGCTTGGCCTTCTGGAGCGGTTAGTTTCCCCATAGGCCTGAGTCCGAGGGCCATGCAGTGCCTTGGTTCTGTCTAACGCTTGGCCTTCTGGAGCGGTTAGTGTCCCCATAGGCCTGAGTCTGAGGACCATGCAGTGCCTTGGTTCTGTCTAACGCTTGGCCTTCTAGAGCGGTTAGTTTCCCCGTAGGCCTGAGTCCGAGGACCATGCAGTGCCTTGGTTCTGTCTAACGCTTGGCCTTCTGGAGCGGTTAGTTTCCCCATAGGCCTGAGTCCGAGGACCATGCAGTGCCTTGGTTCTGTCTAACGCTTGGCCTTCTGGAGCGGTTAGTTTCCCCGTAGGCCTGAGTCCGAGGACCATGCAGTGCCTTGGTTCTGTCTAACGCTTGGCCTTCTGGAGCGGTTAGTTTTCCCATAGGCCTGAGTCCGAGGACCATGCAGTGCCTTGGTTCTGTCTAACGCTTGGCCTTCTGGAGCGGTTAGTTTCCCCGTAGGCCTGAGTCCGAGGACCACGCAGTGCCTTGGTTCTGTCTAACGCTTGGCCTTCTGGAGCGATTAGTTTCCCCATAGGCCTGAGTCCGAGAACTATGCAGTGCCTTGGTTCTGTCTAACGCTTGTCCTTCTGGAGCGGTTAGTTTCCCCATAGGCCTGAGTCTGAGGACCATGCAGTGCCTTGGTTTTGTCTAACGCTTGGCCTTCTGGAGCGGTTAGTTTCCCCATAGGCCTGAGTCCGAGGGCCATGCAGTGCCTTGGTTCTGTCTAACGCTTGGCCTTCTGGAGCGGTTAGTTTCCCCATAGGCCTGAGTCCGAGGACCATGCAGTGCCTTGGTTCTGTCTAACGCTTGGCCTTCTGGAGCGGTTAGTTTCCCCATAGGCCTGAGTCCGTGGACCATGCAGAGCCTTGGTTCTGTCTAACGCTTGGCCTTCTGGAAGTAGGGGTTTGTCCTCGGATTGCTTTACTGGGGACGATTCCTCCTTCGGACGGATCATGATCTTACACGTGGCATTGATCTCGCCTCCAGCTCGAGTCCTCATCCTTTTCATTTGCGAAGCGTCCCTTGGCCGTTCGTGTTCCGCGCCTGACGCTTCGGTACGCGAGACGCGCCTTCATTAATGGCCTCGTGAATGAACATAAGTCCAACGGTCTACGGCCCCCCTTGGAATCCGGCAGCTTCATTATTATCCAACGCTTCGGTAACTCTCTTTTCGAATTCTGCGTGAATTAATTCCCACCAACCTTCATCCTCTATATAAGGCCTTCCGGGGGGATGGTTCCTCCACACTCCATGAACCTCCCAAGACAAACAGAAAGAAATACCCCTTCAACTCCTCATGCCTCTTTAATAACCCCGCCGAAATTGTGACCGGAGTTAGGAGATATGGGGCGGCTTTGGACGGGTATGAGAACATCCGTGCCAAGAGCCGTCGTGGCCGTAGCCCCCACTGGGCTTCAGGTGCGGCAGAGTCTAGGCGTAACCCCGATGGCGCCATGCACGGTGGCCCGGAGGGATGTCGTTGAAGCACCTAACGTCTCTCCTCAGAGCGCACCCCCGACGGAGAAGACATGCGATCCCACACTATGGGCGGTGCCCGAGTGTTGCCGTCTCCGACGGCCAGTGCTCGTGGGGGTTGGAGAAAATCAAGGGAACATCATGAGGGAGGGCGTCCCGGAGCCCCTGCATCTGCTCCTCGCTTTGTTCAAGCTCTGCCGCTCCGAGAAAGGAGTTGCTGGTGGCCTTGGAACAAGCCAGCCTCAGCCCCCTTCCGTCCTCTTATTGTCAAGTTCTCCCATTCTCTTGATGCCAATAAGGGTACGGGTTGACACTTCCCTCTAGCTAGTTTTAGGACGGGTCCGCCTGGGCCTCTGATTGTAGGACTAGCTGGTAGGAACAGTTGTAAAACAAGCCTGCCTGAGCCTCTGATTGTAATCTGTGACTTTTCTTTTTATGGAATAATATCGAGTTTTTTTTTTTTTTTTTTACTGTTGAATCTTCTGTCTTTGAGCTTTTATCTTTCTGCAATGTTTGTTTGGTAGTTCTTTTTTTTTTTTTTTTTACCACCGATCTTCCATAGAATGGTTGCTTAGAACAGCCTGTTGCGTCGGTGGCGCACTAATCCTTCCCACAGAAGGCGCCAATTGTAGGGTCTGGGTTTTTGGTTGCCCAAGCCCAAAGGATATGGGTCAAAAGCCCGACGAACCCTGCAATGAATTTGTAGAGAGTGGGTCGAAGGTCTAGGCGCTGGCCGGCGTTCACCAGACGTGAACTCCGCTCATTTTTATTTAAAGGAAAACTTAGAACAGTTTACAACTGGGATGTGCTCCTCGGCCCATGGCCGAGGAGGCTTTTTCCCTTTTCTCTCTCTTTTCCTTTCTCTTTTCTCTTTTTCTTTTAGACCTCCCTTTCCTTTTTAGTGGGATTCCCTTACATTATATATCCCTTATCCAACTAATCCTAGCCCTACACTTGTTGAGCGACCTGGACAATGCTCAGGTGCTTGTCCCATCAGCCGCCTTCTCAGTCTCTTTGGGAGTCGCGGCAACCAAGGCGACGCTGGTGTGTGGTCCTTTCCTCATTAATGCGGCTAGGGGGGTAGTCAGGTACATTTAATGTGGAGGTGACTGCTTGTTACGAGCTTGTCCCTCAAGCTCTCGGACGTCCGATGATGGGGTCGTCCTCGGACTTAGGTGCCTCCTCGGCTCGGGCCTTCGGCCCAGGAATGAAGTGGGCTGGGCTGTAGGATTATTTGGCCCCACAATTTTAATTATTTTATATCTATTAAAAATAATAATAATTAAAATAAAAAACTATTTTTATTAAGTCTAAAATTAGCTAAACCAGAGTTAACCCAACCCAATTCAATTTGTACAGTGTTAAATTGAGAGTTTCTTATGACCGACTTAAGAAATACCGAATGTAATGAAACTTGACTATAATTATTCAATAATACTATAGACATAAACTATTTTAATTCATTTTTACAAACTATCGTTGCGGCCAAGTTCTTATTGATTCTCATTTGAACTTACCATTAATATCATTTTTTTGTTTACTAATAACCACTCACCACATCAATAGTTTGTAAAAAAATTTGTGTCTCTATCATTTTTCATAATTATTTGTTGGACACACTAGGATACTTGTATTTTTAAGTCAACAGATATAGGTTACGTTTGGATTCGGCTGAAAAACCCAGTGTGTCTATGTTTGGCATTTTTTTTTTTGGCATGCGTTTGAGAGACAAACCTCACTGTTACGGCTACTGTTCATGAACAGTAATCGCAATGTTTGACTTTTTCCACCCTTTTCAGCACATCAGTGGGTCTCATGCACTGTTCATGGGACCCACAAACCTTACTTTTCAGCAACTTTTTCATTAAAAATGGGTCCCACGGTACTATTCACACATTTAAAAATTATTTCGTTATAATGTTTTTCAGTTTTCCGTTTTTAGCTTTATCCAAATGGACCCTTAGTTTGTATGTTTTTTCCCCAAAAAAAAAAAATGTATGCTATGACTTACGAGTTATTCTCTTTCTGCTTCTTTAAATAAAATTAAATTTAAAAAAAAAAAAAAAAGAGTTATTCTTTTTCCATTTTGATAAAGTCCATCTTCACAGTCCCAATATTTATAGATAGTGAAAAATTTGAGAAAGCTATTCAAATAATATGAATGATTTCCTGATAATAATAATAATAATAATAATAAAGGATGCTTACAAGTTTTGTAAATATATAAAATCTTCATATTTTACTAAGGACTGCTAATGCTAAGATTACATATGAAGATTTTTAAAATTGTAACAATTTGAAACAATTTTTATATTCCTTCGTACAACTTTGTATTTTTTATTATAAATATTTTGGTAATTTTTTTTTTTTTAAATTGTTACCTTGCTACCTACCTCATAAATGTACTCATAAATGTATTCAGGTGTATGTTCCATTGTGAGTGGGTTTCTCTCTGTAGTTGCTGTCGTGAGTGGGTTTCAGTCATGGGTCGGTTTTGGTTGTGGGTTGGTGGATTTTAGTATTGGGTTTGCTGCCATGGGCAATGGGTTTGCTAATCAGCGTGGTGGAATGGCGATGTGGAGATCAACGTGGTGGGTTTAAATATTGGTGAGATCGGCGGTGGTGGGTTTTTGGGTTTCAGCGTTGTGTTTGTCGGCGAGATCAACAGTTTCTTTGTGTTTTTTTTCTCTCTCTTCGTGATTATGTGGTGGTTGTTTCCTATGGATGTGGTTGTTGGTGGTGGTTTTTGGAGGCTTCTTTGTGTTCTTTTTTCTCTGTGGTGGCTCTTTCTTGTGGTTGTGGTTGTGGTTGGTGGTGGGTTTGCTGGTCGGAGTTATGGGTTTGCTCAAATTGGTGATGGGTTTGGTGAAGATCGACATGGGTGGTGATGGTGTGGTGGTGGCGTGGTGGTGGTGACTGTGGTGGGTGGTTGAGAGAGAGAAACAGAGATTAGGGAGAGAAGAGATTAGAGAGAGAAGTGAGAAATATTTTTATATTATTTTAATGTGTAGTATGGTAAAATAAAAGTTCGGATACTGAATGTATTGTAAAATGGTATTGTATAATTGATAAAGTAGGTTTTTGAGATGGTAAAATAGGATTCGATATGATTTTGGGATGGGGATGCTCTAATAGTCAAGAAGGCATTTTTCTTGACTTTCGAAGTATCAAAGTCAGTTTTCCCCGAGAAACATGGCCACAAGTTTGCTATCCCACAATTATTGGTAATAAAATTACGTACTTATTATTATTAATATTATTTTAGTAAACATTATTATGTTCCTCAAAAATGGGAATAGTCAGGAAATTATAAGATATACTTAGGTTGCAATGAAATTTGAGGATTTGGAATAAAAGAGATTTTGACTTTGTCCGCAAAATAATTGAATGAATTTTTAATTTAAATTACAAATGAAGTTTGATACTACAAAATTTAAAAATAGTTTGCCAAATAGCCTGTAATTTTTATACGTGCTTTAATTGATTTTTGATGAACTTAAGAAGTTATGATAAAATTCCCAATTTCTTCCTTGACTTTCTTAAGGCTATAATTATATAGTAACAAACTTGGGATTTGGGAATAGTTGGGAACCAATTAGTTAAGTAAACAAATTCTAAAATTCTTCAAGTTATCTCTATTTTTTTTTTAAAGACACAATAAGATTGAACTTATGATGTCTACTCTATATAATAATTGTTTTATTTTTTGTGTAGGTGAGATTCAAACACAAATTCTTTATTTCGTACAACAAACTTTACTAATTGAGCTAAAATGAAACCCTATAGTTTAAATTGTTTTTTTTTTTTAAAAAAGGGTGATTGTAAATTAATGGAACACTGTACAATGAAAAAATAAATTATATGTTTGAATAATTAGTACTAATTATTAAAAATATTTAGCACTCAATTATTAGAAAGAATAACTTAAAAAATTAAACAAGGAATAATTTGTACTGTAATGTACCAACTCTCGTTCATTTGATGTTTTCATTGATCTGGTTAAATTTCATGACAATTAGAATCATATGGAATAATTTTCTTATATAAAAATATAAAAAAAAAAAATAAAATATAAAAAACCATAAAGATGCACGCGTGTTACTTGCCTGCCTAGACAGTGCATCCTTGTTGGCAATAGCACTGCACAAATGGAAAATCAAAACTAACATGTTCTTCTTTTTCACCAAGAATAACGACAATAAGATGTTGTATATATATAAGTAAAAAAAAAAAAAATACTAAACAAGTGACAAAGAAAGCATAAGAGCAATGGGAAAGGAAATCTTGGTCATGGTTGGAGTAGCATATATTATTAATAATCCAAGCAAGATATGCGATGCAAATTATGCAATGCTGTGTGGATTGTAAAGAAAAAAGAACTAAAAGAAAATCACAGAGAATGTAACTATGCCAATAAAAGTGCAAGACTCTAAGGAAAAGAAAGAAAATGAGTTCGATAAGATACTTGAAGAATATATATTGTCGGCCCAAAGACAGTTGATTGATATTTCTTCAATCTCCATAGTCTATACAGCTAACCAAATGCATAAACATATAATTTTTGAAGCTTTAAACACCTGTCCTGGTCAATGGCATCCGAAAAAAAAAGAACTTGTGTTAGAATCTCATACACTCATCTAGAATAATAATTGTTAAATGATTAAATTAACATAGTAAGTTTTTGTGATAATTGGTAATTTATACTATGTTTCATTTTCATTTGTTTGCTTGCCTCCAATTACTTTGAGAATGGAGAATGCTTCCAATCTATGCCCTAGGTTTGGTTTACACATGCAAAGTAGCTATCATCTCCTAATCCAATCCTGAAGAGTCATGACCCAATTTAACAAGTCCAGCTCTACATGACATTGCATGGTGTAAGTGTCTAGACAATTGGGAAATTGTGAAAATTAATACTGCTTAAACAAGTTTCAGATTGCCAAAGATATTGAACTACTTCTACTTGTTATAAGAAGATTTCCTTCCCAGCTCAAAAGACCAGTAATTTATACAATATTGTGTTAATATCATAGAATATAGGGTCCATATTATTAGACACAATCTAATGAATCAAATGTTACAATTGACTTTAATGGAACAATAAAGCTACGGCATAATAAAAGGCTAAAAGCATTACTCTTGCTAATGATTAATGCTAGAGATATAAACTATTTTACAAAAAATTTTACAAACTGCTAATGTGGTAAGTGATTATTGGTAAATAAAAAAGTGATATAAATGGTTGGTCTAGATAAAAACTAATAAGAGGTTGCCAACATCAACATTTTGTAAAAATGTTGTAAAATAATTTGTGGATATAGAATTACTCTTGCTAATGAATAATGCTAGAGATACAAACTGTTTTATAAAAAAAAATTACAAACTGCTAAGGTTGTAAGTAATTATTGGTAAATGAAAAAGTGATATAAATGGTTGGCTTAGATAAAAACCAATAAGAGGTTGACCATATCAACATTGTAAAATAATTTGTGACTATAACATTACTCTTGCTTATGAATGATGTTAGAAATACAAATTATGTAACAAAAAATTTTACAAACTGCTAATATAGTAAGTGATTATTGATAAATGAAAAAGTAATATAAATTGTGCGTTTAAATGAAAACTAATAAGAGGTTGGCCACATCAACATTTTGTAAAAATGTAATGCTAGAGATACAAACTATTTTACAAAAAAAAAATTTACAAACTGCTAATGTGGTAAGTGATTATTAGTAAATGAAAAAATGATATAAATGGTGGGCCTAGATAAAAACCAATAAAAGGTTGGCTACATTAACATTTTGTAAAAATGTTGTAAAATAATTTGTGGTTATAGTATTACTTTTGCTAATGAATAATACAAGAGATACAAACTATTTTACAAAAAAAATTTACAAACTGCTAATGTAGTAAGTGATTATTGGTAAATGAAAAAGTGATATAAATAGTAGGTTTACATAAAAACCAATAAGAGGTTGGTCATATCAACATTTTGTAAAAATATTGTAAAATAATACAAAATATTGTAAAATAATTTGTAGCTATAACATTACTCTTTGCTAATTGAAATTGATTCAAATGTTTGCTCACAAACAATAACTAGAATTCTTCTTTAAAAAAAAAAAAAAAAAAAAAAAAAAAAAAAAAACTAGAATTGCCCATCACTTTTCCCAGCAGGCTAGATATCTAAGCGTAAATGCCTAATGGGCAAAAGGGACTCTAATGAAAATCTAAATGTTGTCATTCAAACACAACCTAATAAATTTTCTCTTAGTAAGGAAAAAAAGAAAAAATGAGAAAAGGTCGAAGAAAGAAATGAAGACCAATACATAGGAGGTTGTGGTTCCTGTGAAAGAAAATTTGCTTTTAAATTCTAACTTTATCAGTTATATTTTTACTAATTATAATTAAACTTTGGTATAAAGAAGTTTATAGAAATTTAGAATATTCAGTTATTAATATAAATAAAATGAGAAAAGTGTTATTTTTTTCAAAATTCAGAAGAAACTAAGTGTTTTTTCCTTTCAAGTTTAGGATGAAGTTTCATTTTTCAAAATCTCAAGAAATATGAGTGTAATTAGTAATTACCCATTTATTTTATTTTATTTCATTTTTTTAATTCCAACCAGACTCAACTTAATCCATGTAATAAATAAATATATTCAAAACCATATTAGTTCCACATCAAGCCCAACTCAAAGCCTTTTCAATTCAGTTTTAGGGTTTTGTGTGAGCCTTTTCAGCTTAAAGAAAAAAAAAAAAAAAAAAAACAAACAAACAAACAATGTTGAAGCCTTTCAAGCTTTAGGGTTTTTTTTTTTTTTTTTCTTTTCCAATTTTCTTATAATTTTTTTTAACATTTATTTTTTTTAATATTTACACTTCTCCAACTTTTCTCTCTCCCTTACCATTTCATCTCCCCACTACTTCTTTAATCTTTCCCTTCCTTACCTTTTCATCTCCCCACTACCCTTTACATTAATATCATTCTTCATCTTTCCCTTCATCTTCTTTTATTTTTGTCTCTTCTTATTCACACCATCTTACTATAAATTTGTCATTATCTCTTTTATTCCATGCATAGTTTTCCCTCACACAACAAAAAAAAAAAAAAAAAAAAAGGTTCCCTCTCTCTCCCTCTCTCTCTCTCTCTCTCTCTCTAAATTTTTTGGTGGATTTTTATTTTTTATTTTTCTTGCATCTCTACTTTCGGTTGATAATTTTTTATATTTTTTAAAACTCTATTTTGGGTTAATGTGATTTAGTTTTGTTTTTTAAATTGTGATTTAGTTTAGTTTTTTAAATTGTTGTTGTTGTTGTTTTTTTTTTTTTTTTTTATTTATTTTATTATTCTCTTTGATTGTTAAATATTATCTTATTGCGTTCTAAAGAATTAAATATAGCGTATAAAAATATAATATTATTCTATTACATAGCATGATTTGGATAATTTGGTATTTATTCTGTTACATAGCATGATTTTTTATAGTGTTTCAATTTAGATGTTAAACTATGAGACTTTACTAATTTTTGTTTATTTTCAAATCCTTTGTGGAGGACAAAGTACTCTTAATAGTTGTATTAGAAGTACTCTATAATGCCATTTATTTAAAGAAAAACAAAGGTTAGCCAAACGAAAATAATCGGATAGGTGACAAATTTTAACTTTTGCAATTTTATTTTAATTATTATTATTTTATAACAATGCATGTATAGAAATTTAATTCTTAGATTTTGCTAATAATTGTTTATTTGATAATATGTTTTGGGTGGCCGAAAATATAATTTTTACAAAGAAAATAACCTTAATAGATTATCAAAAACAAAATTTTATCATAATATTGGTTCAATTAATCATTGTTAAGTTTTATTAATTTTTTTTAGTTTACGTTTTTTGGTGTTTTGGATTGTTCCTATAATAAATAAAAATATAATTACAAAATACTTTACTCCTTATTAGATTAGTTTAAATTGTAAAAAAAAATTTAATAAAACCACCATAAAATTAATTATCACGCGCAACGCGCGGGTTTGCGGCTAGTATATATATAAACCATATGCATCCTGTTCCCTACTCGCTTCAGGCCTTTATTAACAAATCAAAATCATCTGTTGCCTCGACTAAACAAAATCATTTGTACCACTTTCTCTATATCACAAATCAAAATATGTCATGTGTCTATTAAGGGTAATTCTAGCATACCCCCCTTTTTTTTTGGGGGTATGGTACCCACTAGTGGGCAACCTGCTATACCAGGTTACCAAAATATCACATTTGATAGTACTATCCTCACATTGTGTAGTACTAACATCACATATAACTGTACTTTTGTCACATTCGGTAGTTCCTTTATTTTTTCTCACATTTGATGGTATCATCCTCACATTGTGTAGTACCAACATCACATGTGACTGTACTTTTATCACATTCGGTGGTTCCCATATTTTTTTTATCACATTTGATAGTACCATCCTCACATTGCGCAGTACCAACATCACATGTGATTGTACTTTTATCACATTCGATAGTTCTTTTATTTTTTTCTCACATTTGATGGTACCATCCTCACATTGTGCAGTACCAACATCACATGTGACTGTATTTTTGTCACATTCAGTGGTTCCCTTATTTTTTTTCTTCACATTTGATGGTACCATCCTCACATTATATAGTATCAACATCACATGTGACTGCATTTTTGTCACATTCGGTGGTTCCTTTATTTTTTTCTCACATTTGATGGTACTATCATCATATTGCGCAGTACCAACATCATATGTGACTGTACTTTTGTCACATTCGATGGTTCCCTTATTTTTTTTTCTCACATTTTATGGTACTATCCTCACATTACACAATACCAAGATCACATGTGACTATACTTTTGTCACATTCGGTGGTTTCTTTATTTTTTTTTTTCACATTTGATGGTACTATCCTCACATTGTGCAGTACCAACATCACATGTGACTGTACTTTTGTCACATTCAATGGTTCCTTTATTTTTTTCACATTTTATGGTACCATCCTCACATTGCGCAGTACCAATATCACATGCGACTATACTTTTATCACATTCGGTGGTTTCCTTATTTTTTTTTCTCACATTTTATGGTATCATTCTCACATTACGTAGTACCAACATCATATGTGACTATACCTTCGTCACATTCGATGGTTCCTTTATTTTTTTCTTACATTTTATGGTACCAGCCTCACATTGTGTAGTACCAACATTACATGTGACTATACTTTTGTCACATTCGATGGTTCCCCTATTTTTCTCACATTTTATGGTATCATCATTACATTAAGTAGTACCAACATCACATATAACTGTACTTTTGTCACATTCAACAATTCTCTTATTCTTTCTCACATTTGATGGTACTACCTTCACATTATGTAGCACCTACGTCACATGTCACTGCACTTCTACCACGTTCCCATAGTCTTATTTTCTCTCAAATTTAATGGTACTATCTTTACATTGAGTAGTACTAGTACCATTGTGCTACACTTTCGTATAATAAACAGTTTTTAGTCTCTGCTATTAGTTTCTGAATCTCTGACTTTCTTCTCCTCTCTCTTGGTTTTTCTATAGTCTACGCTTCTCTCCAGTTTCATCTCTCAAATTCTTCTCGTCCAAACCATCCACAAAAACCTATCTAAAGCGATGATTACTAAACAAAACCCTAAGCAAGACCACAAATTTTTCTTTTCTCGCAAATGATAGTTCTATTGTCACATTAGGCAGTACTAATACCTAACAATTGACCATACTGTTCTCACATTCAGTGGTACTTTTGTCACATTTGATAATTCCATTTTTTTCTCATCAATTACCATAATACCGATGAAACCTAAAAAATGACAAAAATACCCTTAGAACCTAAAAAATGACAAAATAACCCTAAAACTTAAATAAATAAAATAAAATAAAATAAAAACTACTTACCAAAAAAAACCCAAAATATGACTAAAATAACCATGAAAACTAAGAAATGACCAAAACACCCTTAAAACAAACAAAATTGACCAAATAATCTGGAAACTTAAAAAATAACCGAAATTACCATAAAATCTAAAAAAACTACTAAAATGACCACGAAACTAAAATATGACCAAACTACCCTTAGAAATATGTATATGACCATAATACCCTTACAAAAGAAAATGACCATAATGGTCCCGATACATAGAGAATATCTAAAAATACCCTTACAAACTTAACAAAGACCGAGATACCCTTAGTTAGGGGTGTGCATGGGTCGGGTTCAGAAGTTTTTTCAACCCAACCCACCATGGTGGGTTAAAAAAAATCAATCCAACCCAACCCACGTGGATTGGGTTAGGTCGGTTGGACCCATGGGTTGGACAATTTTTCTTTTCATTATTATTAAATTGAGCATTAGAACAACACCACTACAATTAAAAGCAAATTTATAACCAAATAATCATGAGCATAATGCCAAACAAACACAAACTATATAAAAAAACTTAGGGTTTGGGTTTTGTACATGCAAGTTAGATTTAAGCTTATATAAAGGAATAAAATAAGTTATTTAATAGTACATTTACATGAAAAAGCTTCTAAGTGACAAAGATGCTAGCTTTGACATAACACACGTTAGAGAAGAAGAAAGTGATAGCAAGAACGTAAAAAGGACACAAGATGTACGTGGAAAACCCTAGGAAAAGGGATGAAAAACTACGGTTTGAGCAAGAATTGAATGTTCTTGATCTATTCAAATTTGTATTATGTGGGGAAAAAGAGGTCACTCGTGTACAATAAGGGTGTTCTTCCTTAAAAAGAGACTTTGTTTTCTACCTTCCTATCTTATCAACTTTCTACTCTCTTTTTCAAATATTTACTTGGGTTCTTACCCTAAAATATAGTTGAATGTTCCTCTTATAATTTGAGGAATATGGCTAAATATAAAGACAGGTGTTAAGTCATCATTTCTCTATTTTGGACCTTTTCATAGCTGTGATATGGAAAGCTGACTAGAGGATAGACATTATGCCAACGTGGCACTGAGACTTGTGGGTAGGTAACTTTGCCACTGCTTGGGAAACAAGTCCTGGACATTGAGAGGGACATCAGGAGTATTGTGAATCATACATGTGTCTCTAAGGTAGTCCAACATGCATTCAACCAATAAGGAGTGTCCCTATAGTTACTGAACTTAGAAAGTCACTTTTTCCTTTTTTGTGAGTACTTGAGTCCCATATTAGGTGCATATCTTACTTTCTTCCCAAAGTAGTCACGCCTTTGGCATGGACCAAGAATAGGATCTTTTAGCCAATGCTTCCTCTTCATTTGCTCGCAGCCATTCCAAGTGTAGGGTCCAGATCCAATCACATATGCATTCTCCTATGTCTTAGTTGTATAATGTACAGGGTTTATCTAGGAAGAGAGGCAAAATATATATATATATATATAATATATTTTTTTAAATTTAAAAATATATTAAATATAGGTGGGTCGGGTTGGGTTAGGTAGGTTTGTAAATCTCATGAACCAAACCTAACCCGACTCACTATTAAAAAAAAAAAAATCATGACCCAACCCAACCCACCATCTCCTAAAAATTGACCTAACCCTATGGGTTGGGTCAGGTCGAGTCAGTTTTGGTGGGTTGGCGAGTTCGCTACACACCTTTACTCTTAATACCTAAAAAATGACCAAAATGACCCCAAAAACCTTAGAAAGGACCGAAATTCCTTCAAAACCTAAAAAATGACCAAAACTCCTTCAATTCCCTCTAGCATTTAAAAAAATAAATAAATAAATACCATTACAACCTACAAAATGATCAAAATACCATTAGAACATAGAAAATGACTATAATGCCCCTGAAATCTAAGAATGACTCTCTCCCTCATTTCTTGTAAATTCACCTCCTCTGACCAACAATTATTTCCTTTCCCTCTTTTCAGTTTTCACCTCTCTCTCTCTCTCTCTCTCTCTCTCTATGATTTTTTTTTTTTCACATTTGACAATGTTTATTTTGTAGTAAAATATTTAGTCAAAAGTAAAATATTTTTAGTAAATCAAATTGATCTAGGCACCACTAGCAAGCTCCAAACACTTGATGGCTTGCATTTTTCATGTGATTTATCCTTCCAATCACTTGAAAATATTTTACAGTAAAATTGTAAAATATTTTACATTTGAAAAATAATATTTTATATTGAAATTAAAATATTTTACATTTGAAAAATAAAATTTTGGCAAAAATACAAAACTGACCCTCTAACTTTCACTCTTTTTCATTTCAGTCCTCTAATTTTCAGTTTTGTCAATTCAGTCCTCTAACTTTCAATTTTTATCAATGTAGGATTCCGTTAAACTCCATAACTGGGCTGCCGTTAACTTTCAGTTTTTTTTTTTTCGGAATTTAAAAAAAAAATCTGTAAAAAAAAAAAAAAAAAAAAAAAAAACATTTAAGGTAAGGGGAATGATGTCGCCGTTCCCCTTAAATTTTTTTTTTTTTTTTTTTACAGATTTTTTTTTCTTTTAATTCCGAAATTAAAAAAAAAAAAAAAAAAAAACTGAAAGTTAACGGCAGCCTTAACTGGGGTTTAACGGAATCCTGCATTGACAAAAATTGAAAGTTAGAGGACTGAATTGACAAAACTAAAAGTTAGAGGACTGAAATGAAAAAGAGTGAAAGTTAGAAGGTCAGTTTTGCATTTTTGCCTAAAATTTTATATTGAAATTCCCGCGGAAAAAAACGGTTGTTTTTCAAAATTTTTGCCAGCAAGGAATCCCACAAACCCACGGAGCTCTAAGAATCCCAAAAGGCCACAAGCCCACAGAGCTGTAAAGTTTCTTCTGTTCCGCAGTTTTCTCAGTTCGGTAGCGGCGTATCTTCTTCCCTCCGATGTCGATGATAAAAGATACAGTTTCCTCTATCTCTCTCTGCATCTCTCTTTGTTCGCGAAATCTGCCGTTTATCACCTCTAAATTTCGGTACATCCCTTTTTTTCATTCCTTTTTCCATCTGGTTTTTATTTTTTATTATATATATTTAAAATTTTCGTTTGGTCCCTTTATTGCTTGATTGTTTTTAATTTTTGGTTCCCTTTTGGTTTCGCAGGTTTGATAGGAACACAACCCAGCAGGTTTTAATTCTTCTATTACTCCTTTTGGTCACTAGCAGGTGAGAAAACTATGATGATTGTATATACTTAAACCATGAAACTTCTTTGATTATCTATGTTGCAGTGTTGGTTGATGTTTTTATTGATCCCTGTTCATTATGGAAGGCAAATATAGACAGTAGTCAATTTTTTTCATAAATTATAAATAAGTTTGTTCATTTGTAAAAAATAGTGTTGATCTATTGTTTATTTATTTATTTTGGTCGGATGGGAGTGAAGATAAAGAATTTTAATTTATTCATGGGCTTGTTATGAGTATCACCTTGTAGTACATTCTTGGATGTTAGTAGCTGGTCATAAGTTTTATTATATTTTGAGTCCACCGCTGCACTAGATTATTTTTCATGAAAATGATTGATGTGAATTCAATTAAATTTCAAAATGAGAGTAATAAGTTGGAACTTAATGGACCTCATCAATCATGTACAGCATGTGATGATAAATTCTAACTGAAATTCCTGCTTTTTTTTTTTCTAAGAAAAAAAAAATTGTTAGTGATGGTGAAAAAAGAGTCAGGAGATTCTTTATTCTCAATTACTCAGGAAATTTTACTTTCAAGA
Source organism: Quercus ilex subsp. ballota (assembly GCA_032727855.1). Taxonomy (NCBI): domain Eukaryota; kingdom Viridiplantae; phylum Streptophyta; class Magnoliopsida; order Fagales; family Fagaceae; genus Quercus; species Quercus ilex. The sequence goes on along the minus strand of CM064914.1, from coordinate 2,117,492 downwards.
AGTAGGAAATTTATTTGGCCTGGGGGTCCATGTGCTTTTCACGTATTCAAGGATTCTATGACTTCTAGGTCCCTTGCATCTTTTCTACATGTGTACTTTTGCATTTTGTTTCTTTATTCCCTGAAATTTGATGTTACTCATTTGACAGTTGTTTTTTAATTATGGTGAGTAAAATATCATTGACATGTGAACAAAGATATTAAGAATAAACTTTATACATCAAAGAATAATAATTTTTAATCTATTTATTCATATTGATTTTGTTACTTTTGTTATTGCTTGTACAATATTATTGCTTCCTAATATTAGTGTATTCCATAATCAGGATATTGACTCAAAGCATTGGTCTTCTCCCGTATACATTTTTATCACGAACAGGCCATGACAAAATAGTACTACACACGGTGAGTTTCACTGCTCTACTGTGTTAATCATAGTGCACGGGAGTAATCTTCTTTTTTGTATAGATTATACTACTTATATATATATATATATATATATATATTAAAAAAAAAAATTGTTCAACACAAATGATTAGCCTGGGTAGAGTCTTGTTTTGTGCGAATAAATATTAAATCACAAAGTCATGGTAGGTGTCAATTACTGTGTGGTTCCTGGTTTCGTGGACTGTTATGGTGCTGTTTGTTCTTTCACCTTCTCTTTGTTGAGATTTCTCTTACTTTGAAGTCCAACATGCTGATTGCAGGTGGATTATCAGTTTAATACATCAACTGGTACACTGGAAATCTTGCATGGTAAACAACATTTTATGTCTAATTCTTTGATGCTGTTGCAGTGGTCTCTATATTCGCCAGAAGCAGACCTTCTGAAGGAGGTAAGCTTGTTCAGAAATTTATTTGTTCCATTGCAACTTGTTCTTTTTGACACTATGTTTATATTGTATCTAATTCAAATATTTGTTGTGTTAATATGCAAATATTTTACTGCGTTTATTTGGTTAATTAGACAATAGTTTAGAGGATCAATCTTTACTTCCAGTTTTTTAAACATATATTTGGTTTTGTTTCTTTCTGACTATCTTTGCTTCCCCCCCCCCCCCCCCCCACTTGGTTATCATTGCAGATATACTTGACATGTGTACTTATTTCATTTTAATGGTCATTAACCATAGGTACCAACGTGTGGTCTTTTTCTTCTTATCTAATTTGTATAGATTCCTCAATTTGGAAATGAAATTGTCCAGTCATGCTGATTTCTGTTTCTCTAATTTAAATGACTTCAAATTTTTTGATAATTAAGCATTAACTTAAGAAGTTTTGGTTCTTTTTAAATCCTCGTGTAAAATTTTCCTCCATGATTTCTGAGTGATAATGGTCCAAATTACTGGTTTGTGCTCTCTATAGTGTAAGTGAATTGGTTGAAGTTATTCCAAACTTATGCATTATCAGTGACTTATTAATATGTAATGTTTGTTAATAATTGTTGGTGTTACTTGTAACATTATGTTAGCTTTATTGTGTTACCCTTTTTTTATTTTTTATTGATAAGTGTATATCGATTTTTAGGAATAATATATTGGTCCACAAACCACATGGATCATAATACAGAGAACAGTGGGAAGGTTGTGTTCATTGATGTGAATGATGATGCTGGCAAGGATGTTAATAATGTTATAGATAATGAATGTATCATGGGACAACAAGGCAGTGGTGATGCTACACAAAATGTGCAAAAACATTGGAGCACTATTCTTGACAAAGGAATAGATCATTTGACAGATGCAGACATAACTGGTTTGAGATTTAGTTCCCTAGACGATGGCGGACAATTTTATAACACATATGCGAAGTTGGTTGGCTTTAGCATTCGCAAAGATGAGATAAAGCGCAACAAAAATAACATTGTCACGTCTAGGAGATGGGTTTGTGCAAAAGAAGGATTTCGACCAGCAAGAAAGGAGGATAACTTAAATTGCAAGCGAGAGGCAAGGCCAATAACTAGAACTGGTTGCAAGGTAGCTTTTCGTATTAGGTTTGATCGAAGGTCAAATGAATGGGTGGTAGTAGAGTTTAAAAAGGTGCATAATCATGACTTAGTTGTTCAATTACAGACTCAATTTCTTCGTTCACACAGGCATATTAAGGATTCTGATAAGGCTTACATTACAGCACTGCATAATGTTGGGATAAAATCAAATCAAATCATGGACAATTTGATCCAACAAGCTGGAGGATATGAGAATGTAGGGTTCATTCCAAAAGACCTCTACAACCATGTAGTTGCAGATCAAAATTCTAATATGCGTGATGGTGATGCAGAATGTGCTTTGGCATATTTACAAGCCAAGGTAGATATGGACTCGTCATTTTTTTACCGGTACACTGTTGATAAAGAAAGCCGTTTGGCCAATCTGTTTTGGACAGATTCCCAAAGCCGGTTAGATTACGAATGTTTTGGAGATGTACTGGCATTTGATACAACATACAAGACGAATGTATACAAAAAGCCCCTAGTTATATTGGTAGGAGTCAACCACCACCGACAGACCACAGTTTTTGGTTGTGCAGTATTGGTTGATGAGACCGTTGAAACATATATTTGGGTGTTGCAAAATCTGCTTCTAGCAATGAACAATAAGACTCCTATTTCGGTTGTGACTGATGGGGACAAAGCAATAAGTGCAGCTATTAAAAGGGTTTTTCCAGAGTCTCAACATCGTTTATGTGTGTGGCATCTTGATAGGAATGCTTTTGCAAATCTACCCAATACGGAAGCATATCAAAGTTTTATCACGTGTATGGTGCGGTATGTTACACCAGATGAATTTGAAGACATGTGGAAGAAAATGGTCGACAAACACAATTTACATAACCATGAATGGTTGCATGAAATGTATGCTAAGAAAAAGAAATGGGCAGAAGCTTACATGAGAGGTCATTTTTTTTCCGGGTGTAGGAGTACACAACGTTGTGAAGCCATGAATGCATTCTTTAATAGATACGTGAATAAAAAGACTAGGCTTTATCAGTTGTTCCAACAAGTTGATAGAGCACTTACACGTATTAGACACAATGAAATGGGGGCAGATTTTAGTTCAAATTATACTGAACCAATTTTGATTACTAAGTTAGTTAAAATTGAGAAGCATGCTGCTAATATATTGACAAGGGAGATGTTCAGTATGGTTCAGGAAGAAACAATGAATGAACAAACACTTATTGTGCTTGATAGCATAGAGAGTGAAGGTTATCGCACCTATACCTTAACTCAATATGAATGTCCTGACTCAAAATGGGAGGTTGTGTATTATCCAAAAGATCAACATATGAAGTGCTCATGTTTGCTATTTGAATCGTATGGATATCCTTGCGCACACTTATTTGCTATTATGAAGGCTGAACATTTGAAACAGATTCCACCATCATGTATAATGAAGAGATTGCTGAAAACTGCAAAGTCTAACCTATCTGACAAACATGAATCCCAAATTTCTCCGGACGTCATAAGTATGGCACGGTTTAGTGTGTTATCTTTTAGTTGTAGTCAGATGTGTTTCTTTGGCTCAAGAACAAAAGAAGGCTTTGAAGAATTGAAGGTTGAAATAGCAAGGTTGAAATGCCGCATGGAAGAACTTTACAATTCAAATATAAATGCAAATGGAGAAGGGATACATGGTAGAGTTGGAATCAAAAGAAATGTTCGTGACCCAGCTATTGTAAAGACTAAAGGTGACCATGGTAGCACAAGTAATAGCAGTGCGAAAGTTAGGCGATGCAGTAATTGTAGAGATGTTGGACACACAAGGCGCACATGTCCATCTATCCATATTCATCAAGGTGAACATGTTGACAGTGACAACTCACATGAATTCATGGAACAACCTGCATCAGATGCACCAGTTGGCTCACCTAATTTACGAACAGATTATGTTGGAGACATTTAATCATAAAGCGCAGATGTCAACATTCCTAATGCTATGCTGAATACACCCCAACATTGTGAGGCAATTCTTTCATCTTAGTATTTCAATATCAACATTGCTGCCTTGAAAATTAATAAAATTTTTAGTTGATATGTGTTTTTCTCTTTGCAGGGAAGATGCCTCCAGCATGTTAATGGTTGCGACTAATAGATATCACATTCTTTGTTTTAGTTAGGTGCTAAGTCAAGTGCATATTTGTTTGCAGTTTGTGTGTGGGTGGGTGGGGGTTAGGGTAGCCTTTGTTGCTTAGCTAGGATGCTGTGTTATTAAGTGAAGTTACAGGAGATAGTACCAAGATATGAGATTTGCACTCAATGTTGAGATAACTTTTATATTTCCATTAATGAAGTTTGCACCATAAATCTTGTTGAATTTGCCATTATAACATTTACGATTTAAATGCTGTAAGTAATTTTAAATTTGCAGAATCTTATGATAAATAGAACCATTGATACACCTTTAAAGCTTCAAATGGCACCTAGTAGCTGTGTTGTTCCTATATCAGAACTTCCCAAGGACACTCCATTTCAGGATTTCGAGCTTAGGTTGTAAATTTGATACTAAATTTCGTTAACAAATCCTGAAAACTTGTTATTTGATAAAACAATTTTCTTTACAGGTCTGGGCAAGGTTGATATGTGTTATTCCATTGCATAGATATTCCTCTTTGGTATGTGTTTCCTAGCATGATACACATTTTATGGCTTCTTTTTGGCCTGCATTTATTGTATTATAATTTTTTGTTTGTATCAAAGGAAAGTTATGTTGTTTTTATGTTGAAGTTTGTCTTTTGTGGTGGCTATCACATTGCAAGCACTAAAGGTATATTCTATGCTCGTGAACCTTACTCCAATGTTGATGCTGTGCATGTGACCTGCTTCTTGGGGAATAGTTATGCACCCTAGCAACCATAAGGAACCCGCATATGAGTAAATAGTTTTCAAATGAGCTTCAACACTGCAGCTTTATTCCAAGATCAAACTCTCTTCCAGCCAAGCCCTCCCTCTTGCTTTGGTAAGCACACCTTTTTGGAGTTGCAATTTTGTTTTTCATAAACTAACTTGAGCTCAATAAAGTTGTGCCTACATTCTTTCATCGTACAAAAATTATTTATACTTAATTTCAAACTTTTTTTTTTTTTACATCTTATAGCTTTTTTAAGGGGTTCAACACTATTTTCAATGTTTCTCAAAAAAAAAAAAAAAAAAACACTATTTTCAAATATAAATAGATAATCTAATACTATAAACCATACTATTATATATTATTATATTGTTATTACTGTTATCTATACAGAACTTTAAATCAACAAAACTAATATATATATATATATATATATATATATTATAAAAACAATAAAATAAAACAAAACTATTTATATGTAAAATGCTGTACAGCTGTGGAGAACTTCATTGCTAGTCTAGAAGTTTACTTTAGTTGGCCAAAAGTTAACTGCACAGCAGTGCTTAGCAATTGGCACACAGACGACTAGATGTACATGCAAATTGTACTCATTGAAATTTTGCATTTTTGTTTTACTAACATTTATTTTTTAATTGGTAGTATAACAGGACTTATTCAAGTAATTCGCCCGTTTCTTCCTTTGTCACAAGTTTTCGAAATTATCAGTAACTTAGTTATGAAATACTTCCCCTGGTTTGTAGACCTTTTTTTTTTTTTTTTTTGATCAAAATACAAAGCTTCATTGTTCATCTTGAGAGCTTCCCCATTACTCATCTATAGGGAGAGTGGTGCTTTGCGACTTGGATATGCCGAGTCATCCTGCACTTGAATTGCCTAATAGGACAAGCTTTCATTGCCCGAGATGTCCTTTCACTCAGGTGGCATAAAGTCCTTGAGAGTTGACACGAAATCCATATACTCACTAGGTGAGTCTGAATTCCTTTGTTCTTTCTTTGGTCTACTTATTTAAAAAGAAAAGGAAAAAGAAACCACAATCCACAAAACCAACTATAATATATTTATAATGATCTTCTTTTGAAGTATGAACTCATATCCTTTTTATTGAACTCAGATATTGCTGTCAAGCAAGAAATGATGCAACCTACTGCTAGCATCAAAGACAGGTATCTTCTTTCCTCCTCATAATCATAGATTTACTAGCATATATTTCTTGTTATTACAGTTTAAAACACATATTACTGACTACATTTTTATGATTAAAATGTATAATTGTTTTGCTTATTTCTGTTCATAGAGCAGCACATGCCATGATTGTGGATGCAGAAAAGAAAAACTTAATTACCCCTAGGAAGGTTAGCTGAATACTTAACTTATTGATCTATTTATTTTTTCCTTGTTATCACTTATTTTTTTCTTAAACTGATACTGCAGCTTCAGGTTTGTCTAATTTAGTATAAATGTTATGTTAGACAACTGATAGAGCCCAAGTCAGGAAATATGGGGATCAGTATGGCATTTATCTCAGCCCTCAAAGGATACAAAACGGTTCTAACCATGCCCTCTTACACAAGCTTGGAGAGGAGGGTAACTATGAGAGCATTTGATGCTGATTTAATTCTCACTGATCCCACCAAGGGGATGGGGGGAACAGTTAAGAAGGCATATGATCTTTTGGAATCTACACCAAATGCTTTCATGCTCCAACAATTTTCAAATCCTGCCAACACCTTGGTAACTAATCCTGCCTTTAATTTTCTCCTGTAACTGAAAAGTCTTTATTGGTATCATGTAGGATAAAATTTTCTATGCTACATAATTATCTTAAATTATATATAGTTTAGAATCAATTCGAATATAGTACATACATTATTCATCCTCTCCTGCTTAGTGGATGGTGGATATGTGATTGACCTCAAAATGGAAAACAGGTGCATTTTGAAACTATAGGTCCTGAGATATGGGAAGTACTTATGGACAAGTTGACATTTTTGTCATGGGAATTGGTAGTGGAGGCACTGTCTTTGGTGTCGGACAGTACCTTAAATCCCAAAATCCTAATGTAAAGATAATGATTCATGCTTTGCCCACATTCACCCTTATAATTCTGTTTCATTCCTTGTTAATATTTTGGTTGTTTTCTTGTAGATATATGGAGTAGAACATGCAGAAAGTAACGTATTGAATGGTGGTAAACCAGGTAAAATTCATGCTATTTTCTTTCTTATCTAGTTCCTTTTTTTTTTATAACCTCTGAAGAGAACAAAGTTGGTAAATTTTCAAATTTATCTTTTTTTCGTCCAGCTGATATCTAATAATGGAAGACTATAAAAGAAACGAAGATTCAGACTTTGTAACTTTCAAGTTTATCTATGCCTTTGTAGATAACATTGTCCTGGTAAGAGAAGTTAACACTCTAATATTGTTGAAATTTTGAATCAGGTCCTCATCAGATTACTGGCAATGGGGTTTGGTTCAAACCAGATATTTTGGACATGGATGTAATGGAAAAATTTCTTTAGGTAATTGTTGTTGATGATGCTGTTAGCAATGACAGAAAGATTTTAAAAAGAATATAGTATTGTTGCTAATAGTTTTGGTTTTCCCTAACTGTTATGTTGAAACGTATCTGGTAGGTTAGTAGCAAAGATGCGGTAAATTTGGCCAGGGAATTAGCATTGAAGGAGGGACTTATGGTAATTACTCAAATTACTCTTTCAAGTATATCTATCTCTACACTTTCATGGGTGCTCACAACTTAATTATATCAGCTGATGCTACTGGAGAACGCTCTATCTCTACACTTTCATTGTCTATTATCATTTTCTTCTTTAATTCACAAGTTTTATACATGAAATGTGAATAAGGTTATATTCTGAAAAAATAATTCTGTTTCCAAAATTCATTTCTCTACACATCACCAGTTTTGGTTGTGAAAAAGCTTCTAATTCAATCAACACAAGCAAATGGTGTTCTTTATTATCAGCATCTCTAGTGTTTATGTTCTTATGTAATAAGTTTGATTCAAGTATTAATGCCCATAAATGGTTGTTGATTGTTTGAATTTCAGACTATTCATCCAAGTTTTGGGGAGCGATACTTGTCATCTGTCCTGTTTCAAGAGCTGAGGAAAGAAGCTGAAAACATGCAACCAGTTTCAAAGGAAGTACCTATAATTATAAATTGCTTGTGTCCTCCATCAAAGGAATATATGAAGTATACATTTTTTAAGAGCTGTAAACATTATCCATATTTCTCTTCAAAGTCTTGAGTGCAAAGTTTTTACAGAATTTTTGGAATTTGCCTTCTTTGCGTGTCTTGGCATGACTAGTTGCTTTGGTATTGTTCTCATTTCTCACAGCTAGTTCAAACTTCTAACTTAAACAGTTATTCTTTTTGCCATATTTTGATGAATCTGATCTATCCCATAACCATATTGTTCGTGGTCCGTTTTGAAAAGAATGTCAATCAGTAATGGTTCCAAATTTCCTGCAAAAGAAAACCAAATAAAAATCAGCTTAAGGTACATAGAATGAATACACATCATCAAGTGAATTAGAAAACCAACAATGGCAATTTCTGGCTGCTCACTGAAAGCTATAGGTGAGACTCATTTTTAACTTGATCGTAAAATTAACTGTAAACTACAATTCTTTTATTTGTAACCAGATTCAGCCAAGTAATTCCAAGCTGAATTATGACCTATTACAGATCAATGAACCAGGATTTAATGATAGTTTTCCCCATTCCAAAGACTTTAAAACATCCGTTTCTTAATTTTGGAATGATCGTTAGTGTGCAGCATTCTTGATGCCATTACATCTATTACACGTAAAATATCATATGGATTGGAAAAGAATCTCATAACAATCAAATCATTGTCAACTGCAAAAATTATGAAGAAACTATGCCACGAATACTTTGCAGTTCAGTTCCATGTTTATCTTTGTCACTAAGAGGGAGATTACAAAATTCTGCTAAATAAGTCAAAGCCTCTGAGTTATTGTCGCAAACCGACCACAGTGATGCAACCTCTCCTTTGGAAACTGTACCCCAACCCTCACAATCATCAAGAAAGTCTAATAACTTTGACTAGAATGAGTCATAGTTCATTAAAAGGAAGGGTACAGGAAGCTTTGATCCTATCCGTTCCAGTTGAATTAATGCTAATATCTCAAACACCTCATCTAGTGTACCAATACCACCAGGAAGAGCAACAATGGCAGTTCTATCAAAACTACTGCTCCTAACTATAGCATCCACCAACCCATGCATCCTTGCAGAAAAAAACCTGCATTATTAAAAAGCAGTTAATGCAACTGAGAAGCATCAAAATCCAATGATAAGGTAGCAACAATAGTATATTACCTGCAAGTAAGGTAAGTTTCTGGAGGTAGATATGGATGAAAATTTGAGGTTGTCCATTCACCAGCTTCTTTACCTATCTTAAATCCACCCACTGGTTTTCCCACTTGTAAAGCACCTTTAGGAGCAGTATCCATTAACCCAGGGCCAATCCCACTCCATGAAGTACAGTCCAAAAGATTTGCAATCTGCCCGATGGACGATGGAAGATCATAAGGAAAAGTTAACCTCAATTAATAGGAAAAGTATGTAAGAGAAAGGCAATTTGTGATTTTGTGCTTCCATGTATCACCATTCTTGATGCATGTGAATAAGTGATTTGGATACCAAAATTTACATGCATGTATGCCCAGAAAAGCAGGCAGGAATCAATGTATAAAGTCACTTGCCTCTCTACCCAACTCTTGTGTTTGCAGGTAATGAGAATGAGCAGGTCCCATCCTCGAAGAACCCAAATACACGACTCCCCTCCCAAGTCTGTGTATGAGTTCATAGCATTGCTGTATCTCTTTTCTGACCTTTCAAACAATACAGCCAAATTAGGTACTAAACCTTTTCAAACATTCATTAAAATTGCAAGACATTTGATACATTCTCAATATTCACAAAATTTCTTAAAGCATGATACTCTTGGAACAACCAATAAGAAATTCTAAATCCTGTTAAGATCCATAAATTTCATAGTCCAGTTTCAATTCTCTACCCCCAACCCGCAAAAATGATATCAAGATTAAAATTGGTCATGTTGTCAAGAGAGTAACAGGGCTCAAATAATCAAGCATGAACTGGAGACTACTTAAAAATGAATTTAGATTTGTTATATTTATATATATACATATATATATATATATATATATAAAAGAATGCTATTTGTTTCTAAACAATTTACAGCATAAAATTGTTTAGGTATTAGCATAAAATTTACTAAACAATTTACAGCTATTGGCCCTTACGTGCTTGTTTTTTTACCTCTCTAGAGCGGAGCTTGATAATTCATCTCCATGATCAAATTGTTATCCAACCATAGCTAGCAACTAATTCCAGCAGATTCAGAAAATTAGATACCACATAAAAGTGTTGATTCAGAATTTAAATCACTAGGGTGGTCTAAAACATACTGTATATAGCCAACAGGTATCAGATTTCCCACCAAGATCCAAACACTAATTTGCAGAAAATACAACCATAGCTATTACACTTATTACTCAAGACACAATCTTTAATAAAATATACTGGAAGATGAAGTGCAACTCCAGCACTTATTATTCAAGACACAATCTTCAATATAATATATATTTTGCTTCTAAGCCAAAAGAGATTGCCAAAATAGTCAACAGTACTTGCTTTACCACATTAAAACTGAAAACTATAATTTATCACATTGTACTCATTATTCTACAAGGAAGACACATATTTGCTAGTCTGGTAAAAAGGCCACAAACCTTCTCAAGTACCTCTTAAAAACACTTAAATAGCCAAAACTCAAGATGGGTCTAAAAAGAAACTCAAAAACATCAATTACTATGATATGACCTTTACACAAACCAAAAATCTGTTCAATGCTTCAGATGAAGAGAGTGGGGAGAGATGAAGAGAGTCAGAAGCTCTTTAAACCAAGCAGCTGAAATCAAAACAGTTTGTGCACACAACACAAATGTATGTGCAAAAAATAAAAATTCGGCCTCACATTCATTAGAAAAATAAAAAGCAATTTACTAATCTGCTGTATGAAAGATAAAAATTCAATCTCCCATTCATTAAAAAAAAAATTCAATTCACTAAATCACTAACTCATAAACAGTATCCTATTCATTCTTTTATACTAATCTTTGAGTGATCGAAAATATTCCTGTAGTGGAATGTTTCTAGCAATTTCAACAATTCTCGAACGTTGATCATTATCCTTTGAAAGCACTAGACTTGCTGCCAACTTGTACCGTAAACGTTCCGACCAGCTCTCCTACAAATAATTAGACATGTAATTAACAAGTAGTTTAAACAAATGATGATGAAAATTTGTATTTAATTCAAAGAAATTTTTTACCAAAAGGGGTAAATGCCTCCAGGAAGTATTTGTAAACATGTGTTTTATAACATACATCCCGCAATCATACCTGAAAAATGAAAATGGTTAAAATTCTGCAATTAGAAGAATGCATAGAATAGTTATCCATATGTACTAGTACAATTTGGTACCTACCCATTATTTTGTTGAGGATTTGAGACTGGTGATTTCAATTTAAATCTGGTAATACTATCAATATACTTGTCTTTCTCCAAAAAACTCAACAACTTATCAAGGCCTGTAACCTATCGCAAAGTTGGATTTTAACATCAGTTATTTTTAGTACAATACCTAACAAAATTACATTAAAAGCAATCATTATTGAGTAGAAAGAGTAAGAAACAATACCACAGTTTTAACATTTTTTGTTCGAATGACTTCACTAGTTGCGCTTTGCAAAGAGTCCAGTATATATGTAATTCTTTTTACAAAATCAATGACACATAAGTACCAATGACTATTATCGTCATTCATAGGGATAAAAATCTACAGGTACAAATGAACAATGTATTAGCATGTGTCAATGTAGTATACATGTGTGTGTGCGCGCACTAAGTAAAATTACCTGTTCACACTTCATCAAATTTGACATATACTTGTCATCGTCCCTATATGTCCTTTTAAACCATTCTAGTGTGGGATTGCCATCTTCTTCGAGCATTTTTTGCTACAAAAATATAAAAAAATTTCAAAAAAGTAAGGTATTAATTAAACACTACAAGCACAATCCAAAACATTTATTCAAGATAGACAACTTGTGTATTAATTAAACACTATAAGCACACAAACCAAAATATTACGAAAACTTACAGCAAAATGCGTTGGCAAATACCACACAAACATGTCTCTATATCTGTTCTCTTCCATCCTCATCTTGCAAACGAACAAATTAATAATCTAAAATACAACATAATTGTTATAATTATTGTATAAATAAACAGCACAAATATTTATTAGTGTATTTAAATTTCATACACTAACCTGACTGCTTATCCATTGGTTAGGGAGCAAGGTATTGAAAGCTGCACGATCACCATACTCATATTTCATGGAAACAAGAACTTCACTAAACATTATTCATTGACAAATTCTTATGTTAGAGCTTATTCAATAAATTTATTATTTTTAATACCAACTTCAAAAAGGACAAACCTCTTTTCAAAATTTTTATTAAAAATGTAGTTACATATGATCTTCTCCATTTCAGTGAATGGTTCGAACTCATTCATATCCTCGTCATCACCCAGTCTAGATTCCTAAAAGAATATAGTATAATCAAATTAGCATATAAAAATATGTTGTATTCGCACCCTTATATATCAATGTACACATTCATGAACTTACCTGCAATGAATCTTTGATTTCTTTCCTCTTTTTGACTTTTGGAACTTCAGCTTGTGATGTGACAATTGGGCTACGTTTTTGTGATCTGGTGACTTTAGGCTTGCTAGAAGGTGTAACACATGATGCTTTAAGTTGAACATTATGAGGAAAAGTTAATTGCAGCATATCCACATCCTGTGCAATAAAGAAGAAAAAAAAAAAAAAAAAAAACTCATGTTGCTACTAAACATCCTAAACACATTTAAAATAAATAAATAACAAATACTAATTTACTTACCACATTATGAGATAAGGGTGTTTTGCTGCCAGGTTTTTGATTAGATTGAGTTAGCCCAGCAATGTGAACATTGCAGTCTTCCTCCAATGACACCATCTTAGATACTTTTTTAATGTGTTCTGTATCATCTTGATCCATTTTGTCTTGAACTAGAGATGTAGACTCTATCTTAGATTCTTTTTTAGCACATACTGTATCATCTTGATCCATTGTGTCTTGGATAATATATGGAGATGCAGACTTCATTTCTTTTTTAACATCTGCAATATCATTAAAGTTGAGGTCATTGGAATGTCCACTATGTTGCCTTGTTGTTTTCTTTAACACCAAAAGAATGTCATTCTTAAATGTGTCCATATTGTTTGCAATGTTTGTCACGGTTTTCTGCATGACTAGCATTTCATCTCTAAGACTTGTTATTGATTGCTCAATTCTACGAATTGCTTCATCAGAACCCTGTGGATTAATTTATAGGTACAATCATCAACAAATGTCCAGCACCAAATTATCATCAAATTCATAAGATTTATTGGTTGAAAAAAGATACCATATTTCGCTTGTCTTCATGTTGAGATGGCATAGCATGAGATTCATTAATATCTTGTTTCTCTAGTGGAATACTTTTTGTCTCATGTCCACCATCCATTTGTGTTACAACCAACTATGATTAAAAAAAAAAAAAAAAATGTCAACGACATGCGGGTAATAATTCACATATAAAACATATTTAACTTATTTATAAAAAGTCAAACATTAAAAAAAGTCAATTATTACCTTAGGACTGCCAAAACTTCCAATTGATTGTAATTTAAGCATCCTTTGGTTAACTTCTTCTTTCCCCCAATAACAAACACGTGGTTGAAGTCGTTTAGACACATGTTCAAGATTCGTTTCCACATTGACATGCTCAAAATAAAACAACTGCAATATGTATAAAAGGGTCATAGAAATTTAGTCAAAAGAGTCATAGAAATTTGATAAACAAAATCATATTCTTGAAAGTAACTATTTTCTACAACTTACCATTAAAAATAGCAAGCAACCATTAACGCCAACATGATTCTTTTCTTTATATTTGCGCACACCTCGAATAAGAAAATCCAACACCAACTTCGCCCAATTCAAGTTTTTGAACTCATCAATATTAAGGAGAATTGAGATAAAGGACCGTTTGATATAAGGTTTTGGAGTGGGACATAATAAAGTACCCAATAAAAACAGCAAAAAACAACCAACAAATTCTTTTCCTGATGTTTTCATCTCCTTCAGCTTACCCTCTAAGAGGTTAATTGGTATATCCCCTACCACATTTAATCCATGTTGTTGGCATATATGATTTATCTCTTCAACGCTTGCAACAATAGACACATCTACCCCACTTGATTTTATTCCTAGAATAAATTCTACATCTTTAGTGGATATTGGTAACCTCCTTCCACAAATATCCAATGCACAAGAATTGTGGTCAAAATGATCAACTAACCATTTGCAAAAATCTCTATCCAACTGTATAGACCTTAAATCCAACATACTACCAAATCCCATTTCTTGAATAACAAATCTTTGTCTTTCATTTAAATTTAAAGCTATCAAACGAACACGATTAGGGGCACATCGAGTATATAATGAAACCTGCATTATATAATGAATAAAAAGGGTTTCATTACGAAATTTAATACATAGTCCTGAATGGTAAAAGTTTCATAGCTAAATACTTACTTTATGTGATTTGCGAGGAATATTATGTGACAAATTAGCATACTTTTCAGAATTCTCACGTGCTTCCTTCTTGTACTCTAATTTAGAATCTTCGTCAAGATTCATCCACTTTTCTCTAATATCATTCTTAACCTATAATAGACATTCATACTCAATTAAGATCTCCATGAATATGTCATGTCAACTAAACAATAACAATAACTTGAAAACTATAAGTATTATTCAACTTACAGCTGTGCTTATCTTATCGACAATGCCCTTAGCTTTCATCAATTCTATTTGCTTTTTACTGAAAATCGAAAGTTAATAAAACAAATTATTTTAAACATAACAATAGGAAATATATTATAAATGGATATAAAATGAAAATGAATCTTACTAATAAATTAAAAATGGTCCAACTGGTCTTTTCGGGAGGGGAACTTGGACAGCACCCTGCTCTTCAATATTTTCCACTCTCCCCATACTCCTATCTCAATATAACATGAAATAAAAACAAGGTAAGCAATAACATACATTTGAAAAAAAAAATCACAATTGAAAGCTGTGGGAATTGCAAACTTTTTCCTCGCAAACTTTGTCCTGGACAACATAGATGATCAATGTTTTTATTTTTATTTATTTTTATTTTTTTATACAAGATAGAAATTCTATTCTAGCCTAATCTAAGTGCATATGTGTGTGAAGCTCCCTCTTGGAAACTTGAACCCTATCCCTTATCCCCCACGCCCCCCAAACACTTACACTTATGGAGTGACTACCGCGTAACTTAACATAAAACTTATGTCATAAAAAATTAGAAGGCATATACAAATGTTATAATGGATAATATAATCAATTTTAAAACTAAGATAAATATACCACACTAAGGCTATCTTCATCTTGTGAAAATGACAAAAATACATCAGCTATTGATTTGGGTAAACACATGTTCACCTTGTGATTATGATGAAGATGAAACAACCTATTATGATATACCACCCTAAATCTCTTTCACACCATGCTGCCAGAGCTGCAATGACATTCACCACCCCCAACTCTATCATCATAGCCAAAAAAATAAAGTCTAAGAACTCATTAATCAAAAAAACATTTAGTGAGCAAAGCCATACTCTAGCTTGATGCACTGTAAGTGCCAACTCTGTTTCACTTGGATGAACTGAGCCATGACATTAGGCATCATTTTAAGAGATAAATAAATAATTACATACACTAAGGCAATCTGCTAAGAAAGATTCAATAACTATGTCAAAAGTCTAAAATTTCCTATTGCAGAAAATGAAGTCTAACAACTCATTAACCAAAAAAACATTTAGTGAGCTAAGCCATATTCTAGCCTTATGCACTGTAAGTGCCAGCACTGTTTCACTTGGATGAACTGAGCCATGACATTAAGCATCAATTTATAAGATAAATAAATAATTACATACACTAAGGAAATCTATTGAAAAATTAAGATAAACTTCAACTAAACGTTTTTAACGTGATTATCTTAAGAGATTTTTTGAAAATATCTTGAGTGAAGAAAACATTAAGGCCAATTGTGTAATTGACTTCTATAAATAAACTCTTCACCACCAAATCTACAAAGCATACATGACACTTTTACCAACCACCAAGGAGTAAATAGTCTAATCAATGGAAAATTCATCGGTTGGACAAAACAAAATGAAGCTTTTTTCCTCATGCACTTGTCAATTAGTTGAGACTGAGTACAATTCTTAAAAGGGAAAAATTATAGTACATCAACACATATTTGATCTTGGAAGTGTAATTTTCCTTGGGTTCTAAAAAAACTGCTTCCATAGAATAAATTCGTGAGAAAGCTTTTGAATTCATTTGTGCAGCAAATTTATTTTGCAAACAATGACCATTCCAAAATTTATACGAAGAAAAAATATGAAATGGGAGTTCAGGTAGAAAAATAGAATATTCATTTAGAAGAATTGAGGCGGGGCCTTACCTTCACCCTCAATGCCAATTTTTTTCCAGAACAATGTCTACATATATAACTTCATTGTACAATGGAACTTCTGGACCTGTGTGCTAAATTCCAAGACTCGTTGATATAAGGACCAATACCAAGAAAGTGAGCATAACTGGGAAATTAATATAGGGAACATGAAGAGAAAAGATCTAATTAATAGCAATACGGTATTTGAAATTTTACTTGGGGACCTAAACAGTTGAAAGAATACTCATTTGTTCACTTCTGTTCGATAGCTATTGTCATTCAGCATTCTTTCTTTTCTTTTTTTCTTTTTAAGTCATAAACATTTTATTAGAAAGAAAACAGAGAAACCCTCTAATTTCTAAAGAAAACAGCAATCATGGGTATTGAAATTGTGTTTATCAAATAGGAGGAAACTCCAAATCAACTTTCGAAACAAAGTTAACAAACAACACCCAAATCTCCTATCAAAATAATAAAAATAAAAACCCAAATCAATTAATAGCATTAGGGATTACTAACAATGAATAAAACTAAAGACAAATCATGCGTTGATAGTCAAAGAAACTTTCTGTTCGATAGCTATTGTCATTCAACATTCTTTCCTTTCTTTTTTTCTTTTTAAGTCATAAATATTTTATTAGAAAGAAAACAGAGAAACCCTCTAATTTCTAAAGAAAACAGCAATCATGGGTATTGAAATTTTGTCTATCAAATAGGAGGAAACTCCAAATCAACTTCCGAAACAAAGTTAACAAACAACACCCAAATCTCCTATCAAAATAATAAAAATAAAAACCCAAATCAATAAATAGCATTAGGGATTACTAACAATGAATAAAACTAAAGACAAATCACGCGTTGATAGTCAAAGAAACTTTAATAATATGTATATTAGTAGTGAAATCAACTTCATCTGAGAGAAAGAGAAAGAGAAAGACAAACCTATTTCAAATTCGTCGCCGGGCAGAGAACGGCCGATACTGTTTCTTCTTTGGGTTTTGTTTAGCTGCCCTGTGTTCTTGTGTTTGATCAGTAAGAGAAGAAGCTATACAGAAGAAACTGAATTCTGCGTTCTTTAGATAAACCGAATCGGAAGCGTGATAAAGCGTGACAGAGAGAAATTTGTGTTTGAGAAGGAGAAGCGTACAGTGAATACCGGGTTGTTTTAGATTTTTTATTTTTACTTATATATATAACTTGTTTGACCGGTACCAAATATTTACTTTAAATTACTCAAAATTAAATGAATGGTCCGGATCAAATTTTTATTCATTTAACGGTGTAGATTTAGGTGGGTACCATACCCCCCAAAAAAAGAGGGGGGTATGCTAGCATGACCCGTCTATTAATATCTAAATTTAATTTTTTGTTTCTTTTTCCAAAAATAAAAGATTAAAAAATAAAAATCCTCTCATCCCCACCAACCACCAGGGCCATCACCACTAACCTCCTCCACTGCCACTGGCAAGAGACCACCACCCCAACCTCATAGGCACTGCCACCAATCCGGGCGTTTCTCTAGCACCACCTTCCCCATCCTCATCGTGCCCTTTCATTATCAAGATGAACAGCAAAGAACCCAAAACCAAACACCATTACCTGTCTTCCTCTACCCTTTTCTCTTAATTTTTAAGCAAAACAAACACCATTACCCCCAGAGACCCCAAAGCCAAAACCGACCCAAATTTGCTACCAATCGATCCCACTTTATGATTCAATATTGTCCGTGGCATTGAGGTTTTGTTGCCTGTTGGTCTGAAGTTTGAATGAAAGTCATATTTTAATTTATTGAATGGACCCATTCGGCCTTTTTCATGGGCATTCCACAGACACGGTGCTTGTGAGATTGGGGTGGTGGTCTCTAGTTAGCGACGGCGGAGGAAATTGCTGTGGGGGGGATAACAAGGTTTTTTTTTTTTCTCTCGCAGTGGTGGAATCTGGAATGAAAAGGAAGCTGACGGTGGTTGTGGCGCTGAGAGGAGAGGAGAACGTTAAGGTAGAAAAACGAGAGATTTTTATGGTTACGGGAGTGAGTGGAGGTTCTCAAGACTCATGTGCAAGACTCAATTCAGGGCCGTGACTTTGTAAAACAGTGCTGTATGTTGCCAGTCGGTGAAATAGAAATAGAAATTTGAAATTGCAATTCTTCTCTCCACTTTTCAACCACAATATTCAACAATGGAAGGTGATTGTTTGCTGCTGCACACCTAACCTTCGCGGAAAATAATTAAAGGTAATGGAAAGTGATCGTTGCAGACCAACCATTCACTGAAATCTACTAGTCATTGTTGTGGGTGCGTTGACACCATTGACTACTAGCTACTACTTTTTTTTTTTTTTTTGGTAGTACTAACTATTACATAATTACTCTACTGTATACACAACAATTTAATACCTAACCTTATAAAATTTAGGGTATAGTTTATTGTACACAGATTATTTTATACAATTATACGCACCTTTAATTTTGTATGCGGTGTGCAAGGAGAAATTATTAGGTCCAATGGAAGGATTGCTAAAGTGATCCTCCTAGTCCTTCTAACCGATAAAACGTTGTCATTTATGCAAATGTAACATCACCTAATAGTTTTTATTTTTTATTCTTGTATTGATTAGGAATTCGACTCACACATTTGCATAAATGTCATTATTTTATTGATTGGGAGGACCACTTCAGCAGTCCTCCCGATAGACCTGATAATTTCTCGCATGCAAGAGGTGTAGTTAGAAATGTTCATTTGAGATAGCTGAATTATGCACTCATAGTTATGCTTGGAGATGATCTATCATTGAATAAAATTTTAAAAATCATAAAATTTTAATTTTAATATGTAAGTCCTCTATGGTATAACTTTCACTTCCCTTGTTCAGCTATTCCTTTAAGCACAAAATAATTTTATATATATATATATATATTGATGAACTAGAAAATTACCATTGTCATTACACGTGGATCGTTATTCATCTAGAGAAGACATTACATATTTATTACGAACATAAATGACAAAATGTAACGGACGAAGCAATGGTCACAGAATGAGCTGTGATCTTCAGACAAGGATTCTATAACGCACTAGCCGTTGAGCATAAATACAACGCATCATTACCCATTAATGAGGTACACAACTATAAAAGAGAAGACAACAGAAGCTAAAGATACACACAAATACTCTACGAAACCACTTTCTGCTTGTTTTCTCTCTAGAATATTTCTCCCTTACTGACTTAAGTATCGGAGGCAATTTGGCTGACGCCACACCGGCGTGTTACTCTTCCACCTAGCTCATTTTGCAGGATTCTCACCTACAGAGACGACCATATCCACAGCATCATCCATCCGCTACGATGAGGAGCTCAACTGTTGATTTTTTGCATCATCAGTTTGGCATCATCTGTGAGAAACGCTAATCATACAAGCCATCTTTTCCAATGACAAAAGAGTTCCTCGAAGTACGAGATGGAAGCAGAAATTGGACCTCAGCCAAATGTTGCGCAACAACAACAAATACAAGCCCTTTTGGCCAACGTGGAAGAGCTGACTCGCTAGAACGAAGAGCTACGAAAGACGATGGAGTCTCAAAACACAGAGTGTCAACGAACAGGAGAAAACCAAAATGAAGAAGAATCTAACTCTCAAGCCAATAGGCGAGACAGAACTTTAGGAAAAGATTCCACTAGGGTGGAGAATGAGCTTCGCAACATGAGAAAGAAGGTGAACGAACTGAAAAGCACTATGAAGGACAAAGGTGGAGAAAATCTGGATGGGATGATTCGAAGGACAGACTCGCCATTCACTAATGAAGTGTTGAACCGTCCCCTCCCACCAAAATTCTGTCTCCTACAGTTGGAGTCATATGACGAACAAAACCCCAGACGAAGTGATGTGTGTAGGGCATTCCCTACAACACTGAAGGGAGCGACCAGAGTATGGTTCAGCAAGATACCCCTAAGAACCATTGCAGACTTTGAACAACTCAGCAGGGGTTTTGTTTGTCATTTCATTGGGGGGCAAAGGCACAAAAAACCAACAGGTCATCTTCTCAACATTCAGCAGGTAGAAGGAGAGTCATTAAGATAGTACGTCACTCGATTCAATAAGGAGCTACTGCAGGTAGACGAAGCTGAAGATCAAGTTATTTTGACGACCTTCCAAGCAGGGTTGTTGCCAGGAGACGGAAACACAAAGTGTTAGGCATATCACAAGGAAAAAGAAGGAGCTTCCAGACAGGAAACCTAAATTCACCAACTTCACTCCCCTAATAATGCCAATTGAGCAGGTCCTTATGTAGATAAGAGACGATCCTTCCCTACAATGGCCAAAACCAATCAACACTCCAGTAGAAAGAAGAGACAAGAGCAAGTACTGTAGATTCCACCAGAACCACAAGCATCGTACTGATGAGTGTAGGCATTTGAAAGACCAGGTGAAGACTTTGATCTGGCAGGAGAAGTTACAAAAGTACGTCAGAAAGACGGAGCCATGTAGGTACCAACGAAAGGACGACCATGATAGAACTTTGAAGATAGGGGATACCAAACCTCCCGCAGGAGAAATAAAGACGATCTCTAGAGGACTAACAGCAGGTGGAATGCTGAAGTCCCTGAAAAAGGTACAGGGAAGGGAGATAAACAGCGTCCATTCATGGCTCCCTCCAACGAAGATGCTAAAGAATGACAAACCTGATATTGTCTTATTAAAGAGAGACGGTCGCGGAATCAGGCAACCCCATGACGATCCACTTGTAATCATGCTTAAAGTAGAAGAGTTCAACATCCACCGGGTGCTCATTGACAACGAAAGCTCAGCAAGTATCATCTACTTGCCTGCGTTTCAACAAATGAAGCTGGATAAGAAGAGGATCAGGCATTCACCTCACCTTTGGTAAGGTTCACAGGGGATAGAGTCGTCCCAAGAGGCATCGTCACTCTAACTGTGATTGCAAGAACTTATCCAGCACATGTCATCAAGGAAATTGATTTCCTCATAGTTGATTTCCTTTCAACATACAACATCATCTTAGGAAGACCTACACTCAACAGACTAAAAGTAGCAATGTTGACATATTACTTGAAAGTGATGTTTCCAATAGTCCATAGGGTAAGAGAAATCAGAGGAGACCAAATTCTAGCAAGAGAGTGCTATCAAGCTGCTTTAGCATCTGGAGAGAACCACACATGGCTGATCAATGAACCAGAGCCAATTCTTGAACCGTCAAAAACACCACAGGAATTTGAGATCGTCCTAGGAGATTCGGCGAAGGTATTGAAGATTGGAACGACACTTTCAACTTCATAGAAAGAAAAAATGATCTCCTTCTTAAGGGCAAACCAAGATGTTTTCGCCTGGAAGCACGAAGATAGGCCTAGGATTGATAGAAAGATCATACAGCATCGTCTCAATGTCAACCTGGAATGCAAACCTGTATAGCAAAAGCGAAGAGTATTTGCCCCAAAACGCAATAAAGCTGTAATCGAAGAAGTAGAGAAGCTACTAGAAGATGATTTCATTAGGGAAGTCTTCTATCTAGATTGGCTTGCAAACGTGGTCATGGTAAAGAAGAGCAATGGCAAGTGGAGGATGTGCATTGACTTCAAAGACTTGAATAAGGTCTGCCCAAAGGATAGCTTTCCCTTGCCAAGAATTGGCCAGTTAGTAGACTCAATTGCTGGACTCAAGCTCTTGAGTTTCATGAACGTATTCTTCGGATACAACCATATTCTTATGGACGAAGACGATCAAGAGAAGATCTTGTTCGTCACCAACCAAGGGTTATATTGCTACAAAGTCATGCCCTTTGGACTGAAGAACGCAGGAGCCACCTACCAAAGATTGGTAAACCGTATGTTCTCTCACCAGATTGGAAGGAATGTGGAGGTGTACGTGGATGATATGTTAGTGAAAAGCAAGGACGAAGCCAATCACTTGGACGACCTAAAAGAAACCTTCGGCACACTACATAAGTACAATATGAAGTTAAACCCTACGAAATATGTTTTTGCTATTACTTCAGGAAAGTTCTTGGGATTCATGGTGTCCCAACGAGGAATAGAGGCAAATCCGGACAAAGTAAAAGCCATAATTGAGGTCAAATCACCAAAGACGGTGAAAGAGGTACAGAGCCTGACAGGAAAGGTTACAGCCCTAAACAGGTTCATCTCTAGGGCAACGAACAAGTGCATGCCATTCTTCAAGGTATTGAAAAAAGCCATTTAGTGGACTGACGAATGCGAAGAAACCCTTGCCAAGTTAAAAGAGTACCTGACGAAGCCGCCTCTACTAAGCCCCTCAGTGATGGGAGAGAAGCTGTACCTCTACTTAGCAGTATCTAACACTGTAGTAAGTTCGACACTGATCAAAGAAGAAGGGAATGTACTGAAGCTTGTCTATTACACCAACCAAGCATTTCAAGGTACAGAGGCAAGTTACCCAAGGATGGAGAAGATAGCTTTCGCATTATTGGCCGCCTCCAGAAATCTCCATCTTTATTTCCAAGCACACCTCATCGTCGTCATGACAGACTAACCCATAAGAAAGACGATGAACAAGATAGATGCAACAGGACAACTCATTCAATGGGCAATGGAATTAGGCCAATTCAACATTAAATATCGGCCCTGAGCAGCAATCAAAGCCCAGGTGCTAGCAGATTTCCTTGCAGAATTCACTTACCCTTACAAGGAAGAAGAACCTCCTGTGGAAACATGGATGGTTTAAACAGACGGGTCAACAACAAGAAAAGTTGGAAGAGCAAGAGTAGTGTTCTTATCTCCAGAAGAAGAAACATTGAAGTATGTAGTCAGATTGCAGTTCCCAACAACAAATAACGAGGCAGAGTACGAAGCATTGCTAATAGGGCTATGTTTAGCAAAGGCTCTAGGAGCAAAGAACCTAATCGTCCAAGCTGATTCTCAGCTAATAATTGGACAAGTGAAAGGAGACTATGGAGCCAAAGAAGAAAGGATGCAGAAGTACTTGAAGATCGTCTAAGGACTCTCACAACAATTTGATAGTCTAGATTTTGCATAAATCCTTCGAGCCAAAAATGTAGAAGCTGACTTTCTAGCAAGGTTGGCCTCGCCAGATGACTACAATGCGATCTCTGAACTATGTGTAAAGATAAGGGGGCAGCTGAGCACAGAAGGTGAGCAAGTTTTGAAGATAAAAGATCAAGACGAATGGATGGCTCCCATCGTCTGTTACTTGAAAGAAGGGTGGCTCCTTGGAGATAAGATGGAAGTAAGGAAGATACAGATCAGAGTAGCTTGCTTCGTCATTATTGACGACGTGCTATACAGACGAGGATATTCACTCCCATATTTAAGATGCGCCAGTTCAGAAGAAGCAGATTATATGCTCCGTGAGACACATGAGGGAATTTGTGGAAACCATGCTGGGGCAAGATCCTTAGCAGGAAAAGTGCTCAGAGTAGGATATTACTGGCCAACCCTGCAAAAAGAAGCCTACAACATCGTTAGAGCATGCGGCAAATGTTAACGCTTCGCAAATGTCCAGACAAGGCCAGGAAAGATGATGACACCCATATCCTCACCGTGGCCCTTCGCCCAATGGGGAATTGATATCATGGGTCCATTTCCTCTAGGGAAGAAACAGCTCAGATTTCTGATCGTCGCAATCAATTACTTCACAAAGTGGGTAGAAGCAAAACCAGTGACGACGATAACGGAGTCTAAAGTCACAAGCTTTGTATGGAAAAACATCATCTGCAGGTTTGGAGTCCTATATGTCATAATATCAGACAATGGAAAGCTGTTCGACAACCCCAAGTTTCAAAAAATTTGCCAAGACTTAGGGGTCAAGAATCACTACTCTTCTCCAAGACACCTTCAGGCCAATGGCCAGACAGAAGTGACGAACAGAAGCTTGCTCAAAATTATCAAAACTAGGCTTGAGGAGGCAAAGGGGGCATGGCCTGAAGAACTACAGAATGTCCTCTGGGCATATAAGACGACCACAAGAGTTCCAATAGGAGAAACACAGTTTAGATTGACATTTGGCCCTGAAGCCATCATGCTAGTGGAAGTTGGACTGACGAGCTTCTGAGTCAAATCTTATGAAGACTAGAAAAACCAGCAGGAACTTAACAGCAACCTGGACCTAATTGACGAAATCAGAGAAGAAGCTATGAAGCGAATGGCTAAACACAAAGAAGCAATGGCCAGATACTACAATAGAAAGGTTAGGGTAGACCTCGTCCTTAGGAAGGTGTCACAGGTAACAAAGGACCCATCCCAAGGAAAACTGGGACCAGCCTGGGAAGGCACCTACGAAGTAATCCATCATTCCAGAGAAGACTTTTACTACCTGAAGTCTCTAGATGGCCAGGAACTGCCTCAACCATGGAACATAGAACACTTGAAGAAATACTACCAGTAAGGAATGCTTTACATTTCAAGTTGCCTAATCTTCATATCCATATGTATGACAGTCATTTCTTTCATCATTCATAAGATCAATAATACATGAAAGTATCATCCATATGTATATATCAATGATTATCCATGATCTGTCAAAACATGTACAATGCGTATTTATCAATGATTATCCATGATCTATCACTATCAAAACGTGTGCAACGCTTAAGAGTCATCCTTGGGAGACGCCTTAAGGATCTCCGTCATTAAAATTTCAAATTAAAAGCTATTCACGCACAGCTAATGGCATCATAGCCATTGAAGTTGTTGATACACAATTACCAAAGTCGACTAAATCAGAGTTGTTCAAACACAACTAATATAATCGTCATTCAAGACAAAACAAAAAATGGTTAACCTAGAAAGACGCTCCAATACCACGACCCTAAGTCACGAGTAGAGCGCAACATCGTCATTCAAATATGACTCAATAAAAAGCTGTTCAAACATAGCTAAAAAAAAAAAAAAACACTAAGTTGTTCAAACACAACTAAGATCGTCATTCAAACATGACTCAATAAAAAGCTATTCAAACACAACTAAAAAAATACTAAGTTGTTCAAACACAACAAAGATCGTCATTCAAACATGACTCAATAAAAATCTATTCAAACACAGCTAAAAAATACTAAGTTGTTCAAACATAACTAAGATCGTCATTCAAACATGGCTCAATAAAAAGCTGTTTACACACAGCTAAAAAAAAAATGTTAAGTTGTTCAAACACAACTAAAGTCGTCATACAAACATGACTTAATGCTAAGCTGTTCAAATACAGCTAGGAATCGTCAGTCAAGTATGACTTAATGAAAAAACATTCCACACAACTGAAGGTAAAAAGCTATTCATACACAAGCCAAGTACGAAAAAGTTGTTCAAATACAAGCTGTTCATACATAAAAGTTGTCTCAACACAACTAACATCGTCATAAAAGGTTGTCCAAGCATAAAAGAGTTGCTTACTATAGCTAAAAGCAGGAAATCCAAAAACCTATCTATCATCGTCAAAGAAATTGTTTAGTCACCCAAAACAACAAGCCCAAAGGAATTGTTCAGTTGCCCAAAACAAGAAATATTGTTCTTGCCTTGCAAAAAAAAAAATTAGTAGGGGTTGTAATCATGGCCTCTTCCATCACTCCAGCAACATCTATGGCTTCCTTCGTCATGTTCTCCGCTGTGGCCTCAGAAGGACGATTAGACATAAGCTTTTTCTCGACGTCGTCCATAGCTAAGCTAGAAAGGTCCAAGCCAGGGTGATGCTTTGCCATCCACTTCATGAGAAGATCAAAGCCCTCTACGTAATACTTGCACAATTTGTCAGAGTACTTGTCAAAGTTTTTGAAATCCTTGTAAGATTGAAATTTATCAACCATCTTGTTGGCTTTATTCCGTGCCAATTTACTTGTAATTTAGCACTTAGTAACCCTGTATTTAGGTGAGATTCATGTAAGGGTAGTGTGTGAAGAGAATGTGAAGAATTGCCCATCTTTGTGCAAAGAAGCAGGGACTCGTGGCTAGGACTCGTGACTTGCAAGCCGCCAAATGCTGTGCACATGAGAAGCATGCGGGGAGGTGAAGGGTCATGCCAGCTGTTGCACTATAGGACAAAAGTCCCAAGCTGGCCAGGCCATTAGCTCGCGGCTTGAACTCGCGACTCAACCAAGTCGCGAGGCCAAGTCACCAACTTACCCTGTTTGGCAAAAACTGACGTTTCACATTCCATTCTCACCCTCGTATAAATACCCCTCATTCCCATGAAATGTAGAGAGCTTCCAGAGAGAATTTTGAGAGGGAAACCCTAGAGAAAACAAGATTGCCTCATCCACAATCTTCACCTAAAAGACTCATAAAATTCCTCCACTTTCTTCCTCTCCATTGACACATCATTGAGAGGTTCTTGACCAAATCCTTTTCTCATCACACCCACGTCTGTGAAAAGGTTCATTTGGTGCTAAGGGAAGCAACTTGGAAGGGACCAATGACTATTGGTTGATGCTATGGTGTATAGCAGAATCTGGTAAGCTAGAGAAGAAAAAGGTTCGGCGCAACCTCGTTGGAGCAAGAAGCTCGGAGGGCTTAGGTACCTGGATAGATTAGGCTTGGAGGGTCTATTGCTGTTCATGTATCCTAACTACATTTTCTAGTGGATTATTTACTGCTTGGAGGGCGGCGAAGAGGTTTTACGCCAAGGGCTTCGGTTTCCTCTTCGATAACACATCACGTGTTGTCCTTGTGTTTGCATCTCTCTTCCTTTATCTTTGCCTTTTATTTTCTGTTGTGGATGTGATTATAATTGGCTTAGATTGTTTATCAATTCTGTGTTTGGCTTATGTTTATCTTCCGCACATTAATTGTTTGATTATAAGCTTGAATTGATATTTTGTAACTGGGGGTCAAAACATTCATAGTGTTTTCAACGCTATTTGAACTTTCAATTGGTATCAGAGCGGGTACACTTGTTGTGGTTTAAATACCTAAGTGTGATCCCTGACCCTACATTGAGATGGATAGGGCTCAATCTCTTAATGTACCACCATTTTTTGATGGTAATAACTATGTTTTTTGGAAAGTTCGTATGAGGGCGTTTTTGTGTTCTATTGATGATGCTGTGTGGGATGCAGTTAAAATTGGTTGGACTAAGCCGGAGGCTGCCAAATCCACTTGGGATAAGGCAACGCTTGCGACGGCTAATGCAAATAGCAAAGCTTTGAATGCCATTTTCTGTGGTGTCTCTCCAGAAGAATTTCACAGGATTTCACATATCACCATTGCTAAGGAAGCATGGGAAATTCTGGAGACAACTTATGAAGGGACTAAGAAGGTGAAGGACACCAAACTTCAGATGTTGACCACTCGCTTTGAGGAGCTCAAAATGAGCGAGGATGAGTCTTTTGACTCCATTTACAGTAAGCTGAACGAGGTGGTCGTCGACAAGTTCAGTTTGGGGGAAAAGAAGGAGGATTCTAAAGTTGTAAGGAAGATCCTTCGATCACTGCCAAAAAGTTTTCGTGCCAAACTTACAGCCATTGAAGAGAGCAAGGATCTTGACGACATCAGAGTTCAAGAGCTGGTCGGCTCATTGTAAACGTATGAATTGTCACTGCCCACACAGAAGAAGAGCAAATCACTTGCTCTTAAAATAATTGATGAGAGAGTGGTATATCATGACTCTTCGGAAGAGGATGCAGTAGATAAAGATGTGGCATACCTTGTAGAGAACTTCCGAAAATACTTAAAGCTTAAGGACGGTGGAAAATTTGGTGACAAAGGAAAATTTCAGAGTTCCGGGAAGGAGAAGAAAGAATTCCGAAGGAAAGACAATAAAGATTCACAATCTTATCAAGTAATTACTTGTTTCGAGTGTCATGGACATGGACACTTCAAAAAGGAATGTCCCAACTATTTGAAGTGAAAAGGAAAGGTCTATGCTACTACCTTAAGTGATACTGATTCATCAAACTCTGACTCTAAAAATAGCTGTGACGGAGAAGGAAATTACCCCATATTCATGACCATTGCACATGTGGAATCCTCGGATGATTTGGGTTCACTTGTGAAGGAGCTTGGTGAACATTCTGATTTGGAGTCTATTGGGGTTGTTGAAGAATCAGAGGTTGAAGAAGATGAAGATACATCTGGTCTTTAAGAGAATTACGCCTTACTTCTTGAGAAATCAGGTGAGTATGCAAAGGTGGCAAAGGCGGCTATGAAGAAGATGAAGAGAGCTGAGGAAGATTACAAAAGTCTGCTGGTACGATACAAGGAGGCAAAGTGTGAGATTGAAACACTTAATGGTGAGCTATCAGAAACTTACACAAAAGTAAGATTTCTTGAGCAAGAGGTAGTGCAAGCTCATGCCAAGATAGAGAGGGTCTCCTTCAAGAAGTTAGAAGATGTTATTTCATCTCAAAAACCTTCCTTAGACAAGTCTGGGTTGGGATACACTGGAGGGAGTAGCTCGTCAGCCAAGGTCGTCAAAGAAGTGAAGTTTGTGAAGGCCAAAGAGACGGTTGTAGAAGAGCCTATTCCTGAGAAAATTAAGGTTGAGAAGAAGAAGAAGGTGGTCAATCAACGGGTGTTTAATAAGTCCCGTAATCAATCAAAAGCCAGATTTGAAGCTAGAGGAAG
The DNA here is from genome assembly GCA_032727855.1 of Quercus ilex subsp. ballota. NCBI lineage: Eukaryota > Viridiplantae > Streptophyta > Magnoliopsida > Fagales > Fagaceae > Quercus > Quercus ilex. Next base: position 2,088,343 of record CM064914.1, on the reverse strand, counting down.
ATCTCTTCCGAAATCACAACGGGATCCTAGAACAAACCATGTTTGTCACTTTTGCAGAGTGCAAGGACATACAAGATCCAACTGTCACAAGCTGAGAGCATTAAACAATGTAAATGCTCCTCGATCACGAGGAAGAAGAAATGACAATAGGTCTTATGGTGGTGAGCGACCAAGAAGTCAAAACCATGATCCTAGAATGATCGACATGATAAAGATGATTGGTGCCTTCACAAATTGCTGGGAAAGCTTCACACGAAAGTTTGATAGTCCTAACTTTCGTACCCAATCCGTCAAGGATATCACCCCAAACGCACATGACGTGTGGGTGACGAAAGGTACTCATGCATAAGCATCATAACATGTCCATGCATAAATTCTTCCTATACTTTGTGAATATGTTTGGTTGTATGCTTTATGCTTCTGCTTGTTTTGAATTGTTGCGTGTTTACTTGTTTCGTTTTAAAATGTTTTTACATTTTTTTTTATCAATCTTTTATTACTTTTATGTCAAAAATCCAAAAGTTTGATCAACTTTGTTGAGTGTTGTCTCAAAGCATGTTTTACCTTGTACCTTTGTACTAATGACTTTATGCATTTACGAGCTTAGCTTGTCTCATATGCACTCATATATTTGTGGGAGAAATCTTGAAATTTGTGTGACTGTTGTAAATAGATCTTCAACCTTGTCATGAATGATTAATGAATGGTTTTGTTGATCTTGAGACATGCATATACTTGTGCCTATATATCTTCCCCTTTTTTTTATTGCTTTTAATTAAAGAGCTCACCAAATGTAAATCTCCAAATAAAAAGAGATATTGAGTTGCAAAAGACTACCGCACATACTAGTATTTGACTAGGAAAAAGGGAAAGCGACCAAAATAAAATTTATAATGCCCCAAAAGCCAAAGGCTAAATCATCAAATTGAAATATCAAAAATTTCAGGCATCTATCTCACAATGAGATGTATTGATTCAAAATGATCAAATGTTATGATGTATATGGAGCCAAATGAAAAGCTTCAAAGTATTGTACTTAAGTTTATGTGGGAGGTCATATATGCATATTTCTATAATTGAGATGGATCACATTATCTAGTGCTAGCTGTGTATGTCTTGATTGAATTGATCATTGAAGCTTCACATTAGACTAAGGACTATCTCATTTTTGATATTCACACACAACACACAAGTCTATGTTCAATAAATGCCATATTCATTTGTGTGATTGTACTTGTTTAAATGTGTTTTCACAAGCTCAATCCTTGTTAATCGAACCAAAAAATATTTTGAGTTTTTTAGCTTGTTTTTGGAAAGTATTTTGTTTTTACAAAATGTCAAAAAATTTCAAAAACAGTGTTGCCTTGTTTTGGCAACTCAGTCGCGGGTTGGTCCAATTGCATGCCCCGGTCACGAGCTCACTCCAAGATTTTTCGCGACTCACTGGCGAGTCAAGGTTGCAATCGCGAAAAATACTTAGAAAATTTTTCAAAATTTGAGTTTTTATGGTTTTCGCGGCTCAGTGTGGTGACTTGTTCGCGGGTGGAAGGTCCAGTCGCGAAGGGTACACAGAGATTTTTGTGGCTCCCCTGGCGGCTGTCTCGTGAGTAGACCTTCCAGTCACGAAAAACACTTAGAGAAATTTTTCCAAGTTTCTTATCTTCTATGTGTTTCGCGGCTTACTTGGCGACTTGATCCAGTCGCGAAAAACGCGTGTTTTGCGTTTTAAGGACAGTTTTTTTTAATATTTTTCAGTTTTCCCTCGAATATTTGTGACTGTTCATTGTCTTCCCCAAATCTCTCTTTCAAACACTCCGTGTCTCTTTGAAAAAGCTTCCATTTTTGCATCATGTCTTCATCAAACACCAAGAAAAAGGTATGGGTTTTCCTTCCCTCACCTCATTCTTACTGATTTGAATTGTTTTTCATGACTTGCGTGATGCAACTGTGTTTTGCGAGATTTTGTGCTCAAACATGGATTTGCCTAAAATGTTGGGTTTGATTGTTTGGGGTTGATTTTTCTTGTTGCTGAATGTGTTTAGTGTCATGTTTTTGCATCAGGTTGCTAGTCTTTGTTCTGAGCACTGTTATTTGATAGAGTTTTTACTCTTTGGGCTTATCAGTTTTGGAGTATGTGGATAGCATTGTTTTGATTTTATATCACCATATCATATGTGTGCTTCTGCATTGAGATTTTTCATGCTTATTTCATACTCATTATGTCATGTTTCATTGACATATGCATCCATCTGTCTTTTTGTGTGTTACACTGTCATTTTCTAGTTATTTAATGCTTACTCCTGTCTGTATCTATACAGATTAAACTTGTTTGATCTGTTGTTGTTTTGATTTGTTTTACCCATCTTGTGGTTATCAACTGTGCTTGGTATGAAATGATGATTTCAAACAACCACTTTCTTAACTATTGCTAATGTTGAGTATATATCTATTGTGCTGTGTTCTTGTGGCCTTTTTTGCTTGTTTACAGATGACTGCATCTCCTACAAAGAAGAAGACTACTGCTAAGAAATCTGACAAAAGACTGAAAATGGACCCTATCCTATTTAGGTCGGTTCAACACTTTGAAAGATATAGGGATTCTTTCTTAAAAGGAACCATCATTCAGGAAAGATTTGTTAATTTAAGGGATTTGAAGGACACCTTCATTCCAAGTTGTTTTGAGGGTAGAGGTTGGGAAAAATTGCTGAGTGACCTACCTCCTGTCTGTAAACCTCTCATCAGAGAATTCTATGCAAATGCTATGATAAGGGAGGAGGAGTTGAGTTGTTGGGTGAGAAGAAAAGAATTCACCATAGATGCACATGACATTGATGAAGTGCTAGGTCTTGAAGGTTTAGAGGACTCTAACTTCATTAATTACAAAGACAGGATGATGTCTTTAGACACTGTCTAGGCTAGAATTGGTGGTGTTAAAGAAAACAGATGTCTCAACACTACTGATTTTCCTAAAGACATGAGATGTTTGACCACCATAATGATGTACAACCTGTATCCAATAAGGAAGATGACTACACTGACAAATGCCAAAGCTATCTTCCTCATGGAACTTAAGGAGAAAACCTTCATTGACATCAGCTCTCACATCTTTGATACTATAGTGGATGAGACTAGAACCACCTCAAGACCCAAGCTAATATTTCCTAGTCTTCTCATGAGGATTTTCATAGCAAAGGGTGTTTCTCTATCAGCCATAAACAAGTTTACCCTCACAAGGATATAAGTCCGTATTCCAGGTGATGATGAGGAAGGTGAACAAGGAGAAGGGGATCCAATGGAGACTGAAGCAGAAGCTGCAGGACAATCAGTCACACCAAGGAGCAGAAGCAAGAGGAGTAGAGCCTCAACTTCATCAGCTGTCCCTCCTGATGCATTTCAGATCATCTTGGAGAGGCTTGATACACTCTAAGAGGTTCAAAATCAGCATACTGAAAGGATGATAGCAATGTAGGATCAGCTTGATGTACTTTCAGCTAAGTTTGACAGCATCTACAACAACCAGAAGCAGTAACCTTTTGGCCATTTCGGTCAAAAAGGGGGAGAATTTTTGGGGTAGCTCTTGAGGGAGAGCTTTTATTATCATATGTTTTTATGTTTATAGCTTTGTTACTGTGTTTTGGATAACTACTGTTATTATAAGTTTGATACACTATGGTTTTAGTTATTGTTTGGTTAAAACTCATAACTCTTGGATAGTTTGAATCTTTGGTGGTATTTATTTATATAATATGATGTTTATTCAGCATATTTTTATCTGTGGTTTGTACCTGGTACCTTTGTAGGTTTTTAAGGTTTCTGTTTATGTTTTGTACCCATGTTGCTTTTGTAAGCTTTTAGGGTTTGCTTCTATGCATACTTGTAGGCCTTTGTGGTTTGTACCATGCTTATGCAGCCTGTATGCTTTGTTGCTTTGTACTTCAAGCTAAATGTTATGCATTTTCCTTAAGTACTCTCACTCTTATGCCCTTGTAGGACTTTATTCCTAGATGCATATACTTCATGTATTGTGCATTGGTTGAGTGTTGGTCATTCAAGTGATTTGCCTTGTGTTTGTCAGCTTGAATGTCCGGATGTTCATTCCAAGTGTGAATGAGCATTGTGATCACTTGTTTATAGTGATTGCTTGTTTTGGTCTTGCCATGGTTTATTGCTTTATCCCATTGTGCTTGATCGCATTATGCTTGCTCCATATGCATTACAAGTTTTCTGCATACAATGAACTTATTGTGTTGTTGTGTTTCAGGAGTTCTTGTTCTTATGGTTCAAAAGCTTCACAGATTCTAGAGTTAGGTGTGAGTGAGTTTTCCAACTGTTCCCAACTCACGCGTTAAGTCTAGAGTTTGTTATAGGGTTTTGTCACGGAATAGCCAAAGAGGGAGATTGTAAGGTTGAAATTTATCAACCATCTTGTTAGCTTTATTCCGTGCCAATTTGCTTGTAATTTAACACTTAGTAATCCTGTATTTAGGTGGGATTCATGTAAGGGTAGTGTGTGAAGAGAATGTGAAGAATTGCTCATCTTTGTGCAAAGAAGCAGGGACTCGCGACTAGGACTCGAGACTGACTCGCGACTTGCAAGCCGCCAAATACTGTGCATGTGAGAAGCATGCGGGGAGGTGAAGGGTCACGCCAGCTGTTGCACTACAGGACAAAAGTCCCAGGCTGGCCAGGCCGTTAGCTCGTGGCTTGAACTCGCGACTCAACCAAGTCGCGAGGCCAAGTCGCCAACTTACCCTGTTTGGCAAAAACTAACGTTTCACATTCCATTCTCACCCTAGTATAAATACCCCTCATTCCCACGAAATGTAGAAAGCTTCCAGAGAGAATTTTGAGAGAGAAACCCTAGAGAAAACAAGATTGCCTCATCCACAATCTTCACCTAAGAGACTCATCAAATTCCTCTACTCTCTTCCTCTCCATTGATACATCCTTGAGAGGTTCTTGACCAAATCCTTTTCTCATCACACCCACGTCTGTGAGAAGGTTCACTTGGTGCTAAGGGAAGCAGTTTGGAAGGGACCAATGACTACTGGTTGATGCTATGGTGTATAGCGGAATCCGGTAAGCTAGAGAAGAAAAAGGTTCGGCGCAACCTCGTTGGAGTAAGAAGCTCAGAGGGCTTAGGTACCTGGGTAGATTAGGCTTGGAGGGTCTATTGCTGTTTATGTATCCCAACTACATTTTCTAGTGGATTATTTACCGCTTGGAAGGCAGCGGAGAGGTTTTACGCCGAGGGCTTCGGTTTCCTCTTCGATAACACATCGTGTGTTGTCCTTGTGTTTGCATCTCTCTTCCTTTATCTTTGCCTTTTATTTTCTATTGTGGATGTGATTATAATTGGCTTAGATTGTTTATCAATTCTGTGTTTGGCTTATATTCATGTTCCGCACATTAATTGTTTGATTTTAAATTTGAATTGATATTTTGTAATTGGGAGTCAAAACGTTCATAGTGTTTTCAACGCTATTTGAACTTTCAATCTTGTACCGTCGTTGCCTTAGCATTCTGTAGCTTCAGCTCCAGGTCACCAATCTGCTTGTCCTTCAGCTTGCAGAAGTCCTTCTCCACTTGTAGGCTCTTTTCCAAGGTTGCCACAGGTTCCTTGTCATTTTCAACTTCGACAGTGAGAAAACAACCTTGTTCTTAAGCGTCTCGTTCTTAGTGAAAAAGACTTGATCAAAGGCTCAGACGTGACCACCTTCTTTTCTAAGTCCAAGAGCTTCCCAGAGACAAACAGAGACTCCCCCAAAGCCTACAAAGAAATTTTCCCTTAGCAGAAGCAAAACAAAGAAAAGGAAGAAGTTAAAAACAGCCTACCTGCACAAGCTTCTGGATATGGGAAGACATCACCTCACTGGATGACTTCGCCATCAGAGGACTCAGATCATCCACAAAAAGGGCCTCATGGGCCTTCAAAGCCGCTGCGTCAGCGTTATCCCAGAAGGTAGGAAGGAAAGATTTACCACCAGCCTTCTTCTTCTTCCTAATCTCCTCTCTACTAGAGGCAATCATCTCCAATGACGAAGTGGGAAAGGCAAGGCGCTTGGAAGGCAAGTGGGTCGGAGGAGGCGTTATAATGGGATCTTTCTTAGAAACATCGCCAGCCTTTTTCTTGGACAAAAGACCACTAACGGTGCCACCCTTGGCCTTCTTCTCTTAGGCCTCAGCTAGTTTCTGCTTGCTAAATCTAGTCATCATTCCTAAAAGGATGAGGCAAAGTTAAAAAAAAAAAAAAAGGAGAGAAGAAGAAAAGAAAGAAGAAGGCAGAAACACGTACTCTTTCTCACAACTTCTAAATTCTTCTGAATCTTAGTAGACGATTCTGGACCCAAAAAGTGTAAACACAAAGACTGAGGGGAAACGAGTTCGTCAAAATCTTTGACGGATGCAAGGTACTCCTTTACTTTCTCAGCGCGCCGCTGGTATCTCTTCTTCAGGCAAGGACGATGGGAAATTGCAAAGCAAGAATACAAGTAAGTCATCTATCATCGTCACTCATAAAAGAAGGGAAAGGAAACTGAAAAGACGAGAAAGATGCACCAGACACAGGAACTCCCCAACTACGAAAAGACTTGGGGGCTTCGTCCAAGTCCTCACCAGGGACAAACTCCTAACCATTTCCAGAGATAAAAAAGAAATTTGGCTTCCAATTTTGGAGAGACGATGGGTAATCGAGAATTAACCTAGAAGCCCCATCCCATGGCTTAAACTCATAATAGCCAGGATCCTTAGATTTCCTCAAACGAAAAAAAAATGGAGGAATTCGTCCCTCCTAATAATGTCACCATCATTGGCGGACATCCATACCACCATGCAAGAAACAAGGATACGCCAAGAGTTAGGCACTAGCTTTGCCAGAGCAAGATGCAAATAGGAAAAAAGTTCCCTGAACAAGGGATGAACAGCGAAACGAAGGCCACTAGTAAAATTAGCTTTGTAAAAACAAACCTCATCAACATAAGAGTGACAAACCCTTTCTTCATCACTCGGGATCCTAATTTTTACAGAATCAAGGAACTGAAACTTACCCCTGATTCGCTGTTCATCCTTCCTCGTAAAGGAACACGAGACGGTCCAAGCTTTATAGGGGGTGGAAACAAAAGTGGCCTCCAAGACCACTCGATCATCAGATGAGGATAACCCCGTCTCTAGGTCTCTAGGTCAAGTAAACTACCTAAGTGAGCGAACAAGAAAGCTATTGAAGGACAATTTGCTCTAATAGCAAAATAATCTACCATGAAAGAATCAGAAAAGAAGAAGAGGCGTGACGGACTTACCAATAGGGCTGTGCAAACCAGTACCGGAGTCGACAAGACCGACCGGCGCCGACGTAGCCGCACCATTGGTAGGACTGACCAACTAACCCGAGGCCAACAAGCGAAGGGCGAAAGGCAATTTGACTTCGGTGTAGTAGAGCCAGTAGAAATTGAAACCCCAAAACCGATATTTTTGAATTGACCGATATATGGCTGTAGCAACAGATATATATTTTTTTTAAATGTCTGAAACAACGTTGTTTCTCTTAGTTTTAAATAAATAAATAAAAAATAGGCACCAAATGCTGTCGTTTTGTTCTAGGTCAAGGCTCATATATATTCTTTCTTTTCCTTTGTTCTCACCTTAAAACTCTCCCGCCTCTCTCTCAAGTCTTGCACTCAATCACTCTTCACACCAGACGATAGACACCATACCAGGTAAGTTAGACACCACATTCTCAAGTCTTGCGCTCAATCACTCTAGCCCATCTTTTATTCTTGACCTATATCAGTAAGTGATTATGAATTTATAATAATTATTATTTTATTTCTGGGTAATTGTAGCGTAGAAATGCTCTATGAGTCAGCAACTCCACCAAAGCATAAAGTTTGCTTTAGCTTTTTGAGTGTGTGTTTTTGGTTACTAAAGAAGAAAACAATGTAACAATAGATATGTTTCACAGGGTGCTATTGAAAAGTGTTTTTTTTTTTTTCTCTCTCTCTTAAAAAACATATCAAGTGGATATTTTGGTTGATGTATGAACAGGTTAGTCGTTTGTGTGAAAAGTTTGTACATTTTTCTTGGAATCTTGAACATGTTGTGTATTGATAATTTTTTTTTTTTTTTTTTTTTTGGTACTGATAATATTGGGCCTAATAGCACAATTTTTTTATAAAAAAAAAGTGCTGTTATTTTAATGTTTCAAACCGAATAAACCGATTGAACCAACCACATAAAACCGCACCTCTATAGGTCGAAAAACCGACTTTAACCGGTGTGCATCGTTCCAATTATGTGAATACCGATCCCTATCGGTTTGGTGATAAATTTGAAGAAAAACCGCCCCGACCGAACCGCGCACACCCCTACTTACCAGGAAACGCAGAACAGAGAAAGGAAGCCTAGAGGAGAGACAAACCCTAGAATAGAAAACTGAATAAGGAAAAATACAGAAGAAAGGAAAGATAAGGGAAAAATGCAAAACAAGTGGCCGAAACTCATGTGGGAAAACCAAGACATGTTTGCACATCAAACACATCCTAGCCATACACATGGCACCCAACCACCCATGGATTAAATCGTCATAAATTCTCAGTACACAGAATACGAAGCATCAGACAAATTTGTTCTTATCTCATCTAAAAGACTAGAAAATGAACAAGGGGGCAGCTAATGAACCAGAAAATTACCATCGTCCTTACATGCGGATTATCATTCATCTAGAGAAGACGTTATGCATTTATTATGAACATTGACGAAAAAATGTAATGGACGGAGCAACGGTCATAGAATGAGTTGTGATCTCCAAACAAAGATTCTGTAATGCACTAGCCATTGAGCATAAATACAGTGCATCATTACCCATTAATAAGGTACACAACTATAAAAGAGAAGACAACATAAACTAAAGATACACACAAATATTATACGAAACCACTCTCTGCTCATTTTCTCTCTAGAATATTTCTCCCTTACTGACTTAAGCATTGGAGGTGGTATGGCTAACACCACACTGGTGTGTTACTTTTCCACCTAGTTCATTTTGCAAGATTCTCAACTACAGAGACAACCCTATCCACAGCATCGTCCATCCGCTACAACGAGGAGCTCAACTGTTGATTTTTTGCATCATTATATATATATATATACCTATTTATTAAACTTATTATACATAACTCAAGAGCAAATTCTACTATAAAAAGAGAAATCTTAAAAACAATATGTATCTTGACTCTATGACAAATCCAAATTATTTTCTATAAATAAATCAATATTGGAACCAATGTCACGAATACCGTTTCGGTACCCGTTTCGGTTTGTCTTTTGGAACGGAATATTTCGGTACCGGCCTATTTCGCGTACCATTTTAGACCGTTTCCGAATTACCACTTTAAATACACACACACACACACACACACACACACACACACACACACACACACACATGTATAATTAATAAAAAAAAAATGTTATTACTCATTGCTAATCTTAAGCCAAATTTTATAAATATAATATCATCATTTATTGAATGTAATATAGTGTTTTAAAATAAATACTATTGTAATAATAAAGTAATTAGATTGATTATTTTAAAATTCAAATTTAGGTATTTTTGTAATAAACAAACATGGATATTTATAATAAAGGAACCTTCTAGGAGGCTACCTTTTCACCTAACACCACTCCATCACCCACGTGCAATGTCTTATACATTCTCCTCCACTCTTTTTTCTTCATTTCATATTCCCATCAGTTACTTATAGAAGTGCTTCGTGGAAAGTTTTAGAGACCCAGACCAGAAGTTTAAGTGCAAGACTAAAGAAGAAGGTTTCAAACGCAGCTAAAATTTGAGCTTCCTCCACAACTGCTCTAAATTTCTGTTCTCTTCTTCTTCTTCTTCTTCTTCTTCTTTTTTCAAATCATTTGGTAACTTCGTAGCAGATATGATTTGAACTTCTTCAAGTGATCGGTGCTAGGTGGAAACATCCTATGCTGAATGGGTTTGTTAGTTTAAGTTTTTTTTTTTTTTTGGCTAAAAACTGCTACCAGCCGAAATTGACCGGAATCGGTCGGAATGACCTGAAACTGGCCGGAATTGGACCCGAGGTGGAATGGGTGGTATTACCATTCCAGATTGCTTCCCGGTACGAAATATTCCGGCCATTCTGGCCGAAATGGAACTGATTTAATAACAATGATTGGAACAACAATTTCTTAGAAAAAATAATAAATTGAAACAACTTATTATTCTTTTTACAAAACTCAAGGGAATGAAGTGTTTTTTCCTTTCAGGTTTGAGATGAAGTGTCATTCTTCCAAACCTTAAGGGAGGAGTGTGATTAGTAATTACCTATTTATTTTATTTTATTTCATTTTTGAATAATGCTAGAGATACAAACTATATTACAAAAAAATTTACAAATTGCTAATGTGGTGAGTGATTATTGGTAAATAAAAAAGTGATATTAATGATGGGCTTAGATGAAAACCAATAAGAGGTTGTACATGTAGCATTACTCTTAATTTTTTAAATTCCAACCAGACTCAACTTAATCCATGGAATATATATATATATGAACTTAAGTATAGTATCTTACGTGTTGTTTCTTAGGTTCTCCTCTTAAGATTCAGTCATGGCAAAATCTTAAAAGAGAAACCTAAGGAACAACACCTAAGTACTGTACCTAAGTCTTACTCATATATATATATATATATATATATATAGATGGGTTTAAGTTACACCTGGTATAATTAAACCGTAGATTTATGAGAGATCTAATGGATAAAAATAAAATACCATTATCCTTTACAACATTAAATACTTGCCTAATTAATAGTCTCCTCATTATCTCTCCCCTCATTAAATATTTCTTATGTCTCTTTTTCTCTCTCCTTATTAAGTCTTTTTTTTCATTTTCTTTGCAATTTCTCCTATGTTTCTACTTTCCTAGTTTTTTTCTCCCTGAATATCACTTTCCTTATACTTGTTTTACAAAATGTTCAAGCAAAAATATTCATGGCAGGAGCCGCAAATGGCATCAGACAACTAAATGAGGAGAGAGAATGGTATTATAAGCACTCCAACAAATCATCCCTGAAAGATGGATTAGGTGTATAAGAGTTTTTGTCCTTCCAGGAAAGTGAATGAATCATTTTAAAGAGATTATGACAATAATTCTATGAGGAAAGTGATATTTACAATAAGTCTGATTTGATTTTTGTTTATTCATAGTATGTTTATTTTGTTGAAACTTTTTTGTGAGAATATATGAAGGCTTCCTAGATGTTAGATGGTTATATGAGGTATTGTTTTTTTATATTCAGGTAAACATATATGATACTGTAGTTATTGTTTAGCTTCATCCTTCAGGTATATTGAACTTATCGTGCAAATTTGTTCACAAAGTTGCTGTTGCTACTCGTTTCCAGCGTGCTTTTATGCAACTTCTTTATGACGCTCAGTTTGAAGAATTATCAGCTAGGAATTTGATGTTGACATCTGCTTTTAACACAGATTATCTCCTTACTTTGCCAGTATATGTTGATTGGAAGAGAGCATCTGAGTCCAATGCAATAATATTCAGGTGATGCTATATTTTCTTGAATATGGTGCTTTTGTCTTCATTATACAAGAAATTTGAACAAGCCAAATCATGAAATATGGTATAGTTGTTATTTTATGAACTATATACCATAAGAGTATATAGTTCATAATTGCAATCTAATAATTATATCCAGGGAAACACTAAGACATAATACATATTATAATGATTGCATTAAGTCCTGAGTTGATGACCAACATTTTAACTAGAACTATACTGAGAAGTGCCCAGGGTACGTCCTTATGGTAAATACCTTGTGGTATCTAAGCTACCTAACAAATCCATTTTTAGCTGATGAAATTGGCTAGATTTGGGTACAATTTACTAGAATCCAATCACTTCACTTTTGTGCACTGGATTTACCATTGCTAGAATTCTACAAATCCATCTTTCAGGGATGATTTGTTGGAGTGCTTATAATACCATTCTCTCTCCTCATTTAGTTGTTTGATGCCATTTGCAGCCCCTGTCATGAATATTTTTGTTTGAACACTTTGTAAAACAAGTATAAGGAAAGTGATATTCAAGGAGAGAAAAACTAAGAAAGTAGAAACGTAGGAGAAATTGCAAAGAAAATGGAAAGAAAGACTTAATAAGGAGAGAGAAAAAGAGACATAACAAATATTTAATGAGGAGAGAGATAATGAGGAGACTATTAATTAGGTAAGTATTTAATGTTGTAATGGATAATAATACTTTGTTTTTGGAAAATGCTAACGAGCGTCCTTAGGTCGCTGGTTAATAATCCATTTAAAAAAAGTTTTTATGGAAAATGAAAAAAAAAAGTAATTAATATTTTGACAGCGTTTTTCATTTCTCATAAAAGTGGTATCAAAATTTTCCTAAAATATATTATTAACCAGTGCCCTAAGGGCACTCGTTAGCATTTCCCTTTGTTTTTATTTGTTGGATCTCTCATAAATCTACGGTTTAAAAAATGTGTAACACTTGTGGAGTTACACCATGTATAACTTGAACCCATCTCATATATATATATATCCCCTACTCGCTTTAGTCCTTTATCAACCAAGCAATAAATTCACTTAAAAAAAAAAAGAAAAAAAAAGGCATTCTTCAAAAACCGTACGATAGTCAGCATACTTAAAAGTTTTAAGGTTTAAAACCTAAACCTCCCAGCCTTCCACTATCATTTTCCAGTTATAGGAAGCTGAACAATGTGATAAATATTCCCCAAGCTATTAAAAGCATCAGCATTGGTATTGTCATATTGCTATGTTGAACTTTTAACTACCAACACCACAAAAATAGAGCTACATTGGTGGTGTTAAGCCCGCAACTGTTAGTGTGAATTGCTTCTTCAGTACGAGGGATGACAATTTATATTCGACTCGCGGATACCTGGCCCGACCCGACCCTAATGGGTTGGATTTTACCCGACCTGATAAATTATAGGGTCAGGTATGGGTTTTTTTTTTTTTTTTTTTTAAAAAAAAAGCAAGTCCACGTCGGGTCCAGTTTTTGCAAAAACTCGGCCTGAACCTGGACCCAACCCGACCCGTTTATATATATATTTATATATTAATGTTAAAAATACCCCCACATATATATAAGTTAAAAACAAAAAAACAAAACCCTAATCCCATTTCACACAACACGATCACTTAGCTGCCCTTACTCACTTTCTCCTCTCCTACTCTCACTCAGCCCCAACCTCTAATTTGTCACTGCCGACCCGAACATCTGTCACCGCTGGCCTAATTAGCCTGAAGCAACCAAGAAAATCCTTGCACAAGCCCAGCCACAATCAAGCATCAAGCACCTCGCCGATAATTCGAAACTCTCAACAATCATGAAAATCTCCACAACCACCGTGAACTACTGCTCACCCATTACAGACCCACAACCGGTTGTGTTTGGGTTTTTTTTCTTTTCATGTTTTTGTGAGCAAAATATGGGTTTAGGTTTTTTTTTTTTTTTTTTTTTGGTGTTTTGTTGGTGGGATTTTCAGATTTGCTAATTTTTTTATTTCTGAGTTTGCAAAATTTTTGGGATTTGTTGGATTTTTTGTACAAATTGGTTTGTTAGATCTTGGCATCCGTTTGGATGGCAAGAAAATTGTCAAGAAAATGCTGTTTTTATTTTGGGTTTGTACTGATTTCTTTGTTTGTGATTTTAGGCCGGGGCCCATGGGCCCCGAAGGATTAGACGGGCCAGGTTTGGGTGCAACAAAAGAAACCTGTTTATTAAACCGGCTGGGTTCAGGTAACGGGTATAGGCCCGCAGGTCGGGTTTGGGTATAAAAAACCCGCCTCGAACCCAACCCGTTGCCATTCCTATTCAGTAGCATTGTCTTGAACACTTCAGCCCAACCCAATTACACATAAAGCCCACAACTACAAATAATTGAACATGAGTTACAATCAAATTTTGATACAGAATAAAGTTAACAAAAATTACAAAATATTACAACCTAACATGTGTGTGTGTGTGTATATATATATATAAAACTTATTTGCTACTCTTGTTCAATGAAACTTTTTTTTTTTTTTTGAGAACATTGTTCAGTGAAACTTAGTACTGATCATTGTGCATATAAAGATACTCCTATTTTATCTTGTATTTGTCGGCGTTTTTCTTCTTGTTGTCGTCGTAGTTCTTCTTCTTGCCAGCAATACTTCCAAAACCGATTGTGCCAACTATAGGAACATCTTATCTTAATCTGTATGATAAACATAAGATGAGAATAAATTTAGGAAAATGTGTGCGCACAAAAGAAAATTAAATATGTAAAACCTTATAGTGTTCATTTTAGTTTTCGTGCCAGTACCTGGTTTTCCAAACGAGCACCACCAAGACAAACCTCTGGTACATGAGCAATCTTTGACCAATCTTCTTCGCATTTTCTAATCAAATCAGGACACATTGTAATATTCAATTGTCTTAGTGTAGTGAGACCTTGCTTTCCGTCAGGGAGAGATAACAACTTACAGCAATTGTCAATCCCAAGTTGCTGAAGTGATTTCAGACGTGGCAGCCACTCCGGCAAAGTGGTGAAATTTTCACAATCTCCAATCACTGGCATCTGTAAAGTGTTTGCAGATCGTTTGAGCCACTAGGGCAAAACCTCCAACTTAGGTAAGCCTCTAATCATTAATTTCCTAAGGCTTACCTTGAGATTTTGACTTCCTTCTCCCTCCATCAAATTAAGCTCTTTACAATTCACAATGATCAGGATCTCTAGGGCAGTTAGGTCTTTGATATTGAGGGACAAAGAGGTCAAACTTGGACAGTTTGCAATAGTCAATGTTCGAAGATTGATGAGGTTGAGGTGCCTGTCCCCTTCAAACAGACATTTGAGATTCTCAAATCTAGCAATAAGCAAAACTCGTAGAAAATTCAAGCAACCTATTGCCTTCTCCAATAAGCATTCCCGATTATTTGTAACCACCAAAAACCTAAGGCTAATCATATTCCTTATACCTTTGGGCAACCATTCAAGATTTTTGCAATCAAGTATTAAAGTTTGTAAATTGTGTAGCTTGCAAATGGAATTTGGAAGTCGCTTGATTATGCAATTACCTGATAGGTCAAAAAATCTCAAATGTTTCAAAGAACCGATAGAACTTGACAACAGCTCAAAAGATGAACCTTTTAAATTAAGCACCCGTAAGTACTTAAATCTCGAGATGCATGCTTCAACTATGGGCATGGGTTGTTCAGTTTGGAAAATAATTGTCTGAACTTTGCTCAACTTCTCTAATTGTGCTATAACTTCTTGGCCATTGGCATTGTTTGAAAAAGACAAACAAGAAACTTCTGCAAAAAAAGTGGACTCCTTGGTCACTACTGAACACTCACCTTTGGCAATTGAGAGTGCAAGATCATGGTAAAGATCATGCATTTTAAAGGTATAACAAAAAATTTCTTCTTGAGCATCTTGAAAGAAAGATCTTGACAACAACTCCTTGATATACGAGTCACTAACGTCTTCCAACTGTTGATTTTCATCGTCTGACGATTTAAGAATTCCATGTGCCATCCAAATTTGAATCAATTCAACACTTTTAAATGCATAATGCTTTGGAAAAAGAGAGCAATAGACAAAGCATTGTTTCAAGCAAAATGGTAATTGATTGTAACTGAGTTGCAATATAGGTAAGATGTCATCAACCCCTTGTTTTAAATGCCACATGTCACTATCTTTCACTCGTTTCCACTCGCCTTCATCAACTTTTGAATAAAGCATGTTGGCTAAAGTACTCACAGTCAATGGAACTCCTTTACATTTTCTGACAATTTCTTCTCCAATTTTTAAGAGGTTTGGATTTTTTTTCTCTTCTTGTTCCTTGAATGCCAATTCCACAAACAAAGACAAACAAACCTTTGTGGATAGAACATTTAAATTGTATATATCACCAGTGCCCATAATAGTGGCAACCAAGTCATTTCGCATTGTCACTATGATTTTACTGCCACTGCAACTACTGGTTAACAAGTTTTCCAATTCAGTCCATTTATTATGATCTTCATTCCAAACATCATCCAAGACAAGAAGAAATTTCTTATCTTTTAAAAATTCCCTTAATTTTTCTTGCAATTGATTAAGACTCAAACTCCCATCGTTCGTACCAATTTCATATTTAAGAATTTCTGTTATTAATCTTTTAAGATCAAAATTCTCAAACACACATACCCACATCCTTAATTGAAAATACCTAACAACCCGGTCGTCGTTGTATGCTAACTTGGCAAGCGTGGTTTTCCCCAAACCACCCATCCCAACTATAGGAATTACATCGACATTTCTGCCAACATTTTGCTGCATCAAAAGACGTATGATCTTTTCTTTGTCATCATCTCTACCGACGATATTCTCATCAGGAGAAACATAGGAGTGGGTCTCCCTCCCCTTGTGCATACTTATCTTCTTATCTTCTTCAAATCCTTGAGCAAGATTGAAAGTGTTTTTAACAGCATCAATAGCATCTAAACTCTCCCTAATACCCTTGATTTTATATGCCATAGCAAAACGAACTGCAAGTGGATTAGAACTTGAAAAGAAATGACTCACCTTTTCACTAGTGCTCCCGTATGTCTTCATCACTTTCTTCTGCAGAACTTGGTACTGAAATTCATCTAGCACATTCTCGACATCAATAAGGACATCTTTGAGCTCCCCTAGCCAAATCTTTAGTCTCTCGTCACTTGCTTGCTTCTACTCAGCATCTTTCATTACGGCTTTAATGGCTGACAGAGTGAGCTTAAGCTTTTTCAGATCACTTCGAACTCCCCATGCCGAGCTAATCTCTTGGAGAGCACAGGATCCAAGCTGCTCCAGGACCTTTCCTGTGATGCTGTAGGCAATTCCAGCCATTTTCTCGAGGTGGTGGAATCTCGAATGGAAAGGAAGTTGACAGTGGTTATGGCGCTGAGAGGAGAGGAGAACGTTAAAATGGAAATAGGAAAAACGAGAGATTTTTATGGTTACGGGAGTGTGTGTGCGTGGAGGTTCACAAGACTCAAGAGCAAGACTCAAGTCAGGGCCGTCAGTGAAAAATAGAAATTGAAATAGCAATGCTTAGGGAAATTATTGGGTAGTCCCCACTACAAGCTTAGCAAAATTTTAAGAATATCTTCTATATTTGTTAAATTTTGAGAATATTAAAGATCAATAGCTATATCATTAATCAAATGTTTAAATTTTAAGTTTTTGTGATCTAAAATTATGCATAATATCAAATAGTAAATAATATTCAATTTGAATGAAATTTGACATGTGTATTAAGAACATAAAATTCATACAAATCAACAACCAAATTTTCAAAATTCACCCCCAATAAAAAGATATACTAGGAGTTTAAAGAGTTTTTATTACATACAAAATATATTACACAGTCGATGTAGTTAAGAATTTGCACTTCGTTGAATTATGTATTGGTAGTCATAATCAATCAATATATATATATATATATATATATAAAAGCAGAGACCTCATACGGAAGTGTATGAGGTCTTGCCAAGTGGCGTTCTAATTTTGCATTTAGCATTTTTTTACCTCTTTCATTAAGTTTTTTTACCTCTTGCATTTAGCACTTATAAGAAGTTAAATCAAAATCAAACCACAAAAATCATATAAAAATCACCAAATTAGAGTGTAAATTATAATTAAATTTTTAAAAGAAATCTAAGCACAATTGCACAAAAATTCCACATAACTATGTCATACTCAGGAGTATTGGACCTTTTTCCTTTGTATAAATAGGGGGGTCCCAATGGGATGGGGGGCTAACAATTTTCTCTCCAAAACATTTATTGTAGGAACATAAAAGTTTTCCATTGTAGACTTTTCATGCTTAAAGAACATGACTTGCCAACTAATCAAACTAGAGTTTTTAATACCTACAGCAATTTCACAACATCAAGAACAAACCCCAGTGTATATAGTGTCAAATTCCATAGTCTCCTGTTACATCAAATGAGTGTTTAATTTTTCTCGCAAAGTTTTGAATAGTAAAGCTTTTGGGCCATAGTCTCAACTACAACTCTCAATCATGTTGGACTTGGATGACACCTTTCCACAACGTATCATTATGAGATGTAGAAAAAATTTGGAGTGTACACAACATTTAGTGTAGATGGGAAGAAATTTCATCATATTCCAATTGGTTAGGTCAGTAAGGGACCTATTCCATTTTAATGATCCTGGAATTTTGTATACAAGTAATAATCAAGGAAACTTCCGCCTAAAATAAGTCTGACTTTTGGCAAGAGAGAAAATTGTTGTCTAAACAAATCAAGCTAAGGCCAACCAAAATGGACCATATTCTTAATTTCTTATCTCAATTTGTTCCATGTACAAGACTTACAATCAATGCTTAGCATATAAAAGTTGAACATCTTAACTAAAGTCCATCCTCTGAAAGCTTGAGAAAAAATTCATTTAAACCAATACAATATATAAATTATAAAGGAATCAAAGAAAAATTGTCAAAAATAATGAAAATTTAATCTGTGCTTAAATTCTTATAAGGATGAACACAATAGCAATATCCATTTAAAAAAAAATAAAGATAAAAAAAAAAAAATCTATGCTTATTTGTACGTATGATAAAGTCCTATCACAAAGTTTTTTGAGACTCATGCTGATTAGTGATTAGGAGTTATAAAGGAATAATCATCAATATATATATATATATATAAAGCAGAGATCTCATGCGGGAGTGAATGAGATCTTGCCAAGTGACGCTCTAATTTTGCATTTTGCATTTTTTTACCTCTTTCATTAAGTTTTTTTTATTGTTACTCAAAATTTTACATTAACTTATTTTACTGTTTTCTCATTAATCTCTCATTTATTACCTAAGCTTACATCACACTTTTCTTTCTTTTTCATGTCTTTTAGCATACCCACCTTTTTAATATTTAAAAAAAAAGGCGAAAAAATAATAATTAAGGACTAATAGTAATAACTAACCAGATAAGGCTTTGGAGAGAGATACAGAGACACAAAAATGTTGTGGATTGTTAAATAAAAAGCATTGTTTCACTATATATTACCAAAATAAAAGACCTGAGACTAACAAAACATTTAAAAGAGAGAGAAAGAGAAATCTAAGGGGCTACCGCCTCCGTTATATTGGCTTCCCACCACCATCAAGACGCCGAAACCCCTATGGGTTTTTTTTTTTTTTTTTAATTAGGGGATTAAATATGATTTAGGTTTAGGTCATTTGGTTGGATAATTTTTGTTTTGGGTATATAAGTAGAGAGAATACTTGGTACGCAATGTAAAGCCATATTCTACCATGGTTTTAAATCATCAATAAGACATATGCATACACACTTGTCCACATCATGGTTTAATGTCGCACTATCGATGAGTGTAAGACAATGAGAGAGTTGGACATACTTTTTATTTCATAGTATTAAATATGTGAATACAACACAAATTAGTTGATTTTCATGGTGCTGTTACTCTTTTGCATTTATTTTTGGTTTCATGATTTAAAAAAAAAAAAAATTAATCTTACCTTGAAAAGGTTATAAATATGCAGTGAAACTACTAAATTAATTTTTAATATCTCAAAATGTATATGTTTCTTTACTCTAATTTAGTTTAGTTTTTTTTTTATAATATATATACAACACTATCCAAAACCGTCTTATTGCACAGGCAACTTACTAGTTTTATATATATATATTTATTTATTTATTTATTGCATATAAAGTTTTCATATTTAACAAATTATAATATTTCTAAACTCAAATGAATATATAAAGATTTTTTAATTTGTTATAAAGATGAACAAAATATATTAAATGAAGAATTTAGTATCTTCCATCAAAGTTATGCTTGAAAATATCTTTCACGGAATAAAATTCATCCATTATCATTTCTTAATCTTTAAGAAAATGATTAAACAATTACTATGAAAAAATCTTAAAATTTGAACTTTAATTGATAATTATTCTATGGTATGGCTTTCACTTCACCTATTCAACTAATAACAAACAATTGCAAATTTAAGCCGATAAAATTTACATACCTAATTATTAAACTCATTATACATAACTCAAGAGCAAATTCTACCATATTGTACCGGGCCTTTCAATTGGGTACATCCACTAATATTATATCGGGCTCCTAGAATTGCTTCTCGAGGCAAGTGAACAGTAAGATGGACCATAACATCAAAGAATGCTGGAGGAAAGAACCTCTCAAGCTTGCATAGTATAAGAACTATACGTTCTTCTAGTTTCTCCAATTCACTCTGCTTTAGGGTCCTTGAGCATAAGTCTTGGAAGAAGCTGCCCAACTCAAATAATACAATACTAATGTCTTTATGTGCAAACCCTCGCAACCCAATTGGAAGAATTCGTTGTAGTAACACATGACAGTTGTGGCTTTTCAAACCAGATAATCTACCATTTTTTGCATTCATTGACCTTGATATGTTGGCTGCATAGCCATCTAGATACTTGACTGATTTCAAAAAGTCATAGAAACCATCTCTTTCATTTGGGCTTAATGAAAAGAAAGCCCGAGGTTTGTCATATGATCCATCAGGACGTTGTTTCAAATGCACCGTGTGCCTAAAGTTCATATTTTGCAAGTCTATCTGTGTCTTGTCAGTATCCTTGTTTCTCCCCTCAATGCCCAGCAAAGTATCGTAAGTACTCTCACTAGTGTTCTTCTCCACATGCATGACATCAATGTTGTGCTTAAGCTTCTTATTCTTCCAGTATGGAAGCTTGTACAAAATACGTACCTTTAACCAATTTGGCTCCCCAATGAGTTGTCTTTTCTTGTTATTTGGATGCTTTCCTAAAATTATATTTGGCATTCTATCTAGCTGCTCTTGTATCTTTCCCACTTGTAACTCTAAAGATCTCTTATGTTTCTCCAATAAACCATTATGCAATTAATTATGTCTCCAACGATGTTCCATAGGCAAATAAGCTCGATGGTTAATGAATCCAATTTTACTTTCCAAAGCTTCTGAATATGGTTCATTGTTGCAAGTGTAACAAGAATGATAACCCTTTGTCCTCCACCCAGACACGTTACCAAATCCAGGATAGTCATGTATTTTCCACAACAAAGTTGCATGCATTTGAAAATGCTCTTTACTATAAGCATCATTAGTTTCTACACCTTCTTCCCACAACTCTTTCAACTCGTCAACCAATGGTTTCAAGTAAATATAAATCTCATTTCCTAATTGATGGGGACCAGGAATAAGCAAGGACAACATAAAATATGGCTCCTTCATAACCAGCCAAGGCGGTAGGTTATAGGGGATAAGTATGACAGGCCACATACTATAATTGTTGTTCATATTCCCAAAAGGGTTAAATTCATCTATAACCAACCCCAACCTTACATTGCGAGGTTCGATGGCAAAATCAGGATATTGCAAATCAAACTTCTTCCACTCCTCACTATCAGCCAGATGCCTCATTATCCCATCATCCACACGTTTGTCTATATACTGTCTCATGTCCTTAGCTCTTTAGCTTGACATGTACAATCTCCTCAATCTCGATGTTGACAGGAAGTAATGCAATTCTTTATAAGGAATCTTCTTACCTTGGGCATGTGTATCCTTGTACCTAGGCGCCTCACACACTGGACATTTATCAAGGTTTTCATTTTCTTTCCAAAATAGTGCACAATCATTTTTGCATGCATCTATATGCTCGTATGACATGTCCAAGTCACATAATATCTTCTTTGCTTCATAAGTTGACCTTGGAACCAAGTTACCTTTCGGTAAAACCTTTGTCAGCAATTCTAGGATCATATCAAGTCCCTTATTACTCAAGTTGGTCATTACCTTTACATTCAACATCTCAATAACAAACTTCAAGATACTATAATTAGTACAACCCAGATACAACTCATGCTTTGCATCTTTCTCAAGTTTGTCAAAATGACGCACCTCTTTATCTTCGGTTGCATTTCTTGGTTCTCTAATTTGGTCACCTACCAAGGCATCGATACCATCCATATGATCACCATCCGACATTTCATTATCATGAATGTTATCATTCAATACACGAGATTCTCCATGATTATACCAATTAATGTAAGATTGCATAATCCCACGATGAAACAAATGAATACGCACAGTATGAAGAGATTGTCGATAGCAATTCACACAGTGAATTCACGAGCACGGAATGTTACCACTCAAGTCCACAACCGCTCTTGCAAAATTAATAAATACATTGACCCCTTCAATATATGGATGGCTTAATCTGTAATCGGATGTCTTACCCATTGTCATCCAACTTTTATCCATGTTTGACTACAATTACAAGATGAATGCTACTTTAGTAAAATAAGGACAACTCATGCATATTGTATTCTAATATCTAACTCTATAAGCTACTTAGATAAAGTTCTATCTCATTCATGAATGCACAAGTCTATATTAATACTTAAACAAATATACATCGCACACAAATATACACTCTCAATATGAATTTAAATCACCTTACAACACTATGCAAGCCACCTGCTTGCTCCAACACAACAACCCACCACAAAACCAATTACAAACATCAAAAGTATAGAGTGTTTACAAGTATTGAAATCAATTAAAGTACTATTCATCACATCTAATCAACAAGGTCCATTTACATTTGCAAGAAACTAAAAACACTCTTAATATGAATTTAAACCACCTTATAACACCATGCAAGCCACCCGCTTGCTCCAACACAACAACCCACCACAAAACCAATCACAAACATCACAAGTATAATGCTTACAAGTATTGAAATCGAATAAAGTAATATTCATCACATCTAATTAGCAAGTTTCATTCACATTTACAAAAAACTAAAAACACTTCCAATATGAATTTAAACCAGCTTATAACACCATGCAAGCCACCCGCTTGCTCCAACACGACAACCCACCACAAAACCAATCACAAACATCACAAGTATAATGCTTACAAGTATTGAAATCGAATAAAATAATATTCATCACATCTAATTAACAAGTTTCATTCACATTTGCAAGAAACTAAAAACACTCCTAATATGAATTTAAACCACCTTATAACACCATGCAAGCTATATCATCACTACTAGCAATAGCATATAATGCTTAGTGTTATAGCATAATGCTCAATATAAGTATTTAAGCAGAAAACATCTCAAAAAAAGGACAACTCATGCATAATGTATTCTAACAACTAAGTCTATAAACTACTTAGATAAAGTCTTTTCTCATTCATGAATGCTATTATCTATATTAATACTTAAACAAATATATATTGACTCTCTAAAACCTCCACTCTCTCCACTCCCACAGCATATATAACCTTATCCACTTTCAAAAAACCCTTCCAAAACATTCATAATCTATTTTTAATTATTTCTTTATTATTTGATATTCATGAATAAAGTATAGAAAAAAATTGACTTAATGAGTCAATGGATCAAAAACTAGGAAACACAAAAAACACAAAAGTAAAAATATATTATTTTAAAGAAGAAAAAATTTATAATAAAAAGACTGCCGTAAAATTAAAAATAATACTAATTTACTATTGGTAACAAATTGGGATTGGGATCTGATGGGCCTAGAATTCAGTTTTATACAAATGTCAAAACTTGTGGCTATACTTAAAACGATCATAAACTACTACATCAAGCCCAACAAAAAAAAGAAAGTAAAATCAGACAAGAAGAAAGTACTAATTAATAGAATAGAAACCTTTTTTCAGCCTACTATTTGTTTATTGATATGATCCAAGTTTCAAGAGAGTGATGGTTCAACTTTGTCGGTCTTGTGGGACTTTTCTTTTCTTCAGTTGAGCTTTTCTTTTCCATTTTTTTTTTTTTTTTGAAAACCATAACTTTTATTTAAGACTTTATCACATACATGAATATTAATGTACACAAAGTCAGCACTTGGCATAATTGTCAATAAGAAGTGTGCAATTGGTTTGGGACTTGGCATAATTTAATTGTCAATAATAATTGTCCCCACATGAATCCTGTGGGGACAAGCAAAAATGTCTACCTTTTATCTTTTTGGAAGCAAAAATGTCTACCTAATTTGCTACAAGAACTACATAGCCAAGAACCACATATTCGGCCATTCCCTTGGGTCTTAACACATATGAACCACATAGCTTACAGAGATAACTTACAGAGAATCGACGACACCGAGATGACCCAAACCATAGAGAGACCCAAACTGTCATGAGAACAAAGAGGTGAGAGTGAAAAAACAATAGGTGAGGGTGATGGAGATAAGAAGAAAAAAACTTGGTGAGAGTGTGTGAGAGTGTATCAAAGGGACGATGAGCTCAGCGGCGAAGAGAATGGACGGCGAAGTGAGCTTGACGGTGGCGAACGGAGCTCGACAGAGAACGGTGGAGAGAGGAAGAGAGTAAACGGCATAGAGAGTAAATGAACAGCTTTAATTTATACTATCAGCTTTAGCGACGGAAATCTTTCATCGCTATTGCCTACTTTTCCATCGCAAAAGATCCCAGTTTTTGTTACACTTTTAGCGACGACATCCATTTCATCACTATAATACACTTTTAGAGACGAATTATGATTTCCTCGCCAAAACTCTATAGTGACAAACCTGTTTTGCTCTACTCATTTTCAGGGACGATTGTTTTCTGTCACTAATGCTCCCTTCTAGCAATGAAATGATTTTCATCACTAATACTATTCAAAGCAACACCTACTATGACGAAATGGTTCGTCACTAAAACTTTCAACTTTTAGCGACGAAAAATTTCGTCACTATAGATTAAATAAGTTCCCACCAAACATTTTACTGCTATGGCGCCCAAATTTATGATCACCAATAGCAACGAATATTACGTTTCGTCACTAAATGTTATAATTTTTTTCATTATTAGCAACGAAATCTATATTTCGTCACTAAATCTCTATTTTTAGTGACGAAAATAATTTCCTCACTAATTTTCGTCACTAAAAATACATTTTGTTGTGGTGCATAAAAAGGAAAATATTCAAAACAATATATGTCTTGTCTCTATGACAAACCCAAATTATCTTCTATAAACATATCAATATTAATTAGAAGTTTGGAACAACTGTTTCTTAGGGGAAAAATGAAACTACTTATTTGGCACCTAAATCTAACCCAAAAGATTAAAAAAGAAGTAAAGAGTGATGTCTAAAGATTAAAAAAGAAGAAGGGGGGGGGGGGGGGGGGGGGGGGTGGTGTGGTGGGGTTGGAATGACTCACTAAAGTCCGGTACAAGTTTCCAATGAATCTAAATTATATCAATCAAGTTATGATATTTCTTCCTTAACTTTTTTAAGACTATAGTAACAAACTTGGGATTTTGAAATAGTTGGGAACCAATTAAGTAAACAAATTCTAAAATTCTTCAAGTTATCTCTTTCTTTTATTTTAAGATACAATATGATTGAATTTATGGTGTCCACTCTGTATAATAATTATTATTTATCATTAATTCAAGTCACAAATTGGTTTTTTTTTTTTTTGTAGGTGAGATTTGAACCCAAATTCTTTATTTGGTGCTACAAACTTTACTAATTGAGATAAATGAAACCCTATAGTTTAAATTATTTACAAAATTGGGTGATTGTAAATTAATTGAACACTGTACAGTGTAAAAATACATTATATGTTTGAATAATTAGAACTAATTAAGAAACATATTTAGCATTCAATTATTAGAAAGAATAAATTAAAAAAACAAGGAATAATTTGTACTGTAATATACCAAGTCTCGTTCATTTGATGTTTTCATTGATCTGGTTAAATTCTATGACAATTAGAATCATAAGGACTGAACTATAGTTGAATAATTTTTCTGATAAAAAAATAACCATCAAGATGCATGCATGTACCTTGCCTGCCTAGACAGTACATCCTTGTTGGCAATAGCACTGCACAAATGGAAAATGAAAACTAACATGGTTTTCATTTTCACCAAGAATAATGACAATAAGATGTTGTATGTATATAAATTTTTAAAAAAAAATTACTAAACAAGTGACAAAGAAAGCATAAGAGCACACAAGAAAGGAAATCTTGGTCATGGTTAGAGTAGCATATCTATATATATATATATATATATATCTAAAAGCTGAAGCGTAGCATTTATTGTTGCTACGCTCCAATTGAGCCACATCAGCATCCACGTCATTATCTTTTTTCTTTCCAATTTTTCTATAATTGTTTTTAACATTTACTTTTTTAATATTTACATTTTTCCAACCTTTTTCCCTTCCTTACTTTTTCATCTCCTCATTACTTCTCCAACTTTTCTCCCTCCCTTACCTTTTCATCTTTCCACTACCCTCTACATTAATATCATTCTTCCTCTTTCCCTTCATATTCCTCTATTTTTGTCTTCTTATTCACACCATCTACATAAATTTGTCACTATCTCTTTCATTTTATGCATAGTTTTCCCTCACAATAAAAAGGCTCTCTCTCTCTCTCTCACAATTTTTTGTTCAATTTTTTTATTTTTCTTGCATCTCTGCTTTAGGTTGATAATTTTTTATATTCTTTAAAACTCTACTTTGGGTTAATGTGACTTAGTTTAGTTTTTTAAATTGTTGTTGTTGTTGTTGTTGTTCTCTCTCTCTCTCTCTCTGATTGTTAAATGTTATCCTATTGCATTATAAAGAATTAAATATAGCATATAAAATATATATATATATATATATATCTAAAAATTGAAGCATAGCATTTATTGTTACTTTGCTCCAGTTAAGCCACATCAGCGTTTATGTCATTATTTTTTTTTCCAATTTTCCTATAATTGTTTTTAATATTTATTTTTTTAATATTTACACTTTTTCAACATTTCTTCCTTTCTTACTTTTTCATCTCCCCACTACTTCTCCAACCTTTCTCCCTCCCTTACCTTTTCATCTCCTTACTACCCTCTACATTAATATTATTTTTTCTCTTTCCCTTCATCTTCCTCTATTTTTGTCTCTTCTTATTCACACAATCTGCTATAAATTTGTCACTATCTCTTCCATTTTATGCATAGTTTTACCTCACAATAAAAAGGTTATCTCTCTCTCTCTCTCAATTTTTTGTTGGATTTTTTATTTTTCTTGCATCTCTGCTTTAAGTTGATAAATTTTTATATTCTTTAAAACTTTACTTTGGGTTAATGCGATTTAGTTTAGTTTTTTAAATTGTTGTTGTTCTTTTTTTTTCTTTTTCTTTTTCTTTTTTATCATTAAATGTTATCCTATTGTGTTATAAAGAATTAAATATAGCATATAAAAATATAATATTATTCTATTACATAGCATGATTTGAATAATTTGGTGTTTATTGTAATTTGGTACTTATTCTATTACATAGTATGATTTGGATAATTTGGTATTTATTGTAATTTGGTACTTATTCTATTACATAGCATGATTTTT
Organism: Quercus ilex subsp. ballota; assembly: GCA_032727855.1. NCBI lineage: Eukaryota > Viridiplantae > Streptophyta > Magnoliopsida > Fagales > Fagaceae > Quercus > Quercus ilex. Next base: position 2,060,852 of record CM064914.1, on the reverse strand, counting down.
TATAGTGTTCAATTTAGATGTTAAACTATGAGACTTTACTAATTTTTGTTTATTTTTTATTCCTTTGTGGTGGACAAAGTACTCTTAATAGTTGTATTAGAAGTACTTTATAATGCCATTTATTTAGATAAAAGCAAAAGGTAGCCAATCAAAAATAATTGGATGGGTGACAAATTTTAGCTTTTGCAATTTTATTTTTATTATTATTATTTTATAACAATGCATAAATAGAAATTTTAATTCTTAGATTTTGCTAATAATTGTTTATCTGCTAATATGTTTTGGGTGAAGAAAATTACACTTTTCTGTAAAGAAAATAATTTTAATAGATTATCAATAACAAATTGTTTTCCTAATTTGTCCAATTAATCATTGTTAAGTTTTATTAATTCTTTTAGTTACATTTTTTGGTATTTTGGATTGTTAAGTTTTATTTTTCTTGCTTCTCTGTTTTAGGTTGATAATTTTTTATATTCTTTAAAACTCTACATTGGGTTAATGGGATTTAGTTTAGTTTTTTTAAATGGTTGTTGCTGTTTTTTTTTTTTTTTCTTTGATTGTTAAATGTTATCCTATTGTATTATAAAGAATTAAATATAGCATATAAAAATCTATATATATCTAAAAATTGAAGCGTAGCATTTATTGTTACTCTACTCCAGTTGAGTCTTATCAGTGTTTATATCTTTTTTTTTTTCTTTCCAATTTTCCTATAATTGTTTTTAACATTTATTTTTTTTAATATTTATACTTTTTCAACATTTCTTCCTTCCTTACCTTTTCATCTCCCCACTACCCTTTACATTAATATCATTCTTTCTCTTTCCCTTCATCTTCCTCTATTTTTTTCTCTTTTATTCGCACCCTCTACTATAAATTTGTTACTATCTCTTCCATTTTATGCATAGTTTTACCTCACAATAAAAATATTATCTCTCTCTCTCTCTCTCTCTCTCTCTCTGCTTTAAGTTGATAAATTTTTATATTCTTTAAAACTCTACTTTGGGTTAATGCGATTTAGTTTAGTTTTTTAAATTGTTGTTGTTCTTTTTTTTTCTTTTTTCTTTTTTATTGTTAAATGTTATCCTATTGTGTTATAAAGAATTAAATATAGCATATAAAAATATAATATTATTCTATTACATAGCATGATTTGGATAATTTGGTATTTATTGTAATTTGGTACTTATTCTATTACATAGCATGATTTTTTATAGTGCTCAATTTAGATGTTAAACTATGAGACGTTACTAATTTTTGTTTATTTTTTATTCCTTTACGGTGGACAAAGTACTCTTAATAGTTGTATTAGAAGTACTTTATAATGCCATTTATTTAGAGAAAAGCAAAAGGTAGCCAATCAAAAATAATCGAATGGGTGACAAATTTTAGCTTTTGCAATTTTATTTTTATTATTATTTTATAACAATGCATATATAGAAGTTTTAATTCTTAGATTTTGCTAATAATTATTTATCTGCTAATATGTTTTGGGTGGACAAAATTACAATCTCTGCAAAGTAAATAACTTTAATAGATTATCAATAGCAAATTGTTTTCCTAATTGGTCTAATTAATCATTGTTAAGTTTTATTAATTCTTTTAGTTACGTTTTTCGGTATTTTGGATTGTAGGCAGAACAAATAAGGTTTGAAAAAGTTTGTTTAAAAATAAAAGAATAATTTCCAATTTTTATGTTCTTTTTAATGATTCATAAAATGTTATAAATAACTTTTATTTAAAAATGAATATTTCTATTAACTTGCCTTTTGAATTCTTGAGAAAATTGTATTGTTTTCATTTTGGCATAATAAAATTTATATTTATGATTTATGATTGTTCCTTTATTATATTTATGAGTGTTCCTATAATAAATAAAAATATGATTACGAAATACACTACTCTTTATTACATTTGTTTAAATTGTTAAAAAAAATAATTAATAAAACAACCATAAAAATAATTATCACACGCAATGCGCGGGTTCGCGGCTAGTATTATTAATAATCCTAGCAAAATATGCGCTGGAATGCTGTGTGGCTTGTAAAGAAAAAAGAACTACAAGAAAATCATAGAGAATGTAACTAGCTATGCCAATAAAAGTGCAAGACTGCAAGGAAAAGAATGATAAGGAGTTCGATCAGATGTTTGAAGAGAATATATATTGTCGGCCCAAAGACGGTTGTTTGATATTTCTTCAATCTCTATAGTCTATACAGCTAACCAAATGCATAACATATAATTTTGAAGCTTTATACACCCCTTGGTCAATGGCCCATGAAAAAAAGAACTTGTGTTAAGAATTTGTGTTAGAATCTCATACACTCATCGATATAGAGATCATGTATGTCTCACTAGAATAATAATAGTTAAAAGATTAAATTGGTAATTTATAATGTGTATCATTTTGCTTCCCTTTGAGCATGGAGAATGCATCCACTATATGCCATAGGTTAGGCATACACATGCAAAATAGGTATTATCTCCTAATTCAATCCTCAAGAGTCATGACCCAATTTACAAGTCCATCTCTACATGACATTGCATGGTGTAAGTGTCTAGAGAATTAGGAAAACTGTGAAAATACTACTTAAACAAGTTTCAGATTGCCAAAGATAACTTGTTATAATAATATGTCCTACGCAGCTCAAAAGATCAGTAATTAATATAATATTGTGTTAACATAGATTTTAGTTAGTTCAACTAGTAAAATATTTAATGGTTGAATAAGAGATCTAGATTCAATCTCCGCCTACACCAAAAACTAATTATTTTGATCTGATAATAAAGAGCGCAGTTATCAAAAACGAACGTCATAAATTGAAACTCTATAAAAAAAAAAATTGTGTTAATATTATAGAATATAGGTCCATATTATTAGATAATTAATTGTTACACTTGACATTGATGGAACAATAAAGCAACAACACAATAAAAACCAAGGCTAGCATAAGAGCATTAGTATCTAGAGTTGTAAAACTTTGGATATGCCAAATTTTAGCATCAAACTACTAAAATGATGCATTACCTGTGTTGTATTTGTAAAAATATTTACGATTAAGCTATAGTGCCATCCTAAATTTATGATGGTATGGTAGCTCAATTGAAATAATAAAATATTCTTTTATATTACCCAAAGCATTTCATTCTTTCTCTCCCTAACTTACTTCTCTCTCTCATCCAAGTCTCCTCTCTCTCTCTCTCTCTCTCTCTCTCTCTCTGGTTGAAGGTGGCAACATGGATCGGTGTCGGTTGCTTGGATTTTCTCTGGTTGTGGGAGTGGGTTTTAGGTCAGTGGGTGGTGGTGGCGTGGTGGGCCTGGGCCGTGGTGGGTTGTGGGTTTGGGGTTGAGTTTCGATGGTGGCTTTGGTGTTTGGTGTGGTGGGTCGTGGGTCATGGTGTCTTTCATGTGGGTTTGATCAAAGGCTTTAAGCCTTTAGCTAAGATTTTTGTGTACAATATTTTGGGGTTGGGTAGCCATGAACCTAGTGGTGAGGTTATCAAGTGAATGCTCTTTGTTCTTGTTATGTTCTTCTTTACTTTCAATTTTTGGTGATTTCAGCAATTTCATCTTTAATGTTGGCACTAGAATCCCAACGCAGGTTAACTCTTTTTGGTAAATCGGTTGGTTTGATTGAAAATGAGAATTTGCTAAATTATTTGTCTTTTTTTGGGTGGTGTGACTGGGTTGGGTTGCTCAATGGTGGGTGGTTGAGAGAGAGTAGGAGAAACAGAAATTAGAGAGAGAAGTGAGATATATTTTTATATTATTTTTATTTACTGTTTATATTAGGTTTATATTATTTTTATTTACTGTTTATATTAGGTTTATATTATTTTAATGTGTTGTATGGTTAAATAAAAGTTGGGATGTTAGGTGTATTATAAAATGGTATGGTATAATAGATAAAGTCATTTTTAAGATGGTAAAATGAGATATTTTTTAGAAACTGAATACAAATACTAACACTAACAACATTTGCTAAATGAAATGCTTGCATCAATCACTGATGCTCTAACACTAACAACATTTGCTAAATGAACTGCTTCAATCAATCACTGACTGTGAGATGGGTCATTGATCATTTTGGAATAGTTGCAACGTTCTGAAAGGACATGGATCACTCTAAATTTTGACACCAGACCTTTCCAGTTTTATTTTTATTTTTATTATCTTGTCGTTGTGTTAACTCTTGAAGCTTTTTTTTTGGTTGATAGAGTTTTAATCTATGGCGATGGCGTTCGTTTCACAATCATCAGACCAAGAAACCAATCGGTTTTTGGTGTAAGTGATAATTGAACTCTAAATCTCTTTTTTAACCATCAGAAATTTTACTAGTTGAACTAACTAGAACCTACAATTAACTCCTTAAGTTGATTCCAATGCTCGCTCAAAAACCATAATTAGAATGGCCCGTCACTTTTCCCAGCAGGCTACATATCTAAGCCTAATGGATTAAATGGTTAGGTTATTTCCACTCTTCACTCTTGTGAAAATCAAAAAGGCCGTAGAGGGATTTCCTAAGTAAGAAAGAAAGATAGAAAGGAGCAGACCAAAGCATAGGAGGTGTCTTATTAGGGCTCAGGGGCTGTAAAAGAAATTTGAAATCAGCCCAATTAAGAAAACGTGGGCTACTGCAACAGGTTTAGCCTGTAGTATCAAATGGACCTCAATGTGACAAAGTTTGGGCCTCTTGAACTACTTTTTCTTTGCTAATTATTTTCAAGGAGAAAAGTAGATGTAGTTTGTGTTTGGCTCCAGATTAAAAAGTCAATTAATTTTACTATTTAGCTTATTTTTGTTATTATTTTTAGACCTCATTGTACTTTTTGGTACTATTCATGGGTCTCATTATATTATTTCAACTAACTTTTACCTTTATCTACAGTATTTTTAGTAAAAAATTTTCAATTTCAACAAAATAAATAGATTCTAAACAGACCCGTAGTGTTGCAGGTGTATATCCCGACCCACCTCAAAAACCTATTCTTATGTTTATTATAGCTCCGTTAATTATATAGCTACCCTTTAATTATTTTTTAATAATCATCATGAAATGGACACAAAATTTTAATCCTATTATTTTATCTATTAAAAATAATAATAATTGAATAAAAAACTATTTTTATTAAGTCTAAATTCAGCTAAACCAATGAACTCATCAACCCAACCCAATTTGAATTGTTTAGTGTTACCTTTTAGAACTATCATGAATTGAGAATTTCATAAGATAGACTCAAAAAATACAGATTGTAATGAAACTTGACTATAATTATGGACACACTAGGATACTTGTATTTCTAAGTCAACAAATTTAGGTTGTATGTTTTTCTATAGATAGAATAAAATTTGAGAAAGCTATTAAAATAATATGGACGATTCCCTGATTTTTTTTTTTTATTATTATTATTTTAAAGTGGATGCTTTCAAGTTATGTGAATATATAAAATCTTCATATTTTACTAAGGATTGCTAATGCTAAGATTACATGTGAAGATTTTTAAAATTGTAACAATTTGAAACAATCTTTATATTCCTTCGTACAACTTTGTATTTTTATATTCTTTTGCCAATTTACTATTTTAACATCATTTTTAAGTTGTTGGTTAATTAATTTAGGGGTATTTTTGACAAAAAAAAAATGAATAACTAACTTTCTGAATCATCTTAATATATACAGAATATATATATATATATATATATTAAGGTAAAATTATCTATAAAAAAATTTGTTGCCTTGCTACCTACTTCATAAATGTATTCAGGTATATGTTTTAAAGAGTAAGTTACTAAAATATCTAAGCTATTAATAATTTGAATATATATATAAATTATATTTTACCTTATATATTTTATAATTTACATTAATTTAACATAGTTTAATTAAAAGGAAAATGCTAAAACCACAAACTATTTTACAAATTGCTTATGTGATAAATGATTATTAGTAAATATGTAAAACGGTGATCATAGTGATAAACCCATATGAAAACTATTTAAAATTGACTATATAAATAATTTATAAAAATATTATAAAATAATATATGCATGTAGTGTATTTTTTTTCTTAAATTTTGGGTGGAGTATCATTCTCTCAAGGAGTGTAGTTACTTTTATTTTCTTAATTCCATCTTCTTCTTCTTCTTCTTCTTATTCGCTTTTCTTTTTTTTTTTTCTTTTTTTTTTTTTTTTGGTCTTTTTCTTTTTCAAAACTAATATATGTATCTTGTTCTATACTCTCTTTTACCAACAAAGCAATAAACCCACTTTAAAAAAAGAAAAAGAAAAAAAGACATCGTTCTTGAAAAACCATACAAGAAGTTACCTGGCTTAAACCCTATACGGCTAAAACCTCCCAGTCTACCAGACTACAACCATCATGTTATTTCCAGTAATCGTGAGCTGAGAGCAATTGTGATCAATAAGCCCTCAACTCAACTCAACTGTTATAGAAGAGAAGATGGGATTGGGAGAGGCAAAGAGAGTAGTAACTAACAAGAAATTGAAGGGATTGGGGGAGATGGCTTTCGCCGTCGGCGGTGGCCCCGTCAACTGGTTCCCAGGCCACATGGCCGCCGCCACGCGCCCCATCAGAGACCGCCTCAAACTCGCCGACCTCGTCGTCGAAGTCCGCGACGCTCGCATTCCTTTCTCCTCCGCCAGCCACCACCTCCAACCCCAGCTCTCCTCCAAACGACGCGTCGTTGCTCTCAACAAGAAAGACTTGGCCAACCCTAACATCATCCCCAAATGGATTCGCTACTTCGATTCCTGCTCCACCAACCAGGATTGCGTCGCCATTAATGCCCATAGCAAGACCTCTGTTAACAAGGTTAGTTCACTGTTACTTATTTCTGAATACTGACTAGGTAACGAGCACGGACACCTTCCAAACGTGTCCGACACGCCGGGATACTCCGCATGCGTGTCTTCTTCGTTTTGTGTGTTTTGGGTTAAAATTCAATAGGGAAATTTAGTCTCCCTCAATTTGTAAAAATATGGTCATTTTATGATTTTTATCAATATCTCTGTTAGCAAATGATGCAATTTATTCAAAATATTCTGTGTCTTTTAATATATCTTATTGTTTGATGAGTATTAGTTTCTTAAAAAAATGTTTAAACGGCTTAAAAAGGACCGGATTGACTCATTTTGACAAATTGAGGTACTAAATTGACAGTTTTTAAATGTTAAGGATTAATTTGACAATTGAAGTAAATATCAAGAGACTAAATTGAATTTTTGTAAAAATATTAATTGGATTTTAGATATATATAATTTTTTTTAATAAAAAAATGATAGTTATTATATTTTTTTAAAACTTAAAATAAACATAAAAAATATGCCTATTAGATGAAGATATGTATCTATATTAATTAATTAATTATTTGTTGTATCAATTGTGTCCTAAATTTTTAAGAATTATGGTGTTGTATGTGTTAATGTCAGTGTCCTTGACTCATTATTTATGTTTCTTAGATAGTGATAGTAACTTGTCCTCTCTCTTGTCTTATCATGGTTCATGTACCGAAAGCTTCTTGAGCTTGTGGAGTTCAAGCTGAGGGAAGTGATTTCAAGGGAACCTACTCTACTTGTTTTGGTGGTTGGTGTTCCTAATGTTGGCAAGTCGGCTTTAATTAATTCAATCCATCAAATTGCGTCGTCTCGATTTCCTGGTAAGTTGTTACTATGTTTTTGCTAGATTATGGTTGGATGTCATTGTCTTGAAATGGGACTGTGGTGAAGGTTATTAAATTATTTTAACAATAACAGCTTCGGTTTTCTTTCATAGTGCAGGAGCAGATGAAGCGAGCTACAGTTGGCCCATTGCCCGGAGTTACTCAAGATATTGCTGGATACAAGGTCAACTGATTCTGTGTTTTATGGTTTATATACCTTTGAAAGTAATAAGAGACTGAAATTTTTGCTTCATGTGTTTTTCATACTTGTCAACATTCAATAATTAAGACTAGATGTTTGGGATTGGATCCTGATATTGATAATGTTGGTAGGAAGATGTAGGTTTGGTTGTGAATTGTTTGATTGACCATTATCGCTTTATATTTAGATGATGTTCTTGCTTTTATGAGCAACAGACTGTTTGCAAGGAAGTTATTTCTGACTCATGTTATATCATTTGACCACAGGTAAAGTGCAGGGGTTATACTATGAGTCTATGACTTGGATCATATTTTTGCCCCATTCGATTGGTTGTCCCCTCCCCCCCCCCCCCCCCCCCCCCCCCCCACACACACAAAAAAACCCATCCTCTGATTTGCTAGCTTTCTACTATTTTATTCATTTATTGTTTTACTTCTGATTTTCTTTTAAGCTGGTAAGTTTTGGTAGGTTTATATGTATAGTGGAATAAACTATTAGGCTTAGGTCTCTGGTTTAATTATCAAAAGTTTGTAATAACTAAATCAGTTGCATATGCCTTACTTAAAGACATGTTTTGAAAATCAGGTCAAATCATCAAGCATTTGGCTTAAATCTCACTGTTTTCTTCTATATACTGCTACCATTCTCCTTCCATTTATATCTTTTGTTGAATATTTCTGTTTGAACATTTTTGAAACCCCCCACCCAACACACACACAAAGACGCAAAAACCCCATCCTTCGATTTGCTAGCTTGCTTACTATTTTATTCGTTTTATTGTTTTACTGTTGATTTTCTTTTTAAGCTGGTATGTTTCAGACTTTGAATAGGTTAATATTTATAGTGGAATAAACTATTAGGCTTAGGTGTCTGGTTTATTTATCAAAAGTTTGTAACAACTAAATCAGTTGCATACGCCTTATTTAAAGAAATGTTTTGAACATCAGGCCAAATCATCAAGCATTTGGCTTAAATCTTAATGTTTTCTTCTATCTACTGCTACCTTTCTCCTTCTATTGTATATCTTTTGCTGAATACTTTTGTTTAAACATTTTTGTATGTTTAGTTGTTGACATTGAATTTTTTAACTGCAGATTGCACATCAGCCTAGCATATATGTCCTAGACACTCCAGGTGTATTGGTTCCAAGTATCCCTGACATAGAGACAGGATTGAAGCTAGCTCTTACAGGTATCATCCTCTTGCAAATAATTTGTCTTAAGTTTCTTATGAGATCTCTGGATCAGCTTAAGTAATTTTGGGTGAGGCCTAAAGTTTTATGCCTGAAGTTGTGTTGGTTTAATCCTTCTTTTGACCTCCAACCAACATAGGTTGCCCAAATTGCCGCTTGTAAAACTTTCAACCTTGGTGTCTTGAATTTTATCCTTATTTTTTCTTTTACTATTGCTCTATTTTTTTTTTTTTTTTTTTTGTGAGCGCGGGGAGGGTGGGGGAAGGAGGAGGGGGGGTGTGGGGCTAGTATTGGTTCAAGTCAACATAAAATTACTATTGCCACATTGTATTGCTTGTTCTATCAAATAAAGCTTACCAATTTCTTAAATTCACATGAAGGGTCTGTGAAAGATTCAGGGGTAGGTGAGGAGCGTATTGCACAATACTTGCTGGCGGTTTTAAATACTCGGGGGACCCCCCTTCATTGGAAGCACTTGAACAACAGGAGACTGGAAGGGATTTGGTATGATTCTAAGGAAAAACATGAGTATAACCTTAAAGATCTTCGGCCAAAAAGGAGGAAGCTGCCAAATGACTTTGAGGTGCTTTACGTTGAGGTAATATAGGATGGTTCTCATTTACTCAATTTATGTAGGATGGCCTAAGTATTTTTAAACTTTTTGTCATTGGGACAACATAGATCCGAATGAACTTCATGATAAGTCTTGTCGTAGGATTATTACATGGGTATTGATATCATCTTTGTTAGGTTCTAAGGTCTTAGGATTTTATGTATTTAGAACTCTAATTTGTAATGTTGGCAAACCATGATCAAAATATTGTATTTAGTCTTATTTAGACTTGCTCAAAGTTGGTTTAATATTGTAAAGTTGGAATCGAGTGGCTGCAGAAGTACTTGGGACTTTTGGCCTGGCTCGATCGATCGAAGAATAGACTCGATCGATCGAAAATCGCACAGGTTGAATTTTTTGCAGAATTTCCAACTCAGCCCTACTTCATTAAACGTTTAGGGTTTTATGTTTTTACCCTAGGTATATAAACAAAACCCTAGCCACGTTTTGGAAGGTTGTCCATATTGTATTGTTGCTCATAGATTGCTGTTTTGTGTGAATCTCATGTGAGATCTTTGAGGAGCTTTCCTTTACACAAAACTTAGGGTTTTCAAGGTAGAGATGATTTCAACATCTTGAAGATCATTACCGTTGCAACCATTGGAACTTAAAAGAAAAGCAAGCGGGGAGCTTGTAGCTGATTGAGGAATTCAAGAAAGAAGTAGTCCGTGGATTCGGAGCCTGCGCGTGGTCGTGTCAGGAAGTTCTACTGGTGGGTAGCATTAGGAAGTCGAGCAGGGAGCTTGTAGTCCTTTTGTAAGAACTTCAATTCTTTCATAGTGAATTCTGTTTTGCCTTGAGGATCGGTGGGTCAAATCCTCCCCAGGTTTTTACCGTGTGGTTTCCTGGGTGATCATATCTTGTGTTATTTATTTTCCGCTGCATTATTATTCTTGATATGATTGTTTGATTGTTTTAACTTAGAATTGCTTAATTTGACTAAGTAACAACTTGGCTAATTAATCTAGACTACGCAATCTGGTTGTTTAAGGGGTCTAAATTCCTGTCAAGTGGTATCAGAGCGGGTATCTCTTTTTGTTTGAGATTTTTAATCTCTGAGTTGATCCTTGACCCCTGTTGTCATGGATTCTTGGAAAATTTTTCTGCTTATTTGTCAACTTATCTATTTGTCATCTTTGCCTATTGTTGTTTTTGTTAAATCTTTCTTTAAGTATGTTGGCATAATCACATGTGATAAGAATTATGTATGTTATACTGCTTTAACCGCCTTAAAGGCACGTGATTCTTGTTTTTGGTATTTGGATAGTGGTTGTTCCAGGCACATGACAGGAAACAAAGGTTTATTCAAAACTCTCTTTGAAGGAAAGATTGGGACAGTCACTTTTGGAGATGGAAGTAAATCTGTGATCAGAGGCATTGGTACTGTGGACATTCCAGGATTGCCAGTGTTTGAAGATGTTTGGTATGTTAATGGATTAAAGGCAAATTTACTCAGCATAAGTCAGATTTGCGACAATGGATTAAATGTTCTTTTCACCAAGTATGAATGTGAGATACTTGATGGAGGAGGTGACTGTATGTGTGTTGGTGTAAGGACAGCTGACAACTGTTATGGAATAACACCAAGTGTGAACAACAAATGCTTTAGTGCAAAGATTGATCAAGTTGATTTATGGCATCAACGGTTGGGGCATGCTAGTCATAAGCAATTAGAGAAGATTTCCAAGTGTGAGGCAGTTATCGGTTTACCTAAATTTGAGAAGATTGATAAGTGCATTTGTGGACCATGTCAGATAGGTAAACAAGTAAAATCAAAGCATCCGTCTGTGACTAGTGTTCAAACTTCAAAACCTTTAGAGTTATTACACATTGATCTCATGGGTCCTGTCAGTTCAAAGTTTGGGTGGAAAGAAGTATATTCTTGTTACATTCTACGTGATAGAGAGAACCTAGAAAAGTTTGATGCAAAGAGTGACAAAGGATACTTTCTAGGATACTCTTCCACCAGCAGAGCATATAGAGTGTACAATTTGAGAACCAAAACAGTCATGGAATCTTCAAATGTTGTGATAAATGATGAAGTATGTTCAGAAGCTTCTTCAGAAAGCACTGTTCCTGCTCAAGATAAGTCTTTAGAGGTTAATGATTCTCCTCTTACTGAGTATGTTGGAAAACATAGTGAGGAAGAGCTGCTGGTGTTGAATGATACAGTCTCAGTACCATCAAGTTCAGAACCATCCACTCCGGTTCATGACACTCAACAGGTACAAAGTGGTTTCAGTCCTCTATTTGAACAGAAAGGTACTACAACATCTCTTGTTAAACGTCCATCCTCTAGAGTGAGATTGAATCATCCTTCTACAAATATATTGGGTAGTCTGAATGATAACATGAGATTGAGATCAAAAGCCTTGAATGTGATCACTCACTCATGTTATTTGTCCCAATTTGAACCGAAAAAGGTAGATGAAGCACTTCAAGATGCTGATTGGGTAAATTCCATGCATGAAGAACTTCATCAATTTGTTCGGAATGATGTGTGGGAATTAGTTCCTAGGCCTGAAAATGTAAATGTGATTGGAACTAAATGGATCTTTAAGAACAAGTCAGATGAACATGGCACCGTGATTAGAAACAAATCAAGACTTGTTGCACAAGGATACACACAAGTGGAAGGAATTGATTTTGATGAGACCTTTGCACCAGTTGCAAGATTGGAATCCATTCGGATACTGTTGGCCATTGCAAGTCACCTAAACTTCAAGTTGTATCAAATGGATGTCAAAAGTGCCTTCTTAAATGGGATGTTACAAGAAGAGGTGTATGTTGAGCAACCTAAGGGATTTGTGGATCCTCACAGACCGGATGATGTATACAAGTTGAAGAGAGCCCTCTATGGTTTGAAACAAGCTCCTAGGGCTTGGTATGATAGATTGACTGCATATCTCACTGAGCATGGATTCAAACGGGGATCTGCAGATACAACTCTCTTCATAAATAAGGATAAGACCGATTTTGTTGTAGCTCAAATTTATGTTGATGACATTGTTTTTGGTGCTACTAATGATTCTCTTGCTCATTCTTTTGCAGATGAAATGAAGACAATGTTTGAAATGAGCATGGTTGGTGAACTAACTTACTTTTTGGGATTGCAGGTAAAGCAAACAGAGTCCGGCATCTACATCAATCAAGCTAAATATGCAAGGAATTTAGTCAAAAGATTTGGACTGGACAAAGCTGCTCATGCTAGAACACCAATGGCTGCAAATGCAAAATTGACACTAGATCCATCAGGTGAGTCTGTTGATATTACTTTGTATAGAAGCATGATTGGATGTCTTTTGTATTTAACTGCTAGTCGGCCTGATATCTCTTATAGTGTTGGTGTTTGTTCTAGATTTCAGTCTAATCCTAAGGTTTCTCATTTAAATGCTGTTAAGAGAATTATCAAATATGTGAGTGGAACCTGTGATTATGGATTGTTTTATAGCAAAGAGTCAAATTTGTCTCTTGCTGGTTTTTTTGATTCTGATTGGGCTGGGAATGCTGATGATAGAAAAAGCACCACTGGGGGGTGTTTTTATGTTGGAGTCAATCTTGTGGCTTGGATGAGTAAGAAACAAAATTCTGTTTCTTTATCCACTGCTGAAGCAGAATATATTGCTGCTGGGAGTTGCTGTTCCCAACTCCTTTGGATGAAAAAGCTTTTGAGTGATTATGGGATTCCTCAAGACACCATGGTTGTCTATTGTGATAATTCTAGTGCTATAGATATTTCTAAGAATCTTGTTCAACACTCTAAGACCAAACACATTGAACTTAGATATCACTTCATTAGGGATTTGGTTGAAAAGAAAATTGTTGTTCTTGAGTATATTCCTACTGATCGTCAAAATGCTGACATCTTTACCAAACCTCTTGATGGAAGTAAGTTTGAGACACTTCGTCAAGTGATTGGTGTTCTTCGATGTCCCTAAGTTGTTTTTGACGTTCATGGTCCTTGCGCTTCATTGCTCTATTCTTTTGTGACCATTGTTTTTTGGTTTTTTGTATTTTTGTTCTAGGACTTGCATTGCATTACATTCATACATTTCATTCTAGGATTTATTTGTTTTCTCTTTAAAAAAAAATAAAAATAAAAAATAAAAATAAAAATAAAAATAAAAAAAAAGGAGGAAGCAAAAATTATGTTGAACATGATGTTTCTTGATTTTTGAAAACAAGGTTGGTCAATTTATTTACACATAACATGTTTTATGTACCTTGTTTAGCTTTGATGAGCTTATTTATTGCACTTGACTAGTTAAAACTTTGTAGTGCATGTTGTGTGGGAAAGATGTTTGTGGTTATTAATCACTTTGTCTTAATCTTGAAGTCACATGTTATTTGACTGTCGGACTTGATCCTTTTGAGAAAGGCATAAATAACCATCTCACCACTGTTCACTAGTCAATTATGAACACCTTAGTGCATATCATGAGATTTTGTGCTCGAGGAAGTGTAGCACATGCACAAAAAGAACATAAGGTGTAGCCTCTGTTAAATGCTTAATAATTAAAACTGGTGTGTACTATTAGGCTTGATGCCAATTCACTTAATTCAAACCGGTGTGTACTATTAGGCTTGATGCCAAATTTCACCTAAATAATGGGGCAAAAATACAAGAAACTTACATGATTGCAAGCTTTTGTTCTACGAGATGTGGGAGTTATAGGATGTAACTCTTTAGGTGATAGTCTCTTTTGAATTCTATGTGATGAATTTTGTAGACTTTGTGATTGATTGCTATTCACATATCACCTCACATGTATCTCAAGTTTTTGCTAGCATCACACACTACACAAGTTACTCTTTGTTAAACACTGTACATGCTAGTGTGTGTTTTTGGTCTGACCAACCAAGTTTGAAAATATCTTGAGATTTATGCACAACATATTTGTTGCTTGAGAAAATTCAATGGGAGTTTGATTGAAATTTGTTTTGAGAAAATTGGATTCAAAATTTTGGGTTTTTGAAAAAGCATTCCATCTCATACTCATGCATTTTGTTTCTTCAATTTAATGCTTTGAGGAGTTATTTTCAAAATTAGGCTTGTGTTTTTCAAAAACTGTGTTTTTTCCAAAATTTAGTGAGCCTCTGCCCATTTCGATCGATCCAGCCTGTTTTTCGATCAATCGAAAAAGTGCTCTCATTTGTTTTAAAATGACTGTGCTTTTCGATCGATCGAATGTAATTTTCGATCGATCGAATATCGTGGAAAAGCTTTTTTTAAAAGATCAGATCTGACTTTTTCAAACATTTTTCAAATCTTTTTCAAACTTTTTCTTTCTCTCTCCGACGAGGCAAGCTCAATAGTTCCAATTTTTGTCGTTTTCCTCCGAAGTTTTTGCAAAGAATCTCTTTCCTCAAGCCGGTAAGACCCTTTTGCCCTTCCTTTTGATTTAATTTTCATTATTTCATGCATAAATCCATGCATTTAAGGGAGATTTTCGGACTTTACATTTTTGGGATTTTCTGTTGATTCAAGCCATATTTTATGCAATTGATCATTGGGTTTTTGTGGGGACACATCATACTAATGATCCTTGGTGGTTAATTTGATCAATTTTGAGTTTGGTGCAAAATTGAAAATTTTAGGGTTTGTCTAAATTCCTGTCAATCTTCATTCTCCTGAATGGATGGCAAATGATTAGCATAAGAAACTAGTTTTGGGACAGTTAGTTTGCTTGTCATGAACGAATTAAGTTTTGATAACATATTTTCTGGTCATGAATGATTTACAGAGTGCTTTTAGTTTTGATAAAATGTTTTACTTGTTGGTTATGGACATTTGTGTAGAACATCACGAAGTTATTCTAATGTGCTTAGTGTATGAAGGGGTTTTTCATGACCAAGCAAGATAATGTAAATCTAGAAATGTTGGTAAATGCTAGACAGAGTAAATGAACTATCATTTTAAATGTGGCATGCTTAATTTGAAATAGATGATCAGCAATTCAGTGAAAAATTATCTTTATTTATTTATTTAGCTTCAGTTGATGGCTTTTTAAGAAGGATGAGAAGCTTTTTTTATTTTCAGTGACTGTAATGTTCTTTTGTTAATACTTGAAAAAAGAAGAAGAACTGTTGAAAGAGTGAATGACAATAATTTATGGCAGGGATAAATGAGCAAACAACAAAAGCTTGTTCTGGGGTGGTTGAGATGATGTCAAGGTAAGCAAAAGGGTAGTATATTGGCATTTGATTTAGAAGTAGATAAGAGAAAACTTACAAGGAACCCTATAGACAATACATAAATTGAGGAAGAGTAAATTCACATGTTTTGCAATATCATTGAGAAAGATTGTGTTGCTCGAGGTCGATATTTTGATTTTAATGGGAAGATTTGAAAAAGAATAAATGGGATTAGTGGTAAGAGATAGGAGAACAAACATTTGTCACTACATGGAATCAAAAGCTGCCAAGCTTTTCCAAAAATAGATATATATACACACACACATATACACACACACTCTAGCTCCTTTTCAGGTTTCTTTTTATGCCATTTGTAGTTCTTATTGTTGTAGCTTAGATTGGGTCTCCGTATAACCTATGAATATCTTGTTTTATTTTGTCATTTCTGAATTTCTTGTTCTTTACGTTTTCCCTTTCAGGATCTTGTCACAGAAGTCCAATGTGCTTTGTATTTAACTCTGTTAGAATTCACCGGGAATGTAGAAGATGAGAGTGACTTGGAGGGTCTTATAGAGCAGCAGTTTGTAGCACTGCAGAAGGCATTTAAGATACCTCATAAGGCCTCAAAAGCTCGTTTGATGGTATCAAAAAAGCTTCTTACTTTATTTAGGGCAGGTAAACTTGGTCCATTCATCCTTGATGATGTCCCTGATGCAAATACCGTGTCTTGACTTGTTAGTCACTTTTTTTTTTTGGTGTACCATTACGATTGTATATGCAGGTCTTTTATTTTTCCTCCTCTTTTCCCTCCTACTTTGTTGTGTTAATGTCTCAAATTTACTCAAGTTGTATTACAAAGCTAACAGATGCTTGCATGTGTTGGTGAGTTCTTGTCAATTCTTAATGAAAAATCTGCATTCCAAATGCTAATGATGCTCCGTTTTGGACACACTAGATGATAGCAATCTTTTTATTTTTATTTTTTATGGGATTATAGCTATCTTTGTGTCCAAAATTAGTAGTTAGGATTCAATAAAACTAATTAAAAATTGCTGCTTAGATTGATAAGCGTTTTTTTATTCCAGGTATTAAAAAAAACTAAAAAAAACTAAAAAAGAAACTAAATGGTTGGCTCTAAAAATTCCATTACATAGCCTGTCTGGTTGGGTGTAAAAGGGAAATGATGGAAAATGAGATACTTCCCTTGATTGGTGTGTTGGAAAATGAGAGACTTCCCTTATTTTTTATTACAATCTTTTCTTTCATCTTTTGAGTAAAAAGAGTATAATAGTAGGGTTTTATTTCAGCATGGTCACTAATTATTCTAGTGAGTAGCAAGTAGTTGATTCGAAAAAAATTCAAAGCTGAATCTAATTTAGAAAATTATTAAAATTCATGAGAGGAGACCAAAGTTCATTGGTCCTTTACTTGTATGATGTAGAGCAAAGTTGATCAATATGAGATATCATTTAAAAAAATTGAAGGCATTATTCAACAGGACTGTTTGGAAATGGTTGTTGCGTTTGAGGATTGGATTTTTTTTTGGGTGTGTGTTTGATTTGTGGAGCTCTGGGTTTGAATTATGATGAAGTTAGCTTCCCTAGGATTTCGTTTTTTGGGCAAGATGACTGGGACCTTATCAAGGTTTTTTTTTTTTTTTTTTTTATCTTTCTTTACTCTTCACTAGTGTTCCTAGAATATTTACTTTATTAATTATTCTTTTTTTTCTTTTATGCCAAGGACCTTTGCATTGTTCGAAATTGAGTAACACATTTCTACCCCCAAAAAAAAAAAAAATATAGATTAACATTTGCCTTAGAAAAAAGTTGGATTGATTGCATAATTTCTATTATTACTAGATACATTTTTTATTAAAAAAAAAATTGTGTAACATTTGCATTAGTTTGTGCAAAAATTTATGTTCATTTTAGTATAAGAGCCTTTTTTTTTTTTTTTTTTTTTAAATTTCACACCCATTTTTTAAAAACACTTACATCATATTATCTATTATACTATACATTTTATTTTATATAAATAATCACTATTCATTCTTTATTTATTATTCTCTTCACAAAGAAATTGGGGAAAAAAAAAAGAGGAATTTGATGAGACAAGAGTTGAGAGGAAAAAAATTAAAAATAATGATATACAAATCTATAGTATGTATATTTGCAAGTTTACTGAAGTAACTTTAAAAATTTACACATCTTTAATTTGACTGATGTGAGTAATTTTAAGTCTTAAATGTGTAAATTAAACATATTTTTCTATTATATACATCTTCATGATACAAATGCTCTAGTATAAGCTATTATGTCATCATAAAGTATAGTTTGGCTAATAGCAATGGTAGTTTGGAAGAGTTTATTTTCATAAGTTTGTATTGTATTTATAAAATACATTAGGCAAAAGCCGCAAAAGTATACTTAAAAATATTGTAAATAAGTTAACTAAACTTCTTAAATTAAAGTTGTAAATAAACCTGATAAACTTCTCAGGTTAAAGCTATAAGCCCATAAATAAGCTTGATAAATTTCTTAATTTCTTTTAAAATAAATAAATAATTTGAAAATGGAAAGTTATTAAATCTTAAATATTTATCTCATATTTGTTCTTTTACATGCACAATGTAATCCCACAACAAGCTAAGATGTTAAATTATCGTAGGTCAAAATAAAAAGAAATAAAATAATAATAAAAAATTACAACTCAAAATAAGAGTGTTGTGAAAATGTTGTACTCCTAATTCCTAAACTTTCTAATCTCAAATAACTAGATATAGTTTGTGTCAACGTGAGTTCTTCAACAAACAAAAAATAAACATACTATATGTATTTGCCAAGACTAGGCAGAAAAAGAAGCAGCAACAAGACTTTCTGTTGGACAATATGGGTCTCAAAAACCCATTTAGAGCATTGAACTGGGACCTTATCATAAAAAGGCTTTTAACTCGCAAGACAAGGGAAAAAAGACTTGTGCTTACCCTAAAGTGGAAAATGGACGACAAAGACCCAAGACTTGCTAATTTTGATTAACTCGTTACTAATTCAAAACTCGTACTTCCGACCGCCACCCCTTTTCAATGTCGACTCCGATTCTAAGAGTAAATTACTATTCTTATGTCTTTGGCTTTCAACTAATTTTGTGTTTGATGGAGAATGGATTATCTCATATGTTGTGCCAATAATAGATTGTCTTCTATGAAATTTTAAATAAAGAGAAATATAAAGCTTAAATCTTAAATTCAATAAGTCTATGTTTTCGGTAAATGTTTGACATGTAATGAATCCATCACTAGAAATTACATTTTTTTACTCTAAACTATATCTCATTTTACATTTTACCCCATGAACTATTGAAATACACGATTAACCTCCTAAAGTTATAATTCTATAACACTTAACTCTTTGTCGTCTATTTTGGTGTTAAGTCTAATGGATTGAAGTATTAAACAACCAATGTACCCTCTATCATTTGTTTTGGAGTGAGAGGTAAATTGGTTTTTTAATACTAAATTTTGTTAGACTTACACCAAAATAGACAGCATGGGGTGAAGTGTTACAAAATTATGACTTAGGAAGTCAGTTGTTCATTTCGATAGTTTAAGGGATAAAGTGTAAAATGTGATATAATTTATGGTAGAAAAGTGTAATCTCCCGGCCATGAGTAGAATGAATAAAATTAGGATTTAAATTTCAAAAGAGATGGCAAAATCACGGTATAAACTTGATGAAATGTTTATGTATCTCTACAAAAGTTCACTTTAACATTATAACATTATCATTCTCATACCACCTACCATTACTATAGTTGCTAATTGTTGCCACAACCAACACCATAACAATGTTACCGCTACAATTTTCATAGCCACCCATTGCCATCACCATCACAGTTGTACACTATCATCACCACTATCATCCACCTTCGTCACCACCACCATCATCACTAAATCTTTACCCCAATAATACAATATTTCTTTTACTTCTATAATATCTAATATCTTAATTATTAAAAATATAAATTTATACTAGAAGGACTAAAATTCCTATTAATTTAAATCATGCCATTTTCAAATTCCATTAATACCATATATGTTGTATGGAAAATTTTATGCTACAAATAATCTCTTGAAATAGAAATAGGTAATAGCGGGAAAAGTACTACAAGCCACTAACAAAAATTTACTATTTTTTGTGCAATTTAACATTTTGTTGTGCTTCTTTGAAAAAAAAAACTAAAAGAGAAGGGGAAAAGTTAAAGAATTCTTTAAAGGTAATGGTTTATGAAAGTGGTATTAAATAATTTTTTGAGCTACATACTTTAAAAAAGAAGGAGAAAAGAAAATAATTTTTTTTATAATTTTTTTATATTTCCCATAAAAGTGGTATTAAAATTTTCCTAAAATAATTTATTAACAAATGTCTTAAGGACGCCCATTAACTAAGCCAAAATAGAAACACTAGAAAAGAGATCATAAACATGCTTCATTAAATGGAGGTTTACTTTAAGCCTAACCTTTTGAGCTTCAAATGAGCTAAACAGAGGATTGTATACAAGTAGATTCAAGTATTAAAAGTTCAGACTTGTTAATTTAATTTTATTTCCAATACAAGACAAGCTCGAGCTCATCACCAAATTAGATTAGAAGTTTAAGTTTGGTTCATTTACTTGTTGAGCAAGTTTGAGCTTATTCACAAATTACATGATTATTTTTTTTACCTACATTAAGTAGAACCACGACTAAAATATTTTACCCGTTCACAAATCTATAAATTTTTACTACAAATAGATTGTTTATGCCATGAATAAACTACAAATAATGATTTTACATCATATGAACCGGTTTACAACTTTATGCAATCTAATTTCAAATCTATGTAAATATATTTTTAGACAAGTATACATATAAATATATAGTTTTATACATAGTTAATTCAAGCCCTTGCCCTTATCTTCACTGGCTAGTCCACGAATACATAATTATGTTTGAGCTTAACTCGTTTTATAATTGGACCTAAAGTTGACTTGAACTTAAACTTACTAAACAAATGAACATAAACAAGTTTTTCTCAAGTCCAGCTCAAATAGTTTATAAATAGCTTGGTTCATTTACTAGGTAAGAGCCTTTTAGTGGAATGGTGGACAAGTGACGTGGTCCACCATAAGGACCTTATAATTTTACCTAAGTGTGCTTTTAACGTGTCATAGGATAGTATTTATTACACACACTTGTTGCATACTTGAGTCATGATTTCCAAGCTCAAAATTGAAATTTAAAAAAAAAATATATATATATATATATATTTAGAGATACTTGTATTAAACAAGTATTTCCCTAAAAATAATAAAACTTAAGTATTCATTAAAATTCCCAATTAAATTCAATCACAATTGTATTGAATTTAATTGTCTTAGGAAAATTAAATGCTATTTATGTATGCTTTATTTAATTAAGAAACCTAATTTAACGCGTCTAAACTATTCTGTCTAAATTTTGCCCCCACTAACAAATATGACGGCAGACAGAAAACCTGCCAATGCGGCGTCGTTTAATGCCCTAAATACGTTGGGTATTAAAGGTCCGAAAACACCCTTAACCACAATGCCATATGCTTTCTTCACATTTAGCCCACCGCTATATATCCAGGAATCCTACCATCATAAACATCCATGTAAAATCGTGAATTTATAAACCTTGGAATCTTGATCTCATAACCAGTTACCTGGTCCTAAATATATGTATGCCACAACTGGGTCATTCCAAAATAACAAACCACACAAATGAACAAACAAGTCACGAAAGAAAACCATTTACAAATAAAATAAAAGATCATGAAAGAAAACCAATCACAGTCCAGATATAAATTACCATGCAACTTGCATTAATCGTGAACCAAACAAAACTGAATCACAAAATGTTATTCATCTGAAAAATACAACTAAGGCTATAAATTGTTCACAATGAAAATACTGCATATGAGATTAAGAACACAAGGTGTATTATGGCCCAGCACCGTCGCTCAATTTCTTACCAGGTTATAATGACATCACCACTAGCAGGACCAAAACTAAAAAAATCATGCCATATATGAAGGGGAATATATCATTTATCATTGAATCGTACAATAGCTACATACAACAAAGTAACAAGATGACCTACTACTCATTTGCACGCCTAGA
This sequence comes from Quercus ilex subsp. ballota, assembly GCA_032727855.1. Lineage (NCBI taxonomy): Eukaryota > Viridiplantae > Streptophyta > Magnoliopsida > Fagales > Fagaceae > Quercus > Quercus ilex. Next base: position 2,038,850 of record CM064914.1, on the reverse strand, counting down.
CTAAAGGAACATGAATTCTCATTTAACCCCAAAGGAACCCGTGGCAAATGGGCGGATTGGGTCATAAATGGGTTGAGTGTGTATTTACCCATTTATCCATTTATGACCCGTTTATATATAAATTAATTATCTATTACCAACCCAACTCATTTAATTAATAATCCACCCATTTAACCCAGTATGACTCAAATACCTCTAAAACTACTTGAGTACCCTCTTGACCTCCAAAATTACCAAAATACCCTTAAATACCTAAAATGATACAAATACCCCTACACTTCCAAAATTACCAATATACCCTTGGACATCCAAAACCCAAAAATGACCAAAGTACCCCCAAAACCCAAAAAATGACCAAAATACTCCTGAACCCCAAAAAAAGACCAAAATACCCCCGAAACCTAAAAATGACCAAAATATTTCCAAAACCCAAAAAATGACCAAAATAACCCGAAACCCAAAATATGACCAAAATACTCCCGAAACCTAAAAAATGACCAAAATAACCCCGAAACCCAAAAAATGACCAAAATACCCCCGAAACCTAAAAATGACCAAAATACCCCCGAAACCTAAAAATGACCAAAATACTTCCGAAACCTAAAAAATGACCAAAATACCCCCCGGAACTCAAAAATGACTAAAATACTCCCGAAACTCAAAAAATGACCAAAATACCCCTGAAACCCAAAAATGACCAAAATACCACCGAAATCCAAAAAATGACAAAAATACCCGCGAAACCCAAGAATGACCAAAATACCCCGAAACTCAAAAAATGACCAAAATATCCCCGAAACCCAAAAATGACCAAAATACTCTTGAAACCTAAAACTGATCAAAATACCCTCGAAACCTAAAAATGACCAAAATATCCCTCAAAACCCAAAAAATGACCAAAATACCCCCGAAACTCAAAAAATACCAAAATGCCCCCAAAACCCAAGAAATGACCAAAATACCCTCAAAACCTAAAAATGACCAAAATACCCTCGAAACCTAAAAATTTACCAAAATACCCCAAAACCTAAAAATTACCAAAATACTTCTGAACCCTAGAAATTTACCGAAATAACCAAAAAATCTAAAAATTATCGAAATAACCCTAAAACTAAAAGATGACATATATGCCCTTGTAACCTAAAAAATGACTAAAATACCCTTAGAATCTAAAAGATTATCAAAATAACCCCGAAACCTAAAAAATTACCAAAATTCCCTCAAAACTTAAAAATTACTGAAATTCCCTCAAAACCTATAAAATGACTGAAAGACTCTTAGAACCTTAAATTTGTCAAAAATATCCTTGAAACATCCAAAATACCCTAAACCTCTATTTCAGTAATTTTAGATGTTTCTGGTGTATTTTGGTCATCTTACATGTTTAGCGGTATTTTGGTCATAATTTAGGTTTTAGGGGTTTTTATCGATAACTTTTTTTAGGTTTTGGGGTTATTTTGGTCATTTTTTAGGTTTTTGGGGTATTTCGATAATTATTTAGGTTTCAAGGTATTTTGGTAATTTTATTAGGTTTCGGAGGTATTTCAGCTATTTTTTAGGTTTTGGAGGTATTTCGATCATTTTTTAGATTTAGGGAGTATTTTGGTAATGTTTTAGGTTTTGGGGGTTATGTTAGGTATTTCCAAAAACATTTTTTCCTCTCCTTTTCCCTGTTTCTTCCTTTATTCTAGAATTACCTGACACATGGGTGAGGGCATTTGCTATGTTCTTGGAGGAACGGTCTCGTCTAAAGGGAATAAGTCAAAAAGGCTAATCTACCTATAGAAGGAGAAACTGCAATTGTATTAACTGTCGCTTTAGCAGTACAGAAGATGCAAGACACATTGCAAAGAGCAAAAGGGAATAACTGGATAACTCAAAAGTTAATAACAAACCATGCTCATAGAGAATGACAAGAGCATCAGTCCCTGGTAATCTGTTCAATTAGAAATTTGTTGTCAAGAAAAGCACAGTCCAGATTACAAGTAATATCCAGATAAGTTATAGCTCGTACAAAACAAGTAATAAATACATAAAAGAATCTATGTACCAGCCATTAGTGTAGCTGTTATCATCATCATCCAATACTAAGGACAAGACAGAAAACTTTAGGTCCATTCTACTTCTAGTTATTATTATTATTAGTAGTATTAGAATTTGGAGTTCTCTTACATACAAAAGAAAAAGCTTTTCCAAGAACATCAAAGTAATTTCATTTTTTTTCCTTGTGGGGGAGGGGGGAGATGTTTCTGTCACACAAAAACACAAACTTCAGAAGTATGAAAAAGAACTCTCAGTTGCCAATTAGTTCTAGCTCAAATGACTTAAGAATGGGGTGGAGGGTGACAACTTGTGTTCAGACTTCAGAATCCATTGTGTGAATTTGTTAATTATCAACTAAAAAAAAAGCCAGTTAACCTAAAAAAGAAAATGAGAAAACAAACTACTTTCCAAAAAAACATTTTTACTTTATTGAACATAGAAGGTGGAGTACTACAGAAGACACAACGTATTCCACCTTTCTTAATCTCATGGCACAAAAATTATTCAATAGCATACATGTCTACAGCCACAAATATACACAGCCTAACCCTAGAGAAAGATTATCTCACACTATTAACATCAACAAAAGACAAGTAGCTTGAACACTACTGTTCCATTCAATAAGTAACCAATTTACCATAACAAAACATTAACTCTTATTTCAGAGCTTGCAAGGAATATAGTTGTAAACTGATGTCATCATTAAGATTTGTTGTCAAAATTTTCAATTTATTTAGTTAGAAGAATAATTTGGGGATCATCTAAACATGTAAACCAAATAACCAATTTCTAAGAAAAATAAAGCATAATCTGTTAAATATCGTGACCATCTAAGGAGTTGTGTTACAAACTTTGTGTGCTCTATACATGTATATTGAGTACCAACAAATTTTTTAAGAAGCCCATATTATGCAAGGCATTGCCAAGTAAAGAGCATATATGTGATAGCAAAAGCAACCAAGGCATCTTCAATTATTGTTTAATAGGTGTGCATGAAAACTGGAAAATATCAACACAAATGAATTCTAGACTATTACACATGATGCTACCAATCAGAACAAGTGGGATCACAAGTGCCCCTTATGAAGTGAACTGATTGTATGCACTACCAGACATGCATATATAACATGCAAAATGAAAATTTAAAACCTGCCAATGTATGATGGACCTTTATACTCTTCTAGGGCCTAACTTGCAAATGTTTTATGACTAAAATATGCAATAATTTCATTAAAGTCATCGTTTTGAGCACTTTCTGATATCGGCGCCAATCAAATGATGGACATAATCAACTTATGGCCAAACTCTTGAATTACGAAGTACTTACCTTAAAACCCTGCCTCCTTTGAAAACACTAAGAGGTGCCAACCAATTGAGCTATAGGGCTATTGGATACTATTTAGAAATATTAAATCCACAATGAGTCCATAAACATGCATAACACCTTTAGGTATCCATGGATGGGAATAAAGCTGTTTACGTGCAATATGCCCACACAATCACTTGCATGACTCTGAGAGCTGATTCCTAATTCCAAAGTAGGAGATGTGCATTTAAAATTATCCCTATTGCCTTTTGTAATCACATGATGAATTTAAAAGAGTTTATGCCATAAAATTGTTTTTATATTCGTTTTTTATCATTCTAAAAAAATATTCCATAATTTGTTAACTTACGTTGGTAAATGTCACCTCTTCCTAATCAAAGTAAACCTTACTTCTAGAACACTTAGGAACTGATATCTGGGGGAAAATCGTGCAAACCAATTGTTTTGCTAATGGAAAAGATTTCGCTCCAACAACCAATAGAAAGATGCCATGTGGCTTGTTATGTGCATTGCACATGACTCACTATGTTAGTTGGGTTAAGTGAGTCATGTGCAAATGGCATTTTCCTATTGGTGGTTGGAGCCAAACTCTGTCTTCTGATAATGCTCTTTCTTAACATTGTTCATTAATTTCTGCTCACCAGAAAACAATGCTTCAACCAAACTATTCACAGACTTGACTAATATTTCATCCATACCATACACCATACCATTCTAATGACTTCAACTAAAAACAAAAAATGCCTCTAATTTTATAATTTTGTAACTTAATAAATCAAGCCAAACCACTCAAAAATTTCAAACCCTTCACAGTCAGGATATCACATCCCTAACAAAATAATTGGTTAATTTTACAGTTAATGGAGGAAATATGCAGACTGCCAAACGCTAATATCATTAGCCACACAAGTCTGAATTCTTTCACCTGCCACATAAGAACTGAAAGAAGACATCAAAAGACATTGTGTACACTTAGAAGCATAATGAATATAAGAACAAAGTCATAAGCTAGGTACTTCTTCCACCTACCCCAAAATACCTTAAATAATAAGGCATATTCACCTTCTTTACAGTATGGAAAAGGGCGTGCAAGAGACAGCTTCAGCACCGTGGCATTAGGATAGCTAAAAATCCTCAAAATAAAAATGGTCATTATGATCAAAACTAAAAACAAGTTAGGAAAAGCAATCAACAAAAGTTAGAAACCCAAAAAGGTCGAATGAGATGTAACATATAATGTCAGTAACATAATCTTGGAAAAAAAGTTCAGATAACTGATAGAAAGAAAAAATTAGGAGACAGACATTCTGTAGAAGGTAATAAGCAAGCACCAAAAGAATTTCAAGTCCTGCAAGAGCACCCAGAGATTCATAATAACAATCATATAAGTGGCTTCTCCAATACAAGACTCTACAAGCTGAACTACTCCAAGTCTCTGCAAATGTCATAACAGCACATCAAGGTTAAAGATGTGAGTCCCAACTTCCAACAAAATCAGCGCAAGAGGAAAGAAATCAGGTTGACGCATCTCCATGAAACATCAGCCTGTCAAAATTTTACATAATAACAATGAAGAAGAGTTAAGAACGGCAAAAATAAGATAAGAGACTAATTTTACAGTGAGGTGCATACATTAAATCTTACTTATAAAAATAATTTATTACAGGTAGAAAATAATTGTTTAGAAAAGAAATAAATCTTTTGCTCAGAACAAGATGTGGGAACTGTAAGTGAAATTATAGACACAAGATTAACTCCATCACTGCATACTAATGCTTTGAGGATGAAAAAAGTAATGGGGAAAAAAGGGAAAACCTTTATTAAAGCAGCACCTAAAACACAGGCTTTCCTCTCCAAATGTTGGCATGTCAGTGAATATCAAACTAGGATGTTGAATAATATCATAATAATTTATTTGGATTGCTGTCTCACCTGTTCTCTAAAAAACCCGTCATACATACAAACGACCAAGAGACCTATAATGTATCCAAGTATAACAGGGTACACGGATGCATCATCTTTAAAATCATTATGCATTATGCTGTAGCTTTGTACATTCTTGCATCCACTATTCCTCTTTCTAAAATGCTGCACACTCATAACATGGTACAAGAAGGTTGCTCTAGAACAAAAAAACTATAATCTAACAGAAGGGCAATTTACCATAGAAACACACAGCTGTAAATAAAAACTGTTTTTTTTCCAATTACATACGACTTAAATCTTAACTAAGATCCTTGATTTTCTAACAATGCCAACAAGAGATCTATGAGATGCTATCATTTTGATTTAGCTTTCACAGGTGAAAAAGATATTCACTTGCCACAACATATAGTTATGTGCCCTTCATACCTAGCTCAATTTTGACTAAACTGGATGCTGCAAAGACAACTTGTTAATCTTATCAAAAAAAAAAGGGGGGGGGGGGGGGGGGGGCAAAGGCCACTTGTTAATCAAAATAAAACCATCATATTCACAAAATTAAAGGATAAAATAGTTAGTGACCAAATCAGGTTCAAGCTTCATCAGATGGGCAGAGCAGCTATCAAGTCAATGAGCTTTAGAAACAAACCAAAATGTAAATGTAAACAGGACCAAATTGAAGCAAAAGGATGTGAAAGGCATACCTATCAACTTGTTGGTAGAAAAGGACACAACTTATTTCATCTCTGACATGAACTTCTCATACTCTGCATCTGCACCATAGTTTGTCTTCTCTGCAGAAGAACCAGGAGGGGGAACCTGTGGATTTGTGGCCCAAGGAACATTTCCAATGCTCTGTAATTGATCAGCAGTTGAGCCAGGAACAGATGCAGGAGGCGGAGGTGGCGGTGGCGGTGGAACTGCACTGTAATAAGATGGATAGCCATATGAAGATGTGGGATATGTAGCTTGCGGCGATGCAGCCATAGTGTTCCCATACATATTGGTTGGTATAGATTGAGCAGAAGTACTGTTTTCAGTTTGCACTCCTAGAGGGTAACTTTGTTGTGCTTCACTTGAAGTTGGAGGCTGAGAAGGGGCACCAGGGGGAAGTGGCTGCACGGGTGGAGGATACTGTACACCATAAGGTGGCATAGGTTGACTCTGGAGAGGAGGATACATGGTTGAATCAGGGGGAGGAGGTGCATAAGGAGCATAGTGAGGAGAAACAGGAGGTCTCCATGGAACTGGAGTGCCCCCGTAACTTGGAGGTGGTGCATTCCTGAGAGGGCCACCTGCTGCAAATTGTTGAGATGGATAGGCACCGAAGGGCTGGCTTGAAACAGGATATGTGGGCATTGCCGAGGCCGGTGGGCCGGGAGGCACAACAGGCTGAGGAGGCCTACCAGCAACTCTCACAGCAATAGTCCGCCCCTCTAGCCGATAACCATTCATGCTTGCAATGGCATTATTGGCCATTTGAATATCTACATATTTCACAAAACCATACCCTTTAAAAAGATGGACCCATTACTTTTTTAAAAAGAGTTGCAGTGGTCCCAATGTGAAATTGTTTTCCCATAATGAACTAATACACAGTACAAATACAATATATATGTTAAAAAGCTGATTGTCCTTATGTATGCAAATAAGACCTTGTACTATATATTACTTGAGAAATTTTGGGGGCCCCCCCGTTGCCTCCGAAAGTAGTCCTCCACAAATCTCTCAGCATTCCTCAAAGTTCGACTTAGTCTACGTAGGAATAATTCTGGTTCTCGCCAGCAACGCATCCAAAACTTGTTGTGCCAATCAGAGGAATATCTTATCTTAATCTGTATGATAAGCATAAGATGAGAATAAATTTAAGAAAAATATGTGCGCACAAAATAAAATTAAATATGTAAAACCTTATTGTGTTTATTTTAGTTTTTGTGCCAGTACCTGGTTTTCCAAACGATCACCATCAAGACAAACCTCTGGTACATGAGCAATCTTTGACCGATCTTCTTCGCAGTTTCTAATCAAATCAGGACACAGTGTAATATTCAATTGTCTTAGTGTAGTGAGACCTTGCATCCCCTCTGGGAGAGATAACAACTTACAGCAATTGTCAATCCCAAGTTGCTGAAGTGATTTCAGACATGGCAGCCACTCCGGCAAAGTGGTGAAATTTTCACAATCTCCAATCACTAGCATCTGTAAAGTGTCTGCAGATCGTCTGAGCCACTGGGGCAAAACCTCCAACTTAGGTAAGCCTCTAATCATTAATTTCCGAAGGCTCAACTTGAGATCTTGACTTCCTTCTCCTTCCATCAAATTAAGCTCTTTACAATTCACAATGATCAGGATCTCTAGGGCAGTTAGGTCTTTGATATTGAGGGACAAAGATGTCAAACTTGGACAGTCTGCAATAGTCAATGTTCGAAGATTGATGAGGTTGAGGTGCCTGTCCCCTTCAAACAGACATTTGAGCTTCTCAAATCTAGCAATAAGCAAAACTCTTAGAGAATTCAAGGAACCTATTGTCTTCTCCAACAAGCATTCCTGATTATTTGTAACCACCAAAAACCTAAGGCTAATCATGTTCCTTATACCTTTGGGCAGCCGTTCAAGATTTTTGCAATCAAGTATTAAAGTTTGTAAATTGTATAGCTTGCAAATGGAATTAGGAAGCCGCTTGATTAAGCAATTACCTGATAGGTCAAAAAATCTCAAATGTTTCAAAGAACCAATAGAACTTGACAACACCTCAAAAGATGAACCTTTTAAGTTAAGCACGCGTAAGTACTTAAATCTTGAGATGCATGCTTCAACTAAGGGCACGGGTTGTTCAGTTTGGAGAATAATTGTTTGAACGACTTTGCTCAACTTCTCTGATTGTGCTGTAACTTCTTGGCTATTGGCATTGTTTGAAAAAGACAAACAAGAAACTTCTGCAAAAAAAGTGGACTCCTTGGGCACTACTGAACACTCACCTTTGGCAATTAAGAGTGCAAGATCATGGTAAAGATCATGCATTTTAAAGGTATAACAAAAGATTTCTTCTTGAGCATCTTGAAAGAAAGATCTTGACAACAACTCCTTGATATACAAGTCACCAACATCTTCCAACTGTTGATTTTCATCTGACGATTTAAGAATTCCATTTGCCATCCAAATTTGAATCAATTCAACACTTTTGAATTCATAATCCTTTGGAAAAAGAGAACAATAGACAAAGCATTGTTTCAAATGAAATGGTAATTGATCGTAACTAAGTTGCAATATAGGTAAGATATCATCAACCCCGTGTTTTAAACTCCACATGTCATTATCTTTCACTTGTTTCCACTCGCCTTCATCAACTTTTGAATAAAGCAAGTTGGCTAAAGTACTAACAGCCAATGGAACCCCTTTACATTTTCTGACGATTTCTTCTCCAATTTTTAAGAGGTTTGGATTTTTTTTTCCTTCTTGCCCTTTGAATGCCAATTTCACAAGCAAAGACAAACAATGCTCTGTGGATAGAACATTTAACTTGTATATATCATCAGCGCCCAAAATAGTGGCAACCGAGTCATTTCGCGTTGTCACTATGATTTTACTGCCCCTGCAACCACCAGTTAACAAGTCTTCAAAGTCCGTCCATTTTTTACGATCATCATTCCAAACATCATCCAAGACAAGAAGAAATTTTTTATCTTTTAAATTTGCCCTTAATTTTTCTTGCAACTGATCAAGATTCAAACTCCCATCGATCTTACGAATTGCACATTTAAGAATTTCTGTTATTAACCTTCTAAGATCAAAATTCTCAGACACACATACCCACATCCTCAAATGAAAATAGCGATCAACCCGGTCATCGTTGTATGCTAACTTGGCAAGCGTGGTTTTCCCCAAACCACCCATCCCAACTATAGGAATTACACCGACATTTCTGCCAGCATTTTGCTGCATCAAAAGACCTATGATCTTTTCTTTGTCATCATCTCTACCGACGATATTCTCAGGAGGAATAAAGGAGTGGGTTTCCCTCCTCTCGTGCATACTTATCTTCTTATCTTCAAGTCCTTGAGCAAGATTGAAAGTGTTCTTATCAGCATCAATAGCATCTAAACTCTCCCTCACACCCTTGATTTTATGTGCCATAGCAAATCGGACTGCAAGTGGATTAGAACTTGAAAAGAAATTACTCACCTTTTCGCTAGTGCTCCCGTATGTCTCCATCACTTTCTTCTGCAGAACTTCGTACTGGAATTCATCTAGCACATTCTCGGCATCAATAAGGACATCTTTGAGGTCCCCTAGCCAAATCTTCAGTCTCTCGTCACTTGCTTGCTTCTGCTCAGCATCTTTCATTACGGCTTTAATGGCTAACAGAGTGTGCTTAAGCTTTTTCAGATCACTTCGGACTCCCCATGCCGAGCTAATCTCTCGGAGAGCACGGGATCCAAGCTGCTCCAGGACTTTTCCTGCGATGCTGTCGGCAATTCCAACCATTTTCTCGAGGTGGTGGAATCTGGAATGGAAAGGAAGTTGACGGTGGTTGTAGCGCTGAGAAGAAAGGAGAACGTTAAAATGGAAACAGGAAAAACGAGAGATTTTTATGGTTACGGGAGTGTGTGTGTGTGGAGGTTCTCAAGACTCGAGCAAGACTCAAGTCAGGGCCGTCGGTGAAAAATAGAAATAGAAATAGCAATGCTCGTCGCCTTTTCCAATATCCACTTTTCAACGAGAACATTTATTAATAATGGAAAATAATTAATAATGATTTTTGTGGGTGAGCGTTGTTGATCGTTGCGCATCATTCATTCAGGGAAATACAAGTACCCCTTCTGAGTAAATTACTTATTACTTCTGCATCATGTTGCAACCAACTTCAATATTCTTTATGATATCTAATCTAACGGTCAACACGGAATCATAAAATATATAATATGACCAAGAAATTTTACCATGCGATCAAGAACAGATCATTGTGATATTACTTTTTATCAAAAAATTAAAAAGATCATTGTGATATTAACAAAAAGTTGTGATAATTACCCATTATACATATAGGGGTCATGTAATTGAAATTATATTTTAAATACACGATTTTAACTTGAATGTATAACTCCGCGCGTGTAATAATAATTAGCAATTAATAAAATCATGTCAACTTATTGATCGATCCCCTGATACATACTTTCTAATATCATGTATGATGATGAAGTGAATCGTAACCTCGAATGCTCCAATTGATATAATAATATATGATGGAAAAGTTGTGAAGAAAGGAGCTTGGGATGGGATGAGATTGATATGATAGGAGACTTTGGTTTTGGGCATTGACCAATGAAATTACTATATGCTAATGTTTAAAGTGGACCCACAAAATGGATGGTGGAGATGCATGAGTAGTGTGGTGAAAGCAATAGTGAGCATATTGGTGGGTTTTGTAGGACCTATTAAAGTCTCCCCAAAGCACAATATAAATTGTCTAGCAAATTATCATCATCACCACAATGCCTCCATAGTCTCCCTTTATTTTGGCCACCTCCCAACACCATAATCACCTTGTCGGCCTCTTTATTCTCTCCTCTCGCACCCCACAAACCCCTCTCTCCCTCGCTCACATTAACCATTCAGGGAAATATTGGGTAGTCCCCACTACAAGCTTAGCAAAATTTTAAGAATATCTTCTATATTTTCAAAATTTTAAGAATATAAAAGATCATAACTATATTATCAATCAAATGTTTAAGTTTTTGTGATCTAAAATTATGCATAAAAAATAAGTTTATCGATCAAATAGTAAATAATATCCAATTTAAATGAAATTCGACATATATGTTAAGAGCATAAAATTCATGTAATTTAACAATTAGGTTTTCAAAATTTACCTCAAATAGAAAAATATACTAGGAGTTTGAAGAGTTTTTATTACATACAAAATATTTTACACAGTTGGTGTAGTTAAGAATTTGCACTTGGTTGAATTATGTATTCATATGTTAGTCATGATTTTATATATATATATATATATATATATATATTTATTGCATATAAAATTTTCATATTTAGCAAATTATAATATTTCTAAACTCAAATGAATATCTAAAGATTATTTAATTTGCTATAAAGATGAATAAAATATATTAAATGAAGAATTTAGCATCTCCCATCAAAGTTATGCTTGAAAATATCTTTCAAAAAATAAAATTCATCCATTATCATCTCTTAATCTTTAAGAAAATGATTAAACAATTACTTTGAAAAAATCTTAAAATTTTGATTTTAATTAATAATTCCTCTATGGTATGGCTTTCACTTCACCTATTCAACTATTCCTTCAAGCACAACACCTTAATCAACCAAAAACAAACAATTGCAAATTTAAGCCGATAAAATTTACATACCTAATTATTAAAATCATTACACATAACTCGAGCAAATTCTATCATAAAATGGAAAATATTAAAAACAATATATATCTTGTCTCTATGAAAAACCCAAATTATCTTCTATAAACAAATCAATATTTGGAACAACTGTTTCTTAGGGGAAAAAATGGAACTACTTATTTGGCACCTAAATCTAACCCAAAAGATTAAAAAAGAAGTAAAGAGTGATGTTTAAAGATTAAAAAAGAAGTTTATCAAAAAAAAAAAAAAAAGATTAAAAAAGAAGAAGAGAGGGGGGGGGGGGGGGTGGTTGTGGAATGACTCACTAAAGTCCGGTACACGTTTCCAATGAATCTAAATTATATCAATCAAGTTATGATATTTCTTCCGTAACTTTCTTAAGACTATAGTAACCAACTTGGGATTTTGAAATAGTTGGGAACCAATTAAGTAAACAAATTCTAAAATTCTTCAAGTTTTCTCTTTCTTTTATTTTAAGATACAATATAATTGAACTTATGGTGTCCACTCTATATAATAATTGTTATTTATCATTAATCCAAGACATAAACTAGTTTTTTTTTTTTCCCCCTTTCTTTCTCACAAAAAAAAAAAAAACTGGTTTATTTTTTTGTGTAGGTGAGATTCAAACCCAAATTCTTTATTTGGTACTACAAACTTTACTAGTTAAGCTAAATAAAACCCTATAATTTAAATTATTTAAAAAATGAGTGATTGTAAATTAATGGAACATTGTACGGTGTAAAAATACATTATATGTTTGAATGATTAGTACTAATTAAGAAACATATTTAGCATTCAATTATTAGAAAGAATAAGTTTTAAAATCAAGGAATAATTTGTACTGTAATATACCAAGTCCCGTTCATTTGATGTTTTCATTGATCTGGTTAAATTCCATGACAATTAGAATCATAATGACTGAACTATAGTTGAATAATTTTTCTGATAAAAAAATAACCACCAAGATGCATGCATGTAAATTACGGCAAGCATGTAAAATAACCATCAAAGTGCAATTTAGTGCGTCGAACAGCGATTTCGGAGCAGAGCTGTGACCGATGCAAGGGGGAAAATGAAGATGTTTTGCACGCGGTGTGGAACTGCAAAAAGCTGGATGGAGTTTGGGGAGCGAATACTGTATGGAACTTCCGAAGCCAGAGAAGTTTCTCCAACTTCAGCGAACTGTTAGACTGGGTTTTTGAACACCAAAGGAGACCGGCCCTATTTGCTTTCACCATTTGGTCCATTTGGCACCAAAGAAATCAAGTGAGAACCCAGCCTTCCCACCGTCCTCTAAACCTTATATCTCAATGGGCAGATGACAGGTATGTGGAGTTCAATGCTCTGAAAACGGCGCCAACGGCCAGTCAACCACGGAGGCAAGCTCGATGGAAACCACCTGATCAGGGAGATTTTAAAATCAACTTTGACGGTGCCATTTTCGCTGGAAATAATTGCTCCGGCCTGGGTGTTGTTGTCCGTGACAGGGAAGGTCTTGCTATAGCTTCCATGGCTGCTTGGGTCCCTCAACCGCTCCAGCCTATTGAAATTGAGGCTTTGGCTGCTTATAAAGCTATTATGTTTGCCAGGGAGCTGGGTCTGTCAAAAGTAGTACTGGAGGGTGACTCTTCAATTGTGATGTCAGCATTGAACTCTAGTAACCCTGGGCTAGCTCCTTTTGGTTTGCTGTTACAAGACACTCTAAATGTAGCTACAGGTTTTTCGAGATTGTCCTACTCTCACACTAAGAGAGAGGGTAACTCAGTTGCGCACAATTTGGCTCAGTTAGCAGCTAATATTTCAACTTGTGTAATTTGGATGGAAAATGTTCCATCTGATGTACTGTCTTTTTATCATGCTGATTTAGCTGGTATTCCTTAATTTTAATGCATCACATTATGGATTCTCAAAAAAAAAAAAAAAAGAAAGAAAGATGCATGCATGTAACTTGCCTAGCCTAGACACAGTGCATCCTTGTTGGCAATGGCACTGCACAAATGGAAAATGAAAACTAACATGGTCTTCTTTTCACCAAGAATAATGACAATAAGATGTTATGTATATATATATAAGTTGACTTTATGAACAACATTACAGCCTAAATTAAGTTTTCAAAAAGAAGATTTTTCCCTAGAGCTCGTCTCTACCTTCCCCTAGAGCTCGTCTCTACCCTTTCCTTCCACTACCATACTCTCTCAGCCATCTAAACTCCTCCTTGATCTTGTCGTTAACTCTCCTTCCCTGACTCGCCGTTACCTCCTCCAAAAACTCCCAAAATCTTAAACTTATGTCCCCAAGACCCTTTAGCCATAGCTACCCTACCAAAAATACACTCCCTTCCCACTGACTTCTGTTACCATGGAAGTCACAGAGTTAGTAAAACGCACCAACCGATGCTCATTCCAAGACATCTGCCTAGAGCTCCCTCCAAACCAAGCACCAAATAGTCCATTAGAAAATACCATTATAGGAAAGCTGATATCATCCAGAAGCCACAGTCTACCTATCATCAAAGACGTTGTCACTAAAGCATGGCGCCCCACCTACCCACTAGAAGTAACCAAGCTGGACACTAACGTGTTCCTATTTAAGTTTCACCACGAAGCTGATGCTCAAAAAACTCTCCTCAAAAGACCATGGTCTATCCGTGGCGGGCACCTCATTTTGAAGGAATGGAACCCCAGTCTTACCTGGAAAGAAGCAGACTTTTCAAAATCTGTTCTCTAGGTCTAAGTCCATGGCGTACCCTCCTTATGGCTTTTAGAAGTTAATCTTAGAACCATCGACGCCATGGCCGGCGAAGTCCTGGAGTTAGATATATCCGACGAAGGAGGTGCTCAATTGCGTATGTAACGACAAAGCCCCCACAGTTCCCGACTGCTGTGTGCGCATACTTCAACCCAGGCTTAGGTCCCCAAGTTTTCACAAACTTCTAGGGTAAAAGCTTGTGTACACGTTAAAGGTTGTCCATCACTTATGAACCTTTGCTTTGGTCGCTCACTTTACGATGTGGGATCAAAACTTTTGGGCTTAGATCCCCTCACCCTACCAAACCTTCAAAAGGAGAGCCGACCTCGGCTCTGATACTATTTGTAACGACAGATCCCCCACAATTCCCGATTACTGTGTGCACATACTTCAAGAATAATAAAACTTTCATTCATAAACTTATTATCGTAAAATATTATAACTTTCTTAATCATAAAACTTAATGTTTCATAAAGAAAAATAGATATCTGATAACTTCTGATGAAGTATGAATTCGTCAGTCACTGAGTATGGCCGGGAGATGTACTCAGCCTCTTGGAAAGAAGTTTCTTAGAGACGGTCACCGGTGTGGTGCCTGCCACAACACCTCCGATGCTAAAGTTAGTGTCAAGATTTGCACAAGAATAAGTAATCAAAATAGCACCAATCTTAATATCTCATACCTTTTCCGTGGGAGAGTGTGGGGGATTTATATATGTTGTTGTAGGTTCTAGCCGTTGGGCCATTTATGGAGGTTTAACTTCCCTCCAGGTAACGCTTCCTGGCCTCATCATGTGGCTTTAATTAGGTCTCAACGGTCTGTCCAGCTGGGTTTGTAACCGTCCTTGTCATTTACTGATGGTATTGAATGAAATGTTTTCCTCGTCAGTATCGTGTTTTCTCGTCACTGAAGACTCTTCTCGTCGGTATGATTTACCTCTTACAAGACCTACTTCGTCAGTCCCATCAGTTGCCCCCGGATTCCGTGGTCGTCATGACGTGTCGTGGCAACCAAGGAAGGTGAAAGGTTTCTAGGCAGTAGGCGGTTGGGTTTTTGAGCCGTATTTAATGTGCTGCGGCGGTTCCTTTTGGGTTGTGGCCCACGTGGCACTTTTTGATTGGAGGAGTTAATGCTTCACATGATGAGTCTCCTTGATTTTCCCGCTGGTTTTTTAGCTTCCCAATCTTTGGTTTTAAACTTCCCCTCTCCTCATCATTTTCTTTTTTCCTTTTCGAAAAAAGAACTCCTCCATTATCGCTCTGGTTCTCATCTTCTCCGCCTTCTTTCCCAGCGATTTTGTTCCCTGCGTAGTGTCACGGCTTTCTTCTCCGAGGTAAGTCCTCCCTTTTTGCTTCCTGTTTACCTTGTTCATTTCTGTTATCATAAATTTCTGATCTTTTATTTCTTCTTTGCTTGCTGTTTCTTCTTTGCTTTTCTAGTTTTTCATGGTTAGTAGCTCTGAGGTTTGGTTAGAGTGCCTTTCAATTTCATTCCTTGTTGCTCGATTAGGAGGGGGTTTAGGAACTTTTCCTTACCTAGAAAACTTTGTTTACGAAGGCAATAGTTTGGCCGTAGCGTTGGCTGAATTATTGCCAATCCTACATCAATCCGTCGAGTGGTTTGAGGAATTAGTGAAGGAAAGGACGATGTCAGAGGTCAGGTCTAGCGAGCTTGAGACTGGGTTGTCGTCTAGCAGCGGCCCAGTAGAAGGGGATACGGCCATTTCTGTCCCTCGTGAGGTTAGGGCCTTTTATGCTCTGGAGGAGAGGTGTGGGTTGGACGATGACACCCTTAAGAGATTTCGGGATAGATTTCAATTCCCAGATCGGGTTAGGGTTCGTCTGCCCAACGAGGAGGAACGGGCTTGCCACTTCTTCCCAGGCGAGGTGTGCTTTTATGAGTCCGCCTTCGTCTATGGGTTGAGGTTTCCCGTCCATCCCTTTGTGATGGAGTTGCTAAACCAGTTTGGTATTGCTCCCGGGCAACTCATGCCAAATTTGTGGAGAATATTGGTCAGTTGTATAGGAATATGGCTGGCTGCCCTGGACGGAGATATGCTTAGGGTCGACGAGTTCACTTACTTGTATTGCCTGAAAGCGTCGAAGGAGCACGGGTACTATGAACTGGTGCCTTGGGAGAGGAATACTAGGATCGTCAAGAAGTTACCCTCGTCCTTCAGATACTGGAAGTCCAGGTTTTTCTTTGTATCTGGGGAAGATTTTGAAACTCCCTCAGGCGAGGTTTGGGGTGATCTCCCGAGGTTGCATCGTCGGTGGGGAACCCCGACTTTAGGTGCGTCAATACTCCCTTTGATATATTAACCCTCTGTGTCTTTACCCTTATCGTCACTGACTCTCCTGTCTCTTCTTCTGTGCAGTTAAGAGACGACCCAAATTAAAGAGCAGGTATAGGAATCGGGTTCAGAAGGCGATCGAGTACGCGCAGATGATCGAAAATTGGGACGACCTTGTTGATCCCAGGACACTTGCCTTTTACTGTCTTGGGCCAGATCCGTCTGACTACGTTCTGAGAAATCTTGAAATTGAGGGGAAAAAGAGTAAGTATTTAGTTCGTCAGTATTTGTCCCTTACACAGCAGGTTTTTTTTTTTTTTTTTTGAACAAGTGTTTCCTTCTTGCAGAGATGACGACAAAATTTAACAAGGAGATGTATGCCAAAATGAGATCCAAGAAGGACGAGCCCCTGTCCAACTTGGAAAAAAAGACCGTGCGTGTCACTGGGAAGAGTGGCTCGGCACTTCCCATTGCTTCCGTCAGCCCAGTCGTGTTAGGGGTGGCAACGACGAGGACTGCTTCTCCCACGACCTCGGTGGAGGAGATCGAGGGTACTCCAGTTTCAAAAAGACCGAGGTTGTCGGAGAAGGAGAAGGAAAAGAGTGTTCCTCGTCCATCCACCCTTTGGAATGACGAGAGGCTGGACGTGGATAGGGCCCACGAGGTGGTGACTGCTGCAGACCTGAAGGCTTTGTCGGGTGTCCCATTTAATGACGTGGCGGCTCGACACGTCCACAAGCTTGTACAGGTTAGCTTATTTGTGCCCCTTCCTTTCTTCGTCCTCTTCTTCGTTTCATTTCTTTTATTGACGATAATCAATTTCTTTCTTTAGGTACTGGGTGAGAGCATGCACATTGCTTCGGAATATCTTACTCAAGAGACGAAGGTAGCATCTTTGACGTCTAGGATGGAGACCTTGGAAGCGGAGAACTCTTATTGACTCTATGGGTGAGTCTGCTTCCCTGAAGGAGAAGTTGAAAAAACTAGATGACGAGATTAAGGTGGAGCGTCAGTTGACACAAGAGAAGGATGAGCAGCTTATAAGTGCCAGGGAGTCACTAAAGACGATAGCTGCGAGGTCGGTTGAGGCATTCCAGACAACCGACGAGTATAGCACCGTCTTGTTCAGCTGGTACTTCAAAGGGTTTGAGCTCTTAAGGAGGTACCTGTTGAAACATCCTACTGGGGTGGACATGGAGAAGCTGGATCTGGAGGAGATAGATCAAGAAATGTCTGCTGACGAGGCTGGCCAGTCTTCTGCCATCGTTCCCTTTGCTCGTCAGGATGCCCCTGTTGACGATGCTCCAGCTGGCGAAGATGTTGCCAACGCCTGACCCTGACACTTATGAAAATTTTTGTTGTGCAAATTTCCCTCTTTTTTTTCTTTTTTTTTTATGGGTGCCCATTGTGTTTTCGGGCCAAATCTTTGAACAATTTGCTTGTCCATTTTGATAACGATATTGGCAGCCTAGTGTTTATGGGTTTTATTGTGAAAACAAATGGAAATTGCCCTTGGTTTGGGGACTTTAACTGAATCTTACATGCTTACTTAGATTTATCACATGCTTACTTGCATTTCATGATTATCCATGTGTTTGATGAGTTTTGATCTGGCTTCACGTGCTGTGCTTAGTGAGAGTTTCTTGCCCCATCTTTTTTCTTGATCGCTTAGTTGGTTGTCGTCAGTAGTTTACACCCGTCAGTGAGGAATCTTACTACTTAACTTTTCGATAGCTTAGTTTGTTGTCGTCAGTAGTTTACATCCGTCAGTGCGGAATCTTACTACTTAGCCATTTTTGGCTTTTCAATAACTTAATTTGTTGTCGTCAGTAGTTTACATCCGTCAGTGCGGAATCTTACTACTTAGCCATTTTTGGCTTTTCAATAATTTAATTTGTTGTCGTCAGTAGTTTACATCCGTCAGTGCGGAATCTTACTACTTAGCCATTTTTGGCTTTTCAATAATTTAATTTGTTGTCATCAGTAGTTTACATCCGCCAGTGCGGAATCTTACTACTTAGCCATTTTTGGCTTTTCAATAACTTAATTTGTTGTCGTCAGTAGTTTACATCCGTCAGTGCGGAATCTTACTACTTAGCCATTTTTGGCTTTTGTTAAATTCTTTGAGCAAGCCTGTTTGAACACAAAGATTGGCTGAATAGTCTATTTATTGATTGCTACTGACGAATACGTCTTTCAATTACATTTTCTGATGGTATTTCTTCAAATGTTCAACGTTCCATGGCCTTGGGAGCCTCCGCCCGTCTAAGGTCTCCAGATGGTAGCTGCCTTGTCTGGAGTAATGGATGACTTTGTATGGTCCTTCCCAAGTAGGGCCGAGCTTTCCTTGAGTCGGGTCTTTGGTGGCTTGGGTTACTTTGCGCAGGACGAGGTCCCCTATGTTGAGTCGCCTGAGCTTCACCCTTCTGTTGTAGTATTCTGTAATCTTCTTCTGGTATTCCGTCATTCTGTTGAGGGCTTTGTCTCGTACTTCGTCAAGGCAATCTAGATCAACTCTCAATAAATCGTCATTCTCTTCTTCGTTGAACACTTCCCGTCGGGTGCTGGTTATCCCAACTTCGACAGGGATCACTGCTTCTGTACCGTATGTAAGTTTAAAGGGGGTTTCTCCTGTTGGGGTTCTGGCTGTGGTTCTGTAGGCCCACAGGACGCTGGGCAGTTCTTCTGGCCAGGCACCCTTCGCATCGTCCAGCTTGGTCTTTATGATCTTGAGCAGCGTGCGGTTCGTCACTTCCGTCTGTCCATTCGCTTGTGGGTGACTTGGTGATGAAAACTAGTTCTTGATGCCCAGGTCTGAGCAGAAGTTTCTGAAAGCTTGGCAGTTGAACTGTCGTCCATTGTCTGATATGATCGTCCTTGGAATCCCGAATCTGCAGATTATATTCTTCCAGACGAAACCCTGGATTCTGGTCTCGGTGATGGTCGCCAATGCCTCTGCTTCAACCCATTTAGTAAAATAATCAATAGCAACAATCAAGAATTTTACCTGACCTTTGCCTTGAGGCAGGGGACCAACGATGTCGATTCCCCATTGTGCAAACGGCCATGGAGATGTTATCGTCGTCAGCTTTTCTGATGGTAGGTGCTGGATATTCCCGAACCTCTGACACTTGTCACATTTCATGACGAACCTTGACGCGTCGTCTTGCATGGTTGGCCAGAAATACCCTGTTCGCGTAATCTTTCTCACCAAGGATCTCGGTCCTGCATGGTCCCCGCAAATTCCTTTATGCACTTCCCTCAGGATGTATTCCGCCTCTCCTTCGTCAACGCACCTCAGGTAAGGCATGGAGAAACCTCTTTTGTACAAGGTGTCGTTGAGGATCGTGAATCTGGCTGCTCTCTTCTTGATCTTCCTGGCTTCATCGGTGTCCTGGGGTAGATGTCCATGCCGGAGGAAGGACATGATGGGCGTCATCCAGCTATTTTCGCTCTGGACTGTGAATGTTAACATTTCCTCTATGCTGGGGCTTTTCTGCATCTCCAACATCAGGTCAGTCTTTGATTCTGTTCCTTCCGACGAGGCTATCTTTGAAACTTCGTCTGCAGCCCTGTTCTGGCTTTTCGGAATCTGGACGAACTCCACTTTTTCAAATTCTTCTGTTAAGTGCCTCGTCAATTTGAGGTATTTCTGCATTCTTTCTTCTTTTGCTTCGTATTCTCCTTTGATCTGCCCAATTACTAACTTTGAGTCATTCTGCACTAGTAGGTTCCTGGCCCCAAGCTCTTTCCCGAGTTGTAGGCCTGTCAGAATTCCTTCGTACTTAGCCTCGTTATTGGTGGCAGGGAATTTCAGCTGGACTCCATACCTCAATATTTCTCCGTCAGGGGTGGTTATGACTACCCCTACCCCTCCTCTTTTTTGGGCTGATGAGCCATCAGTTTGTATTGTCCATATTTTGTCTCCGCTGGCATGGATGGGCTCGTCTGGATATGTGAACTCGGCGATGAAATCTGCCAATGCTTGTGCCTTAATGGCCGTCCTGGGGTGGTACTCCACGACGAATTGGCTGAGTTCAATCGCCCATTGGACCATCCTCCCAGCTGCTTCGGGCTTGCTCATAGACTTTTTAATGGGCTGATCCGTCATCACTAAAATTGGATTTGCCTGGAAGTATTGTCTGAGCTTGAACGAGGCTATAATTAAGGCGAATGTGATTTTCTCGATTTTTGAGTACCTGAACTCAGCCCCCTGGAAGGCCTGGCTGACGTAGTAAACCGGGAGTTGTTTCCTATCTTCTTCTCTGATTAAGGCTGCACTGACTGCTGTAGATGATACTGCTAAGTACAAATACAAGTTCTCACCTTCCTTTGACGGGCTTAAGAGTGGCGGGTTGCTGAGGTAAAGTTTGAGCTCTTGGAAGGCCGCCTCGCACTCGTCAGTCCATTCAAAAGCCTGTTTCAAAGTCTTAAAGAAAGGTAAGCATTTGTCCGTCGCTCTAGAAACGAACCTATTTAGTGCCGCAATCCGGCCTGTGAACTTCTGGACCTCCTTGACGGTCTTAGGTGATGCCATGTTGATTATTGCCTGTACCTTCTCAGGATTTGCTTCTATTCCTCTTTGTGACACCATAAATCCCAGGAATTTTCCTGAGGAAACACCAAAAACGCATTTACCAGGGTTTAGCTTCATCTGGTATTGTTTGAGTGTTTTGAACGTCTCCCTCAAGTCGTCCAGGTGTGCAAGATCTTCTTTGCTCTTGACGAGCATATCGTCAACGTACACCTCCATGTTCCTGCCTATTTGGTTGACGAACATTTTATTTACCAATCTTTGGTAAGTTGCCCCAGCGTTCTTCAGTCCAAACGGCATCACATTATAACAATAGAGTCCTTGACTCGTAATGAAGGCGGTTTTCTCCTGGTCTTCGTCAGCCATTTTTATCTGGTTGTACCCCGAGAACGCGTCCATGAATGTCAACAGCTTGTGTCCAGCTGTAGAGTCCACGAGCTGGTCTATCCTTGGAAGAGGAAAGCTGTCTTTCGGGCAGGCCTTGTTTAAGTCCGTGAAGTCCACGCACATCCTCCATTTTCCATTGGCTTTCTTTACTAGGACGACGTTTGCAAGCCAATCTGGATAATATACCTCCCTGATGAAGCCTGCTGCCAAAAGTTTGCTCACTTCGTCAGTGACAGCCTGGTCTCTTTCGGGTGCAAAGGTTCTTCGTCTCTGCTTGATGGGTTTCTTTCCTGGGTCCACATTCAACCTGTGTTGGATGATTTTGGGAGATATGCCTGGCATGTCATCATGGCTCCAGGCAAAGACGTCCAAATTCTCTCAAAGAAACTGAATGAGCTTCGCTCTCATCTCAGGACTCAGGGTCGTCCCTATTCTGGTTGTTTTTGTTGCTTCCCCTTCGATCAGCTCCACTGTTTCCAGCGCTTCTGTTTTTTCTTCCTCTTTTTCTTCTATCGTCCACGTGTAGTTTTCTTTGGCTGCAAACGCAGCCTGGTAACACTCCCGAGCTAGAATTTGGTCCCCTTTAACTTCACCGATACCATTTTCTGTTGGAAATTTTACCTTCAGGCAGTAGGTGGATGTGGACGCCTTCCACTTATTGAGTGCTGGCCTCCCAATAATGACATTATATGACGAGGGACAATCCACTACTAAGAAATCCATATGCCATGTCAATTGCCTCGGGTATGTTCCTACCGTCACAGCCAGCGTCACTATGCCTTTAGGATATACTCTGTCGCCGTTGAACCTGACGAAGGGGGAGTTGAACGGACGCAGTCTTCCTGGGTCCAGTTTCAATTGCTGGAATGCAGGAAAGTAGATGATGTCAGCAGAGCTGCCGTTGTCCACGAGGATCCTTTTGGTGTTGAACCCTTCTATAGTAAGCATTACAACCAAAGGGTCATTATGAGGCTGTTTCACTCCTCTAGCATCATTCTCGTTATAGGTCATATCCTGGTCAGTTCGTCTGTACTTTGGTGGGAGCTCCATGTGGACGCTATTTACTTGTCGTTGGTGTGCTTTCTTAAGTGACTTGAATGAACCTCCTGTGATAGGCCCTCCTGATATCGTCTGTATTTCCCCGATCACATTTTGGGTCGGTTGGGACTGACGACTTCCGCTTTTGGACGAGGATTCATGTTGGCCTTTGTTTTCATCTTAGAATTTGCTATATTCTCCCTTCTTTATGAACTTCTGCAACTTTCCTTTTCGTATCAATCCTCTATTTGCTCTTTGAGATCCCTACAGTCTTCAGTGAAATGGCCATGATCTTTGTGGAATCGACAATACTTACTCCTGTCGCGGACGTTAGGGGACGAATGTAATGGCCGTGGCCATTTGAGGTAGTGTTCATCTTGAATCTGTGTCAAAATCTTGTCAACAGGCATAACGAGAGGGGTGAATTTTACCATCCGTGGACTTTTTTCATCTTTCCTTCTGGCTCCGTCATTATTTCGACGATCTGAACGATCTCGCTTTTGCCCTCTACGGTCGTCTTCCCTTTTTCCTTTGTCTTCTGTTCTACCTTCGTCCCTGATTGCAGCCAAAGCGTCCTCCGCGTTCATGTATTTCTGCGCTTTAAGGAGCATTTCAGCCATCGTCTTTGGGGGGTTCTTCGCGAGAGAACTAACGAGCTCCCTGGACTTCAATCCCGCCTTGAAAGTTGTCAACTGTACCATATCGTCAGCCTCGTTTACCTCCAGTGTCTCCCTGGTGAAGCGTTTCACATACGACCTCAATGTCTCCTTCTCTCCCTGCCTGATGGTGAGCAGGTGATCCGCGGTTCTCTTTGGTCGTTGTCCTCCAATAAAGTGTCGTAGGAAGGCGTTGCTCAGCTGCTCGAATGTGTTGATGGACGACCTTGGCAATTTCGTGAACCATTCCCGGGCAGCCCCCTTGAGTGTTGTTGGGAATGAACGACACAATATTTCATCTGGGGGCTGCTGAAGCCCCAGGGTTGTTTTAAAGGTATTCAGGTGATCTTGGGGGTCCTTCAGTCCATCAAAGGGCTCGAGCTGAGGTAACTGGAACTTCAAAGGCACTAGGCAGTCGAGGATTGCCGTTGTGAATGGCAAATCCGTCGCCCGAACCAGCCGATCCACGCTCCGTTCTGTCTTTTCTTTGATGGCATTCCTTAGCTCATCCATCTCCTTCCTCATCTCCCGAAGAATGTCTGAGTTTTGCTCGGGGGGAGTGTTTGGCCCCCGATGGTCACTTCTTCTGTAGCTATCCCCTTCGCCTTCCTGATTTTCTTTCGAACGATTTTCTTCTTGCTGGAGTCGTAGCCTCATTTCCTGGTTTTGCCTAGTCAGCTCTTCAACTGTGGCTGCAAGGGCCTGAACTTGTTGAGCTAGGGCTGCGGAATCTTGATTGGTCTCCATCCTAAAAGAAACAAAAGTAGGAAACTTCTATTTCGAGTTTGAACACGAAAAATGTTGTTCCCCACAGACGGCGCCAAACTGATGAAGTATGAATTCGTCAGTCACTGAGTATGGCCGGGAGATGTACTCAGCCTCTTGGAAAGAAGTTTCTTAGAGACGGTCACCGGTGTGGTGCCTGCCACAACACCTCCGATGCTAAAGTTAGTGTCAAGATTTGCACAAGAATAAGTAATCAAAATAGCACCAATCTTAATATCTCATACCTTTTCCGTGGGAGAGTGTGGGGGATTTATATATGTTGTTGTAGGTTCTAGCCGTTGGGCCATTTATGGAGGTTTAACTTCCCTCCAGGTAATGCTTCCTGGCCTCATCATGTGGCTTTAATTAGGTCTCAACGGTCTGTCCAGCTGGGTTTGTAACCGTCCTTGTCATTTACTGATGGTATTGAATGAAATGTTTTCCTCTTCAGTATCGTGTTTTCTCGTCACTGAAGACTCTTCTCGTCGGTATGATTTACCTCTTGCAAGACCTACTTCGTCAGTCCCATCAACTTCTTAACATAAACTTGTACTTTCCTTAGAAGTTTTATCTTTATAGCACAACAGAACTTCATAAACTTTTATCTTTAATAAACAGCTTTCTTTTCATCAAAAACTTCTTCTTTTCATGAGCGCTTTTCACTTTTCACAATGCGTTTAAACAAAATCATTCTTTCATGATTAATAACATAATATAGCTGTTCATAAATAACTTATTTGTTAGTCCATAGCTGATAAGTCTGTATTTATTTGGGAGGCTTCTAGCACCTCGGTACTAGGCATCCAGCATTCCCCACAATGCCAGGTATTCCCAGGATCACATCATAATATATATCTTCCAACCATAGGGGTAGGTTGGCTTCCTCCACAAGTTGACCGTAACCAACAAGGGCGGGTACAACAGAGCCAGTCCCACTTAATGGCCAATCATACAACATTTTCCATGGAAAACCAGTAATTAAACCCCTACTGACAGAGTTCAGATTATTAGAGGATATAACCCAAAAATATTTCATACTTATACATCATACTGAAATTCATAGTTTACATTAAATTTCATAATAATAACATTTCCATTGTTTTTTTTAAATATCATGTTCGTGAAATTAGTAATAGCATCAGTATAATTAAATTATATACATAAGGTTTCGAAAGCTCACGAACATATCTTTGTCTGAAACATGCTTACATTTCATATCTTTAATAAAAAATCTTTTAATGCATAATATACTTTAAAATAATCTCATGACTTACTAAATGATCATATAACTTATTCCTTACTTGAAGGCAGAGGAACCGAGAGCCTAAAGTCGAAGGAGCTTAGACCTGGCGGCTGGTAACACCTAAACCAAAATCAAAACTTATTACTATCCATTACTCCTTATCATAACTTACACATTTATCCCAAAGCCTGTCTCTCATAATCAATGAAATCCTAATCCCACCTCAACGAAGTTCTCACAAACACAAAATACATTCATCAAACCACATGATGTACTAAACTAAGGAAAAATCAACATTCTCATGTTAATATCATATCTCTAGAAGAGCCAACTTCATTTCAAACGGTGCTTTGAAATTAAGGCAATAATGCATGCATAAATATAAACTCTTTTAAGCATGGTCATATAACCATATACACTTATAAGACAACATACAACACGTTGAACTAGACAACAACATGAAAAAGTAGTAAAATGGTTTAGAACCCCTCCTTTAGAGTACCAAACCTTAAACCAAATCATACAAAATTTATCTATGATTCAGACATATCAAATGATAAGAATAATAAATTATAGCTCAAATCATTTACCCTAACTTTAAAATTAAATCCTCAAAGTTAGGCATGTCCCTTACTGTTCACTGTTTGTCCCAACAGCATATACTTAAATTATAAAATACAAATGGGCTACCATTTCACATCCAATCATCATTCAATTTTACAAGGAAATTCCTCTGAATGTCTAGTAAATATTATATCAATTTCAGAGTCAAAGTATAAAACCATAATTTACTAAAAATCATACAATACAGCGTACCCAAATCTGTCCTGACAGAATTTCATGCAATTTAGAAATTAAACCATTATTTTTATATTGATCCAAATGATGTGAGACCACTTCCATTACAACCATATGTGTCTTAGATTTCATAGAAAATAACCCTAGCATCAAAATTCACTGCATACAATTTAATACTTAATTTATCGCGCATAAACACAGAATCTGTCACAGAGGCAGTTTTGAAACATTTTCTTGTAAATTCACAAACAATTATCAAATGATGGTATTTTCATATGGGGATTTTTATACACTCATTAGACATGTTAAAAAACACTTGTATACAGTCATTTAACCATTTTATAGCAAAATTAAATACAATAAAAATCCCAACAATAACATCAATAGTACTCATCCTAACTTTTTCTTACTTCCTTAATCATATACCATCATTAATTAGTAAAAACCCTAATCTACCTTCAACAATTCACCAACATAGTTTCAAAGCTTCTTAAAACAGCATATATATATATATATATATATAATTACAAGTTTATGATTCCCTAATTTCACAAACCACAAATACCATTACTAAAATTCTTTAAAGAAATCATGGATTCTAAGATGAGAGTAGCTAGCCCTTACCAAGTTTCTTGTTCTTGAGGGGAATTAAAGGTAGAATCACTCTTGCATGAAAAGATTCCCCTTTCCTAGTGGCTGGACCTGAAAGTATGAGAGGTAGAGAGCTTGAGAGAGTTTTCTTTCTTTTGGTTTAGGGCCCGTGGAAATGAAAGGGAGAGTGTTCTTGACTATTCTAGTTGCTTTGAAAGAGTAGAAAGAAGAAATAAGATGAGCCTTATCTTTCTTTTAATGTGTGGACCTGTGGGTTTGACAAAAGGGACTTAAGAGAGTTCCTAGCTCTTTCCTTAAGAGAAAAGAGAGTAAAGTTGAGGTGAGAAATTCAGATTTGCTTGGACCCGTGGGAATAGAGAGGTAAAGAGTTTCTTGGAAGCTCTAGTTACATTCAAAGTCAAAGAAGAAGCTAGGTGGAACTTGCTCATTGCATGGCTAAGTCTTGGTCTTTGGGGTTTGTCATCATGCATGAAACTTTGGCATTATGTGTGTTGAATTTCCATTGGTTGCATGAGTGGGTAGAATTTCCACTATAACAACTCATGCATCACACCTAGTTAAAACATCAACTATGTATCTAATAACTTAAACCACTTAATATAATTTTGCACATGCTAAGTATATATTTATAATACAAATAGTTATTTCAATTATTTATAATCTTTACAATTCTTATTTAATGGCATTATATAATAATATGCTTATTAAATATTCTTCTATTAATTATAAAAAGAAAGTGGCTTAAAATAATAATTAACTATTAAAACACATAGTTTAATTATAAAGTTGGGTTGGGGTGTTACATTCCTCCTTAAAAAATTTCGTCCTCGAAAATTATAACCGTAAATATCTTTGTATTACAACAATGTGAAATGATAAGTTGAGAAAATCACAAAACATAGTAGAATCACATGTCAATTCATTTGTATACATTACAACTCTTTATCTCATTACAAAATTTCCTTAAGTTATGATACATGCTTTCAACAATTTTTATGCCCAGTTAAAAGATACAACACTATATACACATGCAGACAAGTACTAAGAGCACATATCACATAATATATATTCAATCTAAGAATACAATTAAGAAATTCTTTCACACACTGATCAGAATTTATATTATCAATACTTATAATGTCAAAATAACCAGTGGATTTGATAAGAAAAGATCTTAATTATGGCAAATGGATATTAAAAACCATTCACTTGTCAAAATTTTAGTAACTTGGGCAACACACAATATTTCAAGAAGTACAATAGAATGAATCAATCAGATATGGTCAATTCTACAAACTCAAAGAATTTCTTAGAAAGCATCCATTTAGCATATATCTCTCCTTTATAAAAAAAATGTTATATAACATTATACATTATCGACAACCAAAAACTTATCAAAATTCACTTTGACAACATTTTTTTTTTCAAAATAAACTTTATCAAATAATATCATCATAAGTGATATTGTGTTATACTAAAAATTTTCGTTGTCAATAACTTGTTTAACCACACGCGAGCTCAACAGCAGTTAACAAATTACTTGACCAAGGAATAGGCAAAATAATCATTTTATGTCACCCCACATAAGGTTAGTTGGCAAATGACTTAGCAGATCACACGTGGCCAGCGGTATTCAACTAATTCAGTCCATTCCAACATTAGGAAGGCTGACTAAAATAAAATAATATATACAAATTTTCAAAACATTTAATAACTCACTCTCAAAAACTTCCTTCTTTCTTAAAAATTTTAATAAGCAATTCCAAGTAAACATTATAATCATTGTTTTACATTTTTAACAAAAATCAAAATGGATCATGCATCATTGAAGTATAAACATATTATCACCACACTATAGTTTACTTGAGGTATCTCATAAGTTCACTTGTACTAAAAAGAGAGAGGGCATGTTTATTGTGTTCATAATAATCATAGCTTACCAAAACCCTAGTTATTCTTGAACCCTAACCCTTCTTTCTAAAACTCCCTTAATCTGCAAATTATCCTAACCCCAAGAGTACCACAAGCACTCATAGATAGATTTTTCAACCTGCCCAAAGCCACTGTCAGCATGATTATCAGGGTGGCCACAATTCATGCATACTACCAAAATTATTTAAAGCCAGAAGAATCATATTAAAATAATAAAGAATAAAGAAAAGACAAAGGAGATAAGTACATCTTTAGATAGCACTAGCAGCCAGCAAACAAAATAATCTACAACCTTATTTTCCCTCATTTCACTATTCAAACAATATTACAATTTGTAATGAGAAACTTTGTCTCAACTCTACATGAAAACTCAAAAATGTAGTACCTCAATTGACACATGCAATTGTTATACAAGAACAGATGCATGTTTTTCAAGCACAAATTTTTTTTCTCTAAATATACTATGAATATATGTATACTTTCTAGGGTCCTGGGCCAATTTCTTAGTATATGTCCACCATGCACATCTAAAGTAAACTAGTTAAAAATTAATGCTTTATGAATAATGCCAAAAAACGCTATTATAAAAATAGCTTTGTCAAGGACTGGACATGTAATGGAGAAAAACAATGCAAGGAAAAAGAAAGAATAAATAAATAAAAACTTTACAAATTCAAGTCCATTTAAAAACTGAATAACCCTAAGACATCAATTTTGAATCATAGACTACCAACAGCGGTTATTGTATATCATACTTGAACAAGCCAAAACACTCATTCTGACAGAATCATGTGTCATACAATTGCTTAAACCTTCCAACACCTCAGAAATGTCTATTGCACTGAATTTACTAAGTTAATAGCAATTGTAGTAAACAAAATCTCTGGTGAAAAAGAATTCCTCGACTAAAGGTGTAACAAACTTGCTCTACCATGTATTTTTCCCTTTTTGAATGTCACAGTAATACAAAGAGTCAGATCACCAAATAATAGAAAAGACTAAAGTACTGTAGTTTTTTTTAACGGTTCTAAGATTTGGCTTCCATTTTCTTTTTCTTTTCTTTTTTTCTAGTCAAATAGAGAAGGCAACCACAATTTATCTCTTCAAAGAAATACAGAATATATCAAACCTAGAGTTAACCTACAGTGATTCCATAGTACTCTAACAAAGATTATTCCAGAGGTTTCTATGGAACAAAAATGATGAAAGTGATCTTCTTTGACCTGTATGAAACAAGACAGACCACAGAACACCAATGTAGCAAGCGTCATACTTTTGGGTTGAAGTATGTGCACACGACAGTCAAGAACTGTGGGGGCTCTGTCGTTACAAATGGTATCAGAGCCGAGGTCGGCTCTCCTCTTGAAGGTGTGGTAGGGTAAGGGGATCTAAGCCTAAAAGTTCTGATCCCACATCGCAAAGTGAGCAACCAAAGCAAAGGTTCATAAGTGATAGGCAACCCCTAACGTGTGCACAAGTTTTTACCCCAGAAACTTGTGAAAACTTGGGGACGTAAGCCTGGGTTGAAGTATGTGTACACGGCAGTCGGGAACTGTGGGGGCTCTATCGTTACAGCGTAGGTTCACTAGAATCAAAGTGAACATTGACATTGACCAGCCTTTGCTACCTAGGGTATTTCTTCCATGACCGAACCTGGATGATCTTTGGATAAGTTTGAAATATGAGAAGATCTCCCAAGTTTGCTATATCTGTGGTATCATCGGACACGATGAAAAAGAATGTGGCAGAGACTCGTACAAGCTCCAAAACCCCTTCGGTGTCCAATTTGAAGCCACCGGATCTTGGCTTAGGCCGGAAAATGACCATACCCCGATCGATGTGTACGATAAGCCAACGCAGAGATAGATGGATGAGGACACATTGAATTAGGATGCATCTGACTCATCCACGCCCGAATACGTCCAAGAAATTCCCTCTGAGTACCCTCCACAAGGACACTTGGTAGTGGAAGAGTGCTCACACCAAGAGCTATTCACAAAGCACTCCCTTAAAGGACAAATGGGAGTGGAACAGTGCCCTCACGCTGCTGGCACCATTACACCTTCTCAGATGCCTTCAAACCCAGACACATCACCAAGGACTATACCCTTCACTCAAGGTCTGTCTCTATCCCCCCTTGCAACCCCCGAGCCCACCCCATTACTTGCTCAGAATAAGTTTACCACCTAAATCCAAAGCCCACTAAAATTCCCACCTTCTCCTTTGTGTGGGCTAAAAAGCCTAAACCACCAACCCCAATTGTCATCTAACGTCTCTGCCCAAGAAAAAAGCCCACCCACTCCTAGCCCTGATATAAATCATTACTCTTCCCATTCACCAAATCATTCTCCTACCCTACCTCTTATCCTATCCTCTGTCTCAACCCTCTCCACCGAAAACACTCACCAACCCACCTATGTCTCTCTGCAATCACCTACCCCCCCCCCCCACTGTCAAGAGAAAAATCACAGATGAAGAGCTCCTATCCTTTACCAAAAGACTCAAACACACCCTAAATACTCCTGAACTGGTATTCCACAACCCTATCACATCAACCCTCATTCCCCATTCCAAGATTCAGTGTTTCATCGAAGAAGAAAGTAATAAACCCCAGCTACCTTTCATCCCCAAGGTGCATGGAGAACCACTGAAAGGGAAAGCACGGAACCAAAATTGTATTTTTAGTGATGCATCTGTTTCTCATTTGGGCAACTCGAACAATCTTCCTAATTTTACGGCTGAGGTGGCGAGCCTTACCATGCCCCCACTGTCGCCATGAGGGCCTTTTCTTGGAACTGTCCAGGCATCTGCAACGCCTCGACAGTCCGAGCCTTAAAGGCTCAAATAAGAGGCGAAATGCCCGATATCATTTTCCTTTGTGAAACTAAAGCAATTGATAGCAGGATGAAAGTTGTTATGGAGAAGTTAAGGTTTTTGAATAGATTTGTGATTGATGCAAAAGGAATTGCTGGTGGCCTGACCATGATATGGAAGTCTAACCGCATCATCAAAGTCTTGGAGTACAATAAAAACCTCATTGCCATCAAAGTCTCTGACTCGATGAGTGATTGGGTATTAGTGGGTTTCTATGGCCCTTCTTATGCTCCTAAAAAAGCTAAAGCTTGGATGAACCTATCGGCATTTTTGGAATCTGTTCAATGACCATAGGTATGCTTTGGAGATTTCAATTATACTTTGAGCCAAGAAGACAAGAGAGGAGGTAGTACTAGTGCCCTTTCTGCAACTAATCAGCTAAGAGAGTTTATGTTTGATTTCAGTGTCGTTGATCTGGGGTTCTCAGGAAATAAATTTACATGGGCAAAAGGTAAGTGGGGTAGCACAGCAGTAAAAATGAGACTGGATAGAGGTATAGCTAGCATTGCCTGGAGATTAGCCTTCCCATAGGCCAGTATCTCACACCTCGACGCTTTCTGCTCTAATCACACCCCACTCATTCTTGATACATGTCCTAAGGAGACATTCGCCCATAGACCCTTTCAGTTTGAAGCGAAGTGGATCTGCGACCACAGATGCTACTCTGTCATTGATAGTGCCTGGAATGAGGATGTCAGGGGGTCACATTTCACAAAGTTGTGCAAAAAGCAAGAGGCAACCCGCAAAGCCCTCCACAAGTGAAACAAGGAAGTGTTTGGTCTTTGCCAAAATAGAATCAATTCACTCATTCACAAGATTTCTGAGATTCAAAGAGCTGAGCCATCGAACTGGAATGGCAATATTGAGGAAATGCTCCAAGCTGAGTTGAGAGAATGGTTGCTGCGTAGCGAGGTCTTGTGGTGCCAGAAGTCCAGAGAACTTTGGCTAAAGGAGGGGGATAAGAATACAAACTTTTTCCATCTCTCTACAATTATCAGGAGGCGCTAGAACAACATTGATGCCATCAGAGGGGACGATGGAATCTGGATCACAAACAATTGCCCAATCAGACAATACTTACAGGAGAAGTTCAAGAATCTCTTCACTACCAAGGATGTTAATTTCCTAGCCCAGCTAGAGGACTTGATTTTGATAGTCATCTCAGAAGAGGAGAACATAGCTTTATGCAGGACTCCCACCCCTGAGGAGATCAAATCAACCTTGTTTCACATGCCGGAGCTTAAGGCACCAAGGCCTGATGGTTTCCATGTTACTTTCTACAAAAGCTACTGGCCTATTGTGGGGGAGGATGTAATTGCAGCAGTCACTTCCTTCTTCATTGACGGATCAATGCCAAAAGAGGTAAACAACTC
Organism: Quercus ilex subsp. ballota; assembly: GCA_032727855.1. NCBI lineage: Eukaryota > Viridiplantae > Streptophyta > Magnoliopsida > Fagales > Fagaceae > Quercus > Quercus ilex. Next base: position 2,005,908 of record CM064914.1, on the reverse strand, counting down.
ACTCATCATCCTTATTCAAAAGGTATCCATCCTCTTTCAACAATTATAGGCCTATTAGTTTATGTAACGTCATTTATAAGATTATTTCCAAGTTATTGGTGATCAGAATTAGGCATATCCTCCCGAGGTTCATCTCCCCATCCCAATTAGCCTTTATCCCAGGCCGTTGGATTGTAGAGAACCAAGTAATTGTCCAAGAATTGATCCACAGTTTCAAAACTAGGAAGATAAAATCTGGACAGATGGCAATTAAATTAGATCTTCAAAAGACATACGATTGAGTAAATTAGGATTTCCTTCAGGTTGTTCTCAGTAAAATGGGCTTTAATAGAACATTCATTGGGTGGATTATGTCATGTGTCTCGACGATTTCCTTTGAGGTGCTTGTCAATGGGGGCAAATCGAACCAGTTTAAGCCCACTAAAGGCTTAGACAAGGTGAGCCTCTATCGCCCTACCTTTTCATCATTAGGTAGGAAGTTCTATCTAGGCTCATTGTGAAAAAGTTAGAACAAAAAAATATTAATGGAGTTAAAGCTAGTGTCTGTGCACCACCTGTACCCATGTGATGTACACGGACGACATCCTCCTTTTCTCCAAAGCAACGAGAAGTAACGCCACTGCCTTTATGAACTGCATCCAAAAGTACTATAGTTGGTCTGGCCAGAGCCTCAACAATATGAAATCTGGGGTTTTCTTCTCTAATCAAACAGATCGGAACAAGCGGAGAGCGATAAAGCATGTTTTACAAATACAAAGCCTAAAGAAGGACGCTATTTATTTAGGGTCCCCTCTTTTCCTAACTAAAGCCCGAACTAAAGATTTCAGATATCTTGTTGAAAGGGTTGAGTCAAAACTAGTGGGGTGGAGAAGTAAAAGTCTGTCTTGGGTAGGTAGGTCAACCTTGATAAACTCCGTCGTACAAGCCATCCCTAATTATGCAATGTCTGCATTCAATGTCCCCAATAGCATTTGCAACAAGCTGGACTCACTCTCTTGCAGATTTTGGTGGAAGTCGAAGAAACCAGAAGGGAAATTCCTAGCCCTCACAGCATGGGATAATCTTTGTAAACCAAAATGCAAAGGAGGCTTGGGGTTTAAAAGTGCAAAAATGATGAACAATGTATTGGGATTAGTGCCCTTAAATCCTATTGTATGATGCTATATATGATATTATTTATGACATTATGTATGACATGATGTATGACTTAATATTGTGATTAATAAAGTTATTTTATTATCATCTAAAATAATGGTAACATGAATATTCGGACATTATCATATAGTCCATGAGATGCATAGTATGTGATTTAGTCATAGAAGATATAAATCACAAGTTCTTTGTAAACTCAGAATTTGGTTCGTAGTCTGTGATGAAATTGGACATTTCATCTGTGAAGACTATAACATATCAACTAAAATGATTTGTCTTGATCATGGAAATGGTGACTTATAGTTGATATGTTGATATGTTTTAAAAGTTAAGACATATTGAACTGGACCGCTGTGAGATTTATTATTCTCCTAACGACTGTCAATTGAATAATAAATCTCACGACTTATATTTACATGAACTCTTAACTCTGAGAGAATAATGGACCTGATCATGAAGTGTAGGTTGCTTTGATATATCAGGATTGAGATCTAAAGTAGCGGTCAAAACCTCAGTATGTTGGGCAGCCACATTTAATGTTGATGGAATATATATTCTCAAGATGGAATTCATAGTCTCTTAACGGAGATATAAAATATTCCCTTGAGATAAATTTAATGGGTTTGTTGTTCAGAGAGTTGGGCCTAACCACTTTAGTAAGACTAAAGTATATATTTATGAAATTGGATTTCATAAATATATGATAAATAACATTAAAGAATTAAATCGGGTACTCAATGATTAAGATGTAATTCATAAAGTGGAAGTCTATATTCATAACTTTATATTACTACGAATATTTTATGAAAGGGTTGCATGTACAATAAAGTCTTGGGATATAATTTATTAATAAGACTTAAAGTGCAACTATATTTATATAGTGGTATTAAATATAGTTAATGGTAACTTTGGACTTGTCAAGAGTTGATAGAAAAGCCCAAGGCCCATTGGAGTTAGAGTCTTATTTGTTCCCTTTTAGTCCCACTCCAAGCCACACACTAAAACCCAATTGGAAATGCCCAAAAGGCTAGCCCAATTAGATAATCAGTTATGTAGAGAGAAACATACAGAATTTTATGTACAATGAATGAAATTGAATGTATGTGAGGAAAAGAAACTCTTTGATTCTCTCTAGAACACACACACATAATTGATTGAGATACCACACTTCTTGGGCATCAAGTGGAATTGGAGTGAAGATTAAAAGTATTCCCAAGTGCTTCTGATTTTCAGTTTTGAATTTCACCATACCAAGGTACACTCTCTTGATCATATATTCTGAAATTTACATAGCACATGTTATCAATTGCGAATGAAGTAGATTCGTTAAATTTTTCTGCTGTGCATGTTATTTTCCATCACAATGCTCTCCTAGCAAAACTTGCATGGTTAGTTGCATCTAAAAGAGACAGACTTTACATCTCAATCTTAAGAGCTAAATATAAGGTGAGGGATGATTGGCTTAGAAGAGAACCTCTCAAAGTGGCCTCACCAGTGTGGAGAGCCATAGAAGGAGTCAAAGATATTATTGTTAAAGGGGTGTGTTATCTCATTGGAGACAGTTCTTCTATTAACGTCTAGCTCGCCCCTTGGGTACCTTGGATTCAAGGTTTCATCCCAAAGCCTACACAAACTGCCTTTGTTGAAACTCCTATCATGGTGTCCATGCTTATAGATAGAACGCTCACTGCTGGAATGAGAGCCAAGTATGCTATCTTTTTTAGGCCGAATATGCAAAAGCTATACTATCCATCCCACTAGCTGCTAGTCGTCAAGAAGACAAGCTAATTTGGGTGCCTAATACAAAAGGAGAGTTTACTTCCAAATCAGCATATAAGATTTCTAATCCGCACCCCAATCAAAGCTCCTTGAGTGATCAGATGTGGAAAAAGATTTGGAAAATCAAGGTGCCAAAGAGAGTCAAAATGCTGCTTTGGAGAATTGTTAGGCCAAAGAGTTGAGCTTGATAGCTAAGAGTGTGTATTGTGTCAAGATGGCCAAGAAACTATCAACCATCTTTTCTTTCATTGCCCTATGGCTAGAGCGATTTGGTTTTCTGCTTGCTTGGGTTTGAGAGCTTATAACCATAACATCAGAAGCAATACGGATATCATAAAGCTGATCCTGAACCCTCCTAATCCCTCTACTTCTGACATTGATGAAGAGCTCATCTCCTCAACTATGGCCTTCATTATAGACGAGTTATGGTACCTGAGGAATCAAGTAAACTTCCAAGATGGCACTATTGATACTCAATTATCCTGTAACCGTATCTGTCAAAGGGCTTTGGAATTCTCAAATTTAGCTGATGAAGAGCATCCCACCCAGTTGCCACACCCCATTTCATGGTCACCCCCCCCCCCCCCTCCCCCAGAAGGCTTCATAAAGCTCAATGTTGACGCAGCAATTGGCAACACCTTAACTGCGCTTGCAGTGGTAGCAAGAGATCATACAGGTACTCCAATTAAAACATGGATCAAACTGTACTACAGTTGCCTCCCAACCCAAGCTGAAGCTGCAACAGTGTTTTGGGTCGTTAATCTTGCTTTAGCTGAAGGGTGGACGAAGGTCGTGTTTGAAGGTGATGCGAAAGATTGTTTTGATGCTCTATTAGCTCATGGTCTCCAGCCTAATTGGGTCATTAGAAACTTTGTTTGTGATATTCTTGCTTTAAGTAGGTCCTTTTTTTCTGTTTCCTTTGTTTGGGTTAGTAGAGTCTGTAATTCTGCAGCCCACAATGCTGCCAAGTTAGCTCTTAGGACCCCCTGCTTTATGTTTTTCCTTAAGGATAGTCTACCATTGGAGTTACTCGAGGTTTGTAAGGCAGACTTCCTCCCTGTTTCGCACTTTTTTAATGAAGTTCTATTGAAGGTTAGCAAAACAAATATATATATATAAGTTCAAAAAAAAAAAAAAAAAAAAAAAAAAAAAAACAACTAAACAAGTGACAAAGAAAGCATAAGAGCACATGGGAAAGGAAATCTTGGTCATGGTTAGAGTAGCATATATTATTATTAATCCAAGCAAGATATGCGCTGCAATGCTGTGTGGCTTGTAAAGAAAATAATAGAGAATGTAACTATGCCAATAAAAGTGCAAGACTGCAAGGAAAAGAAAGAAAATGAGTTCGATAAGATATTTGAAGATAATATAAATTGTCGGCCTAAAGACAGTTGATTGATATTTCTTCAATCTCTATAGTCGTCTATACAGCTAACCTAATGCATGAACATATAATTTTTTAAAGCTTTATACACCTGTCTTGGTCAATTGCCTCCGAAAAAATGAACTTGTGTTAAGAATTTGTGTTAGAATCTCATACACTCATATGTATAGCGATCATGCATGTCTCGTTAGAATAATAACAGTTAAATGATTAAATTAATATTGTACGTTTTTATGATAATTGGTAATTTATATTGTGTATCATTTGGCTTCCCTTTGAGCATGGAGAATGATTCCAATTTATGCCCTAGGTTAGGCGTACACATGCTAAATAGGTATTGTGGGGGGTAAAACCCCAACCTTATATATTGGGCCTGGGGCCCTATTTGAAGATTACTGTTCATCCGAAAAGAAGAAAGTTGTTAAGAAGGAGTCCATGTGAAAGAAATATACCTAGAAATGAATGAGGAGTATAGTCCAAAGAGATCGCCAATGGTCCGAAGAGCTCATTCTCCTCGGACACAAAGAGCCTTGGTCAAGCAGATACCTGGGAGGTTCGGTTAATCTTTCTAACGACTTCAATGATAAGGATAGGCTTCAGGCACGCATGGAGGTGATAGGAACAGAAAAATATCTAAAAGACATGCTGTAACCACCACATTAAATGCACTGCAGCTACTTTTCTGGCCGCATTAATGTAGAAAAGACCCCTGAACAGTATAATCACAACTACCGCCACTACCAGAGAGCTAAAGAAGATACCTAATGGGATATGCACTCAAGTGGGTGCTTAGATGAAGGGCAAGTGGATGATGAAGATGATGGGAGAGGATGCTATATAAAGAGGAGAGACCTCTGATAAAGTGGGATCGAAAAAAAAACAAAGAGAAAAGAAAGAATAATTTTACTGTAGCATTAAGAGTTGTAATCACCTTTCATTCAATAATATGCCTCTTTGGACATCCATTTGTTGAGTTTTTCAAGTGTGTTTTTATGTTAGTTCACCCTAAATACCATAATTAACTCTTGTCTAATTCACGTTCAGCCCGGCTCTTTCATCCACTCTCTACAAATTCATTGTTTTGGGTTCATTGAGCTCATAATCCATACCTTTTAGGCTTGGATTGCAAAAATTGACCCTATAATTGGCACCGTTTGTGGGGAGAGCTCGTGCAGGAGTAAAAACAACAGTTGATAATGGCCGAACCAGGACAACAACCAACAGAATCAAGGGCATTCCAACACGTAGACCCTTTTCTTAATTTGGAGCGGAGACAAGATCGTGAAGATAGCGTGCACACTGCGCATACTGGTTGAAACCAGCCACATGGTGGAAGTCATGTGTCTCATGCAGAGGAGAACCAAAATTTGCAACTAGAAATTGAAAAGCTAAAAAGGGAGTTGCGCCATGCAAAGAGGAAACGGATTTCTTCGTACTCTGATGAAGATTCCGATGACGAACAAGACGTCACTTACAAGCAAAAATCTCGAACACCAGTTAGTGAATCCTTTTCCTACGAAGAAGAGTATCATCATAAGAGGCAACTTCGAAGCCCATCACGCGAAGGTGTAGGGAACGATGCTATGAGCAGGGCTTTGAATCAGATCTCTAGGTCACCTTTTACACGTAGGATCGAAGAAGCGAGACCTCCTCAACGTTTCAACCAGCCAACGTTCACCATCTATAATGGTAAAACGGACCCCGTGGAACATGTGAGCCACTTTAATCAAAAGATGGCTGTCTACTCCAGAGACGAAGCCCTGATGTGCAAGGTCTTCCCTTCCAGTCTTAGACCGGTAGTGATGAGGTGGTTTGACAGCCTGGAAGAAAACTCCATCAATTCCTTCAAGGAGCTCACTCAAGCATTTGGTTCCCGTTTTGTCACATGCCGAAGAGTGGCCAGGCCCTTGTCTTCGCTGCTATCCTTGAGCATGCAGGAGGGTGAGACTTTGAAGGTATATTCAGATAGGTACTGGGAGATGTTTAATGATATTGAGGGAAACTTTGATGGAATAGCCCTCAGCACGTTCAAGCTAGGCCTCCCTACTGACCATGGTTTAAGGACATCCTTATCTGGTAAACCGGTTACTAACATGCGTCAGCTCATGGACCGCATTAAAAAGTACAAAAGAGTTTAAGAAGATCAGCAGCAAGAGAAGGGAAAGGACAAGGTTATCCCCCAGGAGAGGAGGGATTTCAGGTCAGACCGTTACAATAACAGTAAACCACGGAGAGATTTCGCTAGGCAATCAGGATCAACTAATCCTCAAGCAGTCAACACCGTGTTCAAAGAGCCAGTGCACCAAGTTTTGGAAAAGATCAAAAACAAGCCATTCTTCAGGTGGCCAAATAAGATGGTGGGAAACCCTGAGAGGCGTAATCATAATCTTTACTGCCAGTACCATCAAGACCATGGACATACCACAGAGGATTGCAAGAGCCTGTGGGATCATTTGGATCAATTGGTCAGTGAAGGTAAATTGAGACACCTCTTGCACTACTCCAGTGGCCGAGGAGGGCAGATGAGTTCAGGGCCCCAAAGAAATGACCCTTCAAAGCTGCCATTGGGAACTATTAACGTCGTCTTCGCTGCACCAGGAAGAACAGGATCCTGGCCATCAAAGGTCATGTCGGTAGTTCGGTCACCCGCAGGGGATTTCGTCCAAGGTCCGAAGAGAGCTAAGTTAAGTGCTCAGCTGGTTATAGTGTTCTCGGATGAGGATAAGACTAGGACCATCCAACCCCATGATGATGCTTTAGTGATCACCCTCAGAATCGGAGGGTATGATGTTAAGAGGGTAATGGTGGACCAGGGTAGCGTGGTAGAAATAATGTATCCAGATCTCTACAAGGGGCTAGACCTGAAACCTCAAGACTTAACACCATACAATTCCCCCCTGGTGAGTTTTGAAGGAAGGGTAGTCACCCCGAAAGGCCAGATACGATTACCTGTGCAGACCGACTCAGAGGTGGTAGAGGTAGATTTCATAGTTGTAGACGTGTATTCGCCCTATACGGCAATTGTAGCCAGACCTTGGCTTCATACACTAAGAGCTGTTTCCTCTACTTTGCATCAAAAAGTTAAGTATCCATCTGGGGGACAAGTTTGTGAGATCCGATGAGATCAGTCTGCAGCCAGACAGTGCTTAGTGGTTGCCATCCAACACGAGCCTGAAACCGAGTCCTTGTCCAAGGCCGAGAGGGGTTTATAGCAGTTAAAATCTCGGGTATTGCCCGTCGAAGATACAGACGAGAGCGCTAAGTGCGAAGATTTGACAAAAGTTATCATCGGAGACAATCTAGAAAAATTCTTTCAAGTTGGATCTCAGTTACCTCTGCAGGAGAAGGAGGAGTTAGTAGAATTCCTAAAAAGAAACCTTGACGTATTCGCCTGGAACGCTTACTAAACCCCAAGGGTAGATCTAGAATTCATATGTCACCATCTGAAGGTCAACCCACTGATTACCCCCAAGAAGCAGCCTCCTCGGCGGCCATCCAAGGAACATGCTGACGTAGTAAGAGAAGAAGTAGCAAAACTCAAACAAGCTGGAGCTATTAAAGAGGTTTTGTATCCTAAGTGGCTGGCAAATACTGTAGTGGTGAAGAAAAAGAGCGGGAAATGGCAAGTATGCGTGGACTTCACTGATTTAAATAAGGCTTGCCCTAAAGATCCATTCCCTATGCCAAAAATTGATCAACGGTGGATGCCACTGTCGGCCACCCTCGGATGAGCTTCCTGGACGTTTTTCAAGGTTACCACCAGATACCATTAACCCTGAATGACTAGGAGAAGACTGCTTTTGTTACCCCTATTGGCAACTACCACTATAAGGTGTTGTGGCCTTTCAGCAGCTTAAAGATTATCTAGCTCGGCCGTCAGTCATATCCAGTCCTGAGCCAGATGAAGTCTTGTTTGCCTACATTGCTGTAGCTCCTTACGCTGTGAGCTTGGGGCTGATACGAACAGATTGTGGTGTGCAAAGTCCAGTTTATTACGTAAGTAAGTCACTGCAGGAAGCCGAGATCCGTTATTTGCCACTGGAGAAGGCTATCCTAGCAGTGGTGCTTGGTACACGAAAGTTGCCTCATTATTTCCAAGCCCATACAGTCATTGTTCTCAATGTTGGAAACTGGGTTCCCAACATTGAGAACTAGTTCATTCAGTCTGACCGGCAACAATGAGCAACTAGAGAAGAGTTTGGACCTGATTGATGAAAGGAGGGAAAATACAATAGTCTAACTGGCACATTACCAACAAAAGCTCAGGTAGGACTATGATGCCAACGTAAGGCTAAGGCCTCTAGAACCTGGTGATTTGGTGTTGAGGAAAGTTGTCGGCACCACAAAGAACCCAGCTTGGGGAAAGTTAGGACCCAATTGAGAAGGGCCATATCGTATTACTTCAGGGGCTGGCATTGGGGCGTATTTCCTAGAAGACCTGGATAGTCATGTAATACCATGCCCTTGGAATGTAAATAACCTCAAAATGTACTATTATTAATCGAATCTTTTCTTCAGTGAATTTGCCAACTCGTTCACGGTTCTCTTAAGTGTTTAAACCTAAATCCAATCATGCCTGTAGTCCTCGGACCAGATGATTTGGGTTAGTGAACACTCGTTCACGGTTCTCTTAAGTGTTTAAACTTAAATCCAATCATGCCTGTAGTCCTCAGACCAGATGATTTGGGTTAGTTAACACTCGTTCACGGTTCTCTTAAGTGTTTAAACTTAAATCCAATCATGCCTGTAGTCCTCGAACCAGATGATCTGGGTTAGTTAACACCTGTTCACGGTTCTCTTAAGTGTTTAAACTTAAATTCAATCATGCCTGTAGTCCTCAGACCAGATGATTTGGTTTAGTTAACACTCGTTCACAGCTCTCTTAAGTGTTTAAACTTAAATCCAATCATGCCTATAGTCCTCGGACCAAATGATTTGGGTTAGTTAACACTCGTTCACGGCTCTCTTAAGTGTTTAAACTTAAATCCAATCATGCCTGTAGTCCTCGGACCAGATGATTTGGGTTAGTTAACACTCGTTCACGGCTCTCTTAAATGTTTAAACTTAAATCCAATCATGCCTATAGTCCTCGGACCAGATGATTTGGGTTAGTTAACACTCGTTCACGGCTCTCTTAAGTATTTAAACTTAAATCCAATCATGCATGTAGTCCTCGGACCAGATGATTTGGGTTAGTTAACACTCGTTCACGGTTCTCTTAAGTGTTTAAACTTAAATCCAATCATGCATGTAGTCCTCGGACCAGATGATTTGGGTTAGTTAACACTCGTTCACGGTTCTCTTAAGTGTTTAAACTTAAATCCAATCATGCCTGTAGTCCTCGGACCAGATGATTTGGGTTAGTTAACACTCGTTCACGGTTCTCTTAAGTGTTTAAACTTAAATCCAATCATACCTGTAGTCCTCGGACCAGATGATTTAGGTTAGTTAACACTCGTTCACGGTTCTCTTAAGTGTTTAAACTTAAATCCAATCATACTTGTAGTCCTCGAACCAGATGATTTGGGTTAGTTAACACTCGTTCACGGTTCTCTTAAGTGTTTAAACTTAAATTCAATCGTGCACTTGTTCACAGTTCTCTTAAGTGTTTAAACTTAAATTCAATCATGCCTGTAGTCCTCGGACCAGATGATTTGGGTTAGTTAACACTCATTCACGGTTCTCTTAAGTGTTTAAACTTAAATCCAATCATGCCTGTAGTTCTCGGACCAGATGATTTGGGTTAGTTAACACTCGTTCACGGTTCTCTTAAGTGTTTAAACTTAAATCCAATCATGCCTTTCACGGTTCTCTTAAGTGTTTAAACTTAAATCCAATCATGCCTGTAGTCCTCGGACCAGATGATTTGGGTTAGTTAACACTTGTTCACGGTTCTCTTAAGTGTTTAAACTTAAATCCAATCATGCCTGTAGTCCTCGGACCAGATGATTTGGGTTAGTTAACACTCACCTACAGCTCTCCTAAGTTCTAAACTTAAATCCGTTTATGCCTGAAGTCCTCGGACCTGATGATATGGGTTAGTTATCACTTCTTCACAGTTCTTATGAGTTTTAAACTTAAATCTAGTCATGCCTGTGGTCCTCGGACTAAGTGGTTCGGGCAAGGGTTAGTCAACACCTCCATACAGTTATTATTATTAAGGTTTAACATTAAAATGAGTCATGCCTAAAATTCTCGAATGTATTTAAATTAACTCTAACTTATGATAGGCCTCCTTAGTAATGTTCTGTTCAAAACCAAGGAGTAATAACATTCTATGTGGATGTTCGAAAAGACCTGTGAAACTTCCATATCACTTGTTGCATTCATTGCTTGTCAGTAATTCTTATACAAACTGTTCTTTTCAGTATTAATTATGGTTATTTACATCATCAGCATGAAATGGTGGTTAAGGTTACCTACATCACCGTAATTACAAAGTGTAGATATTTGCAGCAATAATAAGTTATAAGACATGCAGCAAAGACACCAGAAATAAAAGGGAAACGGTTCCATTGATTAAAAGAAAATAGTTTACAATTCCTTACATAAAAGAAAAACTAATACAAATACAAGATTAAAAAAAAATAAAAAATAAAAAAAAACTCCTAAGTGTCTAAGCCTTCGTTTGAGGGGCCAAAGGGTCAGCAGCCTGACTGGATTGAGCTGCAGCAGCAGCATCTAGGGCTTGGTCCTGAGACTCTAAAAGGGTTTTCTTCTTCCCCAAGTCTTTGCCGTTATCTTGGGGAGCCTCAGCTGGCTGGCTCTGTTCACCAGGCTTCCCTGATACCTTGGGATCCTCAACTGGTTTGCCCTGATCCCCAGGCTGGCTAGACACCTTGAAGGCCCCAAGGTTGGTAGGAGGGACTTGGCCGATCAAGGATTGCTCCGAAGCCTCTGGGAGTTGTGTGGGAGGAGAGGGATCAGACCCTGGGAGTTCTCGAATATCAGGGTCGTAGTATATACTCCCAGGTAGCCTCAAGTCAGATTCCGCAGAGACTCCAGCAGCATCCAGCACCTTTCCCCAAATCACGTCGCAGTACTCTCGGCTGATTGCAGCAAACTGCTCAGTAAGGTTAGCTTGGGTCTCCTCCACCCCAAGCGTATATGTCGTTTGCCTTTCGGCTTCCATTGCCTCCTTGGCCAATTGGGCATTTTTCTCAGCCAGTTTAGCAGCTTCTTTGGCTTTTTGAAGCTCAACACGAAGATTTTGGACCAACTCTCTCTCTGTTGCCAAGTTAATCTCCGCCAGGTTTAGTTGCTTACACTGCTCTTCGACCTGCTTCTCAGTAGTTTTAAGCCCAGCGTCAAGGCTGTTCTTCTGGTTGGTCATGTCTTTTAACTACTCAGACAGGTGAGCATATTCCTCCTTCAGGCTACCCAGAGTTTTTTCTGCCTCATACCGAGAGTGGGCCTCTGCTTGGGCTTCAATGTGGGACTTCTTGTTCCACTCCTCGGCCACATAAATCTGCTGAGTAATCTACATAACAAAAATTTCAATATAGAGCAAAGGAAAGGGGCAAGTAAAAAAGATCAGCACCTTAATTAAGCGGATCAGTACACTTACCATTGCCAAATCCCTCTTAAGGGATAGGAAGAGCTCGTATTGGTTAAAACGCCTATAAGACTCCATGTCCTTTGGAAGGAGAAGTGGCTGCTCCAAGGCCTCAGCAACAAGACCTACCTTCCCCCCATTGTAATTTCTTAAGGAGGTCTCCCAGGGGATTGGAGCACCATACAATTTTAGCCTTGGAGACCAATTGCGAGATCCTCGGCGCACATCAGCCACGAGGGCTTCATCTCGGCTCTCTGTAGACGAAGCCCTCTTGTTCTAGTGATCTTTAACTACCTTCTGTTGTTTGGTCCCTTTTGGAGGCGCTACCTCCCTCCCTTTATCGTCAGCAAGGGGTCTCTTCTTCTTCGGATTTGGCAACTGCTTAGTGCTGAGATCCAGAAGAACCTGAGGAGGTGGTGGAAGAAGACTCACGGCTAGTTGGGACGTACTAGTCCCTTTGAGCTCAGCTTTTTTTCCCCTATTCTTCATCAAGTCCCTTAGACTTGCCATGTCCTCTTCTTCTTCCAAAGAGTCCTCAAGAAGAGCAGTTATCAGAACAGGAGGGTGGACACCAGACTGCCTATCGATTTCCTCCTCGGCGTCCGAAACTTGTATCACCTGAACCCCTCCTGAAACTTCTCCTTCAAACTTGAACCTATCAATCTGCTCGTCGAGCGAGGGGGTTGAAGAAGCAATTCTTTCACCTGCTTCTACTGGTCCGAGGGGAACCTGCTGAATTGGCTAGAGGAGCAATGGTACACCCTGTGGATTAGGATGTGGCACGGGCGCAAGATCAAATGAAGCTAGAAAATCCTTCTGAGCAACGTCTATGCGGTTGAGGTGATAGTCTCCCTGTCTTATCGCGTTGTCGACCGGCTGGAAATCCTTCGGTTTTGCTGTGTACCCAAGAATAAGTGGAACCGACCGGAGTTGCCCGTCTTCACTTACAAAAATTTCTGATCGTAGTAAATAATTGAGGGCGGCAACGTTTGTGAGGCTGAGCCGAGAAGAAACGTGGTCTTTATCTGTTAATATCACAACAGAACTTAGTCAGAAACTTGAAAATAGTGGTGCAAAGAAAGAACAAAATTGTTAAAAAACGTAGATCCTAAATCTACTGTTAGTAAACCTAAATCTAGGATATCCTACCTGGCTCTCCTGGTTTGGTTGGGCAATGAAGACCGTCATGCCACGCGCCCGAGACTATCACATAGTCGTCTTTCATCCCTTTGTTAGATTTGGAAAGGCAGGAGACGAGCCTAACAACGTCGAATCGGGATTTAAGATAATATCCCGCCCCTTTCTAGCTATGACACTCATACATGTGTATCACATCGAGTTAGGTGAGTCCCAATCCTAGATGACGGTTCAAATCATCAACTGCCCCTAAGATCCTAAAGACGTTGGGCGCACATTGTTCAGGGCTAAGCCTATGGTTTCGGAGGTAATTACTGGTAATGGGACCCATAGGGATAGTCATCCCCCCTTCTAGAAAGGCGATGATGGGGATTACCACTTCTCCCTCTTTCCGATCTGTTAGAATTTTTTCTGGAGGACAATACCTCAAACCCACATTTTGAGGTATGCGATATGTCACCCTAAACTCCTCTATCTGGGCGGGGCTATCCACCATATATTGAAATCTACCCATCTCCACTAACTGGAAAGAAGAAAATACTAAACGTGGCGACTCAGGAGTGACTATTCGAAAGCTGAGGAAGCTGGCCGAAGAGAAGACGGAAGGTTTGAGTAGAGAAGAACTTACACAAACTAAATCGGAGAATGATCCTCGAACTCGCAGAAATATTCTTAGACTCTGGGAAAAACTAGGATTGATGTTTGGAAGAGCTTGGTAGATTCGAGTGCTTGAGTTCACTGGGTAATCTGAGAATTTGCAAAGTGAAGAAGAAATAACCTCCTCTGAAGCTTTATATATGGGGACAAATGAAAAGGCAGGAGTTATCCCACCCAAATTCTGAGGAAGAACCACGTCCGTTGGATCAATAGTCCATTGTTGGATACCAGAGACAAAACGCTGCCTGGAGTAATTAATAGCGCTTTGGGAATACTGAAACGACAGTAGCAATGATAAAGCGCCTGCCTCTATGCCCACACACGTGTAAGTCCAGATACTTGTGTGTTTTGGGTTCTTATTTCGTGACAAATCAAAATCCTATTTTTTCTCCTTGGATGCGAGGGAAAAATTAAAATTTTGAGGGGCTATTGTGGGGGGTAAAAGCCCAACCTTATATATTGGGCCTGGGGCCCTATTTGAAGATTACTGTTCATCCGAAGAGAAGAAAGTTGTTAAGAAGGAGTCCATGTGAAAGAAATATACCTAGAAATGAATGAGGAGTATAGTCTGAAGAAATCGCCAGTGGTCCGAAGAGCTCATTCTCCTCGAATACAAAGAGCCTTAGTCAAGCAGATACTTGAGAGGTTCGGTTAATCTTTCTAACGACTTCAATGATAAAGATAGGCTTCAGGCACGCATGGAGGTGATAGGAACGGAAAAATATCTAGAAGACAAGCTGCAACCACCACATTAAATGCACTGTAACTACTTTTTTGGCCACATTAATGTGAAGAAAACCCTGAACATTATAATCACAACTACCGCCACTCCCAGAGAGCTAAAGAAGATATATGATGGGACATGCACTCAAGTGGGTGCTTAGATAAAAGACAAGAGGACGATGAAGATGATGAGAGAGGATGCTATATAAAGAGGAGAGACCTCTGATAAAGTGGGATCGGAAAAAAAACAAAGAGAAAAGAGAGAATAATTTTACTATAGCACTAAGAGTTGTAATCACCTTTCATTCAATAATATGCCTCTTCGGACATCCATTTGTTGAGTTTTTCAAGTGTGTTTTTATGTTAGTTTACCCTAAATACCATAATTAACTCTTGTCTAATTCACGTTCAGCCCAGCTCTTTTACCCACTCTCTACAAATTCATTATTTTGGGTTCATTGGGCTCATAATCCATACCTTTTGGGCTTGGGCTGCAAAAATTGACCCTACAGGTATCATCTCCTAATCCAATCCTCAAGAGTCATGGTCCAATTTATCAAGTCCATCTCTACATGACATTGCATGGTGTAAGAGTCTAGATAATTAGGAAAATTGTGAAAATACTGCTTAAATAAGTTTCAAATTGTCAAAGATAACTTCTTATAATAAAATGTCCTACCCAGCTCAAAAGCCTAGCAATTAATACAATATTGTGTTAATATGAGTTTCAATTAACTCAACTGGTAAAGTCTCAAAACTTTATATATATATATATAAAAAAAAAAATTGTGTTAATATTATAAAATATAGGTCCATATTATTAGACACAATCTAATGAATCAATTGTTACAATTGACGTTGATGGAACAATAAAGCTACAGCACAACAAAAGTAAGGCTAGAAGCATAACACTAACATTTGCTAAATGAACTGCTTGCATCAATCACTGTGACTGTGAGATGGGTCATTGGTCATTTTGGGACATGGATCACTCTAAATATTGACACCAAATCTTTCCAATATTTTTATTATCTTCTTTCTGTGTTAACTCTTGAATTTTTATTTTATTTTTTATTTATAGAGTTTCAACTTATAGTGTATATTTTTTTATGATTGTACTATTTATTATCAAATTAAGATACCAATCGATTTTTAGTGTAGACGGAAATTAAACTTCAGATCTTTTATTCAACCATTAAAGATTTTACCATTTGAGCTAACTAGAACCCACAATTATCTCTTAAAATTGATTCCAATGCCAGCACAAAAACCATAATTAGAATGGCCCATCACATTTCCTAGCAGGCTACATATCTAAGCCTAATGGATTAAAGGGGTTAGGTTATTTTCACTCTTCACTTATGAAAATCAAAAGGCCGTAGAGGGATTTCCTAAGTAGGAAGAAGAAAAAAGAAAGGAGCATATCAAACCATAGACGGTGTCTTATTAGGGCTCAGGGGCTGTGGAAAGAAAATTGAAATCAGCCCAATTAAGAAAATGCGGGCTACCGCAACGGGTTTAGCCTGTAGCATCAAATGGACCTCAAGGTGACAAAGTTTGGGCCTCTTGAACTACTTTTCTTTGTTAATTAATTTCTAGGAGAAAAGTAAATGCAGTGTTGCAGGAGTGGGGTAAGATCCCCTCCCGTTTAAAATCCTCCATTTTTCCCTTGTTTTGTCTAGATGAGTGACATGTGGCCAACAACACATCCAAAGGTTAAAAAACACCCACCTCAACTATGAATTTTCTCTTTGTTTTTTGATCTTTCTTTATTTCTTTCTGTCTCTCTCTACCCCTTTCTCTAAGTTTTTGCTCCTCTCTCTCCAACATAGTCACAGTCGCATGAGAATCAAAAGCTCAAAAATCATAACTTGCCAGAGAATAAAGGAAAAAGCAGACAATAGATGAGGAAATCCCATCAGGCCATCACCAAGTCCTTTTGCTCTATTCCTTTCAATGACTCTGGTGGCCTTAGAATCAACTTAAAAAGCTCAAGAACTCAGACCCTTTTTGGTACAAGCCATGGCTTCCTCCTTTGGGTCTTGCCTTGAAGAGAGCGTGAAGAAGAAAGAGGCTGAGAACCCAGTTGTTTATTCCAAAACTTGGTGCTCGTGGGTTCAGATCTTTCTCATTTGATATTTTGCCATTAGATTTTCTTTGATTCTGTAGTGTTTGATGTTAATTGTTATGTTTTAGTTTGTGGGTTTTGTTTGGTTTTGGGAAATATATAATGGGTATTCATCAAAACAAAAACAAAAACAAAAACTGAAATGAGTTTGTGGTGAAGGTACTCTTGAGGTGCAAGCGTTGTTCAAAAGACGTGTGTGTAGAGAGACGGAAAGGAAGAGAGTAGGAAAGACCCAAAAACAAAGAGAAAATTCATAGTTGAGGTGGGTGTTTTTTAACCTTTGGATGTGTGGTTTGCCACATGTCACTCATCTAGACAAAAAAGAGAAAAATGGAGGATTTTAAACGGGAGGGGATCTTACCCCACTGCTGCAACACCGCATTTACTTTTCTCCTAGAAATTAATTAACAAAGAAAAGTAGTTCAAGAGGCCCAAACTTTGTCACCTTGAGGTCCATTTGATACTACAGGCCAACCCGCAGGAGTGTATCCCAACCCACCTCAAAAGACCTATTATTATTTTTATCATAACTCCGTTAATTATATAATTACCCTTTATTAAATCCTATTATGAAATGGACACAAAATTTTAATCCTATTATATCTATTAAAAAAAATAATAATTGAATAAAAAACTATTTTTATTAAATCTAAAATTAGCTAAACTAGAGTTAACCCAACCCAAAACAATTTGTACAATGTTAAATTGAGAGTTTCTTAAGACTGACTCAAAAAATACCGATTGTAATGAAACTTGACTATAATTATTGAGTAATACTATAAACATAAACTATTTTAATTCATTTTTATAGACTGTTGTTGTGGCCAATTTCTTACTGATTCTCATTTGGATCTACCATTAACATCACTTTTTTGTTTATTAATAACCACTCGCTATATCAATAGTTTGTAAAAAAATTTGTGTCTCTAGCATTTTTCATAATTATTTGTTGGACACACTAGGATACTTGTATTTCTAAGTCAACAGATTTAGTTTGTATGTTTTTTTCCCAAAAAGAAAAAAGAAAAATTGTATGCTATGACTTACAAGTTATTCTCTTTCCGCTTCTTTAAAAAAAAAAAAAAAAAAAAAAAAAAAAGAGTTATTCTTTTTCCATTTTGATAAAGTCCATCTTCACAGTCCCAATATTTATAGATAGTGTAAAATTTGAGAAAGCTATTCAAATAATATGAATGATTTCCTGATAATTAAAAAAAAGAAAAAGAAAAAAAAAGGGATGCTTTCAAGTTATGTGAAATATAAAATCTTCACATTTTACTAAGGATTGCTAATGCTAAGATTACATATGAAGATTTTCAAAATTGTAACAATTTGAAACAATCTTTATATTCCTTCGTACAACTTTGTATTTTTTTTATTATAAATATTTAGGTAATTTTTTTTTTTAAAATTGTTACCTTACTACCTATTTCATAAATGTATTCAGGTATATGTTTTAAAGAGTTGTTACTAAAATATTTAAGCTATTAATAATTTGAATATATATATATATATATATATACACACACAATTTATAAGAGAATTCTCTTTTTTGAATTGGACTTTTATGTGATTCAGAAATGTCTTTTAAACCTTATGTTTAACATAAAAAACTTGAGAAAAATTCGGTAAAAATATATTTCAAACTTCACTTAAAATGCATATAAAATAAGATATTCTCCTATTAATTTATGTCTTCAAAACAAACTTATTCAAAATTAAAAAAAAAAATTATGACACTAAAAAAAAAAAATCTCATTGCCTACTTGTGATGAGGCTAATATATATATTCAAATTATATTTTACCTTATATATTTTATATTTAACATAATTTAGTAAAAAAGGTAATTACTCTTTCTTTTCTTAATTCCAACTAGATTGGATGGATAGCTCATTTTCAAATATTTTATTCTGTTTTTTTCAAAACTATATGCATCTCGTTCCCTACTCTCTTTTATCAACCAAGCAATAAGTTCACTTTAAAAAATAGAAAAAAGACATTGTTCTTGAAAAACTATACAAGAAATTAGCTGGCTTAAACCCTATACGGCTAAAACCTCCCAGTCTACCACCATCATGTTATTTCCAGTGATCGTGAGCTGAGAGCAATTGTGATCAATAAGCCCTCAATCAACTCAACTGTCATAGAAGAGAAGATGGGATTGGGAGAGGCAAAGAGAGTAGTAACTAACAAGAAATTGAAGGGATTGGGGGAGATGGCTTTCGCCGTCGGCGGCGGCCCCGTCAACTGGTTCCCCGGCCACATGGCCGCCGCCACGCGCGCCATCAGAGACCGCCTCAAACTCGCCGACCTCGTCGTCGAAGTCCGCGACGCTCGCATTCCTTTCTCCTCCGCCAGCCACCACCTCCAACCCCAACTCTCCTCCAAACGACGCGTCGTTGCTCTCAACAAGAAAGACTTGGCCAACCCTAACATCATGCCCAAATGGATTCGTTACTTCGATTCCTGCTCCACCAACCAGGATTGCGTCGCCATTAATGCCCATAGCAAGACCTCTGTTAACAAGGTTAGTTCACTGTTACTTATTACTGAATACTGACTAGGTAACGAGCACGGACACCTTCCAAACGTGGCCGACACGCCGGGATACTCCGCATGCGTGTCCTCTTCGTTTTGTGTGTTTTGGGTTAAAATTCAATAGGCAAATTTAGTCTCCCTCAATTTGTAAAAATATGGTCATTTTATGATTTTTATCAATATCTCTGTTAGCAAATGATGCAATTTATTCAAAATATTCTGTGTCATTTAATATATCTTATTGTTTGATGAGTATTAGTTTTAAAAAAAATGTTTAAACGGCTTAAGAAGGACTGGATTGACTCATTTTGACAAATTGAGGTACTAAATTGACAATTTTTAAATGTTAAGGACTAATTTGACAATTGAAGTAAATGTCAAGAGACTAAATTGAATTTTTGTAAAAATATTAATTGGATTTTAGATAGTTATTATATTTTTTTAAAACTTAAAATAAACATAAAAAATATGCCTATTAGATGAAGATATGTATCTATGTTAATTAATTAATTATTTGTTGTATCAATTGTGTCCTAAATTTTTAAGAATTATGATGTTGTGTGTGTTAATGTCAGTGTCCTTGACTCATTATTTATGCTTCTTAGATAGTGCTAGTAACTTGGCCTCTCTCTTGTCTTATCATGGTTCATGTACCGAAAGCTTCTTGAGCTTGTGGAGTTCAAGCTGAGGGAAGTGATTTCAAGGGAACCTACTCTACTTGTTTTGGTGGTTGGTGTTCCTAATGTTGGCAAGTCGGCTTTAATTAATTCGATCCATCAAATTGCATCGTCTCGATTTCCTGGTAAGTTGTTACTATGTTTTTGCTAGATTGTGGTTGGATGTCATTGTCTTGAAATGGGACTGTGGTGAAGGTTATTAAATTATTTTAACAATAACAGCTTCGGTTTTCTTTCATAGTGCAGGAGAAGATGAAGCGAGCTACAGTTGGCCCATTGCCTGGAGTTACTCAAGATATTGCTGGATACAAGGTCAACTGATTCTGTGTTTTATGGTTTATATACCTTTGAAAGTAATAAGAGACTGAAATTTTAGCTTCATGTGTTTTTCATACTTGTTAACATTCAATAATTAAGACTAGATGTTTGGGATTGGATCCTGATATTGATAATGTTGGTAGGAAGATGTAGGTTTGGTTGTGAATTGTTTGATTGACCATTATCGCTTTATATTTAAATGAGGTTCTTGCTTTTATGAGCAACAGACTGTTTGCAAGGAAGTTATTTATGACTCATGTTATATTATTTGACCACAGGTAAAGTGCAGGGGCTATACTATGAGTCTATGACTTGGATCATATTTTTGGCCCATTCGATTGGTTGTCTACCCCCCCCCCCCCCCCCCCCCCCACACACACACACACAAACCCATCCTCTGATTTGGTAGCTTTCTACTATTTTATTCATTTATTGTTTTACTTCTGATTTTCTTTTAAGCTGGTAAGTTTTGGTAGGTTTATATGTATAGTGGAATAAACTATTAGGCTTAGGTCTCTGGTTTAATTATCAAAAGTTTGTAATAACTAAATCAGTTGCATATGCCTTACTTAAAGACATGTTTTGAAAATCAGGTCAAATCATCAAGCATTTGGCTTAAATCTCACTGTTTTCTTCTATATACTGCTACTATTCTCCTTCCATTTATATCTTTTGCTGAATATTTCTGTTCGAACATCTTTGAAACCCCCCACCCAACACACACACAAAGACACAAAAACCCCATCCTTTGATTTGCTAGCTTGCTTATTATTTTATTTGTTTTATTGTTTTACTGTTGATTTTCTTTTTAAGCTAGTATGTTTCAGACTTTCAATAGGTTAATATTTATAGTGGAATAAACTATTAGGCTTAGGTCTCTGGTTTAATTATCAAAAGTTTGTAACAACTAAATCAGTTGCATACGCCTTATTTAAAGAAATGTTTTGAACATCAGGCCAAATCATCAAGCATTTGGCTTAAATCTTAATGTTTTCTTCTATCTACTGCTACCTTTCTCCTTCTATTGTATATCTTTTGCTGAATACTTTTGTTTAAACATTTTTGTATGTTTAGTTGTTGACATAAATTTTTTAACTGCAGATTGCACATCAGCCTAGCATATATGTCCTAGACACTCCAGGTGTATTGGTTCCAAGTATCCCCGACATAGAGACAGGACTGAAGCTAGCTCTTACAGGTATCATCCTCTTGCAAATAATTTTTCTTAAGTTTCTTATGAGATCTCTGGATCAGCTTAAGTAATTTTGGGTGAGGCCTAAAGTTTTATGCCTAAAGTTGTGTTGGTTTAATCCTTCTTTTGACCTCCAACCAACACAGGTTGCCCAAATTGCCGCTTGTAAAATTTTCAACCTTGGTGTCTTGAATTTTATCCTTATTTTTTCTTTTACTATTGCTCTTTTTTTTTTTTTTGGGTTTTGTGTGCGGGGTAGGGTGGGGGAAGGAGGAGGGGGGGTGTGGGGCTGGTATTGGTTCAGGTCAACATAAAATTACTATTGCCACATTGTATTGCTTGTTCTATTAAATAAAGCTTACCAATTTCTTAAATTCACATGAAGGGTCTGTGAAAGATTCAGTGGTAGGTGAGGAGCGTATTGCACAATACTTGCTGGCGGTTTTAAATACTCGGGGGACCCCCCTTCATTGGAAGCACTTGAACAACAGGAGACTGGAAGGGATTCGGTATGATTCTAAGGAAAAACATGAGTATAACCTTAAAGATCTTCGGCCAAAAAGGAGGAAGCCGCCAAATGACTCTGATATGTTTTACGTTGAGGTAATATAGGATGGTTCTCATTTACTCAATTTATGTAGGATGGCCTAAGTATTTTTAAACTTTTTGTCATTGGGACAACATAGATCCGAATGAACTTCATGATAAGTCTTGTCGTAGGATTATTACATGGGTATTGATATCATCTTCATTCTCCTGAATGGATGGCAAATGATTAGCATAAGAAACTAGTTTTGGGACAGTTAGTTTTCTTGTCATGAATGAATTAAGTTTTGATAACATATTTTCTGGTCATGAATGATTTACAGAGAGCTTTTAGTTTTGATAAAATGTTTTGCTTGTTGGTTATGGACATTCGTGTAGAACATCATGAAGTTATTCTAATGTGCTTAGTTTATGAAGTGGTTTTTCATGACCAAGCAAGATAATGTAAATCTAGAAATGTTGGTAAATGCTAGACAGAGTAAATGAACTATCATTTTAAATATGGCATGCTTAATTTGAAACAGATGATCAGCAATTCAGAGAAAAATTATCTTTATTTATTTATTTAGCTTCAGTTGATGGCTTTTTAAGAAAGATGAGAAGCTTTTTTTATTTTCGGTGACTGTAATGTTCTTTTGTTAATACTTAAAAAAAGAAGAAGAATTGTTGAAAGAGTGAATGACAATAATTTATGGTAGGGATAAATAAGCAAACAACAAAAGGGTAGTATATTGGTATTTGATTAGAAGTAGATAAGAGAAAACTTACAAGGAACCCTATAGACAATACATAAATTGAGGAAGAGTAAATTCACATGTTTTGCAATATCATTGAGAAAGATTGTGTTGCTCGAGGTCGATATTTTGATTTTAATGAGAAGATTTGAAAAGAATAAATGGGATTAGTGGTAAGAGATAGGAGAACAAACATTTGTCACTACATGGAATCAAAAGCTGCCAAGCTTTTCCAAATATAGATATATATATATATATACACACACACACTCTAGCTCTTTTTCAAGTTTCTTTTTATGCCATTTGTAGTTCTTATTGTTGTAGCTTAGATTGGGTCTCCATATAACCTGTGAATATCTTGTTTTATTTGGTCATTTCTGAATTTCTTGTTCTTTATGTTTTCCCTTTCAGGATCTTGTCACAGAAGTCCAATGTGCTTTGTATTTAACTCTGTTAGAATTCACCGGTAATGTAGAAGATGAGAGTGACTTGGAGGGTCTTATAGAGCAGCAGTTTGTAGCATTGCAGAAGGCATTTAAGATACCTCATAAGGCCTCAGAAGCTCGTTTGATGGTATCAAAAAAGCTTCTTACTTTATTTAGGGCAGGTAAACTTGGTCCATTCATCCTTGATGATGTCCCTGATGCAAATACCGTGTCTTGACTTGTTAGTCACTTCTTTTTTTTTGGTGTACCATTACGATTGTATATGCAGGTCTTTTATTTTTCCTCCTCTTTTCCCTCCTACTTTGTTGTGTTAATGTCTCAAATTTACTCAAGTTGTATTACAAAGCTAACAGATGCTTGCATGTGTTGGTGAGTTCTTGTCAATTCTTAATGAAAAATCTGCATTCCAAATGCTAATGATGCTCCGTTTTGGACACACTAGATGATAGCAATCTTTTTATTTTTATTTTTTATGGGATTATAGCTATCTTTGTGTCCAAAATTAGTAGTTAGGACTCAATAAAACTAATTACAAATTGCTGCTTAGATTGATAAGCGTTTTTTCAATTCCAGGTATTAAAAAAAAAACTTAAAAACAAAAAAAAAAAAATTGGTTGGCTCTAAAAATTCCATTACATAGTCTGTCTGGTTGGGTGTAAAAGGGAGAGGATGGAAAATGAGAGACTTCCCTTGATTGGTGTGGTGGAAAATGAGAGACTTCCCTTTTTTTTTTTATTACAATCTTTTCTTTCATCTTTTGAGTAAAAAGAGTATAATAGTAGGGTTTTATTTCAGCATGGTCACTAATTATTCTAGTGAGTAGCAAGTAGTTGATTCGAAAAAATTCAAAGCTGAATCTAATTTAGAAAATGATTAAAATTCATGAGAGGAGACCAAAGTTCAATGGTCCTTTACTTGTATGATGTAGAGCAAAGTTGATCAATATGAGTTAAAAAAATTGAAGGCATTATTCAACAATACTGTTTGGAAATGGTTGTTGCGTTTGAGGATTGGATTTTTTTTGGGTGTGTGTGTGATTTGTGGAGCTCTGGGTTTGAATTATGATTAAGTTAGCTTCCCTAGGATTTCGTTTTTGGGCAAGATGACAGGGACCTTATCAAGGTTTTTTTTTTATATATCTTTACTCTTCACTAGTGTTCCTAGAATATTTACTTTATTAATTATTCTTTTTATTTTTATTTTTTATGCCAAGGACCTTTGCATTGTTCGAAATTGAGTAACACATTTCAACCCAAAGTTGGATTGATTGCATAATTTGCCTTAGAAATAAATAAATAAAATTGCGTAACATTTGCCTTAGAAAAAAGTTGGATTGATTGCATAATTTCTATTATTACTAAATACATTTTTTATTAAAAAAAATTGTGTAACATTTGCATCAGTTTATGCAAAAATTCATGTTTATTTTAGTATAAGAATTTTTTTTTTTTTTTAATTTCACACCCATTTTTCAAAAACACTTACATCATATTATCTATTATACTATACATTTTATTTTATTTAAATAATCACTATTCATTCTTTATTTATTATTATCTTCGTAAAGAAATGGAGAAAAAAAAAAAAAGAGAGGAATTTGATGAGATAAGAGGTGAGAGAAAAAAAATTAAAAATAATAATATACAAATCTACAGTGTGTATATTTACAAGTTTACTGTAGTAACTTTGTAGGGTATAAACTTGATGAAATGTTTATGTATCTCTACAAAAGTTCACATTAACATTATCATTCTCATGCCACCTACCATTACTATAGTTGCTAATCGTTGCCACCTACCATATATGTTGTATGGAAAATTTTATGCTACAAATAATCTCTTGAAATAGAAATAGGTAATAGGGGGAAAAGTACTACAATCCACTAACAAAAATTTACTATTTTTTGTGCAATTTAACATTTGTTGTGCTTCTTTGAAAAAAATACTAAAAAAGAAGGGGAAGAGTTAATGAATTCTTTAAAGGTAATGGTTTATGAAATATTTTTACAAACTTTTTTATTAGAAAAGATAAAAGCAAATAAGTTTTTTTTTTTATATTTTCCAAAAAAATGGTATTAAGATTTTCCTAAAATGATTTATTAACAAATGTCTTAAAGACACCTATTAACTAAATCAAAAAAGAAACACTAGAAAAGAGATCATAAATCATGCTTCATTAAATGGAGGTTTACTTTAAGCCTAACCTTTTGAGCTTCAAATGAGCTGAACAGAGGATTGTAAACAAGTAGATTCAAGTATTAAAAGTTAAGACTTGTGAATTTAATTTTATTTCAAATACAAGACAAGCTCGAGCTCATCGCCAAATTAGATTATAAGTTTAAGTTTGGTTCATTTACTTGTTGAGCAAGTTTGAGCTTATTCACGAATTACATGATTTTTTTTTTTACCTACATTAAGTTAGAACCACGACTAAAATGTTTTACCCCTTCACAAATCTATAAATTTTTACTACAAATAGATTGTTTATGCCATGAATAAACTACAAATAATGATTTTTCATCATATGAACCAGTTTACAACTTTATGCAATCCAATTTCAAATCTATATAAATATACTTTTAGACAAGCATACATATAAATATGTAGTTTTATATATAATTAATTCAAGCCCTTGCCCTTATCTTCACTGGCTAGTCCACGAATACATAATTTTGTTTGAGCTTAACTCATTTTATAAAAATAATAAAACTTAAGTATTCATTAAAATTCCCAATTAAATTCAATCACAATTGTGTTGAATTTAATTGTCTTAGGAAAATTAAGTGCTATATATGTATGCTTTATTTAATTAAGAAGCCTAATTTAACGCATCTAAACTATTCGGCCTAAATTTTGCCCCCACTAACAAATATGACAGCAGACAGAGAACCTGCCAATGCCCTAAATACGTTGGGTAAAAAAGGTCCAAAAACACCCTTAACAACAATGCCATATGCTTTCTTCACATTTAGCCCACCGCTATACATCCAGGCATCCTACCATCATAAACATCCAGGTAAAATCGTGAATATATAAACCTTAGAATCTTGATCTCATAACCAGTTACCTGGTCCTAAATATACGCATGCCACAACTGGGTCATTCCAAAAGAACAAACCACACAAATGAACAAACAAATCACGAAAGACAACCATTTACAAATAAAATAAAAGAAAGATCTTGAAAGAAAACCAATCCCAGTCCAGATATAAATTACCATGTAAATTGCATAAATCGTGAACCAAACAGAACTGAATCACAAAATGTTATTCATCTGAAAAATATAACTAAGGCTATGAATTGTTCACAATGAAAAAACTGCATATGAGATTAAGAACACAAGGTGTATTATGGCCCAGCACGGTCGCTCAATTTCTTACCAGGTTATAATGGCATCACCACTACCAGGACCAAAACTAAAACAATCATGCCATATATGAAGGGGAATATATTGTTTATCATTGAATCGTACAATAGCTACATACAACAAAGTAACAAGATGACCTACTCATTTGCACGCCTAGACTAAAGGAACATGAATTCTCATTTAACCCCAAAGGAACACCCCACCCCTCCCCAACAACTTCCAAAAACATTTTTTTTTCCTCTCCTTTTCCCTGTTTTCTTCCTTTATTTCCTCCAGCCAAATGAAAAAAGGGCAAAATAAATGGCCAACCCCCCCTAGAATAATTGAGATAATTAAACACTTGTTCGATAGCTGAAGCAATATCTTCATTGATGAGGGTCTGCCGAGCTCACAACAGAAAACACCTTTCAGAACATTCTATCATCTCAAAAATGTAAATCCTGACCAATTTAGTCACAATCATGTTAGCACAGTGATAATACTTCACAAAAACCTGCAGGACCTGCTTGTGTTTTGCAGAATCTCAACAGACGAATCTATAAGGTGGGGGTACTTTGCGTGCAGTCATGTGATCAAGCAACTGTCAATGAAAAAATAAAAATGTACAAATCACAGACTGCCAAGTGGCAAGAAAATGCTTGAGACCTTGTTTGTGCTTAAGCTGCAAGGCCAGTGAAGAAGTCAAAAAATGCCCACACATTCCATATCCCACTTCATGACCAAAACAAAAGGCAGTACAAGCTAAAAGATTCCCAGATATGAATAGATGCATCAACACATGGCTAGGAAACATCAAGAAATTAATGTTTTATTCTAGTACTCCAAGAAATTCTTCAACAATCAATGTTAAGCTAAACTTTTAAAGCCCCAAATGTCTAACTAGAACCTCATTCAATGCAAAACCTACAGATATATAGAACAGACTTCCTATTTCAATTTCTAACATCGGAATCAGAAAATGCTGGACCCCACCCCTGCCTAAACAAGCAAAATGATTATAAGCTCAACATAGAAATTTTCTTTTGACAAAAATTTCCCCTTCTCATCTCTTACAAACAAGACAACAATTTCAAGGTAGAAAACATTCTCTAGACTTCCACAGCCATGGATAGGAAAAAAAAATAATATTTCTCTTGCCTCACAATAGCTAACAAACAGCAACCCTCATGGTGTAAAAAAGTTAGGTTCCTTTCCAAGCCCAACATGAGGGCCAGCTCCACAGGATAATTCTAGAATTATCTGACACACGGGTGAGGGCATTTGCTATGTTCTTGGAGGAACAGTCTCATCTAAAGTGAATAAGTCAAAAAGGCTAATCAGCCTATAAAAGGAGAAACTGCAATTGTATTAACTGTTGCTTTAGCAGTACAGAAGATGCAAGACACATTGCAAAGAGCAAAAGGGAATAACTGGATAAGTCAAAAGTTATAAACAAATCATGCTCATAGAGAATGACAAGAGCATCAGTCCCTGGTAATTTGTTCAATTAGAAATTTGTTGTCAAGAAAAGCACAGTCCAGATAACAAGAAATATACAGTTAAGTTATAGCTCATACAAAACAAGTGATGCATACATAAAAGAATCTATGTACCAGCTATTAGTGTAGCTGTTATCATCATTCAATACTAAGGACAAGACAGAAAACTTTAGGTCCATTCTACTTCTAGCTATTATTATTATTAGTATTAGAATTTGGAGTTCTCTTACATACAAAAGAAAAGATTTTCCAAGAACATCAAAGTAATTTCCTCTTTTTTCCTTGGGGGGGGGGGGGGGGGGGGGGGGGGGGTGATGTTTCTGTCACACAAAAACACAAACTTTAGAAGTATGAAAAAGAACTCTCAGTTGCCAATTAGTTCTAGCTCAAATGACTTAAGAATGGGGTGGAGGGTGACAACTTGTGTTCAGTCTTCAGAATCCATTGTGTGAATTTGTTAATTATCAATTAAAAAAAAAAGTCAGTTAACCTAAAAAAGACAAATGAGAAAACAAACTACTTTCCAAAAAAACATTTTTACTTTATTGAACAGAAGGTGGAGTATTATAGAAGACACACAACATATTCCACCTTTCTTAATCTCATGGCACAAAAATTATTCAATAGCTTACATGTCTACAGCCACAAATATACACAGCCTAACCCTAGAGAAAGATTATCTCACACTATTAACATCAACAAAAGACAAGTAGCTTGAACACTACTGTTCCATTCAATATGTAACCAATTTACCATAACAAACCATATACTCTTATTTCAGAGCTTGCAAGGAATATAGTTGTAAACTGACGTTATCATTAAGATTTGTTGTTAGAATTTTCAATTTATTTAGTTAGAAGAATAATTTGGGGATCATCTAAACATGTAAACCAAATAACCAATTTCTAAGAAAATAAAGCATAATCTGTTAAAAATCGTGACCATCTAAGGAGTTGTGTTACAAACTTTGTTTGCTATATACATGTATATTGAGTACCAAAAAATTTTTTAAGAAGCCCATATTATGCAAGGCATTGCCAAGCAAAGAGCATATATGTGATAGCAAAAGCAACCAAGGCATCTACAATTATTGTTTAATAGGTGTGCATGAAAACTGGAAAATATCAACACAAATGGATTCTAGACTATTACACATGAATCAGAACAAGTGGGATCACAAGTGCCCCTTAAGAAGTGAACTGATTGTAAGCACTATCAAACACACATATAACATGCAAAATGAAAATTTAAAACCTGCCAATGTATGGTGGACCTTTATGCTCTTCTAGGGCCTAACTTGCAAATGTTTTATGACTAAAATATGCAATAATAACTTCATTGAAATCATTGCTTTGAGCACTTTCTGAAATCAGTGCCAATCAAATGATGGACATAATCAAATTATGGCCAAAATCTTGAATTACAAAGTACTTACCTTATAACCCTGCCTCCTTTGGAAACACTAAGAGGTGCCAACCAATTGAGCTATAGGGCTATTGGATACTATTTAGAAATATTAAGTTCACACTGAGTCCATAAACATGTAAAACACCTTTAGGTATCCCATGGATGGGAATAAAGCTGTTTACGTGCAATATGCACACACAATCACTTGCAAGACTCTATTCCTAATTCCAAAGTAGGAGATGTGCATTTAAAATTATCCGGATTGCCTTTTGTAACCACATGATGAATTTAAAAGAGTTTATGCCGTAAAATTCTTTTTACATTCTTTTTTTATCATTCTGAAAATATATTCCATAACTTGTTAACTTCCGTTGGTAAATGTCACCTCTTCCTAATCAAAGTAAACCTTACTTCTAGAACACTTAGGAGCTGATATCTGGGGGAAAATTGTACAAACCAATTGTTTTGCTAATGGAAAAGATTTGGCTCCAACCACCAAAAGAAAGATGCCATGCGGCTTGTTATGTGCATTGCACATGATTCACTTGGTTAGTTGGGTTAAGTGAGTCATGTGCAGTGCACATGACAAGTATAAATGGCATCTTCCTATTGGTGGTTGGAGCCAAACTCTGTCCTCTGCTAATGCTCTTCTTAACATTTTTCTTTAATTTCTACTCATCAGAAAACAATGCTTCAATCAAACTATTCACAGGCTTGACTGACATTTCATCCATACCATACACCATACCATTATAACGACTTCAACTAAAAACAAAAAATGCCACTAATTTTATAATTTTGTAACTTAATAAATCAAGTCAAACCCTTCAAAAATTTCAAACCCTGCACAATCGGTCAATTTAACAGTTAATGGAGGAAATATGCAGACTGCCAAAATCTAATATCTTTAATAGCCACACAAGTCTGAATTCTTTTACCTGCCACATAAGAACTTAAAGAAGACATCAAAAGACATTGCATACGCTTAGAAGCATAATGAATATAAGAACAAAGTAATAAGCAAGGTACTTCTTCCACCTACCCCAAAATACCTTAAATAATAAGGCATATTTACCTTCTTTACAGTATGGAAAAGGGCGTGCAAGAGACAGCTTCAGCACCATGGCATTAGGATAGCTAAAAATCCTCAAAATAAAAATGGTCATTATGATCAAAACTAAAAACAAGTTAGGAAAAGCAATCAACAAAAGTTAGCAACCCAAAAAGGTCGAATGAGATGTAACATAAAACGTCAGTAACATAATATTGGAAAAAAGTTCAGATAACTGATAGAAAGAAAACATTAGGAGACAGACATTCTGTAGAAGGTAACAAGCAAGCACCAAAAGAATTTTAAGTCCTACAAGAGCACCCAGAGATTCATAATAATAATCATATAAGTGGCTTCTCCAATACAAGACTCTACAAGCTGAACTACTCCAAGTCTCTGCAAATGTCATAACAGCACAGCAAGGTTAAAGATGTGAGTCCCAACTTCCAACAAAATCATGGCAAGAGGAAAGAAATCAGGTTGACACATCTCCATGAAACATCAGCCTGTCAAAATTTTACATAATAACAATGAAGAAGAGTTAAGAACAGCAAAAATAAGATAAGAAACTAATTTTACAGTGAGGTGCATACACTAAATCTTAATTATACAAAATAATTTATTACAGGTAGAAAATTATTGTTTAGAAAAGAAATAAATCTTTTGCTTAGAACAAGATTTGGGAACTGTAAGTGAAATTATAGACACAAGATTAACTCCATCACTGCATGCTAATGCTTTGAGGATGAAAAAAGTAATGGGGAAAAAAAGGAAAACCTTTATTAAAGCAGCACCTAAAACATAGGCTTTCCTCTCCAAATGTTGGCATGTCAATGAATATCAAACCAGGATGTTGAATAATATCATAATAATTTATTTGGATTGCTGTCTCACCTGTTCTCTAAAAAACCCGTCATATATACAAACGACCAAGAGACCTATAATGTATCCAACTCTATAACAGGGTACACGGATACATCATCTTTAAAATCATTATGCTATAGCTTTTTACATTCTTGCATCCTCTATTCCTCTTTCTAAAATGCTGCACACTCGTAACATGGTAGAAGAAGGTTGCTCTAGAACAAAAAAATTATAATCGAACAGAAGGGCAATTTACCATAGAAACACACAACTGTAAATAAAAACTTTTTTTTTTCCCCCAATTACATGTGACTTAAAATCTTAACCAAGATCCTTGATTTTCTAACAATGCCAAAAAGAGATCTATGAGATGCTATCATTTTGATTTAGCTTTCACAGGTGAAAAAGATATTCACTTGCCACAACATATAGTTATGTGCCCTTCATACCTAGCTCCATTTTGACTAAACTGGATGCTGCAAAGACCACTTGTTAATCTTATAAAAAAAAAGGGGGGGCAAAGACCACTTGTTAATCAAAATAAAAATCAATTAAGTAGTAGAAATTTAAACCATCATATTCACAAAATTAAAGGATAAAATAGTTAGTGACCAAATCAGGTTCAAGCTTCATCATCAGATGGGCAGAGCAGCTATCAAGTCAATGAGCTTTAGAAACAAACCAAAATGTAAATGTAAACAGGACCAAATTGAAGCAAAAGGATGTGAAAGGCATACCTATCAACTTGTTGGTAACAAAAGAACCCAAATTATTTCATCTCTGACATGAACTTCTCATACTCTGCATCTGCACCATAGTTTGTCTTCTCTGCAGAAGAACCAGGAGGGGGAACCTGTGGATTTGTGGCCCAAGGAACATTTCCAATGCTCTGTGATTGATCAGCAGTTGAGCCAGGAACAGATGCAGGAGGCGGTGGTGGCGGTGGAACTGCACTGTAATAAGATGGATAGCCATATGAAGATGGGGGATATGTAGGTTGTGGCGCTGCAGCCATAGAGTTCCCATACATGTTGGTTGGTATAGATTGAGCAGAAGTACTGTTTTCAGTTTGCACTCCTAGAGGGTAACTTTGTTGTGCTTCACTTGAAGTTGGAGGCTGAGAAGGGGCACCAGGGGGAACTGGCTGCACAGGCGGAGGATACTGTACACCATAAGGTGGCATAGGTTGACCCTGGACAGGAGGATACATGGTTGAACCAGGGGGAGGAGGTGCATAAGGAGAATAGTGAGGAGGAACAGGAGGTCCCCATGGAACTGGAGTGCCCCCGTAACTTGGAGGTGGTGCATTCCCAAGAGGGCCACCTGCTGCAAATTGTTGAGATGGATAGGCACCAAGGGGCTGGCTTGGAACAGGATATGTGGGCATTGCCGAGGCCGGTGGGCCGGGAGGCACAACAGGCTGAGGAGGCCTACCGGCAACTCTCACAGCAATAGTCCGCCCCTCTAGCCGATAACCATTCATGCCTGCAATGGCATTATTGGCCATTTGAATATCTCCATACTTCACAAAACCATAACCTTTGCTCAGTCCAGTAACCCTGTCCTTGATAACCTTAGCCATCACAATATCACCAAAAGGTGAAAACAAACTGATCAAACCATCATCGTCAAGAGTAGGTGGCAAGTACCCAATATACAAGTTTGTATCATCAATTTCCTTCGTGGGTTTGACCACAGTTGCCCCTAATCCAGCATGTGATGTACTAACAGCATTCCTAGTATTATTAGCCCAAGGAGGATTGCTTTCTGAATTACTAGTTCCAGAACCAAGTGCCAACATAGTGCTTTGTTTGGTTGATGACTCAGGAACTGAACCTCCTAACTCTGCCAAAAAGTTCTGATACTCATCATCCATCTTCTTCCCAGTAGTCCCTTTCACTGGACAATCAATAGTCGGATGCCCACCATCACCACATATCTTACACAACACATCACTCTTAAAAGTCGAAGTACGCGAAGGGCACGCATACTGCCGATGCCCCGGTTCACCACACAACCTACAATACTCTTCATCCCTTATTGTCCCGTTCAATGCCGCCAGCTCCCTAAGCTGCTGCCTCTTATGCTCATTCAACACCTCGTCCACCGGCTGCAACAGCTTCTCCACCATCCCTGCTGCAGCATCAAGTGCATCCTGCGTATCCGCCTCAACCAACACATGCAAATCCTCATTTTCAGAAGGATCAGGCTTCAAATCCCTCTTCTGCTGCAACCTACCCTCCTTCACTGACCCTTTACCCCGGATCACAATCTTAGCACCTGTCTCCCTCTCCATCCTCTTCTGGGTATTCCCTCTTGGCCCGATAATAAGCCCGATGAAATTATAACCCGGGTACTCCTTCATCGGTATATAAAGCTTCTTCTGCAGCTTGGGTGGCCTATAATCCGCAGGCGGCTTAAAAGCCGGGTTACGTTTAATAATCTGGGAAATAATCTCAGTCCTCTCTCGGTTCAATCTCTCTCGAGCACGATACTCCCTAGTGTTAATCCTAATTCCCATATTATCATATATGGGTTCGGGTGAAGGAGATCGAGCCCCTTCAGGTCTATCATCTAAAGGCAAACCAGACGATAACATTCGACTAATCTCTAAAAGCCTACTATTCAAAGCTTGAATTTCAGGATCAAATTCAATACCTCCAGTGAGTTCTTTCATGAAATCAGGGAGCTGAATCGGCAGCGAAGTCGGCAGGGGCTTCGGCTCATCGTCGGCCCATCGCGACTTCCTCTTCCGCGGCCCGCTGCCCGATTCGCCACTGGCGTTGCCATTCTGGTTGCTGCTATCGACGCCGTAGACAACGATGCTGTTATTGTTGTTAGAATCAGGCTGCGGGTCCCATCGGCTGCGGCGGCGACTGCGTCGGCTGGTGGTTTCCTCTTCGCCGCCGGAACAATCCTTGTCGGTGGTGCCGGTGCCGCTGTGGGTGTTGTTGGTCAAGCCGCCGTTTTCGGAGAGCAAGGGTTTGTTGGTGGGAAAAGAGGAATTATTATTGTCGTCGAGGGTATTTTGGGGAAAATCGTTGCAAGGGTTTTGATCTGGGATTAGGGTTTCGGAGTGAGGAGGTTGTGGTGGTTGTGGTTGGTTTTGGTGGTAGTAAGAGGATTCTAGGGTTTCCGGTGGAGGAGGAAGAGGAGGGTCTAGGGTTTCGATTTGCGCTTCGTTGATGTTTGCTGCTGCTTCCATGATTTTTCACTCTTTGTTTGTTTGTTTGTGTATCTGAGAAATGTGAATCTCTGCGATTTCTACAGAGATTTATGAGGCAGAGGAAAAAGACTAGAGGCTAGAGCTTTATTGGTGTAGGAGACTTGGTGACATACATGCCCCAAGTTTAAATACGACTCCCTTCAATGGGCTAGAGTCGTAGGCCCAAGCCCTGACATTATTGATTTGGGCTAGCCTTGTGGGGGCCCGAAAGGAAGTGACTGTTGATATTTGGGAAGACTTTTTAGAGTTTGGAACAACTTTTAATGAACAACAAAGAAATGGGGGCATTAACCTGTCCAATTCCTTCCGCGTCAATCCGTCTAAAATTTTACATCTATTTTAGCATAAAAATTAACTTTTTCTATTTTACACAAATATTTTATAAAAACACACACATTAATTTATCTATTATACACATTTTTTTTATTAAAATATTATTTTTCCTCACTTTTTTTTTATTATTTCCCACCTACCCCCACCTAACACTTAACTCATTTTTTCTCTCAATACACTCCATTCTTCTTCTTCTTATCGTCCTTATCTCTATTTGCGCCTCTCCTTCTTCTCCTTCTTCCTTTTTTTTTTTTTTTTGAGAATCTTTTTCTTTCCTCTTTTTCTTTTACAATTTGGGTTTTATACTTTTATTATAGATGATGATTTTGGGTTGGGTTTGATTAAGGGCAGTGATTTTGGGCGGAGAAAGAAAAAGTTTTGGGTGGAGAAAATGGTGATTTTGGGCGGATCTGCAGTTTCTGCTTCTCTTTAGCATCTTCTTCTTTCTTTCTTCTTTTTTCAATTTCGGTTTGATTATTTATATGAATTTGTATATGGGTTTGATGAATTTGGATCTAGATTTAGAACGATTTTAATGATTTTGTGGTGTGTCCGTGTTGTTGTCGTGGTGGTTGGCAGTACTAGGTTGCAGTAGTGGTGGTTAGCTATTCTGGGTTGTTGTGATGGTCGGCTTCTTCTTCTTCTTCTTCTTCTTCTTCTTCTTCTTGGCATTGAAGAGCGGGTGAGAGAGAGTCTGACAATGCAAGAGAGAGGAGAGAAAAAAATATATATAAAATAATAAATATAAGAGTTACAGTAACCGTGCATATATACACGGTTACTGTAACAATTGTGCATAAATGCACAATTTTACACCCATTGATGTAAGTGTTTTTTTGCTCAAAATGTGTAAAATGAGCAACATTTTCTATTTTGCAAGACTTTACACATAATGATGTTAATGCTGTTAGAGTTTGGAACAACTTTTAATGAACAACAAAGAAATGGGGGCATTAAGACCTGTCTAATTCCTTCTCATTTCTGAACTTTAGAGTTTGCTTATAATTGTTGTCCATGCATCTCGTAATTCATAGGATGGTTGTGGACTTGTGGACTTGTGGTTATGGTAGATGTGAGCTCGTTTAGTTGATAATTGTTGGTTTCTTAGTAGATTATTTGTCTTTTGTTGTTGTACAAAGAATACTGGATCAAATGTGATCAATATGAAGGAATTAGAATTTAAGGAAAACAAATATACATATATTATATAATTAATAGATCTAACGAGGCTTCAATACCACTTATTAGTTTGGTGGTATTGTCTGGTTTTCCTTTAAGTAGAAGCCAAGTTCGAATCTCTCACCCTCGCTTGTATAGAGCACTCCATGAAACCTACAATCCTCTCTTTTGTGAACTCAACCACAAAAGTGTGGCCAAACAAGGTCTACATTATTGACCAATAACTAGTATTCAATGAGCCAACATTATTGGCGGCCCAAGCTTGGCCCTCAACAAACCATGCCCCATAGTTGGATTGTATGGCTCCTTAAGCCTAAGGCCAATAATGCTTCACATGACCTACTCTCTTACAATTGAGCTAAGGGCAAGCTAAACCAAGCATCACCAACCTACTTTGCTAAGAGCAATGCTAGGGACACAAAAAAGTCTACAATTTTTGCCACAATTTACCAAGTAGTAAGTTGTAAGTGGTGGAGGTGTGGACCCACCATTTTACCTCCACCATTTATAGCTTACCATGTGGCGGGTTGTGACAAAAGTTGTAAACTTTTTTTTTTGTGTCCCTAGCATTTTCCCTTTGTTAATAAACCGTAGCTATACTAGCCTAAACACTTAGTCCCAAACCCTAACCCACTATTGAAGATCCTTTTAGGAAGGAACTATATAACACGTCTATGTGGCAAGCTAAGTCGACCTAGCACCACCACATGTTCTAATCAACTATTTCGATCTATCGCTCATCCATAGCTACTAAATAGGGTAAGTGAAACTTAGGTGACATGGACAATACTTATGATTATACATAAGGTCATTGAGTTGATCCCCAATCTTCAGAGGTAGGGCACTTACATATACTCAAATTTGTATTATGGTTAATGCCACTTGCTCAAAATACCAATTTGAAGTTAGCCTCTAACTAAACCAAAAGGTTAGAAGTCCTTCTCAACCATTTTACCTGGAATACATTGATAAGCAAACTCAGCATGTTGTTTTTTGTGCCTTATCAGGATATGGCCAATGCTATTAACCCTCGACCTTGAGTATAGCATAAGGATGAGGTGTAGTTAAAAGGAGCATAATCGTACTTAATAGGAGTGTGCATATGTTGGGTTGAGGGGTTTTTCAATCCAACCGAACCCATCATAGGTTTCCAACCTAACCCAAACCATGTGGATCGGGTTGGACCCATGTTGGTTTGAGCGAAGTACCAAATTAATACAAACTATTTGATTAATGCATCAGACCAACATAAATAAAAGTAAATTTATAATCTTATAAATTTGTTGGTAGTTCACCAAACCAAAAGAGTAAATAATAAAACCATATAATATATATTTTAAATATATATTAAATATAGGTAGGCTGGGTTAGGTTTGGTGGATTTTTGAATTTGCTAATTCACACCCAACCCAACCCACTATAAATAAATTAAAAAAAAAAAAAAGGCAACACAACCCCTAAAACCGGACCCAACTGGACAAGTTAGTTTGGATTGGATTGGTTTTGGCAAATTAATGGTTTGACTGCACACCTCTAGTACTTGACGACAATGTGTTAATTAGCAACTACACCTACACTGTTGATGGACTACTATTGAGAATATTACATTAACAGTTTACATGCCTAACCAATATCTAAGTGATAA
Organism: Quercus ilex subsp. ballota; assembly: GCA_032727855.1. Taxonomy (NCBI): domain Eukaryota; kingdom Viridiplantae; phylum Streptophyta; class Magnoliopsida; order Fagales; family Fagaceae; genus Quercus; species Quercus ilex. The sequence continues at coordinate 1,968,389 of CM064914.1, read as the reverse complement.
TAGCTTAATTTTGCATATTTATATAATTATTAGAAAGTATTATTGTACTTATTTTGTGTTAATTCAAGCATTTTACATTCTTTGATTTGGTTAAATGCTAATAATTCATCAATTTAATGCCACACTTGAATTTGTTAAAGTCATGGATTTTGAAGAATTATCACAATCCTTAAAAGATGATTTTAGGCTATTTTTGTTAATTTTGAGCCTTTATTATTATTTTTTCTTGGTACATTACCGCTACTAAGCCATTTAAGCCAATTATTCTAGCTATTATTTCTCAAACCCTTTACCAAGTGTTCCAAGAATAAGTGCAATCAAATTGTCTTATTGTGATAAAATAGTTTGAAGAAAAGAAGGACTCAAGAAAAAAAAAAGATTCACAATCAAAAAGGGAGAAAAATGTTGAAAAAAATGGAGAATGTGAAAGAGGAAGAAATTTAGAATGAATTTGTTGAAATTTTGAAGGAAAAGAACTAACAATGTGGCTCACGCCCATATTGGAGTCAAGGAGGCATTTGAAGTAGTAGTTTGAAAGGTTTCAAGTAAGCATTTAGCGATTCACTCAAGAGATTGATGAGTATTGCCAATGTCAAGCCTTGGGATATTAGTTTAACTAGTTAGTTCCTTGAAGTGAGAAATATAATGGCCAAGTGTCTCCCACTTTGTTGCTGGTCATTCACTTTACTACATAGTACAAAGTTCTTGTGGGGTGGGGAGACAAGGGTCGGGGTGTAAATCTCTAGGAGGGAGTTTCACACACATATACACTTAAATTATACTAGAGTAGAATTTCTATTTTGTATTCAAAAAAAAAAGCACCATAAATACCCTTCATGGTTTTCTACTACAAGACAATCTAAAAGGTCCTAAAAGAATTAACTATTTAAATATAAATTGAATTCCAAATCTTTTATTCAGTCATAAGGAACTTTATCAGTAACTGAAACCCCTCCCCCCCTCTCCACACACACACACACACACACACACACACACACACACACATATATATGACTCAAGCTCAACTTTTTTTTTTTTTTTTTTTTTTTTTGATACCATTCAAAGGGAGATAAAAACAAAAGTTATACAAATGCTGGGTTGTACCAGCAATAGTTCAAAGGCACCTGTGTTGCACTTTTTGCTACAGACCAGACTTATTTAATTATAGTGTGGGGCACAAAGAGCATGTTACAAAAAAGCCCTGATTAAGAAAGGAGATTTAGATCAGCTAGTCTAATATTATCTAACCAATCAGATGATCTTTTCTTCCTAAAGGCTTGGACAACCTTTCTATCATCACCCAAAAACAAAATATGTTGGAATCCATGGTGTTTTGCTCTGATGCCAGCATCCACTATTGCTTCAAACATCACCCCACCTTTTGATTTGGTTGCACTACTAGCAACTCCAAAAAAAACACTAACTCCCTACATATTTACTGCTTCATAGGCAAAAGAGCATCTTTAGTCTTTTTACATGGTTGAGTTTTTGCTCTTTTGGTCATTGATTTAATTCTTTCGATCTTTGTAGGACCCTTCATGCATTAGATGCTTCATTGTCATGCATTTGTGCATTATGCATCTCTTCATATGCATTGTTTTGTTTTTTGTTTTTTTTTTTTTATCTTACTTTTTGTCTTTGTTTTGTGTGTGTAAAAAATCCAAAACCACATAAAAAGTAAAAAATTCAAAAAGTTTGATCATATATGTTTGAGCACAGATCTCATGTGAGTTTGGTCTAGTACCATCATACTAATGGCGTAGTGCATTTACGAGCTTAGCTTGTTATGTATGCACATTTATCTGTGTGGAAGAAATCATGAAAACTATGTGTGATTGTTGTAAATAGATCTTCAAGCTTGTCATGAATGATTGGTCAATAGTCTTGATGGTCTTGATACTTGCATAGATTTGTGCCTATATCTCTTCCCACTTTATTTTTATGTTTTTGCAAAAGAGCTCACCAAATGTAAATCTCAAAGTGAAAAAGAGATATTGAGCTGTAAAAGCCTGTCGCACATACTAGTATTTGACTAAGAAAAAGGAAAAACGACTTTTTATTGAAATGTATGGTACTAAAAAAGCCAAAGGCTAATTCTAAATGTTGATATATCAAAAATATCAAACACCGATCTCAAAAAGAAATGTATTATCCAAAATGGATCAAATGTTATGATTTATGCAGAAGCCAAATGAAAAGCTTATGAACGGTTTTTAGACCCCTTAACCCAACCAGATTAACCTAGTTAATTAGCCAAGTGATTAACTTAGTCAAATTATGCCAATCTAGGTTATCACAATCAAACAATCATATCAAAAATATAAAGCAGCGGGAAAGTAAATAACACAATGATATGATGACCCAGGAAACCACACGGTAAAAACCTGGGGAGGATTTGACCTAGCTATCCTCAAGGTAAACTTGAATCCACTATCTTGAAAGAATCGAAGTTCATACAATAAGACTTACAAACCCCCACGTTCAACTTCTTATTGCTACCCACCAGTAGAACTTACTGACACGACCACGTGCAAGCTCCGAATACACGGACTCCTTCTTTCTTGGATTCACCACCAGATACAAGCACCCACGCTTGTTTTTTTTTAGGCTTCAATGGCAGCAACTGAATTGATCATCAAGGTGTAGATAACATCTCCTCCTTGAAAACCCTAAGTTTTGTGTAAAGGAAAGCTTCTCTAGATCTCACAAGAGATTTACACAAAATAGCAATATGAGCAATCAGAGCTACTCTAAAAACGTGGCTACTAGGGTTTTCTTTATATACTAGGAGAATTAGATTTGAAACCCTAATCCTTAATGGGCTTGGGCTGAGTTGGAAATTCTGCAAAAAAAACATTCTACCCGATATTCGATCGATCGAGTCTAAACTTCGTTCGATCGAGCCAGGCTGAAAGTCACTAATACTTTTTGCAGCCACTCGATTCCAACTTTACATAAACGCACAACTTTGAGCAAGCCTAAACAAGACAAAAAAACCTGTTTTGATCATGGTTTGCCAACAATACAAATTAGAGTTCTAAATACATAAATTCTTAAATCTTTAGAACCTAACAGCTTATAAGATTTGTAATCAATTTGTGGGAGGTCATATATGTTCATTTCTATAATTGAGATAGACCACTTGATTTAGTACCAGTTGTGTATGACTTGATTGAATTGATCATTGAAACTTCACTCTGGTCTAAGGACTATTCCACATTTGATACTCACACACGACACCCAAGTCTAATGTTCAATGAATATCTATTTCATTTGTGTGATTGTACATGTTCAAATGTGATGTGTGTGTGCTTAACCATATGTGGATCAAACCAAAAAGATTTTTATTCTTTTTGTTTGCTTTTGGAAGTGATTTGTATCACCCATGTTTTTCAAAGTTTCAAAAGTGTTTTTGTGTGAAAAACATATTTTCTTGGTGTTTTCGTGACCTATTTCATGTATAGGCTCAACTGGGAGTTAAATGGTCCAATTTTAAAGTTTTTTCAGCTTTGGACAGAGACTTTCATGGCTGTTTCGTGACTGTTTCACGAGTAAGACTTATCTGCAAAAAATTTCGCGAGTAACTTCACGAGTAAGCTTCCTGCGAAAATTCCCAGATCAGTTTTTTAAAGGGCATTTCGTGGGTCTTTTGTTTTAAACTTCTCCCATCTTCTCCAAAACCCCTGTTTTAATGTTTTAACATCAAAACCCAACTAATTTCAAGTGTTTTACATTTCATAAACATCTCTAAGGTAATCTTTAACTCTTTTTCATTGATTTTGATCCTTAGATTATGTTTTGGGGGTTTTATGTTCATAGTTGGGATTTTCTCAAATGGGAGTTGGAAAACTTATTTTTTGTCAATATTTTTGATTGGGCTTTGTTTAAAATGATGATTTGCTTTGGATGTTAGCCCCTTGTGGCAAAAATAACATGTATTTAGGCAAGTTTTTCATATGTTCTTGCATTGTTTATCATACATGTGTAGTGTGTGCACTCTAAGTGTTTGATAGAATGCCCAAATGACATTTTCTCGCTGTTTTGGACTCTGATGAGTACCAAAATTTGGGGATCACCATAATTATTCATGTTTATCATGTTTTGATCATTGGTGGTGTGTTTTATACACTTTGCCTCGTGAGTGCTTATTCATGCATTGGTCATGCATCTCACATGCACACTTGATGCACACTAGATGCACATTTGCTGCACACACTTGAACACTTGACATGTTCTTGCATTCACTCATATTAGTTAAGTCTTTTTAGACCTTTTAGCACATATAACATGTTCTTTGTGTCTATGTCATGCCTAGGTCTATATCATGTTCCATCATCCTTAGTATGTTATGTTCTTTATGCTTTGTAGCATTTTTGTTTGTTTTTGTCTTTCGTTTGAGCTTCATTTTCTCATTCATCTTGCACTCCTCATGCATCATCTTTTATCCCTGTTCATATCTTCTTCTTTTTCCCTCATTCCTCTTGATTCATTTGTCTATTTGTGACAAAAAAGGAGAGAGTATCGTTCATTTCTATATGACTTATGTGCACACTCTTAGGGGGAGAAATTCTACCTCGTGCACCTTCGTAGGGGGAGAAAGCCATAGGGGAGATGCATATACTAAGGGGTAGAAGACATTTTTTTGAGAAAACCTTGATTTACTTTATGCTTATTTTCTTGTTGCTTTATGGTGCTTTGATATGCTTTATTGCTCTCATTGCATCGTGCTTATGTGTTAGACATGCTTTTATCCTTATGATATTGTGCTTTATTGGTTGCATGTTCGGATAATCATTTGCTTTAATATTTGATCATTGTAGTCATTTCCATATGACTATTTTGGTGTATGATCAAGTTGCTCACATGTTTTATATCATGTTTACTTGATCGCATTTTACTTGTTACATTATACTTGTCCTTTTATCACTTGATTTACCTTGAGAGTCTAATATGTTTTGTGCAATTGTTTCAGGTTACAGGTATATATATTCCAAGTACTTCACAGCTTCTAGATTCAGGTGTGAGTGAGTTTTGCCATTGTTCCCAAATTCACGTTTAAGTCTAGAGTTTGTTATAAGATGTTTTGTCACAGAATAGCTAAAAGGGGAGATTGTAAAGTTGTGATTTACAACTATGTTTTATGTTGGTTTTATTCCATGACAAAAAGTATTGTAATTGCTTTAATTTTGTTCCTTGTATTTTGTGGAATTTTATTGTATTGAGTTTAGTATTAAGTTGGTGAAGACTCAAGCTTAATTGAAGAATCAGTGCATTTCACGACTAGCTCGCAAGAAGTTCGCGAGAAGAGTTCCCACGAAAAGGGCATGTGAGGAGCACATGATTGGAAGCTGAAGAGTCGTGCCAAGCTGTGGTTTTCGCGAGTGTCTCGCGGGAAAGGCCTTCCCGTAAGGTAGTCGCGAAACATTCTGCCTGGAGGATTTTTAAGTGTGACTTTCTTACCCTTCACCCATACTATATATACCCTCATTACCCACAAATGAAAATGAGGTCATTCAAAGAGAAAAACCCTAGATAGGTTTTCAATAACACACACACCCATCTTTTTGAGAGAGAGCTACTCATCCTTAATGAGAAATCATTGTAGCCTCTTCTCCATCCCTCTCTCATTGTCATACCTTGAGAGGAGTTTTGTACCCAAACACAACCCATACCTATTCAAAGTGTAGAGAGTGTTTTGGAGCTTGGAAAGCTTTGGAGATTTGCTAAAAGAAGCCGGTGAGGCTTGGTGGATGCAATCGAGCGTATTGCAGGATCCGGAAAGTTAGACAAGACACAGTTTCGAGAAGCCTTGTTGGAGTAGGACCTTGGAGGGCTTAGGTACATCGGGTAGATTAGACTTGGAGTGTCTCTTGCTAACTCATGTATCCCAACTGATTGTCTAGTGGATTGATTACCGCTTGGAGGGCGGCGGAGAGGTTTTTTGCCGAGTTCTTCGGTTTCCTCTTCGATAACACATTGGCGTGTTATCTTATGTTTGCATCTTTCTTTGCTACTCTTTTACATTCCATATTGTTGCTTTGTTGTTAAGTTTATGGATTAGAGTAGCTTGTTTGTTTATCCGCTCACATTTACACTATTTCGCACTTAGTTTTAAGTTAGTGTAAAATCAATTGAGCCGTAATCTTTTAATTTGGGGGTCTAAACAGCTCTTATGTTTTTAACACATTTTTTGAGCTTTCAAAGAAGAAAAGTGGGAAGTGGCGCGTGTGTATGGATTATCAAGTTATTAGTAAAGTAGTGGTTTATCAGGTTATTAGTAAAGTAGTGGTTTCTGCTGGTGCACTACCTTTGTGGTGTATCACAATATTGTATAAATGCCTATCTGAAAAATAAATATTTAAAAGAGTTTATCAGGTTATTAGTAAAGTAGTGGTTTCTGCTGGTGCACTACCTTTGTGGTGTATCACACCATTGTATAAATGCCTATCTGAAAAGTGTTCTCTTTTCTAAAACATCCTGTAGTTTCATCTCTATTTTGTTTTCACAATGTACAACTCTCAATGTGTATTGTTTAATCATGTAATGTACTTGTGATATGATAACCATCAGCACTAGCCATCTATATTGCTGCAATTTAAAGGCATCACATATTTATTATTGGGGCAAATAGTTTGAGAATGTAATGTTTACATTTTTGATAAGCTGTACTTGATGTCATCTGTTTGCACATCCAAATTTTGGAGAGAGTTTCCGATATTAATGTTTTTAAGTAACTGTTGAGAGGCTGTTCCTGAGATGCTTTTGATAGTTGTAAATATAATGATTTATGGATTTTAGTCTCCTCTAGCTACTTGAAGTAGATCAAGGATCTGCCAGGTTTTTAGGAGTGTCTTACATTTTTAAAAAAAAATACCTTTGGTGTATAATGAAATTGTTGATGGATTTTGTGTTTGTATGAAAATGCAGGTCAAGTGAAGAAGCACTAATTTGCTAGATGTTGAAGGCAGATAGGTCAGAGTGATACTTAATGTTAAAGAGGAATTCTTAGCAAGTAGCTTCTTAGGTCTTATTTGATTAGCATGGAATTGGGATTAGAATCCGATTCCCAGCTAGCAGTTCAATGGATTACATCAGAGAACAATTCATATCCTCCACTTCCAACAAATTTAATCAATGATTGCAGGTATCTACTTACACAAAAAAGGACAGAGAGACAAATAGATTGCAGAAAGATGAACTAAAACAGAGGGAGCAACCAAATGCAGATGGTAAATACTTCATGACACATATCCCACCTTTTTTTTTACTTCTTTCTTTTGGGACCATATGAGGCTGATGCAAATGCATACTGCATACCCCTAACTTTTTGTATATATTTTTGTTGGTTGTAACTTATTTTGGTGCATAACACTTCGATTGTATTTTGCTAAGTTATTAAGCCCACTCCGTTTGCATGTCAAAAAAAGAAAAGGAAAAAATTGTGTCCACAATTTGGACCGTGTATGTCAAACACCAAAGTGCCTTGCAACTACATTCCATTTTTAGCTAGATGTGGAACACTTAAAAATAAAATTAAAAAAGGGGTCATTGTTAACGAGTGCTCTTAGGGCATCTGTTAATAGCTCATTTTAAGAAAGTTTTAATACCACTTTTATGGGAAATATAAAAAGTCATCAAAAAAACTAGTTACTTTTTTTAAAATCTCATAAAAATTTTCTAAAAATAGTTATTAATCCTTGGTTAATTTTTTCTAATTAAAAAATTAAAAAGAAAAAAAAGTTAAAGTGGATAAGATATATTTCATTTTAGGAACAAAATTATGAGTCATTCTTCTGTTTAGAAGCCTTGGATAGTTGCCAAAGGGAATTAATACTAGAGTTGGCCTTGAGTGTAAAAAAGGCAACTTAAGATAAGTACAAAGAGAGATGAAAACTAGGGATGGCAATGGGGCGGGGCGGGGCCGAAGGATGTGATCTTCGCCCCCGCCCCGCATAGATTTTTCTTCCCCCATCCCCGCCCCGCCCCGCATGACGGGGACAATTTCTTACCCCATCCCCGCCCCTTAAGGCCCCGCGAAGACCCGCGAATCCCCACCCTACACCACAAAACTTTATTTCTTGTTAATTTTTCCTACAACTATTACCATTTTTCCAAATAAAATGACATGTATTTAGAGCCTCAGACCCGTACCTCATTAAAAAAAAATTATTATGTTCATGATGAAAAGTAAGTTGAAAAAGATATATGAATCATGAATGAAATCAGTAATTCAATAGTATATAAATTTGTTTCTAATAAAGAAAAAAAAAATGTTAAAATTGGTATCTTATTTCCAACTTTGCTAGAGAGAAAAAAGAGGTAGAGCCACGTTAGGTAGAATAAAATAAGTTGATGATATTTTTGTTTAAATAGTAGGATTTTAGGACATGAAAAAATTACAATTTAACCCTTATAATGCGGGGCGGGGCGGGGATGGGGCGGGGTGGGGCGGGGTGGGTCTAAATAGTGTAAACCCATCCCCACCCCGCCCCGTGGTGCGGGTCTAAAATCTCGCCCCATCCCCGCCCCACCACCTTTGCGGGGCGGGGAAAACACGCATGGGGCGAAGCGGGGAGGGGCGGGTCAAGCGGGGCGGGGCAAAATTGCCATCCCTGATGAAAACCACACAAAATCAAATAAATGTCACGGATTTTAATATTTAATATAAAAAAATGGAGAGAACTAAAATAAGGATTCCCTACTTTAAATTAAAATGAAGGATTATTACAAAAAGTACTTAGTTTATCGAATCTGGCTTGTGTTGCTAAGGCCTTTATTGGGCGAAAATGGGTAACTAATTTTTTTTTTCTAACTATCTAGTTAGTTGTTAAGGTTTTGAAACTATATTTTTTACTAGCATCTCGAGTCTAAGAGACTTGATTTACGGGTTATAAATCAAGTCTTTGAGGGTCGATTTTCATGTTTTAATCGGGTCTAAGTTGACACTTTTTCCACGTGGCGTCCATGTGGAAATCGAGTATCTGAGACTCGATTTATAAGCCCATATATATCAAAACAGCTCCAGCGAAAAAGAAATCAGCAAAAGAAAAAAAAGAAAAAAAAAACTGAAGAAGAAGGAAAGAACCCAGGCCGGTGCAACCCAGGCCAGAACCTAGGCCGCGCGACCCAGGCCTCGCGAGCTCAGGCCGCGCGGCCTGGGTCTTTCATCTTTCTCTGATCTGACTCATTCTCTCTCTCTGATTTGGTCTTTCATCTTTCTCTGATCTGGTCTTTCTCTTTCTCTCTGATCTGATCTGATTCGATGAGGTGAGGCCGCGCATGAGACATAAAATTTTTTTAAATTTTGTTGCTTTGTAAATCGAGTCTTAGAGACTCGATTTCCATGTAGTCGCCACGTGGAAAAAATGCCACATCAGACGTGAACAACCCATGAAAATCGAGTCCCAAAAACTCGATTTATAGACTCTAAATCGAGTCTCTTAGACTCGAAATGCTAGTAAAAAATAGAGTTTCAAAACCTTAACAACTAACTAGATAGTTAGAAAAAAAAAATTAGTTACCCATTTTCGCCCCTCTATTGAATTTGAAGCAAGGGAGAGAAAATTATTAAACTGACTTAACCAAATCCTTTTCTATACATTGACTATAATTCCTTCCTTCCTTTAATACACTCTTGGCCCTATATTTTAAGAGAAATGCTATGTCTACAACATTTCTACAACATTTCCTAAGTGGCAGGTTGTTATTGGTTGTTATTGTTGGGGCAAAAAAGTAATCTTAGTTTTAGTTTCAAATTTGAACCAATAACAACTAACCACCTGTGATTTGTTGTAAAAATGTTGTAAAATTGTTGTAGACGTAGCATCTCTCATATTTTAATCATGTTTAGAAGATCCAAAATTGTACTGAAATATCATTAATGTATTATCTTTCAAATAAAAATGCGACTCTCTTTAATTTAATCTGCATTGAATTTTTTCATAAAATAAAAAGCAAGTTTGAAAAACTACTAACATTATGTTTATCGATTTCTAAAAAAGTAGATTGTATTATGAATCATGCCAAAATGAAATAAAAGATCAAATGAAAAGAATTAAAACCTTTTGATGTTTCCAAACGAAGACTTCCAGCTTTGAAAATAAATAAATAAATGTGTATTTAAAAAGAAAATATCAGCTTATCAAATAAAATAAAGAATATCTTATTAGTGGGATTTAGTTAGCTCAATTAATCAAGTCTCTTGTCATTTAATAAACTCTTTTTAATGTCTTGACCACTTTTGTAGAGTATCAATATCATAACATTTCACCTGGATATGCCAAAATATTGCTAAATGAAACAATCATTCAATGAGAAAAATTGATTAACACAATGATTTTGTCAACTCATAGTCAAGAAAACATAACCAGGTAGCAAGAATTAAGTCTAAAAGGGCAAATTAAAAAAAGAAAAAGAAAAAAAAAAAGTACAAGGAAGTATATGCAGAGGGACAAACGAAGAATGAAAGGACAAAATATAACCAACCTGAGCATTTCCTTATTTTCGAAAAACTGCACACATAGTGTACCCATAATTCCAGCTACTTCCGCTATTTCTAGATCTTCTTCAATATCAATTTCAACAAAATGCACATTCTTATCGAATTCGTTTGCGGTGCCCTCTTCAACTAAAACGTACCTGGAGCTGTCAAGCTCAACTTGGGCTTCCAACAACTGGCTATTCGGTGAATGACCAATACCATAAAATAACCCCTTTGCCTCAAGCACAGATTTTGAAGTAAAATTCCAGACATCTGGCCTTCCATATTGCTAACAATATCTATGGTCTCTGTATTGAAGTGCACGGTGATATTTTGATTGTTGTACACTCTGAAACATTCAAGATAATCAATCTGTTAAGCAAACATGCAGGGAGTTGAAAACTCACGTACAAGTTGTTCATCAGTACATAATTCACCAGCAAAAAGGCAGCCAACAGTAAAAGATAAAAAATTAAAAAAAGACCATCACAAACGGAAACTTTTTAGCCACTACTAAGAAATTGACAGGGCATTATAATTAGTGTCAAGGCAGAGGGTCATTGCAAGTCCCACAAGACACTTGTAATGTAGGCTTAAACAATGGCATAAATGAGATTTAACATTCTTTGAAGTGGCTTTCAGTGGAGAATTTAAATGATAGAAATTATTGCATGGCAATTGAGGTAAAAATATGAACGTTCTATGGTGAGCATCACAATAAAGATTGTGGAAGAAATGTTGTTATAAGCAAGACTACTTCCTGCTTGTAATAATGCACTACCGTCTGCCACATGCCATATTAAGTTAGAAAGGACCAAAATCAATCATGTCAACAACAGAGACATTTAAGGGTGATATACTATAATCTAATTGGTGTTATTTGATGCCCCAACCGCATAGGTATCAATAAGCCACAATGACCCTCTCTTTATAATCCTTGCACCCAATAGCACAATTATCGATGGGTACACTTAAATCCTAATTCTCTCTTATACAAGAAAAAACTTTAAACATAGTGAACTGAAATTACTAGAGAAAGGGACTCTCGAAAGGCATGCAAGGCCCAGTTCATCAAGACCAAAATCTAAAGAGAAAGCATGCCACATTCTCCAAAATCTAGATAAAACAAGACCTTCCCAAGTTTTTACTATAAATTGACCATTTAATATTATATGAATCTATTTACAAACTTATACAATTAAATTTCAAGTATATATAAATATATTTCAAGACAATTATATATATAAAAATATAATTGAAAGCTCAAAATGTGTTGAAAACACAAGAGCTATTAAGACCCCCAAATTAAAATTATGACTCGATTGATTTTACACTAACTTAAAATTAAGTGCGGAATAGTGTAAAAGCGAGCGGATAAACAAACAAGCTACTCTAATCCGTAATCTAAGCAACACAGCAGTAAAATGGAAAGTAAAAGAGTAGGGAAGAAAGATGCAAACACAAGATAACATGCCGATGTGTTATTGAAGAGAAAACCGAAGAACTCGACGAAAAACCTCTCCGCCGGCCTCCAAGCGGTAATCGATCCACTAGACAATCAGTTGGGATATATAAGTTAGCAAGAGACCCTCCAAGCCTAATCTACCCAATGTACCTAAGCTCTCCAAGCTCCTACTCCAACAAGGCTTCTCAAAACCGTGTCTTGTCTAGCTCTCCGGATCCCGCAACAAGCTCCATGTTGCATCTGCCATCCTTGGCTTCTTCCAATACTTCCCAGCAGCACCAAAACTTTACTTGACACTCTGAAAGGGTGTGGTAAGTGTTTGGACTATCAACCTCTCAATGGTATGGAAATGGAGAGGTAGGAGTTGAGGAAATTCCATAAGCAAATGTGTAGAGGATTGTGGGTATAACAATCTCTAACTCTCAAGGTGTTTGACTAGGGTTTTCTCTCAAAAGCACTCCTCAACATTTGTGGGCAATGTGGGTATAAATAGTGTAGGCACAGAAAGTGCGTATCAAACTTGACAGGCTGGCAGAACAAAATGTCTCGCAGGTGTCTCGCGGGAAGGCCTTACCCGCGAGATACTTGCAAGATACAGCTGTCTCCATCTGGCTTGACTCTTCGCATTCCAGCATGTGCAAGGCACATGAGTTACTTCGCGGGATGCTAAGTCGCGAGCTACCCGCAAAAACACTTCAGTCTTCAATTGCTTGAGTCTTCACACTCTCTCTCTCTAACACACAACCCTTACTATGAAATCCCACAATAAAAACAGGGTACAAAAGATTGAATAAAATTACAATCAAATTTGGCACGGAATATAAGCCAACAAAAACACATAGTTGTAAATAACAACTTTACAATCTCTCTCTTTGGCTATTCCGTGACAAAACCCCTAAAATAGACTCTAGACTTAAACGTGAGTTTGGGAATAGTGGCAAAACTCACTCACACCTAATCTAGAAGCTGTGAAGCACTTTCATGTATATACCTGTTATCTGAAACACATGCACACAAACAAAACTTTCATTAAGCTTATGACAGGTTGAACACAAGGTAAGTACATGAGCAAGTAAAGTGCGATCAAGTTTGTAAATATTATAAAACATGTAAGCATATCTTGATCAAATAAAAACAGTCATTAAAGAATGACTACAATGAATAATTTAGCAAGTAAATGCTCATCCGGACACGCAATGCGATTAAGAACAATCCAAATGATCAATTGCATGTCCAACACTCAACCAATGCAAAATACACGAAGTACTTGCATCTAGGATACAAGATCCTAATAGAGCACAAGAGTGAGGTACTTAAGACATATTAGCAATATCTTAAAAGTACAAAAAAAAAAAATATGCTACAAAGCATAGAGAAAAACACAAATACTGAAAATAAACTGAAATTAAAAACAGAGTATTTAAAGCTTTAAACAAAAGCAGTAATAGTAAAAACTGTAAACAAAAACAGATGTTCTAGCTTCTCCTCCCCTTATCACTGCACTCCCCCTATCAATGACACCATTTTCTCCTCTTTTACATCATGGACACCATCTCCCCTTTTTTGTCATGGAATAGCTAGTCTCCATTTTCTTCTAGCTTCCGTTGAATTTCGTCCATCTGAGTTTGGAAAGATGTGAACTTTGTATCAAAGTGAATGTGCTAGGAATACATGATAGTAGATAGTCCGGAAATTTTGGTATTAACCTCTTGAAGTGTAGCCATGATGTTTCCTAACTGTTCATCAAAGGCATGGGGGGTAGAACTTGAGCTTCCCGGAGTTGCATGACTTTCTTGCTTGGTATTCTTTTTGATGTGACTCATACTTGCATGGAGAGTACGAATGTTAATTGGACTTGGCCTTGGGTATGAGCGCTCATCTTCTGAGGGATGGACACCTTTGAGCTTCAAAATCCTTGAGATAAGGTGACAGAAAGGAATACAATTCTTGGAAGCAGTCCGGTCAATCGTTTTGGCCAAGATGTGGAAAATATGAGAGCACACATCAATCTCTTCATCAGTGATCAGATCATGCAAGAATAATGCTCGACTAAGATTCATATACCTGGTGCTTGACAGAGGATAGAGGTTGCTACACATGATCATTGTGAGCAATCTCAATTCTAGAGAAAGGGATGCCACACTAATTGATTTCCTATTGGAGGAGAATTCCAAATTAACTCCTAAAGTTTCTTTAAGAACCTCTTCATTTGGATTCAGCTCATCATATACCGGTGGTATGGGGAGTATTGGTTGGTTAATGTGCAAGATTTCCGCCAAATAAATTGGTGTCACTGAGAAACTTTTTAATCTAACCCAACATTTTAACTCTTCTCTTTCTACAATGGCATTGGCATAGAACTCTTTTACCATGTTCTTGTATTCATCCTCAAGAGTTGAAAGCAGAAAGTTCCAATCCTTAGTGGCAAACCAAATTGGAATATTAGTTTCACGGAGAGATGGTTGGTCAACAGCCCTTTCAACTAGCAAGGGAGCATCTCGAAAATATGTCGAATAGGTCTGAAATCCAGCATAAGATCTGAACAAGTCAGGATCATACACTTTTGTTGAAAAATGAGTCCTCTTTGACCTTGGTGACGGTTCATCAACATCAATTACCGACTCTTTCCCTTTGATGCTTCCTCCTTTCACAGCTGAGTGCTTAATTGGAGACATCTGCACAAATGAGCACACAGCAAGGAAACAAATGCAAAAACACACACCAGAACACAAAACTTGATTAGATTCAAGTTAGTTCAAAGAAAAGGTAAAATAACCTAAACCAGAGCCTAAATAACTCAAAACAACGTGCTCAAATAGTTAAACCAAGTACACAAAGACACAATGCATGAAATTAAGTAGGTGTGCATGTGTGTGCATATGTGTGCATGTGCTGATGCACGAGTGTGCATGTGCTGATGCATGAGAATGCAGCATGAGATGCATGGGGTGTGCCTAGAGGTGTGCATGGTATGACATTGAGGCACAAAATGGATAAAGTGTGTAAAACACACAACCATTTACCAAAACAAAGAAAGCATGGTCATTCAAGACCAAAAACAAACATTGGAACTCAGTTAAGTCCAATTCAACATAGAGATGTCATTCGGACATTCTGTCAAACACCTAACATGCAACAATGCACAACAGTTATGGATAATGCATGAACATGGTGAAACCTTGCCTCAATACATGCTAAAATGCCTCATGGGGCCAACACAGATGAACCAACAACCAATGAGACACAGCCCAATCAAAGATTTTAAAAATTTTTGCAAAATGAAGAACCCCCAACCCAATTTCGAAAAATTCCCAAATATTGAAACCCTAACTCAAATAACTGCATATTCGTAGAAAAAGAATGAAGAAAATGTTTTAGAAAACATACCTTGAAGTTGAAAATGTAGAAATTAGGCTTGAGAATGATGGGGTTTGAGTAAAATATGATTTTGGGTTGAAAAAGGTTCGAGAGAGGCTTAGCGAGGGAAATGAGAGTTTTTGAAAAAACTATCACATCTGCTACATAAAAACTGAAAACATGCGTTTTTCGCAGGTTAGGCAGTAGCGATGTAGTCGCGAGAGAGACCTCTGAAGCTTAAAAGCTTTCGCGAGAAGCTTTAAGTCGCGAGACAATAGCGAGACAGTCGCGATAACTTCTGTCTGATTTTGAAAAAATCCAGTTTTAGCCTAACAACATTTCGCGAGAAGCTTTTGGTTGCGAAATAGTCGCGGTACAGTCGCGAGAGTCTCTGTGTGACATGATAAAAAAAAATATTTCCCTTAAGCACTTTTCGCGGGAAGCTCTAAGTCGCGAGCTTCTCGCGAAACAACCTCTGAACCAATTTTTGAAGAAAAACACAAAAATGCATTCTGAACAAAAACTAAAGACATGAAAGTATTAAATCACTTTAAAAAACATATAAAACACTAAAAAATCTTTTTGGGTTTGATCAGTAAGTACTCGAGCATACACATCACATTTGAACATGTACAATCACACAAATGAGATAAGCATAAATTGAATCAAAGTCTTGTGTGTTGTGGGTGATTATCAAGTGTGAAAAAGTCCTTAGACCATAGTAAAGCTTTAATGATCAATTCAATCAAGTCATACACAACTGGTACTAAATCAAGTGGTTTATCTCAATTATAGAAATGAACATATATGACCTCCCACAAATTGAATACAAATCTTAGAAACTTTTCATTTGGCTTCTGTATAAATCATAACATTTGATCCATTTTGGACAATACATCTCTTTTTGAGATCGGTGCTTGATATTTTTGATATATCAACATTTTAGAATTAGCCTTTGGCTTTTTGAGCACCATACAATTCAAAACAAAAGTTCCTTTCCCTTTTTCCTAGTCAAATATTAGTATGTGCAACAGGCTTTAGGAACTCAATATCTCTTTTCATTTGGAGATTTACATTTGGTGAGCTCTTTTGCAAAAACAAAAAAATAAAGTGGGAAGAGATATAGGTACAAGTCTATGCAAGTATCAAAACCATCAAGACTATTGACCAATCATTCATGACAAGCTTGAAGATCTATTTACAACAATCACACATTGTTTTCAAGATTTCTTCCACATAGATAAATGTGCATACAAAACAAGCTAAGCTCGTAAATGCACTACGCCATTAGTACGAAGGTACTAGGCCAAACTCACATGTGATATACACAAGACAAGCGATCAAACATTTTGAAGATTTTTCAATTTTTATGGGTTTTTGAATTTTTGAACACACTAAAAAACAGAACAAAAACAAAAACAAAGCAAAAGCTTGAAAAAGAAACATGATCAAACTAACATGTGAGACCTAAACAACAGATATGCAACACAGAGCAAAAAAAAAGTTCACACATGAAATAGAGTTCAAGGAATGATACCAACACCGATGGTCTTACGCAAAGACTCAAACTTTGGACCATCAAGGGGTTTAGTAAAGATGTCTGCCTTCTGATTTTTGATGTTGATGAACTCTAAATACACATTCTTTTCTTCCACCAAGTCTCGAATGAAGTGGTACCGGATCTCGATATGCTTTGATTTCGAGTGTTGAACTGGATTCTTTGACAAATTTATTGCACTTGTATTATCACAGAATACACACATAGTGTCTTGAGTAATTCCATAATCATGAAGAAGCTTCTTCATCCATAATAATTGTGCACAACAACTCGCCACTGCAATGTACTCAGCTTCAGCCGTTGATAGAGAAATTGAATTTTGCTTTTTGCTCATCCATGACACCAAGTTATTTCCAAGATAAAAACACCCACCGGAAGTGCTTTTCCTATCATCAATGCACCCGGCCCAGTCGGCATCAGAATATCCAGCTAGGCATGCATTCGAGTCTCTTGAATACCAAATACCGTAGTTAGATGTGCCATTTACATAGCGGATAATTCGTTTGATTGCTGTCAAATGTGACTCTTTGGGTGCTACCTGAAATCGAGCACAAACTCCTACACTAAAAGCAATGTCTGGTCTGCTAGTAGTTAGATAGAGGAGACTACCGATCATACTTCGATAAAGTGTTGGATCCACTTCTACACCTGCTGCATCACGACTCAGTTTTGCTGAGGAACTCATGGGAGTGGAAGTGTGCTTCTTAGAGTCTAGGCCGAATCTTTTTACAAGATTCTTGGCATATTTCTCTTGGGAGATAAATATCCCATCTTCCCATTGTTTCACTTGAAGCCCTAGGAAGTAGTTTAGCTCTCCCACCGTGCTCATCTCAAACTCCCTTTTCATTTCTTCTGAAAATTCATGAGCTAGTTGATCGATTGTGGATCCAAAGACAATGTCATCCACATATACTTGGGCAATAAGGAGAGATCTCTCATCTCTTTTGACAAACAAAGTTCGATCGGCTTGACCTCTCTTAAAACCATGGTCTAAGAGGTATGTGGTGAGGCGATCATACCAAGCTCTTGGTGTTTGTTTCAGCCCATATAATGCTTTCTTCAGCCTTAACACATGATCCGAAAAATGAGGGTCTTAGAACCCCTTTGGTTGCTCAACAAACACTTCTTCGTTTAAAAATCCATTCAAGAAAGCACTCTTCACGTCTATTTGATATAACTTGAAGTTCATAATGCATGCTATGGAGAGAAGAATTCGGATTGACTCTAGTCTTGCAATTGGAGCGAAAGACTCATCAAAGTCTATGCCTTCAACTTGAGTATATCCTTGAGCCACCAGTCTAGACTTGTTTCGGACAACTTCACCATCTTCATCAGTCTTGTTCTTGAAGATCCACTTGGTGCCGATGACGTGAGTATCCTTGGGTCTTGGTACCAACTCCCATACATCATTTCTAACAAATTGATGCAATTCTTGGTGCATGGACTCTACCCAATTCTCATCCTTCAAAGCTTCCTCCACTTTCTTTGGTTCAAACTGAGCAAGATAGCAGTTGTATGTCACATGATTCACACTATATGCAGGTCCTTTTCTCAACCGAAGTCCTTCATCTATCTCACCAATGATATTGCTTGAGGGATGATTGAGAATTACCCTTGACGATGGTCTCTTGGAAGTGGAAGGTTCCTCATTACGAGAGATTGGAGGTTGAACTTCCGGAGGGGGTGAGCAAACTAGACGATCCTTGAGTTGATCTAGTTTCCCTTCTTGATATAGGAGTTGTAGACTCCTTTTTCGGTGATTCTGTCTCAGCATCCTTACCTCGAGACATGTTGTCATCTCCTTCATTCTTCTTAAGATTTTGTCCTTCACCATCATCATCAATATCTTTTTCAGAGATAGAGTTATCGATGACCACATTTATCGATTCCATCACCATCTTAGTGCGCTTGTTGTACACTCTATATGCTCGGCTATTTGTGGAGTAGCCTAGGAATATCCCTTCATCACTTTTCACATCAAATTTTCCAGGATTCTCCCTATCATTTAGAATGTAACACTTACTTCCAAATATTCAAAAATATTTCACCTTCGGTTTCTTTTCTCTCCAAATTTCATACGATGTCTTCTTTGTTCCAGCTCGGAAGTAAATTCTATTTCCAATGTGACACGATGTGTTCACTGCTTCAGCCCAAAATTTCTGTGGAATGTTTTTGTTGAGTAACATTACTCTTGCCATTTCTTGGATCACACGGTTCTTTCTTTTAGCCACCCTATTTTGTTGTGGAGTTTTTGGAGTTGAAAATTCCTTCTTGATGCCGTGTTCATCGTAGAATGCGTCAAACTTTGCATTTTCGAACTCCTTTCCATGATCACTTCTGATATTAAATATGGGAACTCCCTTCTCATTCTGTAGCCTCTTGCATAGCCTTTGCATCTTGTCACATGCTTCCGACTTTTCTCTAAGAAAATCCACCCAATTATATCTTGAGAAGTCATCAACAACCACCATTATATAGCGTTTTCCACCCATGCTTTCTGTTCTAGTTGGACCCATCAGATCCACATGTAGTAACTCCAGAGGGCGAGACGTGGCAACTACATTTACTTTAGGATGGCTTGATTTTGTCTGTTTTCCCAATTGACATGGACCACAAACCTTCTTCTCAACTTTTCCAAACTTTGGTAAACCAACCACAGCTTCAAGTTTCGAGACTTTTGCCACTTGTTTGTAATTAGCATGTCCAAGCCGTTGATGCCACAACTCCAAAAGATTCACTCGAGCACTCCTACATGCTATGCTTGGTTTGGGAATGACCCCATAACAATTATCGGTGGTCCTGAGTTCCTTCAAAACTTGAACACCTTTTTCATTCAGAATTAGGCATCCTTTCTTTGAAAATTGGACTAAGAAGTCTTCATCACAAATCTGAGTAATACTCAGCAAGTTCACTTTCGATCCCTTGATGTACAGCACATCAGTTAACAAAGGTAGTCCTGGAATATCCACGGTTCCCTTTCCAAGAACTTATGAGTGACTCCCATCTCCAAATATCACAAAACCATCTTACTTCTCTTGTAGAGTTTTGAACAAAGATTTATCTCCAGTCATATGCCTTGAACAACCACTATCAAGATACCACAAACATGAATTAAACACTTTCAATATAGTGTGAACAAAGAGACAAGCATGAGATAGACATTCTTGACCATTAAAGCAAAACTCATCATTCTTTACTTCATTCATAGATGCGTGTAGCTTACTTTTCAAACAATCAAGTTTATCACACAAATGTCTATTCTTTCTCTTATATTTATCAATTAAGGAATTCGACTCACACAAGCTATTATGAATATCATGGTTCCTGTGAATTAAAGTTTTCAGCATGTGCACAAAGACTCTAGCATGTTTATTTGATTTGAATAACTCTAAAAGCTCATTACTAGAACAGTCTTCAAATATGCTCATAGAGTCATTTTCACAAACACCTTTACTTTGCTTCATGTTGACCTTTGTCATATCACTTTTCATGGCACAACAAGGGGTCTAGGATCACACTCAGGTAGTTACACCACAGCGAGTGTACCCGCTCTAATACCAATTGAAAGCTCGAAAATGTGTTGAAAACACAAGAGCTGTTAAGACCCCTAAATTAAAATTACAACTCGATTGATTTTACACTAACTTAAAGCTAAGTGCGGAATAGTGTAAAAGCGAGCGGATAAACAAACAAGCTACTCTAATCCATAATTTAAGTAACATAGCAGTAAAATGGAAAGTAAAAGACTAGGGAAGAAAGATGCAAACATAAGATAACACGCCGATGTGTTATCGAAGAGGAAACCGAAGAACTCGGCGAAAAACCTCTCCGCCGCCCTCCAAGCAGTAATCGATCCACTAGACAATCAGTTGGGATACATGGGTTAGCAAGAAACCCTCCAAGCCTAATCTACTCGATGTACTTAAGCCCTCCAAGCTCCTACTCCAACAAGGCTTCTCGGAATCGTGTCTTGTCTAGCTCTCCGGATCCCGCAACAAGCTCCATGTTGCATCTGCCATCCTTGGCTTCTTCCAATGCTTCCTAGTAGCACTAAAACTTTACTTGACACTCTGAAAGGGTGTGGTAAGTGTTTTGGCTATCAACCTCTCAATGGTATGGAAATGGAGATGTAGGAGTTGAGGAAATTCCACAAGCAAATGTGTAGAGGATTGTGGGTATAACAATCTCTAACTCTCAAGGTGTTTGGCTAGGGTTTCTCTCAGAAGCACTTCTCAACATTTGTGAGTAATGTGGGTATAAATAGTGTAGGCACAGAAAGTGCGTATCAAACTGGACAGGCTGGCAGAACAAAATGTCTCGCAGGTGTCTCGCGGGAAGGCCTTACCTGCGAGATACTCGCGAGACACAGTTGTTTCCATCTGGCTTGACTCTTCGCATTCCAGCATGTGCAAGGCACATGAGTTACTTCGCGGGATGCTAAGTCGCGAGCTACCCGCGAAAACACTTCAGTCTTCAATTGCTTGAGTCTTCACACTCTTTCTCTCTAACACACAACCCTTACAATGAAATCCCACAATAAAAATAGGGTACAAAGATTGAATAAAATTACAATCAAATTTGGCATGGAATATAAGCCAACAAAAACACATAGTTGTAAATAACAACTTTACAATAATATTATACATAATTATATCGAGCCCTTATGTTCATGAATAAATTATTATGTTTGAATTTGACTCATTTAATAATTGAGTTTAAACTTAGGCTTGAGCTTGACTCATTTGCTAAATAAACAAACATAAATAAGCTTTTTCACAAGTCGAGTTCAAGTAGTTCATAAATAACTTAGTTTATATATAGCCCTACCATGAAGCTTTAGATTAATCAAAACAATTTCAAACATATAGGGCGCAAAATCAAAATAAATACAAATGTAGAAGACGTCGTTGGGCATTGGAAGGTAGCAAATTGTAATGATACATAACATTTGAGAATCACTTAAAAAATTAAAAACTTTAGGTGATAAAATCAAAATTAATCCAAATTTTAGGATATTTTTATTATTATTATTTTAATTCAAACCCAACCCAATTAAATCCATGGACAACCCCCATTTTCACTTTTTTTTTCCTGGTTTTTAAAACAATGCTAGCTTTAAACCCTTGAACCTCCAATAGACTATCAATTTGCAGTGACCAAATGTAGAGAATTGTAAGATGAACTGAACAAATGTGATCAATATTCCCCCAATGCAACCAAGCTCTGCATTCCATTCTCCTTAGCCAGCCACCACCTCCAACCCCAACCCTTGGCAACACTCTATGGAACCTCCTAACACTACTCAATTCAATCTTTATGGGTTGAATTGAGTTAATTTTTAGAATTATCATGAGTGGATATTTCTCAAGCTGAAGAAGTTGTATTGGGTTTTTTTTCGTTTATTTTGTTTAGATTAATTTGCAAATTACACTCTAAAGTTTGTAATAATTTTGATTTTGTTCAAAAAATTTCAAAATTCAAGCTACTCCCTTAACGCTAGGTATTGTTTGGATTTGTTCACTTCTGCCAATGTGCTATGCCTACTTGTGTCCATTAAGCACTAAATTAATCAAAATAATTTCAAACATATAGGTTGCAAAATCAAAATAAATTCAAATATAGAGGGAGTAGTTGGGTTGCCAAATCTAGTCGGCACTTAACAAAAATTAAGCATGGTGTGAGCAAATCATAACATTTAGGGATCATATCAAAACTTTGAAACTTTAGGGGATATAATTTGCAATTTAATCTTTTATTTTTTTAATTAAAACCCGAGCCAATTAGATCTATGCCATGGATTGCCTCATTTCCATTTCTATTTCCCAGTTTTTACTTTTTTAAAAAAATGCTAGCTTTAAACCCTTAACCCTCCAATGTAGCTTAGATCAGGTCTCCATGTGACCAGTGAATATCTTGCTTTATTTTACATCATTTATGAATTTCTAGCTCTTTATGTTTTCCCTTTCAAGATCTTGTCAAAGAATTCCAATGTGCATTGTATTTAACTCTATCAGAATTCACTGGTAATGTAGAATACGAGAGTGACTGCATGGAAGCAATATGAAGCACTGCAAAAGGCATTTAAGATACCTCATAAGGCCTCAGAAGCTCATTTGATGGTATCAAAAAAGCTTCTTACTTTATTTAGGGCAGGTAAACTTGGTCCATTCATCCTTAATGATGCCCTTGATGCAAATGTTGTGTCTTGAGCTGTTAGTCATTTTTTTTTTTTTTGGGTTTAAAATTACAGTTGTATATGCTAGTCTCCTTTTTTCCTCTCCTTTCTTGTGTTGATGTCTCAAATTTACTCAAGTTGTATTACAAAGCTCAAGTTGTATTTCAAAGTTAACAGATGCTTACATTGAAGTATTTGAAAAATGACACTTATTGTTCCCAAACCTGAGAACAAACTGCCTATAAACATTGGCATGTCATTTTTCTCTAAACTTAATCTTAATATATCATTTGTAATTTTGGTTTAAGTTAGAAAGAGCTTTTGATGGAAATGAAAATTTATAATTCCAAATAAAAATGTCACCTCCTTCAATGTGAATGATACCCCATATTTTCTAATTAAATAAGCATGTTAATATATATGGTGCTTATTGCTTATGAAGAAGAAGAATAAAACATGCATATAAGAATAGATGCTTGCACACACCAATCCATGGATCTCTCAGCTTTATACACAAGCATGTACTCAAGGGAGTGGCATTATTGTTTAAGGTTTCTCTTCTCTAGGGTTAGAGGGTGCTCCTTCTTCTCCTAGGTCGTAGAATTTGCAGTCCCTTCTTTGAAGGAGTTTTCGTCCCTTTGGTAACAGTGTTACCTTAGGTTTTGTGGGTTTTGTTTTTTTTTCGTGGGGATTGGGAAACACTCTTAGCAATGGACGACCTCACCAAAGCATGGAGTTGTCTAACTCTTACAGAACAGGAAGGGGATGACCTCTGCCTGAATGAAGAAGAGGCAGCACCAGAATTCACTCTTGCAGCGAAGTTTTTGACCAAACGGGCTTTGAACATTGAAGCCATAGCGAAGACTTTCAACCCGATATGGAGATCAAAAAATGGTTTCAAGGTTAAAAAGGAGGATGATCATTTCGTGTTATTCACTTTTGACAATCAAGAGGAGATGGACAAAATCTTAGCGACAGAGCCATGGAGTTTTGATAAGCACCTTGTGGTGCTGCAACGGTATGAAAAAGATATTGATTTATGTGATATGAATTTTAACATGGTTAATTTTTGGGTTCAGGTACATGATATACCGGTCAGATTTAGAACTCAAAAGATAGCAGAAAAGATTTGTGAAACTATAGGCACGGTTAGCAGACCAGCAGATAACACAGAGATAGAAGGAGACGGGTTCATTAGGATTCGAGTCATGGTTGATATATCCAAACCTTTATGTCGTGGGTGAGTCATATCACTCGAAAATGGCAGAGAATTATGGGTATCTTTCAGATATGAACGCCTTCCCAATCTTTGCTATTGGTGTGGCTGCCTCACACATGCTGATAAAGACTGCGAATTATGGATTGAAAGTGAAGGTACTTTACAGTTGGAAACTCAACAATATGGTCCATGGATACGAGCTCAGCCTTTCACACGATCTCGAAAGAATGTGGTTGTAGTCCCTGGATTTTATTCCAGAAAAAGTAACCCGACCAAGGCAGCAACTCCAAACCAGAGTAGGAAACCGCCAGTGGTGGTGGTCCGTAAGGGGGGTCCGTCGCCTGAGATTGTACGGCCTGAAAAGGAAAGAGAAGAGCATTCATGTCATACGGATTTTGCTCCAGATATTCAGGGAGAAGATCCGTTAATTCCAACTTTAACTCCCACAGTTCAGCTATATCCAAATATAGCCAACTCGGGTTTTATGGCAGGGAAACAAGCTGATGAGCTGTTTGAAGAACAAATTCAGGAAATTGACCGAGACCTATGCAAGTTTGAAGCCATCAGGGAGACTTTTCCGGAAAATCAGGGGGAAAATAAGAAGGAAAATATTTTGGAAGGGTTGACAAGTAATAAGGGAGGATCTTCGGCAAAAGAGTACTCACGTGCACACACCTCTACTCCCTTACAGGATGGTCCAACATCAGTTTTAGCTGATATTTCAAATATTCCAGAATTTACTACTAGAAGATGGAAAAGACTCACCAGGGTTGAGACAGAATCAGATATTGTAATGGAAGATGCAGTGGGAGAAAAAAGGAGTGGCAGAGAGGAGGATCAACCGGAGTTACTGAAAAAAAGAAAATTAGTTTCTCGGGTGGATGAAGTAGTAACAAATATATTGGCGGAGGCTGGATCCCAGCCCCGCCAGAACCAATGAGTCTCTTGTGTTGGAACTGTCGGGGGCTTGGGAACCAACGAATAGAAAATCAGCTCGTAGATATGGTTCGGGCAAAAGATCCCTTCGTTGTGTTTATAGCCGAAACATGGACGGATGAAGCAATGCTAGTTTTAGTTCAAGACAAAATGAAATTCAAACATAAATTTGTGGCTCCAAGAAGAAATAAGTCGGGTGGACTTGTAATTTTTTGGAAAGAGGATTTCGACTTAAACATCGAAACTTTCTCAAAAAATCACATTGATACAACAGTGAATAAGAATAAGGATGATGAGTGGAGATTTACAGGATTTTATGGAGAACCCGACACACATAGTAGACATGAGGCATGGGCTCGGTTGAAGAATTTGAAATCAAGGGGATCTGCACCTTGGATTTGTGCGAGAGATTTTAATGAGATAACAAAGCAATCAGAGAAAAGGGGAGGTAGAACTCGGCCACATGGGCAGATGCAAGCATTTAGAGAAGTGCTTGATGAATGCGGCTTTATTGATTTGGGTTTTGTGGGATCTGAATTCACATGGCACAAACATTTTGCGGGTTATACAGTGTGGGAGTGCCTTGATAGAGCTGTGGCAACTTCGGATTGGCTGTCTTTATTTCCGGACACCAAAATTTATCATTTGGAGGCCGATGCATCTGATCATAGACCTATTTTGATAGTACCGGATGGGATGGATTGTTCACAACAGAGGCCGTTTCGATTTGAACAGATGTGGCTGACTGAACAAGGCTGCACGGACACAGTACAAGCTGTGTGGCAGCGGGACAGTGGGGAAAATGAGGCTTCCAAGGTGATACGAAAGGTGGATGAGTGTGGGAAGGAGCTAACCAAATGGAGTAAAAATAATTTCAGAAATGTGAGGAAAGAATTGGAAAAAACAAGAAAATTGTTGGCGAAAGCTGAATTGATTGCGATGAATGGAGGCAGCAACAAAAGAATGAAATACCTGGAAAAACAAATACTCACACTTCTTGACCGTGAGGCAAAAATGTGGGCACAAAGATCCAAGGTGCAATGGCTTTGTGATGGTGACAAAAACACCCGCTTCTTCCATAGTAAAGCAACGCAAAGAAGAAGAAGAAATTATATAAAAGGGTTATATGATGAAACTGGTCAATGGTACACTCACCCAAGTCGTGTGAATGATATTGTTGTATAGTTTTATCAAAAACTCTTTACCTCTAGTGAACCCGTGGATTTTGAGGAGATTTTGGAGCAAATACCTACAAAGGTTACAGAAGCCATGAATGGGGAGTTGCTAAAAGAGTTTACTTCAGAGGAGGTTGAAATGGCTTTAAAGCAGATGGCACCCTTAAAATCACCTGGACCAGATGGCATGCCACCACTTTTTTACCAGAGCTATTGGTCTTTGGTAGGTCCCGATGTTACAGAAGCAATTTTATGGTATTTAAATTCAGGTACTCTGCCTAATGCACTCTGTCACTCTTTTATTACTTTAATTCCTAAAGTAAAAAATCCTGAATATGTCTCACAGTATCGGCCTATCTGCCTCAGTAATGTTCTTTTTAGAGTCTTTTCCAAGGTGTTGGCAAACAGGTTGAAAAAAATTATGCCACAGCTTATTTCCGATCATCAAAGTGCTTTCATGGCTGATCAGTTAATTTCTGACAATATCATGGTGGCTTTTGAGACTCTATATTACATGAGGAATCATTCATCGGGCAACACAGGATACATGGCATTGAAGTTGGACATGAGCAAGGCTTATGATAGGGTGGAGTGGCTATACATGGAGAAACTGATGCGGAAGATGGGTTTTGCAGAGGCATGGGTTAAATTGATGATGATGTGCATTTCTACTGCCACATACTCGGTTTTGATAAATGGGGAACCCCAAGGGCACATTACTCCAACTAGAGGCCTTCGACAAGGCAACCCCCTCTCCCCTTATTTATTTTTATTATGTACGGAGGGCTTTCATGGTTTGTTAAAAAAAGCTGAAATAATGGGCGAGATAAGGGGGGTTTCTATTTGCAGGAATGGTCCTAGACTAACCCACCTTCTTTTTGCAGACGATAGCCTTATTTTCTGCAGGGCAAAAGAAAGTGAGTGCCAAAAGCTATTGGAAGTCTTAACCAAGTACGAAGGAGCATCTGGGCAGCAAATAAATAGAGACAAAACCACTTTATTCTTTAGCAAATCAACTGCTCTGGCCATGCAAAACACAATAAAAAATGCTCTTGGAGTACCGGTGGTGCAACAATATGAAAAATACTTAGGCCTACCATCTTTCATTGGTCGAAGAAAAAAAAAGAGTTTTGACAATATAAAACAGAGGGTGTGGAAAAAGTTGCAGGGATGGGAAGGGAAACTATTATCCCAAGCAGGAAGGGAGATTTTAATCAAGGCAGTGGCTCAAGCTTTGCCCACATATGCGATGTCATGTTTCAAGCTACCACGTGGTTTGTGCCATGATATTGAGGCTTTGGTTAAAAAATTCTTTTGGGGACAAAGAGGAGAGGGCAGAAAGATCCATTGGACAAAGTGGGAGGAGCTTTGCAAACCGAAGACACAAGGGGGGATGAGTTTTAAAGATCTTTCAAGGTTCAACGATGCCTTACTTGCAAAACAAACTTGGAGACTCTTGCATGATAAAACATCACTATTTTATAGAGTTTTCAAGGCCAGGTATTTTCCCAACTGCACAATCATGGAAGCAAAGAGCCCAAGTTCAGCCTCATATGCATGGAAGAGCATAATCAAGGGCAGGGAAGTGATACAAAAGGGTGCGGTTTGGAGGATTGGTGATGGACGTTCAGTTCCAATTTGGGGTACACGGTGGCTGCCTGCAAAACACTCCCCAAAAATTATTTCACCTTGTACAGAAGCATTGGCAGATGCTAAAGTCTGTTTTTTTATGGATGCTGATAACAGATCATGGAAGGAAGATGTGTTAGATGAAAGCCTTTTAAGCTTTGAAGCAGACATGATAAAAAAGATCCCCTTGAGCCACACGGACCAGGCAGATACACTCACTTGGCCCTTCACCCCAAATGGGGAGTACACGGTCAAATCGGGATACACCTTCTTGCAACAAAAGTATCAATCTGCTCAACCTGGCCATTCTGATCCTGAGTATTTGAAACCTCTTTGGAAGGCAATATGGAGTTTACAGGTTCCGAGTAAGGTAAAAAATTTTATTTGGCGAGCAGCAAAAAATTCTTTACCTGTAAAGATGAACCTGATGAAGAGGAAAATCATTGATGAAGACCTCTGTGAACAATGCAAAGACCAGAAGGAGGACGTGGTCCATGCAATATACCACTGCCCGAAACTACTCGATGTGTGGTCAAAAGTGGAACTCTGGAATCACAGTTGCCTTAAGCAGGCGACCTCTTTTATTGATCTAATCGGTTGTGTTTTTGCAGATAACAGGGACCCAACACTCTTCTCCATGGTAGCGTGGGCAATCTGGCAACGAAGAAATAATCTTCGCCTCGGAAAACCAGCGACCACACTCAACGAGCTGCTAACATAGGCACAAGAAAGGTTGATCGAATTTAAACTCTATAATTCATCAACCATCATTCCAGTGGGCCGACCACCAACCAATTGGCAAGCTCCGATCAGCAACACTTACAAAGTGAACTTCGATGGAGCTTTATTTGCAGCAGAAAATAGCGCCGGTTTGGGAGTGGTTATTCGGAATTCAGAGGGACAAGTCATGCTTTCTCTCTCGGAAAAAACCATACTCCCTTTTACAGCTATCGAAGTGGAAGCAATGGCAGCAAGGAGGGCCTTGGAGCTAGCACTAGAGACCGGGTTTCAGCAGATAACCTTGGAAGGAGACTCGCAGACACTCATCTCAGCACTAGAAAACAATACTCACTATCTGTCAAGCTTTGGACACATAATGAAAGACATTCAGTATCTCGCCTCTTGTTTTTCAAAAATAAATTACTCTCATTTGCGTAGGCATTGTAATACTGTAGCTCATTCTTTAGCAAAAAGAGCAGTTTCTCAACCGCAAATGCAAGTCTGGATGGAGGATGTACCACCAGATATTCTTCCTGTACTTCAGGCCGACTTGACTGGCCTTCCTATTTAATAAAAGTTTGGTCTTCTTTCTCAAAAAAAAAATGTACTCAAGGGAGTATACACAACACTTCTTTATTTATTTACATCTCTTACTTTGAATTACAATGACATATATGTTTATTTATTTACATCATTTAGTTCAAATTACAATAATAGAAATATATTTTTTTTTTACATTACTAAAAAGAAAATTAAATAATAGAAGTATTTATTTATTTACATCTTGTAATCTAAATTGCAATGAATAAATGCTTACAAATTATGGAAGGAACTTGTGACTTTGAGTTGAGCAATGTTCAAATTCTATTGTATGTGACTTATGTCGAACTCCTGAAATGAAATTTGTAATTATATATAAGAAACTTACAATGAGAATAATACTAGTATAAAAATGATTATACAAAAGAGAAATAAATAAATAAAATTTTAGTATATTCATTCAAGATTATATGCCTTATTGCCCAAACATTGAAACACAATGTTCCATAAACAAGATTTAATTTGTCCATGAATTACTCCTAAATAGATCAATGTTTCTTTTTCTCTTTTCCATTTATTTTTATATTTTTGTGAGGAAAGGGTAGGGGGAAAAATTTTTAAATACCACTTAAGTTTTTGAATTTTATTTTCAATTTTCATCCAAAAAGATATTTTTTGTTTCAATTTACTTTAAAACTATTTGGACAAAAAGGGCTAAACATAACCAGCATTCAGGATTAGTATCAACTAGCAGTAGTCATTGTTAAGCGTAAAAAAACTAAAAACTTAAAAACCATAATAAATAATTAAATAACACAAAGAAGAAGAGCAAAAGACAGATATGCCCTTACCTCATCTTCCTTTCTTCTTCTTCTAGGAAGTACTCGCTGACGCCATCTTCTTTTCTATTGTGAACCTAGTCCCTTCGAGATGAATCTCTAGTACATGAGCAATCTTGTGCGAATCTTCTTCTCTACATTTTCTACTCAAATCAGGACAACCTTTGATTGCCAAATCTCTTAGTGCAGTGAGAGCTTCCATCCCCTCCGGGAGAGATGACAACTTAGGGCATTGGACAATCCAAAGTGTGTGAAGTGATTTCAGACGTGGCAGCCACTCAGGCAAAGCCTTCAAATTTTCACATTGGAAAATCCATAGTTGTTGTAAAGTGTTTGCAGATCCTTGGAGCCATTGGGGCAAAACCTCCAACTTAGGTAAATTTTTAATAATCAATTTCTGGAGGCTCAACTTGAGATCTTGATTTTCTTCTCCCTCCATTTCCATCAAACTAAGCTCTTTACAATTTAAAATTTGCAGGGTCTCTAGGGCAGTTAGGTGTTTGATACTGAGTGACAAAGAAGTCAACCTTGGACATTCTATAACACCCAATGTTCGAAGATTGGTGAGGCGCCCCTCCATCCCTTCAAACAGACATTTTAGATTCTCACATACAGTTATAAACAAAACTCGAAGAGAATCCAAGCAACCTACTGCCTTCTCCGACAAGCAGGTATGCTTTGTTGTAACAGCCAAAAACCTGAGGCTGATTATGTCCCTTATACCTTTGGGCAACCGTTCAAGATTGTTGCATCCACTAAGCGCTAAAGTTTGCAAATTGTGCAGCTTGCAAATGGAATCTGGAAGTTGCTTGATTCTGGGATTTAATGTTAGTTCGAGATATCTCAAATGTTTCAAACTTCCGATAGAATTTGGCAACACCTCAAGGGATAATTTTCTCAAATCAAGCACCCGCAAGTACTTAAATCTTGAGATGCATGCTTCAAGTAAGGACATAGGTTGCTCTGTTTGGAAGATAATAGTCCGAACTTTGCTCAACTTCTCTGATTGTGTTGTAACTTCTTGCCCATTCTCCAAAATTGACAGATGATAAACTTCTGCAGCAAGGGTGGACGTCTGGGTCACTACCGAACGCTCACCTTTGGCAATTGAGAGTGCAAGATCATGGACAAGATCATGCATTTTAAAGGTATAATAGGAGTTAAAGTCTTTATATACATCTTGAAACAAAGATCTTGACATTAACTCCTTGATATACAAGTCACCAATATCTTCCAACTCTTGATTTTCATTGTCAAGTGATTGAAGAATTCCATGTGCCATCCAAAATTGAACCAATTCAGTACTTTGGAATTCATGATCCTTTGGGAAAAGAGAGCAATAGGCAAAGCATTGCTTCAAGTGAAATGGCAATTGATTGTAACTCAGCCTCAATGCAGGTAAGATGTCACCCTCATTTTGTTTTAAATTCCATATCTCATTTTTACTAACAGATTTCCACTCCCGTTCATCAACTTTTGAATAAAGTAGGCTAGCTAAAGTCCTCACTGCCAATGGAACCCCTTTACATTTTTTAACAATGTCATTTCCAATTTCTAAGAGGTTTGGATACTGTTTTTCTTCTCCTTGTTTAAATGCCAATTTCACAAACAAAGACAAACAATCTTCCTGGGAGAGGCCATCTAAATGGTATGTATGAGCAGTACCCATAATAGTAGCAACTGAGTTATTTCGTGTTGTCACTATGATTTTACTTCCATTGCAACCACCAAGTAACAAATCTTGCAATTCCATCCATTTATTACGATCCTCATTCCAAACGTCATCCAAGACAAGCAGAAATTTGTTGTCTTTCAAAAGTTCTCTTAATCTAAATTGCAACTCATCCACACCCAAATTATCTATAAATTTCTTATCTCTCAAAAGTTCTCTAAAGCTATTTTGCAACCCATCCAAACCAAAATTCTCATCAATCTTACGAATTGCAGATTTAAGGATTTCTTTTATCAACCTTGTAACATTGAAATCATCAGACGCACACACCCACATTCTCAATTGAAAATGACCAACTACCTGTTCATCGCTATACACCAACTTGGCAATTGTGGTCTTCCCCAAACCTCCAATCCCAGTGATAGGAACTGTATCCACATTTCTGCTGGAATTTTCATTTTGGTCCATCAAAAGATGTATTATATTTTTTTTGGCATCATCCCTTCCGATGACATTCCGAGGATCAACAAAGGAGTGGGTCATGTCCCTCCTTACCAGCATATTTAACTTCCTATCTTCAAGTCCTTGAGCAAGATTGAATTTATCTTTCTCAGCTGCAATTTCATCTACCCTGTTCCTAATTTTTTTGATTTTATGTGCCGTTTCAAAACGGACTGCAAGTGGATTAGAACTTGAAAATAAGTTACTCACCTTTTTGCCAGTGCTCCCCTGTCTCTTCATAACTTCCTTCTGCAGAATTCGGTATTGAAATTCATCCAGCACATTCTCAGCATCTTGAAGGACGTCTTTGAGCTCCCCTAGCCAAATACTCAGCCTATGGTCTCTGGCTTGCTTCTCCTCAGCATCCAAGAGTACGGCTTTGATGGCTTTGACAGTGCGCTCAAGCTTTGTCAGATCACTTCGGACGCCCCATGCTGAACTGAGCTCTTCGTAAGTAACCGATCCAAGCAGCTCCAGGACCTTCACTGCAACGCCATAGCCAATTTCAGCCATGTTCTTGGTAAAAGACTAAAGAGCAAAGACAATCGAATGTCAAGATGAATGACTGTGCTTAGTTGCAAGAATGGTAAAGTTTAGAACATGAAAACAGAAAGCAAAGAGACTTTATTGGATTTGGTGAGAGACTTTCAAAGTCTTTTACGCGTGGGTGGACGTTGTGGCCGTGTGGGGACAGAGCTCTGTACCGCGCATATGCAGGCACAATATATATAGTCTCTATTCATTTATGATTATTGGTATGGTCTCTATTCACCACCGTTCACCAACTTAGATATTTCTAAGTCACCAGATATAGTTTGTATGGTATGAGTAATTCTCTCTCTCTATATATATTTTTTGGAGAGCATATGCTCTTTTCATTTTGGTAGGGTCCATCTTCACAGTCCTAATATTTATAGTATAAATTTTGCCAAAGCTATTAAAATAAATATGAGTGATTCAAAGTTATGTGAA
Organism: Quercus ilex subsp. ballota; assembly: GCA_032727855.1. NCBI lineage: Eukaryota > Viridiplantae > Streptophyta > Magnoliopsida > Fagales > Fagaceae > Quercus > Quercus ilex. The sequence continues at coordinate 1,935,151 of CM064914.1, read as the reverse complement.
TATATAAAGTCTTCAGATTTTACTAAGCTTGCCAAGATTAGATGTTGATATTTCAAACGTTGTCACAATTTGAAATATTAATCTTTATACTCCTTCATATAATTTTAAAATTTTTAAAGTTCTTAGGTAAATTTATTTATAAAATAACTATGGCCTTACTACCTGTTAATGTATTATTGTATATGTTTTAAAGAGTACGTTACTTTTTTTTTTTTTTTTTAATTCTCCATAACTAGTACTGTACGGCCCCCGCGCCCGGGCCCATTTGGGCCTTGGACTCTGGCCTAGGTGTATGGCCCATAAAGCCGATCTCTTGCTACCTAGCGGCCCATCCCAAAGCCACAGGTGCTACGGGCCCAAGCCTTGCCTCTTCATCATTTCTCGGCAATACTTTCCCTAGCAATGATGTAGAAGCGACGTTCGGAACACCCCGTCCTTCACATACCCGGCCGTGACTCAGGAGGCGTCGTTGCCGAGAATGGTCATGGAAGTGGGAACCAAGTTCCAAAGCCATCCTCACCGCTTCCCACTCCCACCTAACCACCCACTTATGATCGATAATACTGGACCGCTTGTTGCACTAACTGGTAAGTGATCATGACCTCTCCACTAACCATGGACTATAAATACAAGAAGTTTGGGGAAGATAGGGGTTGGAAAAATTACTGTAAAAGAGGGGTAAATAGATAAAGAGCAGAGTGAGAAGAAGGTGGTTCAGGCCCCTGGGGAGAGAAAAGTGATCTCATTGAGTCTCAATGTCAAGAACGACCCAGTGTAGGAAATCCAAACCCATTATACAAGTAAGTTGTGAGTCCGAGTGAGGCCCCAGCCCAACAGGCTTCATTTTTGGGCGCGCACAAGTACTATTAGTTAGTATTATATATATTATTGATTAAGAATCAAATTACTAATTTGGTCCATTGACTATTAGCCATCAACATTATTTCTAAATTCTTAAAAACAAGTCAATTACATTCTTGATAGTTATGTTAAAAATGAAAATGATTAACATAGAGTTTGCATTTAACCCACCAATCCGACAAATTTAACCCAATCCAACTTAATATGTCATTTCAAATTGGGGGTTTTTTTTTTTTTTTGGGGGGGGGGGGGGGGGTAATAGGTTAAATTGTAAAAAAAAGAAAAAAAAAAGAGTTGGATTAGATTAAGATTAGCAAAATTTTTTATAAAAAAATATTAACTCAATCTATGCTATTAATAAGTCGAAAAAATATATGCAATTTTTTTTTTCAAAATATTTTTAGACTTTATATATATTTGTTGGATTGATATGTCTAGATATTTTACTATTTAGTTTTGATGAACCTGAACTATTAGACTTAATTTTGCTAATTAATTAATACACAGCCAGAAAAATGATCCACAATATAAAGAATTTTCTATGAAATACAAAGAGAAAAGGCACAAGACTTAATCTTTATATAGCATACGCTATGACCTCCTTTTCTTTATTGAAAAAGTATAAAGTGAGATTTATATAAGTGCACAAATAAGATTAAAGTGATGATGGCATATAAGTTAATAAAGTTTTTTTTTTTTTTTTTAAATTTTTAGATTCCTCAAGGTTCAAGTTGATTAGGCGGGGTTTTTAATTTATATTTTAATTCCAACCCAACCCTATCGATTCTGTGGGGGGAGAAAAGCCCAACCCAACATATTGGGCCCAAGGCCCTGTATGAGGAACACTGTTCGTCCGAGGAGGCGAGGCCTTCAGTCAGAGGCCCATGTCAAAGGGGAATGCCTTGAGATGAGCACGTGTACTATCCGAGGAGATGTTCATATGTCCGAGGAGTCCAACATCCTCGGATCTGAAGAAGTTTGACCCAACACGAGCATGGGAGGTTCAAGTGATCTGTTTGACAAGTGTCAAGAGGGAAAGGAACCTCGGACACACATAAAGATAACAGGAACAGAGAAATATCAAGGAGGCAGACTTCAACCACCACATTTAATGCACTGCACCTACCTTCCTGGCCGCATTTATGTGGAGAAGACCCCTGAACAGTGCTTTCTCAGCTACCGCCACTCACATAAGGCTAAAGGTGGGGTGATGGGACATGCACTCAAGTGGGTGCCTAGATGATGAACAAGTGGACGGAGAAGATGTAGGAAGGTAGTGCTATATAAGGGAAGGGTGCCTCTGATAGAGGGGGATCGAAAAATAGGAGATAGAAAAGAATATATTTCATTACTGTAGCTCCAAGAATTGTAATCCTAGATTATCAATGAAAAGCACCTCTTCGGACATGGCACTCATATCTATCCGAGGACATATTAATCCAAATTCTCCCGTTAGCGTTGCTGTTTAATACTGTTATTTTCATTATTAGCATAGCTCTTTCACCCACTCTCTACAAATTTATTGTTTTGGGCTCAGTGAGCTCCGAATCCACACCTCCTTGGGCTTGGGCCGCAAAAACTGACCCTACAGATTCCATTCAGCCAATTTTCAATTATTTTTTGCAAAATTGAGTTAAAATTAAAACTAATAACAACTAACCACCTATGATTTGTTGTAAAAATGTTGTGGACATAATACCTCTTAAAAAAAAAAACTTTCCACTCACTAGCTCTTGAGAAATTAAATTGTACAAACACGCAGCTCCTCAACTCAACCGTTATTTGTGTGATTGAAGATGGCTTTGAGAGAGAGAGAGAGAGAGAGAGAGAGAGAGAGAGAGAGAGAGAGAGAGAGAGAGAGAGAGAGAGAGAGAGATTGGGGAAAATGGCTTTCAACAGCAGGGCACATGACACGCTCCATCAGAGACCCCCTCAAATTGTTGTCGAAGTCTACATTCCCTTCTCCTCCGCCAGCCACCACCTCCAACCCCAACTCTCCTCTAAATGACTAGTCGTAGCTCTAAACCAAGGTTAGTTTTTATTTTATTTTATTATTATTAGTGTATATTATGGTGACTAGCTAACAACCATGAACACCCCCACTCCGTGTTGGACACGCCTGGACCGAATTGACTCATTTTTCGCAAATGAAGTACTAAATTTACTAAAAATAAATCTTGAGGACTAATTTGACAATTGAAGTAAAAGTCAAGAGACTAAAATTAGAATTTTAGCTTTTTTATTTTCTTAAAAAAAAAAATTCATTTGATTTTAGACATGCTTTTAAAAATTTTTATAGTAATTATCTATTTTTTAAAACTTAAATTAAACATAAATTTGGCCCCGTTTGACAACTGTGTTTAACAACAAAAACTGTTATTTAAACACCACAACACGTATTTTCACACATTTTTTCACCCACATGTATTTCCACAAAATTTAAATAACGTTACTAGAAATCTCTTACCAAATGGGTCTGCCTGTAAATGAAGATTTAATTTTTTATTTAATTAATTATTTCTTATATCAACATTGTCCTAATTTTTCAAGAATTATGGTGTTTTCGTGTCCTATCCTATATTGCCTGTTTTAATGTCAATGTCAGCGTCAGTGTTTGTCGATGTGTCTTAGATCGTAAATGTTTTTGCGAAATTATGGTTAGATCAATGTCATTGTCTCGAAATGGAACTGTGGTGAAGGTTATTAAATTTTATTGAACGTTAACGTCTTTAGTTTTCTTTCATGGTGCAGGAGAAGATGAAGTGAGCCACAATTGGCCCATTGCTGGATACAAGATCAACTGATTTTGTCCTTTAAAGAAACTGAATTTCTAGGTTCATGTTTTTTTGTACTTATTCAATAATTAGGTCTTTGTATTTGAGATTGGACCCTAATATGGATATTGTTGGTAAAAAGATGTTGTGGGTTTGTTTGTAAATTGCTCGATTGACCATTATCACTTAAAGAATAGTTGGTGTTGTTACTTTTTATGAAAAGTGAACTAATTGCAAGGAATTTATTTATGACTTGTGGTATATTATTTGACCACAGATAAAGTGAAGGGGATTACAATGACTTGTGTTATATTTTTGGCTTAATTGATTGATTCAACTCTACCGATTCCTTTCCCCTTCTGTTGTTTTTTTTTTTTTTTTTTTTTTTTTTGAGAAACCCCTTCTGTTGTTGATCTACTGCTGAATACTTCTGTTTCAACATATATGTATGTTTAAATGTTGACATTGAATTGTTAAGCTATAGATTGTGCATCAGTCTAGCATATATGTCCTAGACACTCCGAGTGTATTAATGGTTCCAAGTATCCCTGACATAGAGACAGGACTGAAGCCTAGCTCTTGCAGGTATCATCATCTTGCAAATAATTTCTCTTTAGTTTCTTAATATACTTCTCTATGATTAATACAATACACATGTGAGTGTTCACACAGCGATGCAAGCATGCTTTTTAAGTTTAAGGAATGCTAAATCTTGCCTAAAAGATCACATTTGTAAATAGACAAAAATAAGTGACACATCTCTCAAATTACTTATAAAAAAGTTATGGCCTTCTTACCTATTCATAAATGTATTATTTTTACAACAAATCTTAAGTGATAGGTTGTTATTAGCATTATGGTTTTCTGGATGAAAAAGTAGTGTTTACTAATTTTTAAAAAAAGTTTCTCTGTTCTAATGGTTTCCTAGGTCTCCAAACCTGTTAATCTTAGACGGTAGAATTTCAGAGTGAGTTTTGTTTGAATCCTTGGAGTAACAAGTTTACTTCCAAGGTTTGTAGGGCTTTGTTTCTTGGGGTTCTGGGAAACAGTGAGCGCTTTAAGTGTGCAGATCTTGGTAGCTGTCTAATGGATGAGATTACGAAGAGTTGGAACAAGCTTTCTCTCTCTGATAGAGAAGGGGGCGAGTTCAAATTTCAGGCACAACACAAGTCTCAAGAGTTCACGATTGTGGCAAAGTTCTTCACGCCTAGAGCTCTAAATGTGGACCCAGTAGCACACACTTTTAACCCGATTTGGCGAGCTAAGAATGGTTTCTAGATTCAAAACCTTGGTGATCACAGGCTACTGTTCATCTTTGATAATAAAGGAGATGTCGATAGGGTTTTACGCAATGAACCATGGAGCTTTGATAAACATGCTATTGTACTCCAATTCTACAATCAATCCCTCCCGTTGCAAGACTTGATCTTCAAAGACATAGTTTTTTGGGTTCAAGTACATGACATCCCGATTTCTTACATGAACCAGAGGATGGCAGAGGAATTGTGTGCTAAGGTAGGCAAGGTGATACACATGCCTGAGGATTCTTACACGAGCGGACAAGGCTTCATGAGGGTTAGGGTTCGAGTGGATATTACTCAACCTCTTTGCCGTGGTAGGGTGGTGACACTGGAAAATGGAGAGCAATCATGGGTAATCTTCAAATACGAAAGGCTGCCTAATCTGTGCTATTGGTGCGGATGCTTAGATCATGCAGATAAGGACTGTGAAGTATGGATCCAAAGTAATGGCACTCTTAAAACGAAGGACAAAAGGTATGATTCTAGTATTAGAGCCCTACCTTTCTTTTCCTCGAAAAAAAAATACTATTTGTGTGCCTGGGTATTTTGAATCTCAAAAACAGAAGATCAAAGCGAGGGCTAGTTTTCCGGCGAAGCTTAATCGGAGAAGGCAACCGGAGGATTCATGTCGGTTTCAGGAAAATATAGAGAAGGAAGGAGCGTCTGCTACGGCCGAAATTAATGTAGACTTGAATTTTAACAGATCCGATATTCCAGATTCTACGCCTATTATTCAGCGCCGCAATGATGGAGTTAATAAGGATGGAGTCAATCCCATAAAAACGGCGCACACATCTAGGGATTTCGGATTGCATGGGGATGTCTTACATGAAGAACCTTCTCTGGAGGCCACGTCAGATTCATTGGGCTGCTAGAATAATATTCCATCTGGGCTTTTTTCAAAAAGCCCAAACAATAACATCCCTACAGTGAAGCCAGGCCTGGTATGTGACACTACAGCTAAATGGGTAAGAATTACTCGGCCCATTAGCTCTTATGAGGATGGTTCATGCAACGCACGGCTTGGTAAACGCCATACTGAAGCTTTCTTCTCTGAACATCCTTTAGCGAAGCGTCGCACACAAAAAGATGAGGTCCCTCAGTTAACTTTTTTTCCAACGGTGGAGGCTGCTCAACAGCCTCGCCGAACACAATGAGTTGGTTATGTTGGAACGTTTGGGGGCTTGGGAACCAACGCACCATTCATGAGCTTGCATTGGTATTGCGGGCGCAAGATCCTGCTGTCGTGTTCTTGGCCGAGACATGGGCAGACGAAGATAGGCTGATGAAGTTACGTGATGATTTGCAATTTGATGATTTATGGGTGGTTTTGAGAGAGACAAGGGCAGGTGGCTTGGCTTTTCTATGGCGGAACTCAGTTTAGATTGATGTGGATTCCTTTTCACTGAATCATATCGATGTTATAGTCGATAAAGGGAAAGAGAATTTATGGAGGTTCACGAGCATTTATGGGATGTCGGAGGCTAGTTGGAAAAGTGAGACTTGGGATTTACTTCGCAATCTTCATCGGAAATACTCCCTACCATGGTTGTGCGCTGGTGACTTTAATGAGATCCTACTGTCACATGAGAAGCTAGGTGGAGCTCTTAAAAGTGAAACAACAATGAGGGAGTTTAGAGAGGTTGTGGATGACTATGGGTTTATGGACCTAGGTTATGTGGGGAAAAAATATTCTTGGAGAGGCAAGCGTGGAGATCACATGGTGTTGGAAAGGTTAGACTGTGCTCTTGCTTCCCATTCTTGGCTTGCTTTGAACCCAACTACAAGAGTACAATGTATCCGGTCTAAAGTTTCTGATCATTATCCTATAATAATTAATCCTGAAGGAGTTGCAACCAGCCCTTTTAAGCCCTTTAGGTTCGAACATATGTGGCTTAAAGAGAGTGGGTGCGGAGAAACAGTCAAGACAGCCTGGCTATCTCCTCTTCCTCAATCAAACTCTCCAGTGATGTATGAAAGAATTAAATTATGTGGTGAAAGGCTTTCAGAGTCGAGTAAACGGTCCTTTGGATGTGTGAGGAAGCAACTAGAAGAGAAGTCAAAACTGTTGGAAAAGGCTGAATATGCAGCAGCACAGGGGGTTGGTTATGATGTAGTGAAACTATTGAGAATGGAGGTTAATGAGTTATTGGATAAAGAGAGTTTAATGTGGCAGCAAAGGGCAAGAGCTTTGCACCTTAAGTGTGGTGATAATAATACCCGGTTTTTCCATAACAAAGCTTCTCAAAGATTCCGCTGTAATAGGATAATGGGATTAATGGATGATACAAACTCTTGGTGCTCAGATACTACTCAGGTAACTGAAATCATAGTTGGGTTTTATACAAGGCTGTTCACATCCGAAAGACCAGCCAATATTCATGGTATTTTGGATGTGATACAACCTTTAATTACTGAGGATATGAATACCAACCTGACCAGAGTTTTTACTAAGCAAGAAGTTGATATTGCCTTGAAGGAGATGGCACCACTTAAGGCTCCAAGACCTGACGGTATGCCCCCTCTATTTTTCCAGTCTTTCTGGCACTTGATTGGTGATGATGTCTCTAAAGCTATACTGGATTGTTTAAATTTCTGTCACATTCCAAAAGAGTTTAATTACACTTTTGTTACTCTTATTCCCAAAGTGAAAAATCCTGAAAGAATCTCTAAGTTTAGACCAATAAGTCTGTGTAATGTAATCTACAAACTAATTTCAAAGGTTCTAGCTAATCGCTTGAAGCCTTTGTTACCATCTATTATTTTTGAGAATCAAAGTGCCTTCCAAGTGGGGCGGGTGATTACAAATAATATCCTTATGGCATTTGAAACTCTACATTACATGAAAACTTAGCAAAGAGGTTCCACAGGCTTTATGGCTCTTAAGCTGGACATGAGCAAGGCCTATAATCGGGTTGAATGGTCCTTCCTGGAATGTTTATTGAGGAAGATGGGTTTTCATAGTAGATGGGTTGATCTTATGGTGGAGTGTATTACTACTGTTTCATACTCCATTTTGATTAAAGGGGAGCCTTCACAAACCATCCACCCTAGTAGAGGGTTGAGACAAGGGGACCCATTATCCTTTTATCTCTTCCTTCTCTGCACTGAGGGTTTACATGGTTTAATTTCTAGAGCTGCTACTTCTGGTGATATTAGGGGTATTTCTATTTGCAGAAATGGTCCTAGATTAACCTACTTATTTTTTGCAGATGATAGCTTACTTTTCTGCAGAGCATTGGTTCAGGAATGCACACATGTCCAAAACCTTCTTGCTAATTATGAAGAAGCATTTGGGCAAAAACTAAATAGAGAGAAAACCACATTGTTTTTTAGCAAAAACACGGCTAGTGAAGTCCAAGATTCCATCAAAGCTCTCCTAGGAGTTCCTGAGATTAAGCAGTATGAAAAATATTTAGGCTTAACATCCTTTGTGGGTAGGCATAAGAGAGCAAGTTTGGCATACATCAAGGATCGTATTTGGTCTAAGCTCCAAGGGTGGAAAGAGAAGCTCTGCTCACAGGCTGGTAGGGAAGTTCTTCTAAAAACAGTGGTACAAGCAATTCCGGCCTATTCTATGAGTTGCTTTAAGTTACCCGCTACACTTTGCCATGAGATAGAGATTATGATCAGAAAATTTTGGTGGGGACAACGTGGTACTAGGAGGCGCATTCATTGGGTTAAATGGCATACTTTTTGTAAGCCAAAAGCCATTGGAGGCATGGGTTTTAGGGAGCTCCAAAAGTTTACTGACGCCATGCTAGCCAAGCAAGTTTGGTGTCTACTTCAAAATCAAGACTCTCTATTTTTCCATTTCTTTAAATCAAAATTTTTCCCTTGTGGATCAATTTTTGATGCTAAGGAAAATAAAGGGTCTTTTGCTTGGAGGAGTATTTTGAAGGGAAGAGATCTCATTAGGAGTGGACTGAAATTGAGGATTGGGAATGGCTCTAAACTGAGAATTTTCCTAGAAACCTAGCTGCCTGGGTCTAGACGAGGTAGAGTCCTCTCCCTTGTCCCAAACAACCATGAAAATTCCTTAGTTTCTAGTATAATTAATCAGGTGGATAGGAGCTGGAAAGTGGCAGAGATTGATAGTATGTTTATACCCGAAGAGGCAGCAATTATCAAGGCTATCCCGCTTAGCTTATTTGATCGGGAGGACCTTCATTTTTGGCCTTACACCCGAGATGGAGTATATACAGTGAAATCGGGTTATCGGGTTTTGATGGAATAGGAAGACACGGAGTCGCAAGTTACAGCTAATTGTGGTGTTGTCTCTAATGTTTGGAAGGCTATATGGAGTATGCGGGTTCCTAACAGAGTTCGAACTCTTGTTTGGCGAGCAGGGACCAACTCGTTGCCAACAAAGGTTAATCAGGTTTGGAGGAAAGTACTTAATGAAGATGTTTGTTCAGAGTGTAAGGCATAACTAAAGGACATGATGCATGTACTCTGGACTTGCCCGATTCTAGAAGATATGTGGAAGGTTAGTTTCAGCAGGCTCATGGCAGACACGGGCACATACTCCAACTTCATCGAGATCCTTGAGCGGGCTTAGACAGATAAATTTACACTAGAGCTTTTCGCTATGATAGTATCCGAAGTGTGGCAACGTAGAAACAGAGCCCGGGTGGGTGAGCCTGTGGTTTCTCTTAATATGCTTCCTCCTAAGGCGTCAGATGCTCTGCGCGAATTCCAGTAGTTACGTCCCAACCATACTGCTATTCCACGAACAGCCCGTGCGGTAAAATGGAAGCCTCCCAGTGCATCGTGTGTGAAGGTGAATTTCGATGGCACGTTGTTCTCTCAAGATGGACTAGCTGGCATCGGTGTAATAATTCGGAATGACCAGGGACTTGTTATGGCTGCTCTCTTAGAACATATTCCATCACCTGCTTCGGTGGAGATGGTGGAAGTGGTAGTGGCTCGTTGGGCTCTGATGTTTGATGTGGAACTCGGTTTCAACAAGGTGGAAGTGGAAGGTGACTCTGAATCAGTTGTCAATGCTATTCTTGGTGACTACATGGACAATTCGTATACGGGTCATGTCTTGCAGGACATTAAGTTTATGTTTTCTAGCTTTTCTTTTATTTCTATTAAGCATACTCACAGAGAAGGAAATTGTGTTGCCTATAAACTTGCTAGAAGGGCGCCAATAATCCTTTTCTTGTTTGGATGGAGTTTGTTCCTTCAGATATTCTTGATGTCTATCAGCTTGATATTTTAAGGATGCAATAATACAATCATTACCCCAGTGGGGTTTCTTCTCAAAAAGTTACTAATTTTTTTTATAAATATTTTATTGGTAACGATTATTATTTATTTAATGATATATTATATAAAGTATTGATTAAGAATTAAATTACTAATTTGGTCCACTTACTATTAGATTTATCGACGTTATTACTAAATTCTTAAACACAAGTTAATTACATTCTTGATAGTTATCTTAAAAATGAAAATGATTGTCATAAAGGTATACATTGATCCCACCAATTTGACATACTTAACCCAATCCAACTTAATATGTCATTTCAAATTGTTTTTTTTTTTTTTTTTTTTTTTTTTTTTTTTTTTTTTGTGGATTATAGAATAAATTGATTTTCCCCCCCTTAAAAAAAAGAATTGAATTAGATTAAGATTAGCAGTTTTAATACAAAAATCCAACTCAATCTATGCTATTAATATTTTGAAAAATACATGCATTTTTTAATAAATATTTTGTTATTTTTTAAAATTAGTTAGTTCAATATAGATCCCTTTTGGAAGTGCTGTGTGGTTAAAAGTCTTTCTTAATGAGTGCTGCTCTTTCCCCTTTCCCCTTCCTCTATAAGTAAAAATTAAAAAAAAAAAAAAAAATTAGTTCAAATTTGAAAGATTAGACTTAATCACAAAACAATTAGTAACAAAGTGAAAATCTAATGAAAAACCTTTTTATGGGTTTTAGTTAGCTCAATTAGTAAAGTTTCTGATGGTTAAATAAGAGATTTAGGGTTCAATCCCTATTTACATAAAAAACCAATTGATGTTTTAGTTTGATGATAAAAAGTACAATCATAAGAAGCGGACGCTGTAGTTTGAAATTCTATAAAAAAAATAAAAATAAAAACCTCTTTAAATGAAATATTACTCCAAGGACAATTTTTTTTTTTTAAATTCAATATAAAGGAACAATTAAAAAATATCAGGACTCATAAAACCCCTGAAGCCTATACCAATTATGCAACCTCTGCAAACAACTTTCTTGCTTTTAGACCACATAGCGCTATTTGGTTTCACACAATCAAACACTTTCTTTGGAATCACAACATATATGGGTAAATAATAGATATTTTCAATGAAACACAATTAATCTCCACCTATATCGAAAACTGATTTGTATTTTGGTCTGATGATAGAGTACAATCATAAGAAGAGGAAGCCATAGGTTGAAACTTTTTAAATTTTTTTTTAAAAAAAACCTCTTTAAATGAAATATTACTCCAAGGACAAAAAAGTTTTATAAATTCAATATAAAAGAAGAATTAAAAACAATCAGGATTCGTAAAACCTTTGAAGTCTATACCAATGATGCAACCTCTGCAAACAACTTTCTTACTTTTAGACCACAAAGCGCTATTTGGTTTTACACAATCAAACACTTTCTTTAAAATAACAAGATATGTGGGCAAATAATAAATATTTGTCAATGAAACACGAGAAGAAAAGACACAATATTTTATTTCTAAATAGCATAGACTATGACCTACTTTTATTTAGAGGAAAACTATAAAGTGGTGACATAAAAATTAATTAAAAAAAAAAAAAAAAACAAAATCAATGAACATCTTTCCTCAAACACACTTGAGCGAGGGACAAATGAGGCTTTTGCTCTTTACTGATTTGCTTGAGCTTGCCTCTTTTTTTGTTATTAGAGTATGGTACACTTTTGTGCTCTTCTAAAAAACAGATTTTACCTTAATTAGTTTAATGATTCAAAATTTAAAAATATAGCAGCAAATTTGAATTCAATATAAGTAAAAGTCACGACTCATTAGTCAACACTAAAATTTGTCCGTGTATTTTGCATCATTAAATTTGGTTGAATTGAGTTAATTTTAGAGTTCTCAAGGTGAAGAAGTTGGGCTGGGTTTTTATTTTGTATTTTAATTCCAGCCCAACCCAATATCGAATCCATAGATAGCCCATTTGCATTTTTATTTTTTATTTTTGCAGTACTTTATCTACCGGTAGGTTCACCACCAAGGAAGTTGCCACCACCATTTTCAATTATTGTTTGTGATTATGGGTGGCCCATAATCACAAACAATAATTGAAATTATTCTTATGGCCTATTACTTATTCTTATGGCCTACACCATTTGCTACTATTATTCTTATGGCCTACCGCCTACACCTCTTTTTGTTCATATTTATATTTGTAACATTCTTTTCATTAGGAACAGGTAAGTTCCTTTCAAAATAGTGTATGTTGTTATAGCAGTCACCTGGGGGAATGTGCAGAATAGCACAGGGAGGAGGGATAATATAGTAAGTTAAGACACGTTAGAAACAATGTTGGAAACTAGCATCTCGAGTTTCTAAGACTCGAGATCCAAAAAGCAAAAACCGAAGTGAAAATCGAGTTTTTAAGACTCGATTTCCAAACTCGAGTTTCAAAAACTCGATTTCTAACATTTGATCTACACAAATCGAGACTTAAAAACTCGATTTTTATCTTGGAACTCGAGTTTTAGAAACTTGAGATGCTAGTTTTCAACATTATTTTGAAACGTTGACAACTAACTAAATTTTTTAATATTTAATGTTATTTGGAAATAAAATTCCCAGTCATCTTGACCATTTGAAGTTTTATCTTAGCCTCATTGAAATTGAAATTGGGTTTCAACGCCGGTGGTGGTGGTGGGCCCATCAAATGACACGCGCCATCAGAGACACGCCGGTGTTGTCGTTGAAGTCCGCATTCCCTTCTTCTCTGCCAAAAAAGAAAGACTTGGCCAACCCTAACAAACATCGTCAAGATTGCATCGCCATTAATGCCCATAGCAAAACCTCTGTGCACAAGGCTTGTTATTAGTCAATATAGTGTGCTAACAACCACGGACACCTCGAGTCTGTGTCCGTGTCGGACTTGCCTGGACACTCCACGCGTGTCCTCTTTGTTTTTTGATAGGGGGATTTTTTTTTTTTTTTTTGGGTGGTTGAAATTCAATTGATTCCCTCACTATGTAAAAAACGAGTCAATAGGATCATTTCATTAAAATCTGTTACCCAATGATACAATTTAAACATTCATTTTAAATTACAAATTTTACAAAAAACGTTGTCATTTCATAGATCTTATTGTTTGATGATTATATATATTTTTAATAAAATTAACCATATATAATGTTTAATTTACTAAAAGATTTGGACCTTAGGACCGAATTAATTGCAAAGTCGGTTTTAATTAATTCAATCCATCAAATTGCATCGTCTTGCTTTCCTGGTAAGCTGTTACTATGTTATGCTAGATTATGCAGTTTGAATGTCATTGTCTTTAAATGGAACTATGGGGAAGTTTATTAAATTTTATTGAACAATAACTGCTTTTGTTTTCTTTCATAGTGCAGGAGAAGATGAAGTGTGCTACTGTCGTCCCACTGCCTGGTGTTACTCAAGATATTGCTGGATACAAGGTGAAGAGATTCTGTGTTTTATGGTTTATTACCTTAGAAAGTAATTAAAGAGAGACTGAAAGTCTAGTTTCATGTGTCTTTCACAGATCTAGTTGATGTTGTTGCTTTTATGAGAAGCAAACTGATTGCAAGGAATTTATTTCTGACTTGTGTTATATTATTTGACCACAGAAAAAAGTGATGGTAATTAGATTACAATGACTTTGTATTATATTCTATCTTAATTGGTTGATTGTCCCCCACCCCCCAACCCAATCTTGCTAGCTGTCTTACTAATTCTTATTTTTTTTTTTTTACTTTTGATTTTCTTTTTTAGCCGGCAAGCGTTTGTAGGTTTACATGATTAGGAAAATAAACTATCCAGCTTAGGTATCTGGTTTTATTGCCAAATTGTGGTCTATGGCGTTTGGTTTATTTGGAGTTTGTTGGGTGATGTTGAAGAATGTTATTAGCTTGCTGGTCTGGTCATTTTTGTTGTCATCGGAATGGGAATTTGTGGATGGTTCCCCCCGCATTGTTTGATGTGGTGCTTATGGAGAGAGGAACGATTGGAATTTTGAGGATACAGAGAGAGCTATGCCTGATCTCAAATTATTTATCTTTAGAACCTTGTTGGACTGGATGTTAGCTTTGCATAGTCAGCCATTATGTTCTGTTTTTGATTTGATAGATTCATTTGTATAGTTGGGCCACACTATTTTTTTGATATCAACAAAATTGCATTACTTATATTTATAAAATAAAAAAATTAAAAAAAAAAAGTTTGTAACAAGCTAGTTTGGGACTAGCTTATAAGCTGGTTTTTTGCTTTTTAGCTTTTATTTACACTTTTTTAAAGCCTTACTTTTTCTTACTTTTTCAAAGTACAAGTATATTTAGCATACTTTTACAAAAAAATTTCAGCAAAAAATTAATAAGTTATTCCCAAACGGACACTAAATTAGTTGCATATACTTTATTTAAAGACAAAATTTTAAGGTCAAGCTAAATCATCAATCATTTGCCTCTTTCCTCTTCTTTTTAAAATCTTATTTTTTATTCTATCTACTGTTTCCTTTCTCCCTCTGTTGTTGATCTGCTGTTGAATTCTTTGGTTCAACATCTATGTATGTTTAAATGCTGACATTGAATTGTTAAGTTGCAGAATGCGCATCAGCCTAGCATATATGTCCTAGAAACTCCGGATGTATTGGTTCCAAGTATCCCTGACATAGAGACAGAATTGAAGCTGGCTCTTGCAGGTATCATACTTTTGCAAATAATTTCTCTTTAGTTTCTTGTTAGATTTCTTATAGTACACATGTGAACAAACATATACACACAGCTACCTGCATGCTTTTTTAGTTTTAGATGTGCTAATCTTGCTTGAAAGATCAGTGTTGTAAACATTCAAAAATGAGTGAGTCTACAATCACAATTAAGAGAAGTCATAGACTACTCAACCTGAGTTGATTTGGTTGCAATAACGAAATTGGATTTCGCTTACCAAATTCTTAAATGCACGTGAAGGTTCTGTAAAAGATTCAATGGTAGGTGAGGAGTGAATTGCACAATACTTGGTGGCAGTTTTAAATACTCAAGGGACTCCCCTTCATTGGAAGCACTTGATCTGTAGGAGACTAGAAGGGATTCGATATGATTCTAAGGAAAAACATGAGTATAATCTTAAAGAACAAATGCTTGAACATATTAATCCATGGATCTCTCAACTTTATCCACAAGAATGTTGTTAGGGTAGTATACACGTAACACATTTATTTATTTATACATCTTACTTTGAATTACAATGACATAAATGTTTATTTTTACATAAAATACAAAATGCAAAATAACATATTTATATATTTATTTACATCACTTAAAAGCAAATTAAATAACGGAAGTATTTATTTATTTACATCTTGTAATCCAAATTGTAATGAAGAAATGCTTACGAATTATGGAAGGAACTTGTGACTTTGAATTGAGCAACATCTAGATTCTATTGGTTGTGACTTGTGTTGAATTCCTGAAATGAAATTTGTAGTTATATAGTATATTGGAAACTATCAGTGAGGATAATACTATGAAAAATTATTATACAAAAGAAAAATAAATAAATAAAAATTTAATATGTTCATTTAAGATTTTATGTGTCAATATCTTGCTGCCCAAACTTCGAAACACAATGTTCTAGAAACAAGATTTAATTCCTCCATGAATTAAATAGGATTAAATGTTTCTTCTTCTTCTTCTCTCTCTCTCTCTCTCTTCTTTGGAATCAGTGTGGAGTAAATATTTAGAAGACTGGTTTAGTTTTGGAAATTCAATTTCATCCAAAAAAATATCTTTGGTTTTAATTTAATTTGAATCTAATTTGGACAAAGAGGGCTTGAGCTAATTTTTTTATATTTATTTTATTTATATATAAATGAAATAGGGGGTTTGGGTTCATAGCAAATAAAAAAAAAAAATTGTAAAGACTATCTATAATAATAGGACAAAAATACTAATAAGAAGACAAATCTGCCCTTACCTCATCATCTTCTCTTGGTAAATTTATGCTACCCTCATCAAGAACAATCTGTGGTAAATGAGCGATCTTCTCTACATTTTCTACCCAAATCAGGATGACCATAAATCAACAATTCTGTCAGTGCCTCCATCCCCTTTGGGAGAGATGACAACTTAGGACAATTGTCAATCCAAAGTGTCTGAAGCGATTTCAGACGTGGCAGCCAATCCGGCAAAGCCGTTAAATTTTCACATCCTCCAATCCATAGCAGCTGTAAAGTGTTTGCAGATCCTTGGAGCCATTGGGGCAAAACCTCCAACTTTGGTAAATGGAAAAACATTAAATTTTGGAGGCTCAACTTGAGATCTTGATTGTCTTCTTCTTCCGCTACCTCCGTCAAACTAAGCTCTTTACAATCCCTAATTATTAGGGTCTCTAGGGCAGTTAGGTGTTTGATACTCAGTGTCGAAGAGGTCAAACTTGGACAATTTCCAACCACCAATGTTCGAAGATAGGTGAGGCGCCCCTCCTCCATCCCTTCAAACACACATTTTAGATTCACACATCTCCATATCCACAAAGATCGAAGAGAACTCAAGCAACCTACTGCGTTCTCCAACAAGCAGGTATGCTTTGTTGTAACAATAAAAAGCCTGAGCTTGATTATGTCCCCTATACCTTTTGGCAACTATTCAAGATTGTGGCAATTCTCAAGCAGTAAAGTTTGCAAACTGTGCAGCTTGCAAATGGAATCTGGAAGTTGCTTGATTATGTGATTAAATGATAGGTCGAGATATCTCAAATGTTTCAAACTTCCAATAGAACTTGGCAACACCTCAAATGATGAATTTTTCAGATCAAGCACCCGCAAGTACTTAAATCTTGAGAAGAATGTTTCAAGTAAGGACATGGATTGGTCTGTTTGGAAAATAATAGTCTGAACTTTGCTCAACTTCTCTAATTGTGTTGTAACCTCTTGCCCATTTTCTAAAAATGATAGGTGACAAACTTCTGCAGCAAGGGTAGACTTCTTGGTCACTACTAAACACTCTCTTTTGGCAATTGAGAGTGCGAGATCATGGATAAGATCATGCATTTTAAAGGTAAAATACAAGATATTTTCTTGTTCAACATCTTGAAAGAAAGATCTCGACAACAACTCCTTGATGTACAAGTTGCCAACATCTTCCAACTCTAGATTTTCATCCTTAGGTGATTGAAGAATTCCATGTGCCATCCAAAATTGAATCAAGAGAAGATTATTGAATACAAAATCCTTTGGGAAAATAGAACAATGTGCAAAACATGGCTTTAAGTGAAATGGCAATTAATTGTAATTGAGCTTCAATGCAGGTAAGACACCACTCTCTTTTTGATTTAAATGCCATATCTCATTATCTCTAATTGCAAATAAGTGAAGCAAATAAGTGAAGCAAAATTGTACATAGGTGGATTTATTGCACCATGGATCATGACTTGACTTGGCACACAATTCTTTTTAGGCCATGGGCAAAGCATGGAATAGGAATGACTTAAGCATTGAGACAGTATATATCTGCTTTTAATTTGTTGGGGCGGAATCATTTTCCTTTAGGTGTAAGTAAATTAACTATTCGATACATACTCTAGTTGAGAATAGATTTGGTGGAATTTCATTATTTGTTTGAAAGAAAAAAGAGGGGGCTAGATAGAATCTATGACATACTATGCAAAGAATGATGCCTTTCTTTCCAATGTTGGAAGGTGCAGGGGACATTCTTTGAGTTGATAAGGGATGTTGGCTAACGATATTCTCTCTTTGAATATCTTTATCCATACTAGTACTATGGATTACAATTGGCTTGGAATTGGGATTAGAATCGGATTCCCAGCTAGCAGTTCAATGTATTACATCAGAGAACAATTCATATCCTCCGCTTCTAACAAATTAAATCAATGATTGCAGGTGTATACTTACACAAACAATGGTAATTTTAATCATTTAACCATACAATTCTAACAATCCTTTAATCATTTAACCACACAATTCTAACATGCTTGATTTGAAACAGATGATTAGTAAGTTCAGAGGAAAATGATCTTTATCTTTCTTTTTCTTTTTCTTTTTTTAAAATTTTAAATTTATTTAGCTTCACTTGATGGCTTTTAAAAAGGATGAGAAGCTTTTTTATTTTCTGTGGCTGTAATGTTCTTTTGTTAATACTTTTAAAAAAAATGAAGAATTGTTGAAAGAGTGAATGACAATAATTTATGGTAGGGATAAATGAGCAAACAACAAATGTTTGTTCTGGGGTGGTTGAGATGACATCAAGGTAAGCAAAAAAATGTTATTTGATTTAGAAGAAGTAAATAAGAGAAAACTTAACAATACATAAAATACATAAATTGGGGAAGAGTAAATTCACCTGTTTTGCAGTATCATTGAGTAAGATTGTGTTGCTTGAGGTGGAAATTTTGATTTCAATGAGAAGATTTGAAAAGGAATAAATGGGATTAGTGGTAAGAGATAGAAGAACAAACATTTGTCACTACATGGAATCAAAAGCTTTCTATGTATATATATATACTCTAGCTCTTTTGCATGTTACTTTTTATGCCATTTGTAGTTTTTATTGTTGTGGCTTCAACTGATCTCCATGTGACCTGTGAATATCTTGGTCCAATCATCCTTGATGATGTCCCTAATGCAAATGCTATGTCTTGAGTTGTTAGTCACTTTCTTTTTTTGGTGTAATTGTATATGCTGCTCTTTTCTTTTTCCTCCTTTTTATCCCTCATACTCTCTTCTGTTGATGTCTCAAATTTACTCAAGTTGTATTACAAAGCTAACAGATGCTTGCATGTGATGGTGAGTTCTAGTCACATTCTCTCAATGAAAAATTTGCAATGCTAATGATGCTCCATTTTGGACGCACTAGATGATTGCAATTTTTTTTTTAATGGGATGATAGCAATCTATGTCCAAAATTAGTAGGATTTTATTTCAGCATGGTCACAAACTATTTTAGTGAGTAGCAAGTAATTGATGTGAGAAAAATTCAAAGCTGAATCTAATTTAGAAAATGATTAAAATTCAAGAGAGGAGATCAAAATCCATTGGTCCCTTTGCTTGTATAATGTAGATCAAAGTTGATCAATGTGAGATATCATTGAAAAAAAAAATTGAAGGCATTATTCAATAATGAAAGTATACTTTCCTAGCACATGAAGAACAAGAAGACAAATCATCTACCCTTACCTCTTATTTTGATGAACTTCAACTATCCTCATCGAGTTCAGTATGTGGTACATAAGCAATCTTGTGCAAATCTTCTTCTCTGCATTTTCTACTCAAATCAGGACAATGATTAATGTACAATTGTCTTTGTGCAGTGAGAGAGAGCTTGCATCCCCTCTTGGAGAGATGACAATCCAAAGTGTTTGAAGTGATTTCAGATGTGGTAGCCACGCCAGCAAAGCCCTCAAATTTTCACATTCTTGAATTCGTAGTAGCTGTAAAGTGTTTGCAGATCCTTGGAGCTATTGGGGCAAAACCTCCAACTTTGGTAAATTGCAAATAATCAAATTCTGGAGGCTCAACTTGAGATCTTGATTGTCTTCTCCCTCCATCTCCATCAAACTATGCTCTTCAGATTCTAAAATTATCAGGGTCTTTAGGGAAGTTAGGTGTTTGATACTTTCTCCTAGATCTCCCTACCTCATTTTTCCCACCAAGCAAACACCAAGTTGTGCAAAGTATAAAATGAATTGAGTACACCTTTGCATCTATAAAGAGAATGGTATGATAGTTACATAGCATTCCACCTTGACATATTCTCGTGGACATTAATAAAGTTAAAATAAAAAATAAAAAATTCATGATCATCATCCATACTCAATTTGTCTGAAGGAAAACGCTTTTCTTCCTATCAAATTTCAGTGCTGAAAATGAGGACCACATATTGGCTGTGGCCATACTTTCAATTGCATTAGGAAGTCCAGTCTTGAACAAAAGTGAATAGTAAATGCTCTTAAGCCCTGCAACAACATAAGAAGCATAGGACATTATATCATTGTTAGAAGTCAACTGGAAAAACATGCAGAATGACACAGCACAATGAAATTAAAGTTAAAAAAGGGAATAAAAAATCTGATTAGGAATGAGGGATAGATATCCAACAGTAAATAGTATATGCATTTATCTTCTCATTCTTTTCAAAACAGTAAGGGAGAAACTAGAAAACATTTCTTTTTTCGTTTCTTGAAAAATGTTTAATTTCTCATTTCGTATTTGGTTTTCTTCCTGTTAAATAATTCCTAATAACATTAAAAGAAAAACAAAGGAAGCACTATGGACACTGACCATCATTGTTTGGTCAAGAACTTGTCTTTTGCCATGGAAATTTCAGTTGTGGTAAGAAGGTAACAAAGAATAAGTTGCTTCAATCTGTCAGAACTTCCATAAGAGATTAATATCCTGCCCTTTTTTTTTCCTTTTGTGTCAATGCATAGCCTACTAGTTTACCATAGTCAACTTTTACAAGTACATTATAATCAAAAACTTTTAAAATAACCTGTAAGTCATCGAATACAATGGTGAGCAAAGGAATTTTTGATACAGAACACCTAAAGATGGAAATCTTTTTACATTGACTTGGAAACATATTAGAACTTGAAAACAGAACTTGTTACAAAAATAAAGGTACCCTGCAAAATAATGCAACAAGGAATTGAGCAGAGAAACTAAAATGGAGATTTAATAAAAGGATGTATCAATTAAAAAAAAAAAACTGACAAATCCATGCTTCTGTATGAGATTATTCAAATAGCAAGTGTAGACATGAGAGATAGATATACAACAGTGACTTTGATTATTATATCTAAAACGAAGTAAAGGAAGCATGCAGGAATTGTAGATATCAGTAAAAAGAAACTCAAAAGTCAGTTTCTAATATTGTTTCTCATGACATTATATCACAGGATTAATTAAACAAAGGAATTGTAGATATTTGAAAATGAAAAGACGCAAGCAGGCACTGAATCAAAATGTTAAATCTCATGTTGAAACATATTTTGCAATTTCATCTTTCAATTGGAGATGGAAAACCAAAATTTTTTCCCCTTAAGAACAATAAAGGATGAAATGATAAAAACAAGAAGCACAATCAAAAGATTGTCTCACACAACGATTCATTGGTGGCTTCCATTCTCAAAATTGAAATAAATAAAGACATCAATTATGCACTAGTTTCCAACTGCCACCAAGTTTTCAAGCAACTAAGTCACCTGTATATTTCCCAGGGCAACCGTCAGAATTACTTCCTATATTATAAGTATGATTAAATGAATCTGTTTGTCATCAAGAGCTCCTTTGGCCTTGTGATTTGTGGAGAAGAAGAGCGATTTTAAATGCAAAGGAAAAAAAATTGGCATTTGGCTTTAAGTTTTGAAGAAATTGTATTTTTAAAACTGTGGAAAATGTGCATGAGAGCATCTTCAAGTCATAGCTTATGGGGTGCTTTTTTAAAATCACAGTAGCAACACTTGTCACAGGTTTTACGAAATACGTAATTGTGTTTTCAAATTTCATGTTTTCAAGTGAAGTAATCGACATGCACTTGATGATATTCTTCCATTTTTGTGAGTAGTACTGATTGCATGCAATTCTTTAATTAAGGTAATATTTATTTGGATGATTCAGGATTGGTTTCTAGAATTATCGTCATCTCGTTTCATTATGAATTAATTTCATGTATTGCTCGACATGAATGGACGCCATTAGATTAGAGTCATTGTTTGTCAATTTGACAAAATCCAAACTTCAATTTTAGTCAAATTTCAATTTCATCACTCCACTATTGACTAGGACAATATTGTCCCCCAACTTCCAAAAATCCAAGTAAAATTTATTTTATAGGAAAACCTAGATTCAAATCCTCAAAAAAAAAAAAAAAAAAAAAAAAATTCAATTCAATACATGAAGTTTACTTTTTGAGATCCGTCTGGGAATAGCTTATTTAGCTCTTTGTTAAAATCTTTTTTATTGAAAGTGCACTAAATACTTGTACTTCAAAAAAGTGAGAAAAATTGAAAATTTTAAAAAGCTATCTAGCTTTTAAGGTAGTCTCAAACACAAACTTGGTTTAAAAGTTATGAGTGAAAATTTTTGAAAATTATATTGAAAATTTGAGACGGAAGCATTATGAGAAATTGCAAAATTTACTTTATGATCTTATTGATGGTATTTCTTCCTCTACCATTTATTGGAGATGGTTTGAATATGATCTTCGTTTTTCTTTGGCATTTTGGTTTGGTGCAATGAATGGTTCTTTGTTTTTGGTTTTAGTCTTAGTCTCAAAGTTGTATATTTTGGTACTTGCAGACATTGGTGATAGACTTTTGTATAGGTTGAAAACTCAAATTGTTGTGATGCTACATAATTCATGACTAATGATCAAAAAAAAAAATTTAAAAGAGCTTATCAGGTTATTAGTAAAGTAGTGGTTTCTGCTGGTGCACTACCATTGTGGTGTATCACACCATTGTATAAATGCCTATCTGAAAAGTGTTCTCTTTTCTAAAATGTCCTGTAGTTTCATCTCTATTTTGTTTTCATAATGTGTATTATTTAATCATGTAATGTACTTGTGATAACCATCAGCACTAGCCATCTATATTGCTGCAATTTAAAGGCATTGCATATTTATTATTGGGGAAAATAGTTTGAGAATGTGATGTTTACATTTTTGATAAGCTGTACTTGATGTCATCTGTTTGCACATCCAAATTTTGGAGAGAGTTTCCGATATTAATGTTTTTAAGTAAGCTGTTGAGAGGCTGTTCCTGAGATGCTTTTGATTGTTGTAAATATAATGATTTATGGATTTTAGTCTCCTCTAGCTACTTGAAGTAGATCATGGATCTGCCAGGTGTTTAGGAGTGTCTTACATTTTTTTTTTTTGAATACCTTTGGTGTATAATTAAATTGAGGATAGATTTTGTGTTTGTATGAAAATGCAGGTCATGTGAAGAAGCACTAATTTGCTAGAGGTGGAAGGCAGATGTTGACGGTGGACCACTAAAAAATAAAATTAAAAAAAGGGTTTTTGTTAACGGGTGCTCTTAGAGTATTTGTTAATGAACCATTTAAAGAAAGTTTTAATACCACTTTGATGAAAAATATAAAAAGTTATAAAAAATGCTAGTTATTTTTTTTTAAATCCCATAAAAATTTTCTAAAAATAGTTATTAAACAAATGCCCTTAGGGCATTCATTAAATTTTTTCCAATTAAAAAGAAAATAATTTTAAGTGGATAAGACGTATTTTATTTTAAGAACAAAATTATGAGTCATTCTTCTGTTTGGAAGACTTGGACAGTTGCCAAAGTGAATTAATACTAGAGTTGGGCTTGAGTGTATAAAAGGTAACTTAAGATAAGTACACAGAGAAATGAAAACCACAAAAATCAAATAAATGTCCCGTGTCTCATACAAAATACAAAAAATTACAACACAGTAGAGTGAAAACATACATGGCACTAAATGAAAACAATACAGATAGATTCAACTGGAAGGTCCCATGAAATTACCAAGGAGCATGTGGCAGGGAATATAAAAGGATAAAGGAACAAGGATAGATTTACATCAAAACAAACTATAAATTAATAGATAAATAACTGGGAAGCTAGAAAAAGGAGGAAGACAATCTTTCAGATAATGAGAAGTTTCACTATGCTTTATATATGGTATGAGACACAAACTGATAATGAGACTGAGTAGCACAAACAAGAACTTCAGTCAGATGTTCTATTAACAGGTTATGACATTTTCGCTTATTTGATAAGTAAATTAATAGGGCATAAATTTATAATATTGTTGTGGCAAAAAATTTTACATTCATTATAAGCAATGTAAAATGAATCATCATGAGTGTCTTATGCAGAAGTATATATGCAATATTATGATAACTTCAAAAGAACAACATTGAAGGAAGGCCCACCAAAACTCACCTGATATCTTGCATTGCTTTGGAAGCCTTTAGTTGGTGATCTACATACAAGTAAATGAACATGAGGAGCATATTATGCAAAATATGTGACGCTTAACCTGAGATATAATAAACATGAGCAAAAAAAAAAAAAAAAACCTTCGCAAAAAATGAACCAACCAGAAATAACGAAGGAATGAGGATTGACAGCCTATACACAGCATAACATATAGACTAATTAATAAGGACATAAATGGAAGGGGATGTGTAGCCATTTTTAACAATGACTATGTGGCAGATAATCGAATTACATACATATATATATATATATATGTATGTAATTCGATTATCTGCCACATAGTCATTGTTAAAAATGGCTACACACACACATATATATATATATATAAAATATGAAATGCATGCAATATAGGGAACAAGAAATTTTGTTCTTCTTGCTCTTCTCTCTCTCTTCTTGCTGTCACTGTGAGTGAGAGAGACGGAAGTGTGTCTGTGAGTGAGAGACCGTTCGGTCCATTTCGGTCTATTTCGGTCCAGACCGGTCCTTTTGGTCTATTTGGTCTTGTAAATATGAGACGGTGAGAGTGACAGAAAGTTTGTTTGGTGGGGGTTTTGAAAAAGGCTTTTTCATTTTGGGCTGGGTTTCGTAGGCCTTTACATTGGGCTTCGTTTTGTTTTTGAGGAAAATGTGGACTGTCTTTTGGGGTGCAAAAATGTGGCCCAGCTTTGTTGGTATTTTAATCCATCAGGTTACTTGGGATGTTAAATTGGGTTGAGTCACATTTGAAGAGTTTATTTATTTATCTATTTTTAATGGATGTGTATAGTCCTCCAAATCTGGAGCACCAACCTTTTTAGGAACAAGAGCAATACAATTAACAATTAGAATTTTTAAACGTTTATAGCGTACAAAACTAATAAAACCTCACTCAGTTGTCAGGTGGACTACAAGCAAAAGATGGCATTTTGATAAATACGCAATAAAATTATTAATTAATTATCGAATTAAGTGTAACACAAAACTTATTAATGAATTAAAAAACTAATGAAAACCCTTTTAAAAGTAAATACCACTCTAAGGACAAAAACAAACCCATAAAATTTAACATAAAAGAATAGCTACAAATAGTTAGGACTCACAAAAACATTGAAGTCTAAACCCTCTACTCAACCTTCTATAAACGACCCACTTGCCTTTCAACTACAATAGTTCAGGAACCTTTGGAATCTTTCTACAGTGATTTTCACCATACAAACCATAACCATTTACGCACTCCAAGAATCTCTTAAGACAACTCAACTCAATCTCTATGGGTTAAATCAAGTTAATTTTTAGAATTATCATGAGTGAATATTTCTCAATGCGAAGAAAACAATACTCAACAGTGCATAAACAGTGTGTGGGTCTCATGAACAGTGCACGAGACCCACTGGTGTGCATAAAAATGTCAAAAATCACGGCTCAACAGTGTGTGAACAGTACTCAACAGTGCATGAACAGTGCACTTGTCCTCTAAATCTGAAACGCGTGCAGGAAAAAAAAAAAAGCGTCCTTGGGGTCCTCTTGTTGATAGAAAACCTCGAAGTCCTTATTTGTCACTTCTTGGGTAGGTTTGGGAGTGGGCTCCTTGGTTTCTTCGTCTAAAGGAATGGGGGATTCTTATGAGTAGAGGAGCCTGGCTGCGAGTGGGGCTGGAAGTTGAGCGTCCTGAGTTCCAGTTAGAGGAGGTTTAGTGAGTAGGAAGCCTGGGACAACTACGTATATTAAAGCCAACCAAGGGTCTCGGGCTTTAATGACGTTCTTCGGGCTTTGAAAGCGTTTGGTAAGAGGCCTGTATTCGAGGATGACGTGCGCAGCTTAGAGTTGACCGTCCTTGTGCAGAAAAATCTCAGACTTGAGGATCTGATTTAGGTATGTAAAGTTTAACAAATGCTTGGACAGGGTAGTGTGGTATTCATTTGCGAATGAAAATAACAGGAGTTATAAATTAGTTTTTAAAAAAAAAAAAAAAAAAACTTAAACTTATAAAATTAGGCAAGATCCTATATACATCTATGGTCCTCGGGAACCCTACCTGGTTCCCCTTCCCAAGTGGGATAGTACAATCCATCATGCCAGTCTCCCGAGATAATGAGGAAGTTCTCGTCCATACCTTTGTTAGAATCAGGTAGGCAGGAGATTAACTTAACAGAAGGGTCTCTACATTTAATGTAGTATTTAGTATTTTCCCCCTTTTGGCAATTGTATACCTAATTTACATCGTGCCATGTGAGGTTGGTCCCCATTTTTCAATTTAACATGTCTACACACCCGATGACCCTAAAGACATTTAGGGAGCATTGGGTGGGGGTCAGTCTATAGTTTATTAGGTAGTCTCTGGTGACCTTTCCTATGGGAATTTCCATCCCGCCTTCTATGAAGGCGATCATTGGAATGACTACGGAGCCTGGAGGTCTGTTCATGACCAGCCATTCACCTAGTTCACAGTGTTGGAGTTCAACACTGTTGGGGATCCTATACTGCGCCCTAAAGGCAGCCATGCCTTCGAGAGTATTTACTAGCCTAGCAAATCTACCCATGGAATTTTATGGTATGATTAATATAAATTGGTGCAAAAGAGAAATGTGAGGATGAACACACCTACGAGCAAGGGAAATAGTTCTCCTCGGGAAGCTGCTTCAACACGAATTGCTAAAATGCGTAAATAAACTTCAGCCAGCCCCAAGCTCTCCTTATATAAAGATAAAAAATGAGCGGCAATTTTCCCGTGGGATCCTCATCACACTGTAGAACGTGGGGTGACAAGCAGCCGCCTGACGCCATAAATGTGAAATCATGGATTCCGAAGTGTCAAAAGTGTGCTGGAGATAGGTGAAAGGACGTTACCATGTGTGAGACTCGCTTGTATAACTAAAACTTCGCTTTTACCTCAAGATTAATAGCAAAGTTTTAGGGCGCTATTGTGGGTGCCTGAGGACCGAGGACGGGATTGATGGGTTGCAATACTGATATGGGGGCATCACATGCCCGAAGAGGAAATTCGCCTGAGGAGAGGAGGGGATGAGACAAAGGACTCTAAGGCGCTCGAGGGGGGAATAATGGTTTGAAGAGAGAGAACTAGTGAAAGTAAGGGAAGTTTCCAATTTGGATTAGCCTATTGCCTCCACATTAAATGGTGGGCAACGGCTTTATTAGTTGCATTGATGAGGAAGTGACCTGAACAGTATAATTTACAACTATGCAGCTCCTTCTACTACCTTCATCATATGTTTAAAGGAGCAGATGTCACACTGAGAGTCTGGTTAGGTAAAAATGGAGGGCCAAGATGTGAAGTAGGGCAGAGTATATAAGAAAAAGAGGGTTCTTAGAGAAAGGGATCGAGACACAAATATCAGAAATAGAAAAGTAGCAAGAAAAAGATTGAGAGAGGAGAGTGAACAGTGTTTTTTTCTATGTAACACTGGCCTCTTCAAGCAGGCTTGTACTTAGATATTTGTTCAAGTATTCTTTAGTATTAAGCCTTTCTTCCTTATTTCCATCATCGAGCAAGGCCCTCTCTTGTTGTTTGATTCTCTCTCTTATAAATTTATTGATTTAGGCCATAGTTGAATTGTACAAGCCCATTGTTTTAAATGAGCTTAGGCAGTTAGATTTTTAGGTCCTTACAGATACGTAAGAGAAAATATTTTCCATCCATTAAGGACCAAATTAGCATATTATCAAAAAGTTATGAACCAAATTGACACATTTGAAAAGTTGGTGACCAAATTAACAAAAAGACTAAAAATTAGAAACCAAATAAATAATTTACCCAAAAAAAAAAAAAAAAAAACTCATCTAACTTCTATAGACTAAGAAGTTACCCGCCTAGCTATCAAAAAATCTTATCTCACTGACTCACTCTAAACTATAGAGTCATTCTTTAACTATTTTTTCACTTTGCTCTACATAGACGGTAAGAAACAAAATCCACAAATCTCAATCATGAAACATCCAAGAAACAGAGTCCTTATTTAACTACAAAGATTTGCAGCCAAAAAACATAGTGAAACCCACGAATCTGAATCATGAAGAACCAATAGTAAGTTCCTTATTTTTCCTTTTCGTTTTTCAACACTTGCATATATTTTCTTCATTATTTGATTTTTTTAATATAAATTTTAGTGATTATTTGTTCAAGATTTTGCTAATTGGTGACTCCTCCTTTTGGAAATCTTTACTGCCCCTTAAATTTGTGGTGAGTTTTTACACTTCCTTTGAATTTCTATTATTTCTTTTTTCTTTTTTAAAAATATTAATTTTAGTAATTTGGAAAATGATTACAAATGAAATTAGTAAATACTTTGAGGGTTTTTAGATTGATTATTATTTTATTCGATAATTGGTGCTCAAAGTTTATATTTTGATATTTTTTTTCTTCTTAATTTTCAAAATAACTCCTATGTAGACAAATACTTTTCACATCAATATTCTTTTTTTTAGTCGAAAATACAATTTTGATCCTACCTTTTGAGGTTACTATCAATTTGGTCATTACATTTTAATAGTAGTCAATTTAGTCCATACATTTTAAACCTAAGACATGTAATTGAAAGACACGTGTGTTAACCACTAAGGTAATATAAACTTACATGATAGAATTTACCTATAGTAATATATATATATATATATATATATGTATGTATGTATATATATATAGATGGGTTCACAACCACCACACTCATGGTGGCTTTGACTTCTTTTCGAAACCCCTCACAATGTCTTCGCTAGCTTTTGGCAGTATCTCTGGAAGGTTTGGAGGTTGGTGGGTCTTGAGTGGTAGGAGATGGGTTTTTCATCTCTTGGATTTTGATTTTGATTTTTTTTTTTTTTGATTGGGTATTAATGAGTATGCATGTAAATATCGAGTTTTGCCTCCTTATTAAATTTAAGGCTAAAATACACTTTAGTCCCTTAAATTTACTTTATGAGCACAAATGATTTTTTAAGTTTTAAATGTGCGCTATTTTATTCTCAAATTTAAACCCATTGATCTGTCAAAGAAAAGTATGTTAATTTCTTTGAAAGAAAGCTTGTATACAATATATGAAAAAGAGGTATGACTTTCATTATTTCAACGTGGGCTCCTGCTCAACATTTTTAGCATGGGCCACATGCTGATAAGGTTTGTTTAAAGTTTAGACTCATTAAAATTTAAAACTAATTATTTTATGGGTTTGTGTACCTTTTTCTTTTTCTTATATTTCTCTTTTGAATTGTCATATATTTTTTGAATTGTTTCAATAACTTATTCTTTAATTACATATATCTTTTTTGGCATTCTGAAAGTTTTAACATCTAAATTTGTGTAGTCACACACACACACACACACATATATTATCTATAATTTGTAGACTCTAAATCTTTTGATTCCTTTCAATAGTCATAGCCATGAATTATTCTTTTGAATGTAACCCATCTTTCTCTTATATTTATCTATTGTTTAGTCATATATATTTTGTTTTATTTCAATAATTTTTAAGCAGTGAATTATTTGATTATTTAATATTTTTTGGTATTTTAGAAGTTTTAATATTTGAATTTTTGAGCTATTTTTTTGTAAGCCATTGCATGTTCAAGCAATGGCTTTTTCATCAAGTTGTAACACAAATTAAAGTAATACAAGAGCAAATTATACAACGGTGTAGTTTCTTAATCAATTTAAGATTTTATAAAATTATTTTAGTGTACCTCACAAATAGGTAGGTTCTCGTGTATAGTACGGGTTAGTGACTAGTTGTTAATATTAATGTAGCGATAATAATAATATTAAATTTATATAAAAAAATATATATATTAAAGGGTAAAATATCATTTTCGTCCCTAAACTATCACAAAGCTCAATCCTATTGGTTATGTCCCTGTGCTTGTCGATGGGGACTTGGTGCTTTCCGACTCTTTTGCCATCTTACTGGTTCGTATCTCTATCTATCTATTTCTTTTTCTCATTCTACTTTTCCTATTATTATAATTATTTATTATCATCAATTCTTCATACAGTTTTTAACTAACTAACTAACTTACACAGTATATAGAAGAAAAGTACCCCCACCACCATCCATTGTTACCTCAGGATCTTCACAAAAAAGCCATCAATTTCCAGGTATCAACTGCATCTCATACTGCCTTAAACTTAATTACACTCATCTCATTTTTAACCATCTTTTTTCCATTTCTTTCCTTCTTTTTCGATTTTACACTTTTCTTAATCATAACTATAATCTACAATTGATGTTCACACCATAAAAAGCATCAACAAAGTAGTATTGTGCAGTGTTTTGAGGCAGACTTTTTAGTCACATTCAACTCAATCTATGCCAACTGAGGTTGAAACAGTTTTTTTTTTTTTTTGTTGATAAATAACGAAAGTTTATTAATCAAAATACCCATGTACATCAATCTCTTAAATTACAATGATCTAGTATATCTAAAAAATTAGAACATGGAAAAGAATAAAAAACACAACTCCAATCCAGTAAAGAGTGGAGAAAGAAATATTTTAACTCAAGAATAGACCATTCTATTCCCTCAAAGCATCTTGTGCTCTGTTCTCTCCAAATACACCATAAGACACAATGTGGCACAGCCCTCCACAAATCCATCTTTCGATGTTTACCAAAAAGGACCTTGCAAAGCTGAAAATAGGTTAGTAACACTTTGTGGCATAACCCATAGAAGACCAAACAGAGCCCATACCATAGTCAATGGGACAATGAAGAAGAAGATGATGATTCACTGATTCCCCACTCCTTTCACACATATAGCACCAATCCACAACTGTAACTCCCTTATGCCATTGATATCAAGAGTCAAAATCTTCCTAAGGTGGCAGTCCACGAGAAGAAAGCAGCCCTGGGAGGGATCTTTGAGCGCCACACAGGTTTCCAAGGAAAAAGAGTATCAGGAGTTGAGTAAAGGGAGAAATAGTACTCACGACATGAGGCTGCAAGGAGCTGATGGCATATAATTGCACTTGGAACTACCTCTATCATTTTTTGCCACATTAATAACTTGAAAATTGTTTCTGCTTCAAATTCTATCTTGGTGAAACTTATGCAAATAACCACCTATAATTTACATTGAAGAATGTATATAAAGCCTACTTCACTTGCTAAGCAAACTGGGTTATACATTGAAAATGATGGCTATGCCACTATGCCAGCTATGGCTATTTTGAAATAAACTAAATTATTTCTTGTGGATTGGTGCCTAGGATTAGGATCCTCTCCAATTTCTTTGAAAATGAGAGTTTCCATCTCATGTTTAAGATATAGTTTTCATGAATCTAAACATGTATATATATGGTGCAACATCATTTAAAATTCTATTCCACCAAATAATGAATGATTACTAATTTTAAATGAGGTGGCATCATGTTCACCCTTAGATTTGTTAAATACTAGATCTTCACTTTGAATTGGACACTCTATTTCAAAAGCAAATGGGGAGTATTATTTTCCAAGCAACCTTGCAAGCACGCCTACAAGTAATTGTGTCTCACAAGGTGAATAACACTAGTATTGTTCTTTTTCACATGTTGGATAATATGTTTGAAAATCCCTCTTTGGCTTTACTTTCTTTTCCAGCCTTGAGGATATGGTATAATGTTTTGAGCTTCCTGATCTAATCAGGCATAATTCTTTGTTGTACCTTATCCATTTTTGCTAATATTCACACATGTTTTTGCAAGTATGTTTCAGATTTGGACACTAATGGGGTTGCTTTTATAACTGGATATGTAGGTTGCCAATATTGTTTCCTCAAGCATACAGCCTTTTCAAAATCTAGCTACACTGGTATATATCTGAGTGAGACTGTTGTGGTTATATACCCCTATGTTGTTATTTTCATGAAATTGTTAGAACTTATATGATATAAATTTTGTTTTGCTGCTTTTCCTCCTATATACAGAAGTGCATTGAGGAAACAATTAGTTCTGATCCTGATGTGAAACTTGCTTGGGCTCAACATTATACCAAAAAAGGCTTTGTAGGTAAGATTTGACTAAGCCGCACAGTACTCCCCCCTTCCCTGGCAGGTGGGCCCCAAAGTAGGAAAAAAATAAAGATGTAAGACTTGGAAGAATAAGTAGATACCAGATCAGTTCTGGATTGTGCTACACACTATAACATTTAGACATTGTTAGATTAAATGATTAAACTCACAATTTCCTAATAGCTTAAACTTTTGGGACAATTTGTAATTTATTATGGTAAAAAAGTAGGTGGAGCTGGGTTCAAACCATGTCTTCAGCTTGCCTCTCATTTATAAAATTCCCGCATGTTGGGCCCTACTTAATAAGGGCAGTTTAGGCCCATGTGTGACGGGAGAGTGTTAGATTAAGATTAAATTCACCATTTTCTAGTAGTTTAACCTTTTGGGACAATTGGTAATTTATCAGACATAATACCTAGAATTAAAATTAAGAAGTTTTTGTGGCCCATGAAAGCAGAAAACTCAAAAATATCTTTTCTACCATGCCAGTCTCGCATGTTTGAAGGCTGGTTTAATTTAAAAGCTGATGACAAGACCAATCCCGCCAATCCTGTTACACTTTCTTTTAAATTGAGAAAATGCATATAGAAATTTAGCAAGATGTAAGTGAAGTTATCTGATAAATAGTATTTGCAAACATACGTGCACTATAAAGTTACAAGCTGAGAAATTAGTCCTTCCATGAGCTATTTAGGAGATGCGGCTAAATAATGATATTGGATCCTGATTTTAATTATCTGTATCAGTTCCAAACTCCCTCCATGGTTCGTGGTTAACGAGATTAGCAAATAACTTTGGCACATTGTCAATAGACTTGATACTAATTTCTTTTGTAAGTTCAATAGAGCTTACTACAAATGGACACTCAACTGGAGTTAGGAAGACATGTTAAGTGGACAATTGACTCTTGATCTGGTGGAGGAATTATACATGTTTGTTTGTTTGGACAATCAGATTAGTGTTCATATCTCCCAAAAAAATCATCCAAATAGTTTAGGGGAAAACAAGGGCTTGTATAATTTTATTTTCATGGATTATCTTGATCTTTTTAACAACTGGGTTCCTCTCCCTGGAAATTCTAGTGACATGTGAACTTTTTGTGCCACTATGGGATGGTTTCTGCTCCTTAATGGTTTAGGCTTATTTTGATTATTATTTGCATTTGTTTCAGCACTCGAGAGGCTTTTAAAAGACTATGCTGGAAGATTTGCTACTGGAGATGAAGTTTACCTGGTTTGGTTTCCTGCATCATTTGTGTCTGTGCCTGCTGCTAACTTGTATATACAATATGCTGCACTGTGTGCAAACATTTGAAGAGTCAGGGTTTTGGAAGTTTCTACCAATGTTTTACAGCTGTTACAAATGCTTTTCCCTTTTTCTCTATCTACATTGAATAACCATAAACACATAATCATGCATCCTAAACCTGTTGAAACTAAATTTAAAATTGATCACTGCATAGAGAAAGACTAAAAGAATTGCCATCGCTATGAATTTTCATTTTACTACCAAAAAGTTCCAATATTGGTAGGGGCTTCTTTGCTAAGGAAGTCATCAACCATCTTGAAGTTGGTCTATCTTCTACAACCAAGCAAAGATTTTCTTTTGCTAGCTTGTAAATCTATTACAACCTTAAGTATTGAGACCAACTGACAGCAGAACACAATATAAAATAGCAGAACCCATTTCTCAATCTTTAAGATTGCAATTTGAAGATGGTTCTTCTCCCAAACCCAAACCCAAACCATGGATTACGAGACATGAAGGCACCATACTCAACTCTAAGCACTAAGTTTTTGACTTAAGTATATAAATATACATAATTGTGCAAAAGTCAGTATTTTGATGCAGGGAATGTGATGTGCTTCTGTTTAGGCTAGATTGAATTTGGGAATGTATTCTAATCACATGCTATGTCACATGGGACATATGAAATACAGCCCTGAAGCTTAGCTGGCCATGTGACATGTCACTCCCTCATGCCATGTCACCATACCATGTCAACATCTTCCATGTATTGCATTAGACTCGCATCTTCCATGTATTAAATTAGACTCTTGCATCAGTCTTATACTCTTCACGTATTAGTTTCACAGTGCATGACATGCTAGAATTTCACTTCCTAAAATACTACATAACAGCTGCTTGCATGGATTTAGTTTATGAGTTAAGGTGTTTCTCTTAATGTAATGTAGTGCATTGCAATTTTTTGCAGGCAGATTTGTTTCTAGCTCCTCAGATTCATGCAGCAATTAAATGGTTCAATGTTGACATGGTAGTGCTCATTCTATAATTAATGTGCCAGTTACATTTGATTTGTAGAAAACATATATAATATATATTAATGGGAAAAACGTTGCAGTCTTGAGTCTTGTAATAATTATTTTTCCTTCAGAAAAACCACTAACAACAAATAAAGGTTAGGGGTTGATTTTCAATGTTCTCATTACATATATTAACTTTATCTTCAAACTGCTTTAATGCCAAATTGTTCTTTGACCTCGGCCATCGAGAGTTTGTGGAATTACAGTAGTTAAAAAAAATTTATGACCTTGTATAGTCTTCTTCTGTCAGTGAAAATCTTGCTTCTGGTCTGAGATGTATGAATTTCTGCATCCTCAGGCTAGAATTGTTGCTATGGATATTTTTGGATTTATTAGTTATGCATTGGTTGCCCCATTTGTTGCTTCTTCTACCTTGTTTAATGATTATACAGCTACAAACTCTCTCTCTCTCTCTCTCTCTCTCTCTCTCTCTCTCTCTCTCTCTCTCTCTCTCTCTCTCTCTCTCTCTCTCTCTCTCACACACACACACACACATGCAGAGAAATATGCATGATAACACCTATAGTTAGAAACCTTGAAATTTAGGGCCTACTTTAAAATTCATTTCTGTATCTGTATCTGCTGACTGGTTTCTCCTGTTTTGGAAGACTCAATTCCCTCTCTTATCCAGATTGAATGAGGCATACAATGAGATACCAGCTTTCCAAGATGATATGACAGAAAAGCAGCCAGATACTCCTCTGGCAAGTGCTAGTTAAACCAATGGGTTGAAAAGGTACGTAGAAACATCGTAGAAATCAGAAATTATTAGACATTTCTTATTGATTAGGTGTGTCTAGAATGTTTGTTATATATATAGACACACACACGCACATGTGGCCAACCTTAACTAATCTGTTTAGGATTTATATCAACCATAAATTTGGAATTAAGGTTTTGATGTTATTGTAGTAAGTATGAGTTAGGTTCAGCATTGGATGATGTGACCTCCACGACGATTGAGCTTGCTAAATATCAAAATTAAGAACTATCTCATCTAAAAAATGGTCAAAATTATGGTAGAAAATGTTTGATAAGCATATGGAGGACATGTAATTCAATGTCAGACTTGAGAAAACATTAATTAACCTAATTGAAAGTTTTGAAGTGATGTAATATCGCAAAAAGAGACACCATTTGTAACTCGAACCACAACAATACCGCACACATCCTAGAACAGAGGGCTATATATATATATACACACATATATGAATTTTATTGAAATTGTTTTAAGATAACGCTTCCAATCTCAAAATTACAGCATAAAGCGCCACTGCTAGATGATCATGCTTCGAGATAGAGCTTTTCAAGGCATATTTGTATAAAGATAAAGGTGCTATGATGAAGGTTGTCACCTCATGGAACGTAGTGGAATAATGTGAATAATAATAGATGGTGAGCTGATACATACAATAAATGGTTTGGTTACCTGTTTGAAGTTCCTTGAAGTTCAGTTTGCTTTTGTATCCACTAAAATTATAGTTTTGTTTACCTGTGTGTTTTCTTCCTATTGTATACCAATAAAATATCATATTTCTAGGAGAAAAAATGTGTTAGGACTTCCTTAGAAACTCTTTTACAGTTCATTTAATAACCAAATAAGAATCTGCAGTAACAAGTTTAGATGTAGACCTTGTCCTTCGAAAGGATGAGACGAACCGGTTGGCTAGAAAGACCAGTATATTAAGAAAGACTGGAGCTTTTATTTCAATTTTTTATAAATAATTTGTGAGAGGCTTATTTAACTATCCACAATTGGTGATTACCTATCAAAAAAAAAAAAAAAAAAAAAGGCTAAAATTCAAAAATCACCCCTTAAGTTTCACCATTTTCCATTTCGGTCATCTAAGTTTGCATCTTGTCATTTCAGTTCTCTAAGTTTCAATTTTTCTCAATTCAATTATCTGTTAACAGTCCGTCTATTGGTACCGTTAAACTGCTCAAAATGATGTCATTTTGGCCTTAATTTAATATTTAATATTTATTTATTTCTTAATTAAAAAAAAAAAAAAAAAAAAAACCCAGAAATTAGAGGGAGATGAGACACAGATTGAAGGACCAAAAGAGGATGTTGCTGCCTCAGACTCCTGTCATACAAATCAACACGTATCTTTCTACACCATCAATCAAAACAAACAAACGAACATAGATTGATCAAACTAAATCACCAAATTTTAACCCACAAAAAAATAAAATAAAATTTGAAAATGTCTCCGGAGGTTGATCTTCTAGAAAATGGCGGTGACCCCTCGTCCTTAATCTTTGTCATTGAGATTATCAATAGTGTACCATCTCTTCTAGCTACAAAGTAATATAATCTTTCCCATCAAAGTCTTCAACAATCTTTGCATCCCAACACAATTTTTTTTTTTTTTTCTTTCAAAGGTCATTTAGTCCTTTTTCAAAGTTTTTTTTTTAAGCTTTGAGAGATGGACGGCAAGATGCAGATCATTTCAGTCTCTCAATCTCTATTTCTCTTTCTCCATCTCAGTCTCAATTATTGTGTTAGGCTAGGGGTGGGTGGGATTTGTATCGTGTTCTTCAAATGGGGGAGGGACGACACGTTTGCTTAATTTAACTTCTGTTTTTTTTTTTTCCTTTTCAAATTAACATTTTTTTTTTAAATTAAGAAATAAATAATAAAATAAATATTAAATATTAAACAATGGCCAAAACGACGTCATCTTGGGTAGCTTAACGGCAGATATGGATGTTGAGTTAACGGAAGACTGAATTGAGAAGATTTGAAACTTAGAGGACTGAAATAACAAAATGCAAACTTATAGGACTGAAATGAAAAATTGTGAAACTTAAAGGGTGAGTTTTACATTTTAGCCAAAAAAAAAAAAAAAAAACTATCCACAATTGGGAAGGAAATTATCAACTTGCATTTGAGAAACGATGGTTAGAGAGTAGTGAGCTGAAGTGCCTCATTCATTCAATTTGTATAATGCGAGTCTTTCCCTCCAGGAGATGGTTAAAAGCTCAAAGCTTGCATGAGCTTTTTTTTTTTTTTTTGGTTTTTTTTTTGGGGGGGGTGGGTGGGTTTTGTTTCTAAAAAAGGATCTATATTAAAATGAAAAAGAGAAATATGAAACAGAAACTTGAGTTTACAGAAAACTGGATACAAGTTACAACATTAAGAAGCGTGGTGGTAAAACCCGATGAAAGTACAGGATCATGTACATTGCTTGTACATGACCAATGGCATGGCTTTCTAATGCCATGTAGGTGCCTACACATGGCAGGCTGGTGGTTGCACTTTGGCATAGTATGGCAAGCTGCCATGGCTGCTACTTCAATGTTGACAACTTTGAGGGAAGATAGTGCCTATAAACAATTAAACACGCATCAGAAATTGTTGAAATAGTGAGCAATTTCAGCGTGCTTGAAAACAGTGATACATAATAAGCGAACCAACATAGCAGGTTAATTGGCTTTTTGCATATTTTTTGGTCATCAAAGCTAATGCTAAGCTTGACTTTGGTCAGCATTTTTTCTTCCTCTTTTTTGTCCTACTTGTGCTTCCCATATTACTGGCAGTAATTAATTTATAATCAGAGCATGGCATTTCGCTTAGCTTCCCAAACATCTTCTCGTAGAAGTGCCAGAGTTCTGATCTAATCAAAGGAGATATTAAGTAGCAAAATTAGTTGAAGAGAATTACAAAAATGTTAAAAGAAAAATATGAAGAAGATAGTATTTGATACAGAATTATACTATTCATATTGGAAAATTTTTAGGTACTTCCGGAGCACAGAAAAATAGTGCTCCCTCCTCTCACATTCATGGTAGACTCCACCAAGAATTTAATGAGTGAACTCCACTATGAATGTGAAAGGAGAAAGCATCATTCTGCGTACTCGAAGAATACATAAGAATTATTCATTTGTATGATATATACACACACCAGTATGCCAAGAACTGAAATGGCGCATACTTCCCATATACACATTCAATATCTCTCTGTACCGTTTGAACGGTGGAATTTCGCGCATGGACCTGCATTAAGAAAACATCAATCATATTCATACGTTTAGTTTTTCAATGGTAGGGGTGGAATTTATCCATGCATTAAGAAAACGTCAATCATATTCATATGTTTAGTTTTTAACGGTAGTGGTGGAATTTCTCGCATGCAGGGGCGGAGGCACATACAAGGGTGGGGGGCCATGGCCCCCCCAAAATTTTAAAATTTTTTAAAATATATATACAATTATTTTTATGTTTTCAAAATTTAATCTAAAAAATAAGAGTTGCCCCCCCCCCCCCCAATATTTGAATTAGTCCAATAATGCTCTTAAAAAAAATAATTGGTCTAATAGTTAAAAAGATATAACTTTATTTTTCGCAATTCTATTTTTTATTATAAAATGTGCTTTTATATTTGTTAAATATTTGATAAAATTTGGTATCAAACATGTTTAAATCTATATTTTTCAACCCGTTATGTGACGATTAACAAGTCATTGACTCATTAAAAAAATTTTGTCACAAAAAATTTTGTCACTAAAACTACACATGAAATGTGTCTTTAGTTGCCATATAATGTGTTAAAGCAAGGTAGCTTTAAATATGTTTGGAGCCTAACTTATTTCTCCAAGTTTTGGATCATTCATGTTTTTGAAAATTTCATTAGTTCAATTGAAAGATTTTTTACTTACTTTAGCATAAAATTTGATAATTTGTGTTAAAAATGAAACTTTTTAAGATTTTGACTATGAAAATGGAAAAAATGAATTTTATTTTATGAAAGATCGCCGTCAAAAATAATTTTGATTGAAAATACTAAGATTTTTTCTTTTTTTTTTTTTGTTGGGTGTGTGTATATATATAACTTATCAAATAAAAAAGTGTGTATATATATGTGTGTATATATAATAAAAAAGCGCGCGTGTGTGTATATATGTGTGTGTGGGTGGGGAAGTTGTCTTGATAAATATATTAGCGTCGCAACTTGGCCCCTCCAAACAAAAATTCCTGGCTCCGCCCCTGCTCGCATGGACCTGCATCAAGAAAACCTCAATCATATTCATATCTTTAGTTTTTCAATGGTAGTAATGACAAAAGCATGAGGAAGAACCAAAAGGGTACCTTTCTTAGATGCCGAATAGTTTCAGAATCTGTTGGAATGACATGGTAATATCCCATGCACATAAGCACATTGGCACATGTAAAAGTACCAAATACATCAATTTCTTTCAATTGTTTAGCCAACTTATCGTAGTTGCTGGATTTGGCAAAGCTTGCTCCTTTACTGGCCTCCTCAAGTTGTGTTAGTTGAATCCTGCCTTCAACAATATCCTGGGCAAGTTTCAAAATGCGACTTGCTCTATACCCAAGATTGCATCTTGAAGCTAGAAAGCCTTCGTCAAGGTTTGCTAATTCTGTTGGGTTAGGAAAATATCCAATGGTATCATAGTCAGAAGCAATGTTGTGTGGTTCATCCACAGCCTGACAAGTTTTGTAGTTTAGACATGAATAATCATCATCATCAATCGCGTACAATATCAGCTGGAACGCAGTCTGCTTTGATAGACCTAGAATTTGTAAAATTCGTTGAAACCTTGGACTCTTGTGGTATGGGTGTGTTGGGAATGAAGTGGTCCTTATCGGGTTTTGGGGTATTAAAGTTGGTACTTGCAGCAGCAGCAACTGTAGAATCAGCCACAGATAACAGACTGGATGATTGAGGCTGCAGTTCCAACTGAAGCTCACAAAGTGCTCTAGCCATGCTTAAAGTCCTGGACCACCTATTGAAGTCTTATTAGTGTTAGCTTAGCTAATCTAGTGGTCTAGTTACTAAAAGCAGGGGCGTAGCCAGGAATTTGTACATGGGGGGGCCGACCACTTGTGCATGGAGGTGTTGACCTACATGGACCCACCACTTTTTCCTCACCACTCACAACTCGCCGCATGGTGAGTTGTGGCAAAAATTGTGTAAGTTTTTGTGGTTCTAGCATTTTTCAATAACTTAAGCCCAACCCTATTTTCTTGTCTATCTCCCTCCTACTACACACCTTGACTCAAATGACTGCTAGGTTTCTTTAACGGCTTCTAGGGTTGGATTGGAAGTCTTTGATACCAAGTTGGAGTTGAGTTGTAAAGTGTGGAAGAATAGAAATAGGTGACAAGTAAGAGAGAGAGAGAGAGAGAGAGAGAGAGAGAGAGAGAGAGAGAGAGTAGTTTTGATATATAACCTAAGCAGTTTGAGTCTTTTTTTCTTCTTGGGTACTAATTCTGCATTTGGCTAATTATGACATTGTCAACATTCAACAAACATATTATGAATGTTATATGAAAAGAATTTTCAACGTTCAACATTCAACATTGTCAACATTCAACATTCAACATTCTGAAAAGAATTTTTTAAAAAAAAATTTTAATTAGAAAATTTTACTTAGTTATATGAATGTTATTCATACTAAAAAAAAAAAGAAAATTTTCACTATAATTTAAACAGTCAGCCCATTTTTAATACAAATTTAATTAATAATAACCCCTCAAACAAAAACAAAAATAATTTAATTAATTTGTCTTTTATAATGTATTGGTTAATTTAATTATATAGTTTTAATTATTATTATTTAGTTTAACAATAAACCATATTGCTTTAATTTATTTGCCATTAATTATACTGCTTTAATTTGTTATATTGTTTAGCCCATGTGCCCATAGCCCATCTACCCCAAATCCAATCACAATAGCCAGCTGCAATCAGAAAATTTCGCAATGCCAATCACAAATCACAACACATGTTACACTAAATAACAATTAATATTTCACCAAACACCAACACACTGAGTCACTGACCAACAAAAAGGGATAAGATAAAGCCACATTTAAGAAGACAAAAACAGGGAAAAAGAGTCACTGACCGGATAAGATAAAGCCACATTTAAAAAGACAAAAAAAGGAAAAAACAAAACCCAGCCAATGAGAGAGTCACAGTTCAAAAGAGAGAGAGGGACTTACCGAGATGTGAGATCAGGCTATTAAAGACAAAGAATAAAGAGCCTCCTTTAGTCCTTCATAAAATTCATTTCATTTTTTTCATTCAGTGAGAGTGAGATAAAGAGAGAGAGACTGAGATGAGAGAGAGTCAGAGAGAAACCTTGAGGGAGAGCTGGACTGCCGGAGCGGAGGGAGCAACTGCCAACGAGCACCGCTGCACCGGAGGTCCGGAGCGGTGGCAGAACGATATCTGCAATCTCCGATGAGGCGATCTGCGATCTGCGATGAGGGGCGACCGGGCGAGCACGACGACGACGACGAGCGAGCCGCAGCGACGTGACTGTGGATTACTGGGTTTGGTTTGCTGGGGTTCCGAGTTTGGTTTTGGTTTGTGTATTGGGGGGTTTTTTTTTTTTTTTTGATAAACACTCTGTGTTTGGTTTGCTGGAGTTTGATGTGCTTTAGTATTTGGGGTTTGATTTCTCTGCCTCTGCCAGCGACGTGATGGGTTTCAACTCTCTGCCAGCGACGTGATGGGTTCGTTTTTGATTTTCTGTATTGGTTTTTTTTTTTTTTTTTGTTGAGAATCTGTGGGCTTGCCGTGAGCGAGCTTGGGCTCGCCATGGGCTTGGCTTGCCGTGGGCTCTGTTACCTTTTTTTTTTTTTTTTTTTTTGCTTGAAAGTAGAACAAGTACATATATATATATATATATATTTTTTTTTTTAAATTTGAGATGTTCCTAATTTTTGATTGAGGGCTGGGAAAATGGGTGAGAAATGGGTAGGGGGGGCCGGCTGTGTAATGTTGGGGGGCCTAGTTATTTTTTCTTTCTAGTCTAATGGGAAAAAAAAAAATTTGCAGGGGCCACGGCCCCCCCCACCCCCCCCCCCTAAGCCACTATGTGGCTCCGCCCCTGACTAAAAGGAAAAAGACTAGTGATTTTGAAGTTTTTAACCTTTTTGTCAAAAGAGTCATATTTATGGTCCAAGTTATATCAGAGGAGTAGTAGTAAAGTGTGAGATATGAGTTAGTACTACTACTTATTAGTACTTACATAGTAGAGGTCATTAATCGACACGAATGGGAAGGCATAATGTCAAACAGTTGGCAGGTATGGGAAATGAAAGCATACATTTATCTATAGCAAAATGGAAGTAGTAAAAAAAGAGAGAGAGAAACTGACTGGCAGTTGCAGAGGAGCATGCACTTGACCATGTTTTCAAACAAGGTAGGAGACCTAAACAACCTGCCCACAAAGCTGCTCTCCTTCTTCTTCTTCTTCTTCTTCTTCTTCTTCTCATTGTTGTACATATTTCGGAACTCTCTCACAGCTCTCTCCTCATCTTCAGACAAACGCAGCATTCGTGACACCTGAGCCAGCACTGATTCTCGATGTTGTCGGGAGAGACTGGGAGAGTTATGGCAGTAAACGCGGACATGGAGTGAGTGAGAGGCCCACTGGTGTTGAGAAATACGGACCATCACTGATTCTGAATCTGAATCTCCAAGACGGAGTGGACGGAGAAGTGTCTTGGAAACGGGGTCCCACTGATTAGGTGGCATCATGAACAGTCCATGGCTACACACTGCTTTCTCCAGTTCAAAACTCTCCTCCTCCGCTGCCCCCAGTGGCAATTCTAACACCACCACCCCACCACTACTCATCTTTAAGTTTTACCAAACCAAGCAACCAAATGTCTTTCTTTAAAAAAAAAAAAAATATATATATATATATATATATATATATATATTTATGTTACTCCCATGGTGGCAATTCTTTTATGTATGTGTTGCGCAGAAAAGACAAGTACATGTACAACTACATTTAGGACCCATGCCATAAAAGTGCAGTGCATGGTAAGTAGTAGGAAAATTTTAAGTAGCCTAAGATGGAAAAATTGTGCTTAATCCTCTTACATTTAAAGTGAACTTTATCATGAATTTAATGAATGGACCCCATAATAAATGTGAGAGAAATGAACATCATTTTCCGTGTTTCGAGAATACTTAAGAATTACTCGTAAGTAGTAACATACTCTGATAGTTATACTATGATATAAAGAGTTTTTTCTTTTTTTTGAAGGTTTTAATTTATAGCGTTTGCTCATGATGATAGCTTTTTATCATCAAACAAAAACATCAATTGGTGATATAAAATTGAAATTGTGTTTTTAGATGGAATGTGTATGCATAACTTATTAACATATGCAACTATAATAATAGGGTACATAAAATCTTTCGCAGAGTTGATTGATTTTTGAACAACATTTTTCAATGATACTACATTTAAGTGTCTGTTTGAGATCTGCTTATTTTACCGACTTAACTCGATAGGTTAGTTTGGATTGGATCGGTTTTGGCAGATCAATGGGTTGACTGCACACCTCTAGTACTTGATGACAATGTGTTAATTAGCAACTACACCTACACTGTTGATGGACTACTACTTAGAATATTACATTAACATTTTACATGCCTAACCAATACCAAAGTGATAATAGCTTAATTTTGCATATTTATATAATTATTAGAAAGTATTATTGTACTTATTTTGTGTTAATTCAAGCATTTTACATTCTTTGATTTGGTTAAATGCTAAGAATTCATCAATTTTATGCCACACGTGAATTTGTTAAAGTCATGGATTTTGAAAAATTATCACAATCCTTAAGAGATGATTTTAGGCTATCTTTGTTTATTTTGAGCCTTTATTATTATTTTTTTCTTGGTACATTACCGCTAGTAACCCATTTAAGCCTATTATTCTAGCTATTATTTCTCAAACTCTTTACCAAGAATGAGTGCAATCAAATTGTCTTATTGTGATAAAATAGTTGGAAAAAAAGGACTCAAGAAAAAAAAGGTTCACAATCAAAAAGGGAGAAAAATGTTGAAGAAAAAGGAGAATGTGAAAGAGGAAGAAATTTAGAATGAATTTGTTGAAATTTTGAAGGAAAAGAGCCAACAATGTGGCTCACGGCCATATTGGAGTCGAGGAGGCATTTGAAGTAGTAGTTTGGAAGGTTTCAAGTAGGCATTTAGTGATTCACTCAAGAGATTGATGAGTATTGCCAATGTCAAGCCTTGGGATATTAGTTTAACTAGTTAGTTCCTTGAAGTGAGAAATATAATGGCCAAGTGTCACCCACTTTGTTGCTAGTCAATTACTTCACTA
This sequence comes from Quercus ilex subsp. ballota, assembly GCA_032727855.1. Taxonomy (NCBI): domain Eukaryota; kingdom Viridiplantae; phylum Streptophyta; class Magnoliopsida; order Fagales; family Fagaceae; genus Quercus; species Quercus ilex. The sequence continues at coordinate 1,890,567 of CM064914.1, read as the reverse complement.
CATAGTACAAAGTTCTTGTGGGGTGAGGAGGCAAGGGCTGGGGTGTAAGTCTCTGGGTGAGAACTTTACATACCTATACACTTAGATTAGGTTAGAGAAGAATTTCTATGTTGTATATAAAAAAAAAATGATACACCATAAATACCCTTCATGGTTTTCTATTACAAGACAATCTAAAAGGTCCTAAAAGGATTAACTATTTAAATATGGATTGAACTCTAATTTCTTATTTAATCATAAGAAACTTTACTAGAAACTGAAACCCACACACACGCACATACACACACACACACACACACATATATATATATAAAACATAAGCTCAACCTGAGATTTTGCGATTTGGGTTGTTAGCGCTCTCCAAGCTCGACATGTGACAAAATCCACAATAAACTTAGGAAGGATTGCATAGATTTCTAATGGCAAATGGCTTGCTACAATTAGGACGTCATTTATACTTAACACATGTTAGGTTTATAGCCTATTATGCACCATGTGTTGAGACATCTAATTATAGAATACTTTATTACATACATCCTTCTTCTGCTTTTTTTGAGCACTATTACGCACTTCCTTAAATTACTCTTAAATAAATGATATTATTGATTTTCCCCTTATGGAAAATGCTAGGAGCTACAAATAATTTTACAAAATTCCTATGTGGTAAGTGATTATCGTAAGTGATAAAATGATATTAACTGTGGACCCAAATTTTGAGAGAAAATACTAAAATCACAAACTATTTTACGAATTGCTAATGTGGTAAATGATAATTAATACGTAAGAGAAAACATTTTCCATCCATCAAGGACCAAATTAGCATATTACCAAAAAGTTATGGACTAAATTGACACATTTGAAAAATTGGTGACCAAATTGATACAAACTAAAATTAGGAACCAAATAAATAATTTACCCAAAAAAAAAAAAAAAAAACCTCATCTAACTTCAATAGACTAAAGAAGTTACCTGCCTATCAAAAAATCTGATCTCACTGACTCACTCTAAACTATAGAGTCATTCTTTAACTATTTTTTCACTTTGCTGATCTACATATACGGTAAGAAAAAAAATCCACAAATCTCAATCATGAAACATCCAAGAAACAGAGTCCTTATTTAACTACAAAGATTTGCAGCCAAAAAACATAGTGAAACCCACGAATCTGAATCATGAACAACCAATAGTAAGTTCCTTATTTTTCCTTTTCGTTTTTCAATACTTGCATATATTTTCTTCATTATTTGATTTTTTTTAATATAAATTTTAGTGATTATTTGTTCAAGATTTTGCTAATTGGTGACTCCTCCTTTTGGAAATCTTTACTGCCCCTTAAATTTGTGGTGAGTTTTTACACTTCCTTTGAATTTCTAATTTTTCTTTTTTCTTTTTTAAAAATGTTAATTTTAGTGATTTGGAAAATGATTACAAATGAAATTAGTAAATACTTTTGAGGGTTTTCAGATTGATTATTATTTTATTCGATAATTGGTGCTCAAAGTTTATATTTTTATTTTTTTTTTCTTCTTAATTTTCAAAATAACTCCTATGTAGACAAATATTTTTCATATCAATATTCTCTTTTTTAGTCGAAAATACAATTTTGGTCCCACCTTTTGGGGTTACTATTAATTTGGTCATTACATTTTGTTAGTAGTCAATTTAGTCCATACATTTTGAACCTGGGACATGTAATTGAAAGAGATGTGTGTTAACCACTAAGGTCATATAAACTTCCATGATAAAATTTACCTACACTAATATATATATATATATATATATATATCGGTTGGTTTAGATTTAGTTTGGTAAAATTTTCACTAAAATGGGGACCAAACCGACCAATTCAGTTTTTCAAAAATCCAAATCGAACTGAGAAAAAACTGGATTCGGTTCAGACAATTTTAGTCGGTCCATTCGGCTTGTCTTTTTCTCTTTTCAGCCTTTGTTTTTATTTTGGTTCTTTCCTCAAATGGTATGTGAATAAGTTAATGTAAAGAGAGAGAGAGAGAGAAATTGAGGCTGAATAAAAGTTCTCATTTTGGAACTTTTCTTCCATCTATTTCCGGTTACCCGCCCCCCCCCCCCCCCCTCCGGGTTTCTTCTTCTTCTTCTTCTTCATTATTTTTTTAAAAAGCTTGAAATTTGAATATGGAAAATTCTACAAGGAGTATTTAAAAATGTAAGGGAAAGATTCTACAAGGATAGTGAATACTAGACTTTGATTTGTCAAGGCATGATATACCTGGGTAAAATGAAGGCTTTGGTTGGGTTTGGATACCACTTTTTCTCACTCATTGTAGAGTTGCGTTTTATGTTTTTTTTTTTTTTTTTTTGGCCGGCTTTTTTGACTTTGGGGGACAAAATTTACTGTGCGTGTACTGTGCGTGCACTGTTCATGCACTGTTCACGCAATATTTAATATTAAAAGTGGGTCCCACAACACTATTTACACATTTAAAAATTATTTTGCTACAGTGTTTTCAGCAACAATCAGTTTTTATCAACTTTCAGCAACAATAAGTGCTATCCAAACGGACCCAAATTATGGCTAGCTAGGAATGATGTATCATGGTTGTCGGTGAATGTGATACTAAAAAGATAACGCCCTTCATCCTCTTTATCACACCTTCTAATTTCGCTCCATCAATGAAAGCCTTGGAGTTCCGTTAAAAAGAGGGGAAATGAAGAGAAACAGAAGGCATTGAAGGCGAAGCTCAACGCTAGTTAGCCTAGTTTATTGAGTTTTCCAAAGCGAAAGTTGTTGTTTTAAGGCCTGCTTAGGGTTGAATTTTAGGAAGAGAACTTAAGCTAGAAAAATGGCTACTTACCTTTTATTTTTTAACTATTTAGCCAAACAGCCATGTATTTGAATTATTTAGCAAAAAACCTATGTTTTGAAACTTGATATTGTTAGCATTACATAGTATTCACATTTAATTGTGACTTGTGTGTGCTATGTGTATTTTCACATTGGTAATGTCTAGCTAGTTCTATGCAAAATTTTCAAAAAAATTAAGTGGCAAAATATGCATAGAATGTTGAGTTCGATATTAGCAATATCGAGTTCCAAAAACAAGGGTATTTTGCTAAATATTTTTTTAAAAATGGTTGTTTTGTTATATACTTTAAAAATAAAAGGTATTTAGGGTCTATTTAGATATAACTTATTTTGCTGAAAACTGAAAACATTTGGCTCGTTTGGTACATAAACTTAAACACATGTTTTTAGTTTTTAAACAATATTACACGTATTATCACACACTGTAACAAAATAATTTTCAAATATGTGAATAGTATAGTAGGACTCATTTTTAATGAAAGTTTTGATAAAAAAAAGGTTTGTGGGTCCCGTGAACAGTGCACGAGACCCACTAGATTAGACAGAAAAGTGCCAATGCATGTTCTCAAAAAAAAAAGAAAAAAAGAAAAGGAAAACGCAAAAACGTAGATGCAGGTCTGTTTTAGCTGTACCCAAATGGGTACTTAGAGTCATTTTTCCCAAACTCAAGTACTACACCTAACTTTTGAACTATGCTTATTTACACCTCCAATAACAATATGTTACATCAGCATTATCACAATTTAATGAATAGAACCGGCAACACATAATACTTAAAATACGTTTGGATACAGCGTTTTGTATTAACGTTTGCGTCTGGCTGAAGAATGTGTCTGTCAGTGGGTCTTGTGCACTTTTCACGAGACCTATAAACCTCTTTTTTCAGCAAAATTTTCATTGAAAATGGGTCCCACGACACTATTTACACATTTAAAAATTATTTTGTTATAGTGTTTTCAGTTTTCTGCAATAAGTGGTATCCAAACAAACCCTTATTCATCAATACAGTGAATACACTATAATCAAAACTCATGGTATCAAACACCCATCCTCCTACAACTCAAGAACCATCTATCTCCAACCAACTGTAGACGTTACCGGAGCTTGGAAAAGAAGCTGAAGTTGCTACGAGCATGGTACTTTTTCAGATCTGGCCTTTGTCATTTTGAACAACAATCTGGCCTTTGTCAAGAATAAGGACCTTCCTTCAATTCTTTTTAGATTGCATTGCATTGGGCACTCGGTCTCAAAGTGGTTGTTGGGTTTGACTAGGAGCTCTCTAGTTGAAGTCCAGGCACCAGCACTTTGAAAAAACTCTCTGGGCTAGTGATTTACCCCGCTATGGGCCCACCCGTCAGGAATATTGATTAGTCTCTGGTTGTAAGTTTTGAGAAAACACTGTGGGAAACCAAAAAAAAAAAAAAAAAATCTAATGTTTTAATCTTAACAAAACAAAAAGAAATTGATCAGTCTCTCTCATGAATCCAAACCTCCAAATTTTTTTAAGAAATGACTACGCAAAAGCAGGAAAGTTAAAACCAATCTTCTGGGGATTTTCTTTTACAAAATAAATAGATAAATATACAACTATTTCATCTGGTTATTAATAAAAATTAGAGGTTCAGAAACCCCAAAAGCCAAAAAGCTACCTTATGGGAAAAGCTTTATTCCCTAAACAAAATTTCTTAAATTTTCACAACTAGTCAAAGAAACTATTTTACAATTTTACTTAAATTAAAGTTTATATTTGTATGGTTCAGTTAGCTCAACTGGTAAAGTCTTTAATTATTGCATATGAGATCTAGGGTTCAATCCCTGCCTACACTAAAAACTGAATGGTGTTTTGGTCTGATGATAAAGAGTTATCATTAGGAGTGGATGCCAAAGGTTGAAACTCTCTAAAAAAAAAAAAAGTTTACATTCATGTCTCGTATCTAGCCTTTGTCATTTTGAGCAACAGCGGACCATCGGGAGGTCACAACCACCACACTCATGGTGGCTTTGACTTCTTTTCCAAACCCCTCACAATGTCTCCGCTAGCTTTTGGCAGTATCTCTAGAAGGTTTGGAGGTTGGTGGGTCTTGAGTGGTAGGAGATGGGTTTTTTATCTCTTGGATTTTGATTTTGATTTTTTTTTTAATTGGGTATTAATGAGTATGCATGTAAATATCGAGTTTTGCCTCCTTATTAAATTTAAGGCAAAACTACACTTTAGTCCCTTAAATTTACTTTATGAGCACAATCGATTTTTTAAGTTTTAAATGTGCACTATTTATCTCTCAAATTTAAACCCATTGATCTGTCAAAGAAAAATATGTTAATTTATTTGATAGAAAGCTTATATACAATATATTAAAAGGAGGTATCACTTTCATTATTTCAACGTGGGCTCCTGCACAACATTTTTAGCATGGGCTACATGCTGATAAGGTTTGTTTAAAGTTTAGACCCGTTAAAATTTAAACCTAATTATTTTATGGGTTCGTGTACTTTTTTTTTTTCTTATATTTCTCTTTTGAATTGTCATATATTTTTTTGAATTGTTTCAATAACTTATTCTTTAATTATATATCTTTTTTGGCATTCTGGAAGTTTTAACATCTAAATTTGTGTAGTCACACACACACACACACACACCCATACACACACACACACACACATACATATATTATCTATAATTTGTAGGCTCTAAATCTTTTGATTCCTTTTAATAGTTATAACCATGAATTATTCTTTTGAATGTTACCCATCTTTCTCTTATATTTCTCTATTTTTTAGTCATATATATTTTGTTTTGTTTTAATAATTTTTAAATAGTGAATTATCTGATTCTTTAATATTTTTTGGTCTTTTAGAAGTTTTAATATTTGAATTTTTGAGCAATTTTTTTGCTGTATCTGAAACTGTTTGAAAATTTTTTTGTAAGCCATTGCATGTTCAAGCAATGATTTTTTCATCAAATTGTAACATAAATTGATGTCATACAAGAGCAAATGATACGACGATGTAGTTTCTTAATCAATTTAAGATTTTGTAATATTATTTTAGTGTACCTCACAAATAAGTAAGTTCTCGTGATAGTACGGGATAACGACTAGTTATTAATATTAACGTAGCGATAATAATAATATTAAATTTATATAAAAAATATATATATTAAATTAAAATAATAAAATTGATTTAAAAAAAATTAAAATACTAAATGAAATGAAATAATCAGATAATAAAACTTTGCTATTTGTGATGTGATGTTAGCATTATTCCCCTTTTTATTATTATTCGGCTATTCCTACGGAGTACAAGAAAGCGAAAAGGAATCTTTGCTCCTTATTTTTTGTGGATAATATCTATTAATCAGAATCAGATGACAACAAAATCGCCGGCGGCTTTCCCTCGTTAAGAATTCGAAGTCTTTCGTTTTACCAAAACCAAATCGGATCAAATTTACTGAAATATGGTACTACTGTATCTTCTATCTATCTTTCTATATGGTTTGTTTGCTAAAATATAGTATAAAAAATGTAGTGTGTAACATTATTGAATTGAATTGAAATGATTTTATGGGTTAGGCAAGCGAAAGCGGTGATAATAAGAAAGAAAGTGAATTGAAGCTGAAGCTGAAACTGTACTCATACTGGAAGAGCACTTGTTCGTTCCGCGTTCGTATTGCCCTCAACTTGAAAGGTACTTTCTTTCTTATTTCTCTTTATTTATTTATTTACTAATTCTTCAATCTATCTTAATTTTTTTTACATATATATTTGATGATGATGATGATGATGATTGATTAGGGCTGAAATATGAGTACAAAGCAGTTGACTTGGTGAAGGGAGACCAATTCAGCCCCGGTGAGAATAGAATTAGTATTAGATGACCTTTACTTTACTTTACTTTCTACTATTGTTTTTATTAATAATAATAATAATAATAATAATAATAATAATTATGTATGTATGTGTGTATGCATGTATGGTGTAACTAAAAAGAGTTTACAAAGCTCAATCCTATTGGTCATGTCCCCGTGCTTGTCGATGGGGACTTGGTGCTTTCCGACTCTTTTGCCATCTTACTGGTTCGTGTCTCTATCTCTTTCTTTTTCTCATTCTACTTTCCCTATTATTATAATTATTTATTAACATCAATTCTTCATACAGTTTTTAACTAACTAACTAACTTACACAGTATTTAGAAGAAAAGTACCCCCACCACCATCCATTGTTACCTCAGGATCTTCACAAAAAAGCCATCAATTTCCAGGTATCAACTGCATCTCATACTGCCTTTAACTTAATTACACTCATCTCATTTTTAACCATCTTTTTCGATTTTACACTTTTCTTAATCATAACTATAATCTACAATTGATGCTCACACCATAAAAAGCATCAACAAAGTAGTATTGTGCAGTGTTTTGAGGCAGACTTTTTAGTCACATTCAACACAATCTATGCCATTGCCAACTAAGGTTGAAACAGTTCTTTTTTTTCTTTTTTCTTTTTTTTTTTCTTTTTTTTTTTTTGTTGATAAATAACGAAAGTTTATTAATCAAAATACCCATGTACATCAATCTCTTAAATTACAATGATCAAGTAGATCTAAAAAATTATAACAGGGAAAAGAATAAAAAACACAACTCCAATCCCGTAAAGAGTGGAGAAAGAAATATTTAACTCAAGAATAGACCATTCTATTCCAAATACACCATAAGACACAATGTGGCACAGCCCTCCACAAATCCATCTTTCGGTGTTTACCAAAAAGGACCTTGCAAAGCTGAAAATAGGTCAGTAACACTTTGTGGCATAACCCAAACAGAGCCCATACCATAGTCAATGGGACAATGAAGAAGAAGATGATTCACTGATTCCCCACTCCTTTCACACACATAGCAACAAACCACAACGGTAACTCCCTTATCCCATAGATATCAAGAGTCAGAATCTTCCAAAGGCGGCAGTCCACAAGAAGAAAGCAACCCTGGGAAGGATCTTTGAGCGCCACACAGGTTTCCAAGGAAAAAGAGTATCAGGAGTTGAGTAAAGGGAGAAATAGTACTCACGACATGAGGCTGCAAGGAGCTGATGGCATATAATTGCACTTGGAACTACCTCTATCATTTTTTGCCACATTAATAACTTGAAAATTGTTTCTGCTTCAAATTCTATCTTGGTGAAACTTATGCAAATAACCACCTGTAATTTACATTGAAGAATGTATATAAAGCCTACTTCACTTGCTAAGCAAACTGGGGTACACATTGAAAAGGATGGCTATGCCACTATGTCAGCTATGGCTATTTTGAAATAAACTAAATTATTTCTTGTGGATTGGTGCCTAGGATCAGGATCCTCTCCAATTTCTTTGAAAATGAGAGTTTCCATCTCATGTTTAAGATATAGTTTTCATGAATCTAAACATGTATATATATGGTGCAACATCGTTTAAAATTCTATTCCACCAAATAATGAATGATTACTACTTTTAAATGAGGTGGCATCATGTTCACCCTTAGATTTGTTAAATATTAGATCTTCACTTTGAATTGGACACTCTATTTCAAAAGCAAATGGGGAGTATTATTTTCCAAACAACCTTGCAAGCATGCCTACAAGTAATTGTGTCTCACAAGGTGAATAACACTAGTATTGTTCTTTTTCACATGTTGGATAATATGTTTGAAAATCCCTCTTTGGCTTTACTTTCTTTTCCAGCCTTGAGTATATGGTATAATGTTTTGAGCTTCCTGATCTAATCAGGCATAATTCTTTGTTGTACCTTATCCATTTTTGCTAATATTCACACATGTTTTTGCAAGTATGTTTCAGATTTAGACACTAATGGGGTTGCTTTTATAACTGGATATGTAGGCTGCCAATATTGTTTCCTCAAGCATACAGCCTTTTCAAAATATAGCTACACTGGTATATATCTGAGTGAGACTGTTGTGGTTATATACCCCTATGTTGTTATTTTCATGAAATTGTTAGAACTTATATGATATAAATTTTGTTTTGCTGCTTTTCCTCCTATATACAGAAGTGCATTGAGGAAAAAATTAGTTCTGATCCTGATGTGAAACTTGCTTGGCCTCAACATTATACCAAAAAAGGCTTTGTAGGTAAGATTTGACTAAGCCGCACAGTACTCCCCCCTTCCCTGGCAGTTGGGCCCCAAAGTAGGAAAAAAATAAAGATGTAAGACTTAAAAGAATAAGTAGATACCAGATCAGTTCTGGATTGTGCTACACACTATAACATTTAGACATTGTTAGATTAAATGATTAAACTCACAATTTCTTTATAGTTTAAACTTTTGGGACAATTTGTAATTTATTATGGTAAAAAAGTAGGTGGAGCTGGGTTCAAACCATGTCTTCAGCTTGCTTCTCATTTATAAAATTCCCACATGTTGGGCCCTACTTAATAAGGGCAGTTTAGGCCCATGTGTGACGGGAGAGTGTTAGATTAAGATTAAATTCACCATTTTCTAGTAGTTTAAGCTTTTGAGACAATTGGTAATTTATCAGACATAATACCTAGAATTAAAATTAAGAAGTTTTTGTGGCCCATGAAAGTAGAAAACTCAAAAATATCTTTTCTACCATACCAGTCTCGCATGTTTGAAGGCTGGTTTAATTTAAAAGCTGATGACAAGACCAATCCCGCCAATCCTGTAACACTTTCTTTTAAATTGAGAAAACGCATATAGAAATTTAGCAAGATGTAAGTGAAGTTATCTGATAAATAGTATTTGCAAACATACGTGCACTATAAAGTTACAAGCTGAGAAATTAGTCCTTCCATGAGCTATTTAGGAGATGCAGCTAACTAATGATATTGGATCCTGATTTTAATTATCTGTATCAGTTCCAAACTCCCTCCATGGTTCGTGGTTAACGAGATTAGCAAATAACTTTGGCACATTGTCAATAGACTTGATACTAATTTCTTTTGTAAGTTCAATAGAGCTTACTACAAATGGACACTCAACTGGAGTTAGGAGGACATGTTAAGTGGACAATTGACTCTTGATCTGGTGGAGGGATTATACATGTTTGTTTGTTTGGACAATCAGATTAGTGTTCATATCTCCCAAAAAAATCATCCAAATAGTTTAGGGGAAAACAAGGGCTTGTATAATTTTATTTTCATGGATTATCTTGATCTTTTTAACAACTGGGTTCCTCTCCCTGGAAAGTCCAGTCACATGTGAACTTTTTGTGCCACTATGGGATGGTTTCTGCTCCTTAATGGCTTTAGGCTTATTTTGATTATTATTTGCATTTGTTTCAGCACTCGAGAGGCTTTTAAAAGACTATGCTGGAAGATTTGCTACTGGAGATGAAGTTTACCTGGTTTGGTTTCCTGCATCATTTGTGTCTGTGCCTGCAAACTTGTATATACAATATGCTGCACTGTGTGCAAGCATTTGAAGAGTCAGGGTTTTGGAAGTTTCTACCAATGTTTTATAGCTGTTACAAATGCTTTTCCCTTTTTCTCTATCTACATTGAATAACCATAAACACATAATCATGCACCCTAAGGCCCTGTTCGTTTGGAGTGAAAATAGAGAGGATGGAAAATAGAAGGAGGAAAATAGGGTGGAAAATGCTGTTTTCCACTGTTCGTTTGGGGAAGGAAAATAGGAAGGATGAAAAACTGGAGAAAAAGTTTTCTCTCCGGGCCCACATTTCTTTTCCTTCCAAATTGGGAGGAAAACTTGGGGAGAAAAGTGCTAGTGTAGCTCTTTTCCACAAATGCCCTTCTCAGGTTCTTTTTTTTTTTTTTTTCTTTTCAACTTGACGTTCTGTGTTTTTTTTTTTTTTCCTTTTTTTTTTTTCCAACGTGACATGCTCTTATGTTTTTTTTTTTCCTTTTTTTTTTTAACGTGATGTGCTTTTTTTTTCCCCAACATGACGCTTCTTTTTTTTTTTTTTTTTTTTTTTCAACGGGACTTGATCTATTGTCCCCACTGTACTCCTCATTAATCTTCTTTTTTTTTTTTTCTTGTTGATTTTTTGGTTTTTTTTTTCGTATGACATTAATTTTTACATTATTATAATAATAAAAATAATAATATAAATTTATATATATGATGTGGTAAATTTTATATTATTTAATGGGTACAAATAAATCTATTTTTTACATAATATGTAACAAGGGTATAATAGTCAATTTATATAAATTACATTTTCCATCCTTCATTTTTTCTCTCCAACCAAACAAAAGAGTTTTCCACCCTCCCACTTTTCCACCCCTTCAACCGAACACACAAGAGGGAAAACTAAATATTTTCCATCCTCCCATTTTTCCATCCTCCCACAATTTTCTATCCTCCCACTTTTCCACTCCTCCAACCGAACGGACCCTAAATCTGTTGAAACTAAATTTAAAATTGATCACTGCATAGAGAAAGACTAAAAGAATGGCCATCGCTATGAATTTTCATTTTACTACCAAAATGTTCCAATATTGGTAGGGACTCCTTTGCTAAAGAAGTCGTCAACCATCCTGAAGTTGGTCTATCTTCTACAACCAAACAAAGATTTTCTTTTGCTAGCTTGTAAATCTATTACAACCCTAAGTATTTAGACCAACTGACAGCAGAACACAATATAAAATGGCAGAACCCACTCCTCAATCTTTAAGATTTCAATCTAAAGATGGTTCTTCTCCCAAACCCAAACCCAAACCATGGATTATGAGACATGAAGGCACCATACTTAACTCTAAGCACTAAGTTTTTGACTTAAGTATATAAATATACATAATTATGCTGAAGTCAGTATTTTGATGCAGGGAATGTGATATGCTTCTGTTTAGGCTAGATTGAATTTGGGACTGCATTCTAATCACATGCTATGTCACATGGGACATATGAAATACAACCTTGAAGCTTAGCTGGCCATGTGCCATGTCACTCCCTCGTGCCATGTCACCATACCATGTCAACATCTTCCATGTATTGCATTAGACTCGCATCTTCCATGTATTAAATTAGACTCTTGCATCAGTCTTATACTCTACACGTATTAGTTTCACAGTGCATGACATGCTAGAATTTCACTTCCTAAAATACTACATAACAGCAGCTTGCATGGATTTAGTTTATGAGTTAAGGTGTTTCTCTTAATGTAATGTAATGCATTGCAATGTTTTGCAGGCAGATTTGTTTCTAGCTCCTCAGATTCATGCAGCAATTAAATGGTTCAATGTTGACATGGTAGTGCTCATTCTATAATTAATGTGCCAATTACATCTGATTTGTAGAAAACATATATAATTTATATTAATAGGAAAAACGTTGTAGTCTTGAGTCTTGTAACAATTATTTTTCCTTCAGAAAAACCACTAACAAAAGATAAAGGTTAGGGGTTGATTTTCAATGTTCTGATTACATATATTAACTTTATCTTCAAACTGCTTCAATGCCAAATTGTTCTTTGACCTCGGCCATCAAGAGTTTGTGGAATTACAGTAGTTAAAAAAAATTTATGACCTTGTATAGTCTTCTTCTGTCAGTGAAAATCTTGCTTCTGGTCTGAGATGTATGAATTTCTGCATCCTCAAGCTAGAATTGTTGCTATGGATATTTTTGGATTTATTAGTTATGCATTGGTTGCCCCATTTGTTGCTTCTTCTACCTTGTTTAATGATTATACAGCTACAAACTCTCTCTCTCACACACACACATGCAAAGAAATATGCATGATAACACCTATATTTAGTAATCTTGAAATTTAGGGCCTACTTTAAAATTCATTTCTGTATCTGTATCTGCTGACAGGTTTCTCCTTTTTTTTTTTTTTTTTTTGAAGACTCAATTCCCTCTCTTATCCAGATTGAATGAGGCATACAATGAGATACCGGCTTTCCAAGATGCTATGCCAGAAAAGCAGCCAGATGCTCCTCTGGCAAGTGCTAGTTAAACCAATGGGTTGAAAAGGTACGTAGAAACATCGTGGAAATCAGAAATTATTAGACATTTCTTATTGATTAGGTGTGTCTAGAATGTTTGTTATACATATAGACACACACATGCAGATGTGGCCGGCCCTAACTAATCTATTCAGGATTTATATCATCCCAAAATTTGGGATTAAGGTTCTGATGTTATTGTAGTATATATGAGTTAGGTTCAGCATTGGATGATGTGACCTCCACGACCATCGAGCTTGCTAAATATCAAAATTAAGAACTATCTCATCTAAAAAATGGTCAAAATTATGGTAAAAAATGTTTGATAAGCATAGGGAGGACATGTAATCTAATGTTAGACTTGAGAAAACATTAATTAACCTAATTGAAAGTTTTGAAGTGATGTTATATCGCAAAAAGAGACACCATTTGTAACTCGAACCACAACAATGCCACACACATCCTAGAACAGAGGGCTATACACACACACACACACACACACACACACGAATTTTATTGAAATTGTTTTAAGATTACTCTTCCAATCTCAAAATTACAGCATAAAGTGCCACTGCTAGATGATCAAGCTTCGAGATAGAGCTTTTCAAGGCATATTTGTATAAAGATAAAGTTGCTGTGATGAAGGTTGTCACCTCATGGAACGTAGTGGAATAATGTGAATAATAATAGATGGTGAGCTGATACATACAATAAATGGTTTGGTTCCTGTTTGAAGTTCCTTGAAGTTCTGTTTGCTTTTGTATCCACTAAAATTATAGTTTTGTTTACCTGTGTGCTTTCTTCCTATTGTATACCAATAAAATATCATATTTCTTCTAGAAAAATGTGGTAGGACTTCCTTAGAAACTCTTTTACAGTTCATTTAATAACCAAATAAAAATCTGCAGTAACAAGTTTAGATGTAGACCTTGTCCTTCGAAAGGATGAGACGTAACAGTTGGCTAGAAAGACCAGTAAATTAAGAAAGACTATGGAGCTTTTATTTCAATTTTTTATAAATAATTTGAGAGAGGCTTATTTAACTATCCACAATTGGGAAGGAAATTATCAACTTGCATTTGAGAAACGATGATTAGAGAGTAGTGAGCTGAAGTGCCTCATTCATTCAATTTGTATAATGCGAGTCTTTCCCTCCAGGAGATGTTTAAAAACTCAAAGCTTGCATAAGCCTTTTTTTTTTTTGGAAGGGGGGGGGGGGGGGGGGGGGGTGGTGTTGGGGGGGTGTGTTTCTGAAAAAGGATCTATATCAAAATGAAAAAGAGAATTATGAAGCAGAAACTTGAGTTTACAGAAAACTGGATGCAAGTTACAACATTAAGAAGCGAGGTGGTAAAACCCGATGAAAGTACAGGATCATGTACATTGCTTGTGCATGACCAATGGCATGGCTTTCTAATGCCATGCAGGTGCCTACACATGACAGGCTGGTGGTTGCACTTAGGCATAGTATGGCAAGCTGCCATGGCTGCTACTTCACTGCTGACAACTTTGAGGGAAGATAGTGCCTATAAACAATTAAACATGCATCAGAAATTGTTGAAATAGTAAGCAATTTCAGCGCGCTTGAAAACAGTGATACATAATAATCGAACCAACATAGCAGGTTAATTGGCTTTTTGCCTATCTTTTGGTCATCCAAAATAATGCTAGGCTTGACTTTGGTCAGCATTTTTTCTTCCTCTTTTTTGTACTACTTGTGCTTCCCATATTACTGGCAGTGATTAGTTTATAATCAGAGCATGGCATTTCGCTGAGCTTCCCAAACATCTTTTCGTAGAAGTGCCAGAGTTCTGACCTGATCAAAGGAGATATTAGGTAGCAAAATTAGTTGAGGAGAACTACAAAAATGTTAAAAGAAAAATATGAAGAAGATAGTATTTGATACGGAATTATACTACTCGTATAGGAAAATTTTTAAGTACTTTAGGAGTACGGAGAAATAGTGCTCCCTTTTCTTACATTCATGGTAGACTCTACCATTAATTTAATGAGTGGACTTCTCTATGAATGTGAGAGGAGAGAGCATTATTCTCCGTACTCGGAGAATACCTAAGAATTATTCATTTGTATGATATATATACACACCAGTATGCCAAGAACTGAAATGGCGCATACTTCCCATATACACGTTCAATATCTCTCTGTACTGTTTGAACGGTGGAATTTCTTACATGGACCTGCATTAAGAAAACATCAATCATATTCATATGTTTAGTTTTTCAACGGTAGGGGTGGAATTTCTCCATGCATTAAGAAAACGTCAATTATATTCATATGTTTAGTTTTTCAACAGTAGTGGTGGAATTTCTCGCATGGACCTGCATTAAGAAAATGTCAATCATATTCATATGTTTAGTTTTTCAACGGTAGTAATTACAAAAGCATGAGGAAGAACCAAAAAGGTACCTTTCTTAGATGCCGAATAGTTTCAGAATCTGTTGGAATGACATGGTAATATCCCATGCACATAAGCACATTGGCACATGTAAAATTACCAAATCCATCAATTTCTTTCAACTGTTTAGCCAACTTATCATAGTTGCTGGATTTGGCAAAGCTTGCTCCTTTACTGGCCTCCTCAAGTTGTGTTAGTTGAATCCTGCCTTCAACAATATCCCGGGCAAGTTTCAAAATGCGACTTGCTCTATACCCAAGATTGCATCTTGAAGCCAGAAAGCCTTCATCAAGGTTTGCTAATTCTGTTGGGCTAGGAAAATTTCCAAAGGTATCATAGTCAGAAGCAATGTTGTGTGGTTCATCCGCAGCCTGACAAGTTTTGCAGTTTAGACATGAATAATCATCATCATCATCGTGTACAATATCAGCTGGAACAGAGTCTGTTTTGATAGACCCAGAATCTGTAAAATTCGTTGAAACCTTGGACTCTTGTGGTATGGGTGTGTTGGGAATGAAGTGGTCCTTATCGGGTTTTGGGGTATTAAAGTTGTTACTTGCAGCAACTGCAGAATCAGCCACAGATAACAGACTGGATGATTGAGGCTGCAGTTCCAACTGAAGCTCACAAAGTGCACTAGCCATGCTTAAAGTCCTGGACCACCTATTGAAGTCTTATTAGTGTTAGCTTAGCTAATCTAGTGGTCTAGTTACTAAAAGGAAAAAGACTAGTGATTTTGAAGTTTTTAACCTTTTTGTCAAAAGAGTCGTATTTATGGTCCAAGTTATATCAGAGGAGTAGTAGTAAAGTGTGAGATATGAGTTAGTACTACTACTTATTAGTACTTACATAGTAGAGGTCATTAATCGACACGAATGGGAAGGCATAATGTCAAACAGTTGGCAGGTATGGGAAATGAAAGCATACATTCATCTATAGCAAAATGGAAATAGTAACAAAAGAGAGAGAGAAACTGACTGGCAGTTGCAGAGGAGCATGCACTTGACCATGTCTTCAAACAAGGTAGGAGACCTAAACACCCTGCCCACAAAGCTGCTCTTGTTCTTCTTCTTCTTCTCATTGTTGTACATATTTCGGAACTCTCTCACAGCTCTCTCCTCATCTTCAGACAAACGCAGCATTCGTGACACCTGAGCCAGCACTGATTCTCGATGTTGTCGGGAGAGACTGGGAGAGTTATGGCAGTAAACGCGGACATGGAGTGAGTGAGGGGCCCACTGGTGTTGAGAAATACGGATCATCACTGATTCTGAATCTGAATCTCCAAGACGGAGTGGACGGAGAAGTATCTTGGAAACGGGATCCCACTGATTAGGTGGCATCATGAACTGTCTTTCTTTGAAATATATATATATTTATGTTACTCCCATGGTGGGGAGATTCTTCTTTTTTTATATATGTGTTGCGCAGGAAAGACAAGTACATGTACAACTACATTTAGGACCCATGCCATAAAAGTGCAGTGCATGGTAAGTAGTAGGAAAATTTTAAGTAGCCTCATATGGAAAAATTGTGCTCAATCCTCTTATATTTAAAGTGAACTTTATCATGAATTTAATGAATGGAGCCCATAATGAATGTGAGAGAAAGGAACATCAAACATCATTTTCCGTGCTTCGAGAATACTTAAGAATTACTCGTAAGTAGTAACATACTTTGATAGTTATACTATGATATAAAGAGTTTTTTTTTTTTTTTTTTTTTGAAGGTTTTAACTTATAGCGTTTGCTCATGATGATAGATTTTTATCATCAAACAAAAACATCAATCGGTGATATAAAATTGAAATTGTGTTTTTAGATGGAATGTGTATGCATAACTTATTAACATATGCAACTATAATAATAGGGTACATAAAATCTTTCGCAGAGTTGATTGATTTTTGAACAACATTTTTCAATGATACTACATTTAAGTGTCTGTTTGAGATCTGCTTATTTTACTGACCTAACTCGATGGGTTAGTTTGGATTGGATCGGTTTTGGCAGATCAATGGGTTGACTGCACACCTCTAGTACTTGACGACGTACAATGTGTTAATTAGCAACTACACCTACACTGTTGATGAACTACTACTGAGAATATTACATTAACATTTTACATGCCTAACCAATACCAAAGTGATAATAGCTTAATTTTGCATATTTATATAATTATTAGAAAGTATTATTGTACTTATTTTGTGTTAATTCAAGCATTTTACATTCTTTGATTTGGTTAAATGCTAAGAATTCATCAATTTTATGCCACACTTGAATTTGTTAAAGTCATGGATTTTGAAGAATTATCACAATCCTTAAGAGATGATTTTAGGCTATCTTTGTTTATTTTGAGCCTTTATTATTATTTTTTTCTTGGTACATTACCGCTAGTAACCCATTTAAGCCTATTATTCTAGCTATTATTTCTCAAAGCCTTTACCAAGAATGAGTGCAATCAAATTGTCTTATTGTGATAAAATAGTTGGAAGAAAAGGACTCAAGGAAAAAAAGGTTCACAATCAAAAAGGGAGAAAAATGTTGAAGAAAAAGGAGAATGTGAAAGAGGAAGAAATTTAGAATGAATTTGTTGAAATTTTGAAGGAAAAGAGCCTACAATGTGGCTCACGGCCATATTGGAGTCGAGGAGGCATTTGAAGTAGTAGTTTGGAAGGTTTCAAGTAGGCATTTAGTGATTCACTCAAGAGATTGATGAGTATTGCCAATGTCAAGCCTTGGGATATTAGTTTAACTAGTTAGTTCCTTGAAGTGAGAAATATAATGGCCAAGTGTCACCCACTTTGTTGCTAGTCAATTACTTTACTACATAGTACAAAGTTCTTGTGGGGTGAGGAGGCAAGGGCTGGGGTGTAAGTCTCTAGGTGAGAACTTTACATATATATACACTTAGATTAGGTTAGAGAAGAATTTATATCTTGTATAAAAAAAAAATGATACACCATAAATACCCTTCATGGTTTTCTATTACAAGACAATCTAAAAGGTCCGAAAAGGATTAACTATTTAAATATGGATTGAACTCTAATTTCTTATTTAATCATAAGAAACTTTACTAGTAACTGAAACCCACACACACACACACACACACACATTTATATAAAACATAAGCTCAACCTGAGATTTTGCGATTTGGGTTGTTAGCGCTCTCCAAGCTCGACATGTGACAAAATCCACAATAAACTTAGGAAGGATTGCATAGATTTCTAATGGCAAATGGCTAGCTACAATTAGGACGTCATTTATACTTAACACATGTTAGGTTTATAGCCTATTATGCACCATGTGTCGAGACATCTAATTATAGAATACTTTATTACGTACATCCTTCTTCTGCTTTTTTTTAGCACTATTACGCACATCCTTAAATTACTCTTAAATAAATGATATTATTGATTTACCCTTTATGAAAAATGCTAGGAGCTACAAATAATTTTACAAATTTTTTTACAAAATTCCTATGTGGTAAGTGATTATCGTAAGTGATAAAATGATATTAACTGTGGACCCAAATTTTGAGAGAAAATACTAAAATCACAAACTATTTTACGAATTGCTAATGTGGTGAATGATAATTAATATGTAAGAGAAAACATTTTCCATCCATCAAGGACCAAATTAGCATATTACCAAAAAGTTGTGGACTAAATTGACACATTTGAAAAATTGGTGACCAAATTGACACAAACTAAAATTAGGAACCAAATAAATAATTTACCCAAAAAAAAAAAAAAAACCCTCATCTAACTTCAATAGACTAAAGAAGTTACCTGCCTATCAAAAAATCTGATCTCACTGACTCACTCTAAACTATAGAGTCATTCTTTAACTATTTTTTCACTTTGCTCTACATATACGGTAAGAAAAAAAATCCACAAATCTCAATCATGAAACATCCAAGAAACAGAGTCCTTATTTAACTACAAAGATTTGCAGCCAAAAAACATAGTGAAACCCACGAATCTGAATCATGAACAACCAATAGTAAGTTCCTTATTTTTCCTTTTCGTTTTTCAACACTTGCATATATTTTCTTCATTATTTGATTTTTTTAATATAAATTTTAGTGATTATTTGTTCAAGATTTTGCTAATTGGTGACTCCTCCTTTTGGAAATCTTTACTGCCCCTTAAATTTGTGGTGAGTTTTTACACTTCCTTTGAATTTCTAATTTTTCTTTTTTCTTTTTTCTTTTTTAAAAATGTTAATTTTAGTGATTTGGAAAATGATTACAAATGAAATTAGTAAATACTTTTGAGGGTTTTCAGATTGATTATTATTTTATTCGATAATTGGTGCTCAAAGTTTATATTTTTATATTTTTTTTCTTCTTAATTTTCAAAATAACTCCTATGTAGACAAATATTTTTCATATCAATATTCTTTTTTTTAGTCGAAAATACAATTTTGGTCCTACCTTTTGGAGTTACTATTAATTTGGTCATTACATTTTGATAGTAGTCAATTTAGTCCATACATTTTGAACCTCGGACATGTAATTGAAAGAGACGTGTGTTAACCACTAAGGTAATATATAAACTTCCATGATAAAATTTACCTACACTAATATATATATATATATATATATATATATATCTCGGTTGGTTTAGATTTAGTTTGGTAAAATTTTCACTAAAATCGGGACCAAACCGACCAATTCAGTTGTTCAAAAATCCAAATCGAACTAAGAAAAAACTGGATTCGGTTCAGACAATTTTAGTCGGTACATTCGGCTTGTCTTTTTCTCTTTCAGCCTTACTTTGTTTTTATTTTGGTTCTTTCCTCTAATGGTATGTGAATAAGTTAATGTAAAGAGAGAAAGAGAGAAATTGAGGCTGAATAAAAGTTCTCATTTTGGAACTTTTCTTCCATCTATTTTTGGTCCCCCCCCCCCCCCCCTCCCCGGTTTCTTCTTCTTCTTCTTCATTATTTTTTTTATTTTTTATTTTTTAAAAAAGCTTGAAATTTGAATATGGAAAATTCTACAAGGAGTATTTAAAAATGTAAGGGAAAGATTCTACAAGGATAGTGAATACTAGACTTTGCTTTGTCAAGGCATGATATACCTGGGTAAAATGAAGGCTTTATGGCTAGCTAGGAATGATGTATCATGGTTCTCGGTGAATGTGATACTAAAAAGATAACGCCCTTCATCCTCTTATCACACCTTCTAATTTTGATCCATCAATGAAAGCCTTGGAGTTCCATTAAAAAGAGGGGAAATGAAGAGAAACAGAAGGCATTGAAGGCGAAGCTTAACGCTAGTTTATTGAGTTTTCCAAAGCGAAAGTTGTTGTTTTAAGGCCCGCTTAGGGCTGAATTTTAGGAAGAGAACTTAAGCTAGAAAAATGGCTACTTACCTTTTATTTTTTAACTATTTAGCCAAACAGCCATTTATTTGAAGTATTTAGCAAAAAACCTATGTTGTGAAACTTGATATTGTTAGCATTACATAGTATTCACAGTTAATTGTGACTTGTGTGTGCTATGTGTATTTTCACATTGGTAATGTCTAGCTAGTTCTATGCAAATTTTTCAAAAAAATTAAGTGGCAAAATATGCATAGAATGTTGAGTTCGATATTAGCAATATCGAGTTCCAAAAACAAGGGTATTTTGCTAAATATTTTTTTAAAAATGGTTGTTTTGTTATATACTTTAAAAATAAAAGGTATTTAGGGTTTATTTGGATATAACTTATTTTGCTGAAAATTGAAAACATTGGCTCGTTTGGTACATAAACTTAAACACATGTTTTCAGTTTTTAAACAACATTACATGTATTTCCACACACTTTTTCACTCATACGTATTTCCAAAAAAACTGAAAACTGTTTTTTAAACACACGTACCAAACGGGCCTTCAAAACTGAAAACACTGTAACAAAATAATTTTTAAATGTGTGAATAGTACAGTGGGACTCATTTTTAATGAAAGTTTTGGTAAAAAAAAGGTTTGTGGGTCCCGTGAACAGTGCACGAGACCCACTAGATTAGACAGAAAAGCGCCAATGCATGTTCTCAAAAAAAAGAAAAGAAAAAGGAAAACGCTGAAACGTAGATGCAGGTCTGTTTCAACTGTACCCAAACGGGTACTTAGTCATTTTTCCCAAACTCAAGTACTACACTAACTTTTGAACTATGCTTATTTACACCTCCAATAACAATATGTTACATCAGCATTATCACAATTTAATGAATAGAACCGGCAACACACAATACTTAGAATTCGTTTGGATACAACGTTTTGTATTAACATTTGCGTCTGGCTGAAGAATGCGTTTGTCAGTGGGTCCTATGCACTTTTCATGGGACCTATAAACCTCTTTTTTCAACAAAATTTTTCATTAAAAATAAGTCCCATGACACTATTTACACATTTAAAAATTATTTTGTTACAATGTTTTCAGTTTTCTGCAATAAGCGGTATCCAAACAGAAGCTTATTCATCAATTTAGTGAATACACTATAATAAAAACTCATGGTATCAAACACCCATCCTCCTACAACTCAAGAACCATCTATCTCCAACCAACTGTAGACATTATCGGAGCTTGGAAAAGAAGCTGAAGTTGCTACGAGCATGGTACTTTTTAAGATCTGGCCTTTGTCATTTTGAACAACAATCTGGCCTTTGTCTAGAATAAGGACCTTCCTTCAAATTTTTTTTAGATTGCATTGCATTGGGCACTCGGTCTCAAAGTGGTTGTTGGGTTTGACTAGGAGCTCTCTAGTTTAAGTCCAGGCACTAGCACTTTGAAAAAACTCTCTGGGCTAGTGATTTACCCCGCTATGGGCTCACCCGTTGCGAATATTGATTAGTCTCTGGTTGTAAGTTTTGAGAAAACACTGTGGGAAACCAAAAAAAAAAAAAAAAAATCTAATGTTTTAATCTTAACAAAACAAAAAGAAATTGTTCAATCTCTCTCATGAATCCAAACCTCCAATTTTTTTTAAGAAATGACTACGCAGAAGCAGGAAAGTTAAAACCAATCTTCTGGGGATTTTTCTTTTACAAAATAAATAGATAAATATACAACTATTTCATCTGGTTATTAATAAAAATTAGAGGTTCAGAAACCCCAAAAGCCAAAAAGCTACCTTATGGGAAAAGCTTTATCCCCCAAACAAAATTTCTTAAATTTTCACCACTGGTCAAAGAAACTATTTTAACAATTTTACTTGAATTAAAGTTTACATTTGTATGGTTCAGTTAGCTCAACTGGTAAAATCTTTAATGGTTGCATATGAGATCTAGGGTTCAATCCTTGCTTACACTAAAAACTGAATGATGTTTTGGTTTGATGATAAAGAGCTATCATTAGGAGTGGATGCCAAATGTTGAAACTCTTTCCAAAAAAAAAAAGTTTACATTCATGTCTCGTATCTAGCCTTTGTCATTTTGAGCAACAGCGGACCATCGGGAGGTCACAACCACCACACTCATGGTGGCTTTGACTTCTTTTCCAAACCCCTCACAATGTCTCCGCTAGCTTTTGGCAGTATCTCTGGAAGGTTTGGAGGTTGGTGGGTCTTGAGTGGTAGGAGATGGGTTTTTCATCTCTTGGATTTTGATTTTGATTTTTTTTAATTGGGTATTAATGAGTATGCATGTAAATATCGAGCTTTGCCTCCTTATTAAATTTAAGGCAAAACTACACTTTAGTCCCTTAAATTTACTTTATGAGCACAATCGATTTTTTAAGTTTTAAATGTGCACTATTTATCCCTCAAATTTAAATCCATTGATCTGTCAAAGAAAAGTATGTTAATTTCTTTGATAGAAAGCTTATATACAATATATTAAAAGGAGATATGACTTTCATTATTTCAACGTGGGCTCCTGCTCAACATTTTTAGCATGGGCCACATGCTGATAAGGTTTGTTTAAAGTTTAGACCCGTTAAAATTTAAACCTAATTATTTTATGGGTTCGTGTACTTTTTTCTTTTTCTTATATTTCTCTTTTGAATTGTCATATATATTTTTGAATTGTTTCAATAACTTATTCTTTAATTATATATCTTTTTTGGCATTCTGGAAGTTTTAACATCTAAATTTGTGTAGTCACACACACACACACACACACACACACACACACACACGCATATTATCTAAAATTTGTAGGCTCTAAATCTTTTGATTCCTTTTAATAGTTATAACCATGAATTATTTTTTTGAATGTTACCCATCTTTCTCTTATATTTCTCTATTGTTTAGTCATATATATTTTGTTTTGTTTCAATAATTTCTAAATAGTGAATTATCTGATTCTTTAATATTTTTTGGTCCTTTAGAAGTTTTAATATCTAAATTTTTGAACAATTTTTTTTCCTGTATCTGAAACTGTCTGGAATTTTTTTTGTAAGCCATTGCATGTTTAAGCAATGACTTTTTCATCAAATTGTAACATAAATTGAAGTCATACAAGAGCAAATGATACAACGATGTAGTTTCTTAATCAATTTAAGATTTTGTAATATTATTTTAGTGTACCTCACAAATAGGTAGGTTCTCGTGTATAGTATGGGATAGAGACTAGTTATTAATATTAATATAGCGATAATAATAATATTAAATTTATATAAAAAAAAATATATATATATATATTAAATTAAAATAATAAAATTGATTTAAAAAAAAATTAAAATACTAAATGAAATGAAATAATCAGATAATAAAACTTTGCGATTTGTGATGTGATGTTAGCATTATTTCCCTTTTTATTATTATTCGGCTATTCCTACGGAGTACAAGAAAGCGAAAAGGAATCTTTGCTCCTTATTTTTTGTGGATAATATCTATTAATCAGAATCAGATGTCAACAAAATCGCCGGCGGCTTTCCCTCGTTAAGAATTCGAAGTCTTTCGTTTTACCAAAACCAAATCGGATCAAATTTACTGAAATATGGTACTACTGTATCTATCTATCTATCTATATGGTTTGTTTTCTAAAATATAGTATAAAAAGTGTAGTGTGTAATATTATTGAATTGAATTGAAATGATTTTATGGGTTAGGCAAGCGTAAGCGGTGATAATAAGAAAGAAAGTGAACTGAAGCTGAAGCTGAAACTGTACTCACACTGGAGGAGCAGTTGTTCGTTCCGCGTTCGTATTGCCCTCAACTTGAAAGGTACTTTCTTTCTTTCTTATTTCTCTTTATTTATTTATTTATTAATTCTTCAATCTATCTTAATTTTTGATGATGATGATGATGATTGATTAGGGCTGAAATATGAGTACAAAGCAGTTAACTTGGTGAAGGGAGAGCAATTCAGCCCCGGTGAGAATAGAATTAGTATTAGAAGACCTTTACTTTACTTTACTTTCTACTATTGTTTTTATTAATAATAATAATAATAATAATAATTATGTATGTATGTATGTGTGTATGCATGTATGGTGTAACTAAAAAGAGTTTACAAAGCTCAATCCTATTGGTTATGTCCCCGTGCTTGTCGATGGGGACTTGGTGCTTTCCGACTCTTTTGCCATCTTACTGGTTCGTATCTCTATCTATTTCTTTTTCTCATTCTACTTTCCCTATTATTATAATTATTTATTATCATCAATTCTTCATACAGTTTTTAACTAACTAACTAACCTACACAGTATTTAGAAGAAAAGTACCCCCACCACCATCCATTGTTACCTCAGGATCTTCACAAAAAAGCCATCAATTTCCAGGTATCAACTGCATCTCATACTGCCTTAAACTTAATTACACTCATCTCATTTTTAACCATATTTTTTCCATTTATATCCTTCTTTTTCGATTTTACACTTTTCTTAATCATAACTATAATCTACAATTGATGCTCACACCATAAAAAGCATCAACAAAGTAGTATTGTGCAGTGTTTTGAGTCAGACTTTTTAGTCACATTCAACTCAATCTATGCCAACTGAGGTTGAAACAGTTTTTTTTTTTTTTTGATAAATAACGAAAGTTTATTAATCAAAATACCCATGTACATCAATCTCTTAAATTACAATGATCAAGCATATCTAAAAAATTAGAACATGGAAAAGAATAAAAAACACAACTCCAATCCAGTAAAGAGTGGAGAAAGAAATATTTTAACTCAAGAATAGACCATTCTATTCCCTCAAAGCATCTTGTGCTCTGTTCTCTCCAAATACACCATAAGACACAATGTGGCACAGCCCTCCACAAATCCATCTTTCGATGTTTACCAAAAAGGACCTTGCAAAGCTGAAAATAGGTCAGTAACACTTTGTGGCATAACCCATAGAAGACCACCATAGTCAATGGGACAATGAAGAAGAAGATGATTCACTGATTCCCCACTCCTTTCACACATATAGCAACAATCCACAACTGTAACTCCCTTATTCCATAGATATCAAGAGTCAAAATCTTCCTAAGGCGGCAGTCCACGAGAAGAAAGCAACCCTGGAAGGGATCTTTGAGCGCCACACAGGTTTCCAAGGAAAAAGAGTATCAGGAGTTGAGTAAAGGGAGAAATAGTACTCACGACATGAGGCTGCAAGGAGCTGATGGCATATAATTGCACTTGGAACTACCTCTATCATTTTTTGCCACATTAATAACTTGAAAATTGTTTCTGCTTCAAATTCTATCTTGGTGAAACTTATGCAAATAACCACCTGTAATTTACATTGAAGAATGTATATAAAGCCTACTTCACTTGCTAAGCAAACTGGGGTACACATTGAAAAGGATGGCTATGCCACTATGCCAGCTATGGCTATTTTGAAATAAACTAAATTATTTCTTGTGGATTGGTGCCTAGGATCAGGATCCTCTCCAATTTCTTTGAAAATGAGAGTTTCCATCTCATGTTTAAGATATAGTTTTCATGAATCTAAACATGTATATATATGGTACAACATCATTTAAAATTCTATTCCACCAAATAATGAATGATTACTACTTTTAAATGAGGTGGCATCATGTTCACCCTTAGATTTGTTAAATACTAGATCTTCACTTTGAATTGGACACTCTCTATTTCAAAAGCAAATGGGGAGTATTATTTTCCAAACAACCTTGCAAGCATGCCTACAAGTAATTGTGTCTCACATGGTGAATAACACTAGTATTGTTCTTTTTTACATGTTGGATAATATGTTTGAAAATCCCTCTTTGGCTTTACTTTCTTTTCCAGCCTTGAGGATATGGTATAATGTTTTGAGCTTCCTGATCTAATCAGGCATAATTCTTTGTTGTACCTTATCCATTTTTGCTAATATTCACACATGTTTTTGCAAGTATGTTTCAGATTTAGACACTAATGGGGTTGCTTTTATAACTGGATATGTAGGCTGCCAATATTATTTCCTCAAGCGTACAGCCTCTTCAAAATCTAGCTACACTGGTATATATCTGAGTGAGACTGTTGTGGTTATATACCCCTATGTTGTTATTTTCATGAAATTGTTAGAACTTATATGATATAAATTTTGTTTTGCTGCTTTTCCTCCTATATACAGAAGTGCATTGAGGAAAAAATTAGTTCTGATCCTGATGTGAAACTTGCTTGGGCTCAACATTATACCAAAAAAGGCTTTGTAGGTAAGATTTGACTAAGCTGCACAGTACTCCCCCCCTTCCCTGGCAGGTGGGCCCCAAAGCGGGAAAAAAATAAAGATGTAAGATTTGAAAGAATAAGTAGATACCAGATCAGTTCTGGATTGTGCTACACACTATAACATTTAGACATTGTTAGATTAAATGATTAAACTCACAATTTCCTAATAGCTTAAACTTTTTGGACAATTTGTAATTTATTATGGTATTAAAGTAGGAGGAGCTGGGTTCAAACCATGTCTTCAGCTTACCTCCCATTTATAAAATTCCCACATGTTGGGCCCTACTTAATAAGGGCAGTTTAGGCCCACGCGTGACGGGAGAGTGTTAGATTAAGATTAAATTCACCATTTTCTAGTAGTTTAAGCTTTTGGAACAACTGGTAATTTATCAGACATAATACCTAGAATTAAAATTAAGAAGTTTTTGTGGCCCATGAAAGCAGAAAACTCAAAAATATCTTTCTACCATGCTAGTCTCGCATGTTTGAAGGCTGGTTTAATTTAAAAGCTGATGACAAGACCAATCCCTCCAATCCTGTTACACTTTCTTTTAAATTGAGAAAACGCATATAGAAATTTAGCAAGATGTAAGTGAAGTTATCTGATAAATAGTATTTGCAAACATACGTGCACTATAAAGTTACAAGCTGAGAAATTAGTCCTTCCATGAGCTATTTAGGAGATGCAGCTAACTAATGATATTGGATCCTGATTTTAATTATCTGTATCAGTTCCAAACTCCCTCCATGGTCCGTGGTTAACGAGATTAGCAAATAACTTTGGCACATTGTCAATAGACTTGATACTAATTTCTTTTGTAAGTTCAATAGAGCTTACTACAAATGGACACTCAATTGGAGTAAGGAAGACATGTTAAGTGGACAATTGACTCTTGATCTGGTGGAGGGATTATACATGTTTGTTTGTTTGGACAATCAGATTAGTGTTCATATCTCCCAAAAAAATCATCCAAATAGTTTGGGGGAAAACAAGGGCTTGTATAATTTTATTTTCATGGATTATCTTGATTATGTGAACTTTTTGTGCCACTATGGGATGGTTTCTGCTCCTTAATGGCTTTAGGCTTATTTTGATTATTATTTGCATTTGTTTCAGCACTCGAGAGGCTTTTAAAAGACTATGCTGGAAGATTTGCTACTGGAGATGAAGTTTACCTGGTTTGGTTTCCTGCATCATCTGTGTCTGTGCCTGCAAACTTGTATATACAATATGCTGCACTGTGTGCAAACATTTGAAGAGTCAGGGTTTTGGAAGTTTCTACCAATGTTTTACAGCTGTTACAAATGCTTTTCCCTTTTTCTCTATCTACATTGAATAACCATAAACACATAATCATGCACCCTAAATCTGTTGAAACTAAATTTAAAATTGATCACTGCATAGAGAAAGACTAAAAGAATGGCCATCGCTATGAATTTTCATTTTACTACCAAAATGTTCCAATATTGGTAGGGGCTCTTTTGCTAAGGAAGTCGTCAATCATCTTGAAGTTGGTCTATCTTCTACAACCAAACAAAGATTTTCTTTTGCTAGCTTGTAAATCTATTACAACCTTAAGTATTGAGACCAACTGACAGCAGAACACAATATAAAATAGCGGAACCCACTTCTCAATCTTTAAGATTGCAATCTGAAGATGGTTCTTCTCCCAAACCCAAACCATGGATTATGAGACATGAAGGCACCATACTCAACTCTAAGCACTAAGTTTTTGACTTAAGTATATAAATATACATAATTGTGCTGAAGTCAGTATTTTGATGCAGGGAATGTGATGTGCTTCTGTTTAGGCCAGATTGAATTTGGGAATGCATTCTAATCGCATGCTGTGTCACATGGGACATATGAAATACAGCCCTGAAGCTTAGCTGGCCATGTGCCATGTCACTCCCTCGTGCCATGTCACCATACCATGTCAACATCTTCCATGTATTGCATTAGACTCGCATCTTCCATGTATTAAATTAGACTCTTGCATCAGTCTTATACTCTACACGTATTAGTTTCACAGTGCATGACATGCTAGAATTTCACTTCCTAAAATACTACATAACAGCAGCTTGCATGGATTTAGTTTATGAGTTAAGGTGTTTCTCTTAATGTAATGTAATGCATTGCAATTTTTTGCAGGCAGATTTGTTTCTAGCTCCTCAGATTCATGCAGCAATTAAAAGGTTCAATGTTGACATGGTAGTGCTCATTCTATAATTAATGTGCCAGTTACATTTGATTTGTAGAAAACATATATAATTTATATTAATGGGAAAAACGTTGCAGTCTTGAGTCTTGTAACAATTATTTTTCCTTCAGAAAAACCACTAACAAAAGATAAAGGTTAGGGGTTGATTTTCAATGTTCTCATTACATATATTAACTTTATCTTCAAACTGCTTTAATGCCAAATTGTTCTTTGACCTCGGCCATCAAGAGTTTGTGGAATTACAGTAGTTAAAAAAAATTTATGACCTTGTATAGTCTTCTTCTGTCAGTGAAAATCTTGCTTCTGGTCTGAGATGTATGAATTTCTGCATCCTCA
This sequence comes from Quercus ilex subsp. ballota, assembly GCA_032727855.1. Lineage (NCBI taxonomy): Eukaryota > Viridiplantae > Streptophyta > Magnoliopsida > Fagales > Fagaceae > Quercus > Quercus ilex. The sequence continues at coordinate 1,861,241 of CM064914.1, read as the reverse complement.
AGCTAGAATTGTTGCTATGGATATTTTTGGATTTATTAGTTATGCATTGGTTGCCCCATTTGTTGCTTCTTCTACCTTGTTTAATGATTATACAGCTACAAACTCTCTCTCTCTCTCTCCCTCTCACACACACACACACACATGCAGAGAAATATGCATGATAACACCTATATTTAGTAATCTTGAAATTTAGGGCCTACTTTAAAATTCATTTCTGTATCTGTATCTGCTGACAGGTTTCTCCTTTTTTTTTTTTTGAAGACTCAATTCCCTCTCTTATCCAGATTGAATGAGGCATACAATGAGATACCGGCTTTCCAAGATGCTATGCCAGAAAAGCAGCCAGATACTCCTCTGGCAAGTGCTAGTTAAACCAATGGGTTGAAAAGGTACGTAGAAACATCGTAGAAATCAGAAATTATTAGACATTTCTTATTGATTAGGTGTGTCTAGAATGTTTGTTATATATATAGACACACACATGCACATGTGGCCGACCCTAACTAATTTATTCAGGATTTATATCAACCCTAAATTTGGGATTACGGTTTTGATGTTATTGTAGTATATATGAGTTAGGTTCAGCATTGGATGATGTGACCTCCACGACCATCGAGCTTGCTAAATATCAAAATTAAGAACTATCTCATCTAAAAAATGGTCAAAATTATGGTAAAAAATGTTTGATAAGCATATGGAGGACATGTAATCCAATGTTAGACTTGAGAAAACATTAATTAACCTAATTGAAAGTTTTGAAGTGATGTAATATCGCAAAAAGAGACACCATTTGTAACTCGAACCACAACAATGCCGCACACATCCTAGAACAGAGGGCTATGCGCACACACACACACGAATTTTATTGAAATTGTTTTAAGATTATGCTTCCAATCTCAAAATTACAGCATAAAGTGCCACTGCTAGATGATCAAGCTTCGAGATAGAGCTTTTCAAGGCATATTTGTATAAAGATAAAGGTGTTGTGATGAAGGTTGTCACCTCATGGAACGTAGTGGAATAATGTGAATAATAATAGATGGTGAGCTGATACATACAATAAATGGTTTGGTTACCTGTTTGAAGTTCCTTGAAGTTCAGTTTGCTTTTGTATTCCACTAAAACTATAGTTTTGTTTACCTGTGTGTTTTCTTCCTATTGTATACCAATAAAATATCATATTTCTAGCAGAAAAAATGTGTTAGGACTTCCTTAGAAACTCTTTTACAGTTCATTTAATAACCAAATAAAAATCTGCAGTAACAAGTTTAGATGTAGACCTTGTCCTTCGAAAGGATGAGACGTACCAGTTGGCTAGAAAGACCAGTAAATTAAGAAAGACGGGAGCTTTTATTTCAATTTTTTATAAATAGTTTGAGAGAGGCTTATTTAACTATCCACAATTGGGAAGGAAATTATCAACTTGCATTTGAGAAACGATGGTTAGAGAGTAGTGAGCTGAAGTGCCTCATTCATTCAATTTGTATAATGCGAGTCTTTCCCTCCAGGAGATGGTTAAAAACTCAAAGCTTGCATAAGCTTTTTTTTTTTTGTGGTTTTTTTTTTTGGGGGGGGGGGGGGTGTGGGGGGGTGTGGGTTTTGTTTCTAAAAAAGGATCTATATTAAAATGAAAAAGAGAATTATGAAGCAGAAACTTGAGTTTACAGAAAACTGGATACAAGTTACAACATTAAGAAGCGAGGTGGTAAAACCCGATGAAAGTACAGGATCATGTACATTGCTTGTGCATGACCAATGGCATGGCTTTCTAATGCCATGCAGGTGCCTACACATGGCAGGCTGGTGGTTGCACTTTGGCATAGTATGGCAAGCTGCCATGGCTGCTACTTCAATGTTGACAACTTTGAGGGAAGATAGTGCCTATAAACAATTAAACATGCATCAGAAATTGTTGAAATAGTAAGCAATTTCAGCGCGCTTGAAAACAGTGATACATAATAAGCGAACCAACATAGCAGGTTAATTGGCTTTTTGCCTATCTTTTGGTCATCCAAACTAATGCTAGGCTTGACTTTGGTCAGCATTTTTTCTTCCTCTTTTTTGTACTACTTGTGCTTCCCATATTACTGGCAGTGATTAGTTTATAATCAGAGCATGGCATTTCGCTTAGCTTCCCAAACGTCTTTTCGTAGTAGTGCCAGAGTTCTGACCTAATCAAAGGAGATATTAGGTAGCAAAATTAGTTGACGAGAATTACAAAAATATTAAAAGAAAAATATGAAGAAGATAGTATTTGATACGGAATTATACTATTCATATAGGAAAATTTTTAAGTACTTCAGGAGCACGGAGAAATAGTGCTCCCTCCTCTCACATTCATGGTAGACTCTACCATGAATTTAATGAGTGGACTCCACTATGAATGTGAGAGGAGAGAGCATCATTCTCCGTACTCGGAGAATATCTAAGAATTATTCATTTGTATGATATATATATATACACACACCAGTATGCCAAGAACTGAAATGGCGTGTAGTTCCCATATACACGTTCAATATCTCTCTATACTGTTTGAACGGTGGAATTTCTCGCATGGACCTGCATTAAGAAAACGTCAATCATATTCATATGTTTAGTTTTTCAACGGTAGGGGTGGAATTTCTCCATGCATTAAGAAAACGTCAATCATATTCATATGTTTAGTTTTTCAACGGTAGTAATGACAAAAGCATGAGGAAGAACCAAAAAGGTACCTTTCTTAGATGTCGAATAGTTTCAGAATCTGTTGGAATGACATGGTAATATCCCATGCACATAAGCACATTGGCACATGTAAAAGTACCAAATCCATCAATTTCTTTCAACTGTTTAGCCAACTTATCGTGGTTGTTGGATTTGGCAAAGCTTGCTCCTTTACTGGCCTCCTCAAGTTGTGTTGAATCCTGCCTTCAACAATATCCCGGGCAAGTTTCAAAATGCGACTTGCTCTATACCCAAGATTGAATCTTCACTACAAAAAAAAACGTTATGTGGCCATGTTTGTAAAACACAGCTTTAGGTCCAAAAAACGTGGCCATAGGCCGATTTGGCCTATAGCCGCGTTTTTTCAGGCTGCGTTTTCAAATATGGCCTAAACCCCGTGACTATAGGCCAGAGGGGGTCTATGGCCGCATTTTTCAAATACGGCCTAAGACCAGGACCTATGGCCGCGTTTTTGAACGCGGCCTAAGGTGATAGACTATGGTTGCGATAATAGGATCGGACTTAAGGTGATAGACATGAATTTTGCCAAACAGAACAAAGAAATAAAAAAGCGTGCATGTTAATTTAGATTGCATAGAAAAACTCCAACAAAACAAAATAAAATCTCATAACATAAAAGATCAGAGAACCAACCTCAGAATTGTCACCACCACCCACTCCACGAAATCGGAATATGTGATTTGGCAAAGCCCACCAAGTAGCGAAGTAAATTCCGATCTTCAACTTTTGCGCCGCCTCCAACAAGGCCAAAATTCCACCACAAAGCTAACGAATTGAGCTATAGAATTTCAAACCAATTAAAATAAACATAAAAATTAAAAATAAAAAACCAAAAGAAAATTAAAAAAATAAAAAACTCAAACCAAAGCATATTGAATTCAAACAATATCTCCAAATACAGAATCCGAGTGAATCTATAGAAAAAATATGCAATGAAAATGAAAAGCCATTTGAAAATGAAAAAGTTGGCTACCACATACACTTGTAAGATCTTTCTGAACCCACTTTCCATAAAGCAGTACTAGTGGACTAGTGGTCCTCCCTCATTAGTCATTTCATCACATGTTATTTCTTCTTCACTATTCTACCCAACTACAATCTATATATATCTAAAAGCTGAAGCGTAGCAATTATTGTTGCTACGTTTCTGTTGAGCCACATCATCGGCCACGTCACTATTTTTTTTTTTTTTTTGGCTTACAAACTCTATTAGTTTTCCATTCCAAAATTAATTTTTTTGTGGCCAATATGATGCACTACACTCCACCATAAACTCTATTGTCTATATTCGAAGTTCCTTTCAACATTAAATTTTAGTTTTAATGTGAATAGCATGGGATACAAGGTGGTCTTTTGTACTACCGCCATAAGTGAACTAAATTTTATTTAAAAAGAAAAAAAGAAAAGGAAATACTACTATGAAACATATCATTTCTTCTTAAAGAGAAAATGATTATAATCAGTATTCATCTATTAATATTTTTTTCATTTTCAAAGAGTCAGTCAGACTTTAATTTTGGTTTTCCATTTATTTGTAATTTTTAAAACTTTTATAAAACATTTATATGTATGTTGTAACAGTTGATTCCGTTGTGTATATGAAAAGACAGTGATTATTTCGTCTCCTCCAATCATTTCCTTAGTTATTTAATATTATACCAAAACGTTTTCTTTGCTATATGGAGTATAAAACAAACAATACCATTCTGGTGTGGTGACATTGCAGGTGATGCTTTCAACTGCGAGAGAGGACAATGTTTGGTGGCCTCAAAGGTGACAATGCCAACCTGGAGAAGGATGCCCCAACTGCTGAAGAGAGCCTTGCAATAGTAGGATGCCAACGTCAAGGGAGATGGGATTTCTTTTTATATTAACATATTCATTCATTACGTAGATTTCATGCTTGATGAGAGCTATACATTGAGTAGGATCTCCATTTCCACTGGCAATGGTTTCCACCAAAAGGTAATATCTCTAATTTGTATAATACCTCTATTATATTTTGTTAGTAGTATTCAAATTGGGACCATGTTTGACATGAGCAATAATTTATGTCTTTTTTCCCCCTTTTATTCTATATTTTATTTGTTACCATAAGTTGAACAGTTGTTTTTTGTTTCTTTTTTGAATTTTGTATTGCAATAAGAAATTAGAAATATAAGTCAAACAAAAAAAATTATTTTTCAGCATATGTTTTTTCATATTTTAGGGAACTTTTTTTTTTATGACATGTTCAAATAAACAAAGTAAAACTCAATTGTCTTCCTTCTTTCTTTACAGTTTCTTCGGTCTTGGCCATCATGCTTTTTTTTCCTTTTTCTGTTTCGTATATTGTAACTTTTGTAATGCTTGATGCTTCTAAATTTTTCATGTTGGATTTGATATGCCATATATGATGTGAATGATATGTTAATTGGCTTGAAATAATCCAAGATACACACTACCTGGCTATAGCTAATAATTCGCACATTCGATGGTTTGATGTTCAATCAAACTACCCTCAGTGAGTATGTCACTCTCACAAGTAGTCTTACTTCTACTTATAAAAGAAAAAACAAAATAGTTTAGTCTTACATTTTTTTTAGTGTTTTACATATATCTTTCCAAATGCTAATGTGGACGCTTATCTCTAATGACATGGTAGGTGATGAACTATGATTAACATACCAATAACGTGATGGCAGTGGGGCTTCAATGTGATTGAAGTTGGATGTATGTAGGTTCTAAGAATGGCATGGTAAAGATTTGGGATTTGAGGTAAATATTTTTTTTTCCCAACATATATAAGTTAGATTGTTATTATTTAATTATTATATTATGCCATTATTGTTTAATATTATTTAGAGTTACTCTTTTATATATATATATATATATATATATGTATAAAATCTGAAGCATGACATTTGTTATTGCTACACTCCCATTGAGCCACCTCATTTGTCACATTATTATTCTTTTTCTTATTATTTTTTACCTTTAATTTTTTTGACAATATTAAATATATATAAATATATTGGTTTTACAAATTCATCTTAGGTGGTTTTAACTTTACATATTCATCTACTTTAATTATGATGTTATAAATAAATAATAAATAAAACAAAAATCAAAACAAAAATTTTTTTCTATACATATTCATCTTGAGCAGTTTTAACTTTACATATAATTTTGCATTTACATGTTCATTTACTTTAATTTAGTTGTTTATAACTGAAAAATAAAATCAATGAAGAATAAAAAAAAAAAAAAATTCTATAAAATGGCATTCACAAGTCTTGCTTAACATTTGATGGTAGAAAAGATATAACCTGACAACTACCCCATAGGAGGAATCCAAATCAAGCGTGTTATAGATCTCCTGCTAGAGGTTTATACTCAATGGTGTTTATTATTGACCTAATTTGGAGGAAAATCATATTATAATATGTCCTATTTTATGTTGTTGTCAGGTTTTAGTTTATTTGGAAAATGATAGTCTGGACAATATGATGAAGAATAGTTTGTACAGTTGAAGAAGATGGGCTTTGTGTAGTTTCCTTTCACTATTTGTAAATATTTTGTTTAACAAATTAGTAGCAAATTGTTATGTCTTTTTTATAGGATGTTCCTAAATATTTGAGTAACTATTTTAAGCGTTTACGAATATTTGATATTACTCTTCATCTTCCATATCTCATTAGTATATTTTTGAAGATTTTTAAGAAAACAAATTCAAATATTGGATTAGATTATGACAATAGTTACACAATACTTCTTCTTCTTCTTTTCAAAAATTTTCCTTAATTTTTTCCCATTTGGAATTGTACTCTTGGTTTATTGAATTATTTTTATGTTATTTTTTATTTATTTTTATATTATTAAGGTAAAAGAGTTAAAACCATCATGTATAAAGCTACAACTAGCACTTTTGCTTAGAATCGGCCATCTATTTCTATTGTGTAACTTATTAAAATTTTTTAATTTGATTGTGCATTGGATATTGAAAAGGAGTTTGATATGTTTCACATTTGATATGTTTTACATATTGAGAAGGAGTTTGATTATGATGTGATTTTTATTTTTCTCTTTCTTTTTTATTTTAAATTATAGTTTTGTTGAGTTTTATTAATTTTTTTAGATATATTTTTTGGTGTATAGGGTAGAAAAAATTGGGTTTGAGAAAGTTCGTTTAAAACTAAAAGAATGATTTCTAAATTTTATATACTTTTTAATGATACACAAAATGTTATAAATAAGTTTTATTAAAAATTGAATATTTTCGCTAACTTACCTTTTGAATTCTTGAGAAAAATTATATTGTTTTCATTTGATACAACAAAATTTATATATATTACTTTTGTGATTTTTCCCATAGTATAGTTATAAAATACATTATTCTTTATTAAATTAGTCCTAATTGTAAAAATTAACTAAATAAGAGCACCCTAAAAAAGTAATCACGCGCAACGCGCGAGACCGCGACTAGTTTATAATAATAGATAAAGCGTCAGATAAAAAAAAAAAAAAACAAATGCAGGAAGCCGACCAGCCTGTACAGCTGTACTCCACTACTTAAGTCCTATCATCCTATCCCTATGGCTAAGTTTTAAAGAAAAAACGTGTCCTACTCCTACCAATTGTCATGGAAGAGATGGGTACAAAGAGGGGCAAAAAAGCTATTATAGCAAAAACAGAAAAAACGTGTCCTACACTCCTACTCCTATCAATTATCATGGCAAAGAAGGATACAAAGAGGGGCAGAAAAACTATTATAGCAAAAAAAAGAAAAAACGTGTCCTACACTTCTACTCCTATCAATTATCACGGTAGAGAAGGGTACAAAGAGGGGCAGAAAAGCTATCATAGCAAAAAAAGGAAAAAACGTGTCCTACACTCCTACTCCTATCAATTATCATGGCAGAGAAGGGTACAAAGAGGGGCAGAAAAGTTATCATAGCAAAAAAAAGAAAAAACGTGTCTTACACTCCTACTCCTATCAATTATCATGGCAAGAAGGGTACAAAGAGAGGCAGAAATAGCAAAAAAAAGCTACCATAGCAAAAAAAGAATAAACGTGTACTCTAAGTCTTCATTTTCGGAAAGACAAAGTCAGAAAGAGAGAGAGGGGGAAGAGTTGAAGAAGAATACCTCTGGTGACTGTCGACTGGTAGACTGGTATGCTGAAATCAACAAAGAAAAATTTTAAGCTAGACTGATTGATTGAGTTTATGAAAAAAGATCAAGAATGAAGAATCAAGATGAAGATGATGAAAAGGAAGGTAAGACCGTATGAATATAGATGGAGAGGCAGAGAGATAGAGAGATGAGAGGTTTTTCTTTTGTTTTTGAAATTTATAATCTCTATTTTAGCATATTTCAAGACAATTATGTTTTATTATTAATGAATTTGTCTAATATTAATTTTGATTTTAGTATATTTCAAGAATGAGTTAATAAATTTGTTCCTAAAATAGCTGAAGTTTGACTATTTTTATTTTTTCCTTTTTAATCTTTTGCATTTTAGGATACAGAGCCTTTTTAATGCATTTTATTGACCAATAAAAGTGTTTAAAAAAAGTTTAATTAAAATATATAGATAAATATATTATACATATAATTTTTTTTTACAATTTTTTTTTACAAGTGGAGCCACCTTTTATTTGAAGCCCCTTAGCCGATTGCATCACTTACATCACTTATTGAGGCGGCCCTGGATAGAACCCCTTACAAAAGAACCAGGTGCCAATTGGCTACAAGGCCATTGGCGTATATATATTCATTTGAATTGGAAAATCAAGTATCCTCGAAAAAACACAAAACAAAACTGAATCCACAGATGTCAAGGCATTTCACAAGCAGAATGGTTGGAACATAAATTTTCATCACCATTTATGATCTCCTCAGCCTAGTTCCTTTCTTGTGTGTGCTGGGACGTGCCTTCCTAGGAGCTATTATACCCACTTCATGTACCAGCAACCTCACTTTCAGGTGCTCACAGATGGAGAAGAATGCTCTTCTTCGCTTCAAAGAAGGTCTCACAGATCCAGCAGGTCGCCTCTCTTCTTGGGTTGGCGAAGATTGCTGTAGCTGGATAGGTGTTGGATGTGACAACAATACATCTCATGTCGTCGAGCTTGACCTCAGAAACCGATTTCAGTTTAGCGACTATAGTAACGAGGGCATGCAAAAGTACAACAAGTCGTGCTTGGGGGGTAAGATAAGTCCTTCTCTACTCAATTTAAAGTATCTGAGTTATTTGGACCTAAGCCAGAACAATTTTGAAGGCATCAATATTCCAAAATTCTTGGGTTCCCTTGAAAGTTTGAATTATCTTAATCTCTCTTACTCACTATTCACCAGTGTTATTCCTCCCCACCTTGGGAATCTATCAAAGTTGCAATATCTTGTCCTTAATTCCAATTCATTCCCCTTCTCAAAGTACTCTCCTGTTAAAGATTGGAAGTCAAAAGTCTACAGTGGCTTGTTGGTCTCCCTTCTCTAAAGTACCTTGATATGAGCTTTGTAAATATTGGGGAAGTTAAACCAGTTGGCTACATGCAGTTAATATGCTTCCTTCTTTGTTGGAGTTAGACCTAAGTGGTTGTAGACTTGTTACTCTTCCCCAGTCTATTTCCTCCATCAACTTCACATCTCTTACATTCCTTGATATCTCTTACAACTTTTTTAACTCATCAATACCTCTATGGTTGTCAAATTTGATTGGCCTTTCAACACTTAATATTGGATCCAATTACCATCGAGGTGCCATTCCTAATGTATTTGCTAATTTGGTTTCTCTGCAAGAGCTTGATCCACTACAACGAAAAACGTTTATTACAACAAAAAAAATCGTCGCAATAACATCGAAGTCATTGCAATAGTTTATGCGAAGTGTTGCAATAAAATTTGAGGTAATAAGTTTGTGCTACAAAAAATTTTTGTTGCAATAAACCTTAAATATTTTAATGAAAATTTTGATGTAATAATATATTTGCTATTGCAATAAACAATTTATTACTTCAAATATCTTGTAGCAATAGACTATTATTTCATGAATTTTATTACAATAGATTGTAAAGAATTGACAAAAATACTTTGGGTTCAAATTATTGCAACGGTATATTTATTGTAATAGTTATTTTTTTTTTCATATTCTTTATTACAATATATTGTAAAATAATTGGAATTAGATCATTGTAATAGTATATTCATTGCAGCTTCATATTTGTCATTGCAATAAATTGTAAAATAATTGATATTTTAGTTATTACAATGTTAAATTTGTTGCAATAAGCCATCTCTTTTAAATTTCTATTATAATATATCGCAAAATATATAATTGGTATCAAGTTATTACAATGGTTTCTTCAATTTAAGTTATTAAAAAAATTTGATTTCTTCAATTTAAGTTATTGCAAAAAAATTTCTAAATTCAATTTAGTATTAAAATCTCTATTACAATTGAAAATTATAAATTAATACAACTAATTATTATTAATGTAATAATTTACTATTTTTAAGTCACTATTGCAACGACTTTTAATTTTTAGATGTGATATTATGTCTAATACCATTATACTATACTATCAAGCTCTCGCAAAGAAACCAAATTAGCAAATACATTAGGAATGGCACCTCGAAGGTAATTGGATCCAATATTAAGTGTTGAAAGGCCAGTCAAATTTGACAACCATAGAGGTATTAATGAGTTAAAAAAGTTGTAAGAGATATCAAGGAATGTAAGAGATGTGAAGTTGATGGAGGAAATAGACTGGGGAAGAGTAACAAGTCTACAACCACTTAGGTCTAACTCCAACAAAGAAGGAAGCATATTAACTGCATGTAGCCAATCTGGTTTAACTTCCCCAATATTTACAAAGCTCATATCAAGGTACTTTAGAGAAGGGAGACCAACAAGCCACTGTAGACTTTTGACTTCCAATCTTCTAACGGGAGAGTACTCTGAGAAGGGGAATGAATTGGAATTAAGGACAAGTTATTGAAACTTTGATAGATTCCCAAGGTGGGGAGGAATAACACCGGTGAATAGTGAGTAAGAGAGATTAAGATAATTCAAACTTTCAAGGGAACCCAAGAAGTTTGGAATATTGATGCCTTCAAAATTGTTCTGGCTTAGGTCCAGATAACTCAGTTACTTTAAATTGAGTAGAGAAGGACTTATCTTACCCCCCAAGCACGACTTGTTGTACTTTTGCATGCCCTCGTTACTATAGTCGCTAAACTGAAATCGGTTTCTGAGGTCAAGCTCGACAACATGAGATGTATTGTTGTCACATCCAACACCTATCCAGCTACAGCAATCTTCGCCAACCCAAGAAGAGAGGCGACCTGTTGGATCTGTGAGACCTTCTTTGAAGCGAAGAAGAGCATTCTTCTCCATCTGTGAGCACCTGAAAGTGAGGTTGCTGGTACATGAAGTGCGTATAATAGCTCCTAGGAAGGTAGGTCCCAGCACACACAAGAAAGGAACCAGGCTGAGGAGATCAGAAATGGAGATGAACATTTCGGTTCTAACCATTCTGCTTGTGAAATGCCTTGACATCTGTGGATTCAGTTTTGTTTTGTGTTTTTTTGAGGATACTCGATTTTCCAATTCAAATGAATATATATACGCCAATGGCCTTGTAGCCAATTGGCACCTGGTTCTTTTGTAAGGGGTTCTATCCAGGGCCACCACAATAAGTGATGCAATCGGCTAAGGGGCTTCAAATAAAAGAAGGCTCCACTTGTAAAAAAAAATTATATGTATAATATATTTATCTATATATTTTAATTAAACTTTTTTTTAAACACTTTTATTGGTAAATAAAATTTATTAAAAAGGCTCTGTAACCTAAAATGCAAAAGATTAAAAAGGAAAAAATAAAAATAGTCAAACTTCAGCTATTTTAGGAACAAGTTTATTAACTCATTCTTGAAATATACTAAAATCAAAATTAATATTAGACAAATTCATTAATAGTAAAACATAATTGTCTTGAAATATGCTAAAATAGAGATTATAAATTTCAAAAACAAAAGAAAAACCTCTCATCTCTCTATCTCTCCGCCTCTTCATCTATATTCTTACGGTCTTACCTTCCTTTTCATCATCTTCATCTTGATTCTTCATTCTTGATCTTTTTTCATAAACTCAGTCAATTAGTCTAGCTTAAAATTTTTCTTTGTTGATTTCAGTGTACCAGTCTACTAGTCGGCAGTCACTAGAGGTATTCTTCTTCAGCTCTTCCCCCTCTTTCTCTTTCTGACTTTGTCTTTCCGAAAATGAAGACTCAGAGTACACGTTTTTTCTTTTTTTGCTATGGTAGCTTTTTTTGCTATTTCTGCCCCTCTTTGTGCCCTTCTTTGCCATGATAATTGATAGGAGTAGGAGCGTAAGACACATTTTTTCTTTTTTTTGCTATGAAAGCTTTTCTGCCCCTCTTTGTACCCTTCTCTGCCATGATAACTGATAGGAGTAGGAGTGTAGGACACGTTTTTTCTTTTTTTTTTGCTATAATAGCTTTTCTGCCCCTCTTTGTACCCTTTTCTGCCATGATAATTGATAGGAGTAGGAGTGTAGGACACGTTTTTTTTTTTTTTGTTGCTACGATTGCTTTTCTGCCCCTCTTTGTACCCTTCTCTGCCATGATAATTGATAGGAGTCGAAGTGCAGGACATGTTTTTTCTTTTTTCTTTTTTCTTTTTTGGCTATAATAGCTTTTTTGCCCCTCTTTGTATTCTTTTCTGCCATAATAATTGATAGGAGTAGGAGTGTAGGACACGTTTTTTCTTTTTTCTTTTTTGGCTATAATAGCTTTTCTGCCCCTCTTTGTATCCTTTTCTGCCATGATAATTGATAGGATTAGGAGTGTAGGACACGTTTTTTCATTTTTTTGCTATAATAGCTTTTCTGCCCCGCTTTGTACCCTTCTCTGCCATGATAACTGATAGAAGTAGGAGTGTAGGACACGTTTTTTCTTTTTTTTTTTGCTATAATAGCTTTTCTGCCCCTCTTTGTACCCTTCTCTGCCATGATAATTTAGGGGTGTCCACGGGTCGGGCCGGGTCGGTTTTCGACCCAGCCCGAACCCGACCTGCCGGCGTCGGGTGGACAGAAGACTGACCCGAGACCGACCGCCGGCGTCAATCGGTCGGATCGGTTTTGGGTTCGGGTGGAGATCGGGTCCGTTCGGGTGGAGATCGGGTTGTCGCCGGAGCTGGAAAATATCGCCAGAATCTGCAAATTACCGCCGGAATCTGCAAACCCTCGCCGGAATCTGCAAATCATCGCCGGAAAATGTAAAAGCTCACCGGATCTGCATCAAAATCGACGAAATCTGCACCAAAATCGCTGAAATCTGCTGGGAATGGCCGGATCTGGCTAAATCTCACCACATATGGTTGAGAACTCGCTGGATCTGCTCGGATTTGAAGGTGATTTCGCCGGATTTGGCGATTTTCGACGAGAGAAGAACAGCTCCTCGGGCGGGTCGGGTACGTCGGTTTCTCAGACAGCCAACCCGCAACTCGAACCGATGGTCTCGGGTGCTTGCGCCGGTGACCCGCGTCCGACCGTGAACAAGCCTTGATCCGACGGTTTCGGGTGAAGATGATCGGGTTTCGGGCGGTTTGATCGGGCCGGGCGGGTCATGGACAGCCCTATGATAATTGATAGGAGTATGAGTGTAGGACGCGTTTTTTCTTTTTTTTGCTATGATAGCTTTCCTTTCCCTCTTTGTACCCTTCTCTGCCATGATAATTGATAGGAGTCGGAGTGTAGGACACATTTTTTTTTTTTTTTGGGCTATAATAACTTTTCTGCTATGATAATTGATAGGAGTAGGAGTGTAGGACACATTTTTTCTTTTTTCTTTTTTGGCTATAATAGCTTTTCTGCCCCTCTTTATATCCTTTTCTGCCATGATAATTGATAGGAGTAGAAGTGTAGGACACGTTTTTTCCTTTTTTTACTATAATAGCTTTTCTGCCCCTCTTTGTACCCTTCTCTGCCATGATAACTGATAGGAGTAGGAGTGTAGGACACGTTTTTTCTTTTTTTTTGCTATAATAGATTTTCTGCCCCTCTTTGTACCCTTTTCTGCCATGATAATTGATAGGAGTAGCAGTGTAGGACACGTTTTTTTTTTTTTTGCTATGATAGCTTTTCTGCCCCTCTTTGTATCCTTCTCTGCCATGATAACTGATAGGAGTAGGAGTGTAGGACACGTTTTTTCGTTTTTTTGCTATAATAGCTTTTCTGTCCCTCTTTGTACCCTTCTCTGCCATGATAATTGATAGGAGTCGGAGTGTAGGACACATTTTTTTTTTGGGCTACAATAGCTTTTCTGCCATGATAATTGATAGGAGTAGGAGAGTAGGACATATTTTTTCTTTTTTGGCTATAAAAGCTTTTTTGCCCCTCTTTGTATCCTTTTCTGCCATGATAATTGATAGGAGTAGGAGTGTTGGACACGTTTTTTTTTTTTTTTTTTTTTTTTTTTTTTTTTGTTATAATAGCTTTTCTGCCCCTCTTTGTACCATTCTCTGCCATGATAATTGATATGAGTAGGAGTGTAGGACACGTTTTTTCTTTTTTTTTGCTATGATTGATTTTCTTCCCCTCTTTGTACCCTTCTCTGCCATGATAATTGATAGGAGTCGAAGTGTAGGACACGTTTTTTCTTTTTTCTTTTTTGGCTATAGTAGCTTTTCTACCCCTCTTTGTATTCTTTTCTGCTATGATAATTGATAGGAGTAGGAGTGTAGGACACGTTTTTTATTTTTTCTTTTTTGGCTATAATAGCTTTTCTGCCCCTCTTTGTATCCTTTTCTGCCATGATAATTGATAGGAGTAGGAGTGTAGGACACGTTTTTTCTGTTTTTGCTATGATAGCTTTTCTGCACCTCTTTGTACCATTCTCTGCCATGATAATTGATAGGAGTAGGAGTGTAGGACACGTTTTTTCTTTTTTTTGCTATGATAGCTTTTCTGCCCCTCTTTGTATCATTCTTTGCCATGATAACTGATAGGAGTAGGAGTGTAGGACACATTTTTTCTTTTTTTTGCTATAATAGCTTTTCTGCCCCTCTTTGTACCCTTCTCTGCCATGATAATTGATAGGAGTCGGAGTGTAGGACACGTTTTTTTTTTTTTTTTTTTTGGGCTACAATAGCTTTTCTGCCATGATAATTGATAGGAGTAGGAGAGTAGGACATATTTTTTCTTTTTTCTTTTTTGGCTATAATAGCTTTTTTGCTCCTCTTTGTATCCTTTTCTGCCATGATAATTGATAGGAGTAGGAGCGTTGGACACGTTTTTTTTTTTTTTGTTTTTGTTTTGTTATAATAGCTTTTCTGCCCCTCTTTGTACCCTTCTCTGCCATGATAATTGATATGAGTAGGAGTGTAGGACACGTTTTTTCTTTTTTTTGCTATGATTACTTTTCTTCCCCTCTTTGTACCCTTCTCTGCCATGATAATTGATAGGAGTCGAAGTGTAGGACACGTTTTTTCTTTTTTCTTTTTTGGCTATAATAGCTTTTCTGCCCCTCTTTGTATTCTTTTCTGCCATGATAATTGATAGGAGTAGGAGTGTAGGACACGTTTTTTCTTTTTTCTTTTTTGGCTATAATTGCTTTTCTGCCCCTCTTTGTATCCTTTTCTGCCATGATAATTGATAGGAGTAGGAGTGTAGGACACGTTTTTTCTGTTTTTGCTATGATAGCTTTTCTGCCCCTCTTTGTACCATTCTCTGCCATGATAATTGATAGGAGTAGGAGTGTAGGACACGTTTTTTCTTTTTTTTGCTATGATAGCTTTTCTGCCCCTCTTTGTATCATTCTCTGCCATGATAACTGATAGGAGTAGGAGTGTAGGACACGTTTTTTCTTTGTTTTGCTATAATAGCTTTTCTGCCCCTCTTTGTACCCTTCTCTGCCATGATAATTGATAGGAGTCGAAGTGTAGGACACGTTTTTTCTTTTTTCTTTTTTGGCTATAATAGCTTTTCTGCCACTCTTTGTATCCTTTTCTGCCATGATAATTGATAGGAGTTGGAGTGTAGGACATGTTTTTTTTTTTTTTTTTTTTTTTTTTTTTTTTTTGTGTGTGGCTATAATAGCTTTTCTGCCCCTCTTTGTATCATTTTCTGCCATGATAATTGATAGGAGTAGGAGTGTAGGACACGTTTTTTCTATTTTTGCTATGATAGCTTTTCTACCCCTCTTTGTATCGTTCTCTGCCATGATAATTGATTGGAGTAGGAGTGTAGGACACGTTTTTCTTTTTTTTTTCTATGAAAGGTTTTCTGCCCCTCTTTGTATCTTTCTCTGCCATGATAACTGATAGGAGTAGGAGTGTAGGACACGTTTTTTCTTTTTTTTTTTACTATAATAGCTTTTCTGCCCCTCTTTGTACCCTTCTCTGCCATGATAATTGATAGGAGTAGGAGTGTAGGACACGTTTTTTCTTTTTTTTGCTATGATAGCTTTTCTGCCCCTCTTTGTAGCCTTTTCTGCCATGATAATTGATAGGAGTTGGAGTGTAGGACACGTTTTTTCTTTTTTTTGCTATAATAGCTTTTCTGCCCCTCTTTGTACCCTTCTCTGCCATGATAATTGATAGGAGTCGGAGTGTAGGACACGTTTTTTCTTTTTTTTGCTATGATAGCTTTTCTGCCCCTCTTTGTAGCCTTTTCTGCCATGATAATTGATAGGAGTCGGAGTGTAGGACACGTTTTTTTTTTTTTTTTTTTTGGCTATAATAGCTTTTCTGCCCCTCTTTGTATCCTTTTCTGCCATGATAATTGATAGGAGTAGGAGTGTAGGACACGTTTTTTCTGTTTTTGCTAAGATAGCTTTTTTGCCCATCTTTGTGCCTAGCTCTGCCATGACAATTGATAGGAGTAGGACATGTTTTTTCTTTAAAACTTAGCCATAGGGATAGGATGATAGGACTTAAGTAGTGGAGTACAGCTGTACAGGCTGGTCGGCTTCCTGCACTTGTTTTTATTTTTATTTTTGATTATCTGACGCTTTATCTATTATCATAAATTATTATACCAATTTATAATTTGAAATATATCGTATCAACTCATTTGTATTACAGTGATACTAATTGTGGGGCCCAAGAATCCGATGATCCCAGCCCACTCCATATTAAGCCTAAGGCCCACGCTGAGTATGAAGAATCGTTCGAGTATGAGCGTAGAAAGCCCAAGTGGCCAAAGGGTATCGCCGAGGACGATCATGTTCTCGGACATCCAAGACCGCAGAAAGGAAGGGCAACACGCCTCCAAGGGCGGCCTCCTTAAACACTCCAAGGAAAAGACAAGTATGAGGGGCCATTCGTGGAAGCATGGTGGAAGAGCAATTCAAGGAGGAACTGTCACCTCCACATTAAATGCACACAACTAATGTTCTGGCCACATTAATGGAGAAATGACCCTTTGAGTAGTGCTGTCTTGGTTGCTGCAACTCACAGTAGGTTTGGTAAGGTGGCTAATGGGACGAGTAGTCAGAGGGAGGCATGGATGATCAACAAGTAGAAGAAAGAGATCGTTGGAGGAGGACTATAAAATAGGAAAAAGCATATCAAAAAGGGGGACGGAGGTAACAAAGCTCATTCAATAATTGCTACCAAGCTCCTCGGATGGAGCCAAGGACAGACTTTCTAAGATAATCTGAGTTTGTCTACGTTCGATGGTGGTGAATATCATATTGACTGTTGTCCACGCGCTAAGGCCTAGTCCTTAAACCCATTCTCTACAAATTCATTGTATTGGGCTAGTTGGATTTAAGCCCACTCGTTCAATAGAAGAATTGCTTAGATCCAGTCCCTACAATTGGCACCGTCTGTGGGAAGGACTTGTGCATTAGTGGGTGCAACGGTCAATATGATGGTAGGATCAACGCGCTGGTGACATTCTTTAATGATTGTGCAACCAGCGGTACAGAACACATGGTTATGATCCTAATTGTTCCTACGTTGTTAGCCTATTTGGAGCTAGCGGCTGAGTGCTACAGTCGATTTTGTTAAAGTCGAGAAGACAATTTTTCATTACCATCAACAACACCAATTCCAAGTCCCATTGGAGGGAAAAACAACAATGCACTCACTCATGAAACAGTTATTGTAGAGAAATGGAAGATTCAGAAAGTAAAGCAAGTAGAAAGTGCAGCCTTTTTATTAAATAAAGGAAAGGTACATCATACACCAAATGGCAGGGGCAGGCGTATTCTAAAGCTAACTACAGGAGCGGAGGCTTAGGCAGGCTTGTTCTAAAGCTAATTATAGAAAGAGAAGCTGAGGCAGGCTTGTTTTAAGACTACCAATAGCAATCGAACCAGTATGGATGGTACGGGCGATGAGAAAGGAAAAAAGGCGGAAGCGCCTGTTGGCCCCGTCCTAAGGTGTTCCCTTGATTCTCTCCCAGTTTCATGATAATTAAGCATTGGAGGCGGCAACACCTGGGCATCAACTGTTCCACAATCTTACAAACCTCTATCGAGGTGAGATCCAAACTTTGTCGCACTGAAAGTCTGATGCGATTCACACCCGCTTTGGCTCTTGGTTGAAGAATGGGGGCCTTCTTCCTTGCTCGATTGGAGGGTAAGAACATCTTTGACCTCCGCCTCCTTTGCTTCAATTGCATCGTCCAGGATCTGGGTGGCATTCTTGGTTCCTGAAAGGGGCTTGGCTTCCTTGCCCTCGCCCTTATCCAGGGCCACCCCATTCCCCTAGGCCTCGATCACAACCTTGGTAAAGTCCTAGGAAATGCCTGGAGGGTTGAGAACTTAAAGTTCCTGTTAGACTCAAGGACTTGTAAAATGTGAAAGAACGATTCCTCAAGAGCGCCTTATATAGAAGGCGAAGGCTAGTGAAAATTAATCCGTACAGAATTCGAAGAAAGAGTTACAAGCGATATTAATCCCGACCAATTTCCAAGGAAGCCACCAACCGCTGGATCTGCGTTAATCCAGAAAGATATTAATGAGGGCACGCCTTGCACATCGAAATGTCAGGTACACATCTCGAACAGCCAAAAAACGCCTCGTAATCAAAAGTGGCAAAAAATTGGTGCGATGGGGCTACTGTCACATGTGAGGATGGAAGGCCAAAGCCGCCCTTGTCCAGGAATATGTTGAGCTAAGGGCAATGTCTGAGGAAGAACCCCTCCTTGGCAAAGCAAGGCCGAGACTATTATCACCTCAGAAGCAAACTTTCTAACACTGAGGACAAGTTCCTTCGCTCCAAGCATTAACGATGAAGTAGTAGGCAGAACCAAGGTCTTGCATGGTCTTCGGAGTCAAACCTATGGGGAAACTAGTTGCTTCACAAAACAAAGTACTAGACAGAACCAAAGTCTTGCATGGTCCTCGGACTCAAACCTATGAGAAAACTAGTTGCTTCACAAAACTAAGTACTAGACAGAACCAAGGTCTTGCATGGTACTCGAACTCAAACCTATGGGGAAACTAGTTACTTCACAAAACTAAGTACTAGACAGAACCAAGGTCTTGCATGGTCCTCGGACTCAAACCTATAGGGACTTATGGGAAAACTAGTTGCTTCACAAAACTAAGTACTAGACAGAACCAAGGTCTTGCATGGTCCTCGGACTCAAACCTATAGGGAAACTAGTTACTTCACAAAACTAAGTACTAGACAGAACCAAGGTCTTGCATGGTCCACAGACTCAAACCTATAGGGAAACTAGTTACTTCACAAAACTAAGTACTAGACAGAACCAAGGTCTTGCATGGTCCTCGAACTCAAACCTATGGGGAAACTAGTTACTTCACAAAACTAAGTACTAGACAGAACCAAGGTCTTGCATGGTCCTCGGACTCAAACCTATGGGGAAACTAGTTACTTCACAAGACTAAATGCTAAACTAGCTACTTTCAACAAAACGGAGCGCAAGCATTCACCTAAGTTGCGAGCGTAGCCAGAGGGGAGTCTAGTGCCTCGGATTACTTGCCCCAGCCTACTTCGATAAAGATGCAAAACGAAAGCAAGCCCATGAGCATCACTTAAAGCACTTCAAGTGCTGAAACGCTCTCTTAGGCTCGGCAAGTTTATGAAGGGCGTATGATTGTATAATGTATACATTGTGGATCTGCAAAAGAAAAAGCACATTCTTATTAGCAACCAAACAATGCAGAGTGTGAAAACATAGCAGATCAACCCTCCCCAACTCTGAGTACCCCACTTGGCTCCCCCTCTACTGTCGGGCAAGGGAGGCCGTTGTGCCACTCCCCAAACACGATGAGAAAGTCCTTATTTAACCCCTTGCTAGACTCGTGGAGGCATTGGATAAGCTAAACCCTATCGTTCCTTGTCTTCATGTAGTAAGACTTGCCCTTTAAGTGCTGGAGGTTGTAGCACCAATTTACGTCGTGGTGGGTTAACCTTAACCCCATCTTCTCGTTTAAGGAATCCACGTAATCGGAAGTGACTAAGATAGTCCCTCATCACTGGCCCCATAAGGATTCTCATACCGCCTTCAAGGAAGGCGATTATGGGAATCACTACCTTGCCCACCTCCTTCCTGATATACCAATCCCCCTCTTCACAATGCCTCAGGCCCACGTTACTGGGTATCCTATAATCGGCGATGAATTTCTCCATCGCCTCCTCAGACTCAACCAATTTCTTAAACCTACTCATCCTAAAGAGCGGTTGAAAGACTCAGGAAAGAGCGAAAGAAAGAGAGGAATAAGGGGAAAAGAAAACCAGAAAGGGAAAGAAACACGAGATAGAGTAAAAAGAAAAATTACGGAAATGAGGAAAGGCGCTCAGGACAGGCTTTTTAGGCTGCGAAGAAGTGCGAGTTGGGTTGGAGACTTAACCGGATTTAGGGTGTGTGCATAAGAACTCTTGAATGTAAAAGTGAAGAGGCAAATCGATTCAAATGGATATTTACACCCTCAATCAAAAATAATTGTGCGGGGTTTCCCGCCCATAAAGGCAAAAAGAAATCCCCATCGTTAGATTACCATCACACCGCCGAACGTGGGGAGTATGGAGCTGCCAAAATTTAATATGGGTGCATGCCACATATCGAAGTGCCAAAAACGTGCATTGGACAGGTGAAAAGACTTTAGCATTGACGTTGGACAGGACTAGACAAGCCACGACAAAGGCCCGAGGACATCAAAATCCTCCTTCCTGTCCGAGGGTCCAGACAGCAGGATTTTGAAGGGTTATTGTGGGGCCCAACAATCCGACGATCCCAGCCCACTCCATATTAAGCCACAGGCCCACGCCGAGGATGAAGAATCGTCCGAGGATGAGCATAGAAAGCCCAAGTGGCTAAAGGGTATCGCCGAGGACGATCATATTCTCGGACATCCAAGACCGCAGAAAGGAAGGGCAACACGCCTCCAAGGGCAGCCTCCCTAAGCACTCCAGGGAAAAGACAAGTATGAGGGGCCATCTGATGTGCATGAAATATATAGAATAAAATACTCACATATCTACATATTTAGCTTTACTTTTATGTTATTTTGTGACTGATTATGTAATATCTTTGTGTTGCAGGTAACAAGGGCTTTACATGCAAAGTGGGGCTAGGCCAATTGAATCAAGCCAACTTACATCCAGCTAGGCATGAATATTAAATTTAAGTCCAATTGGAGTGAGGAATCAAAGGAAATTTGCACCAAATTCAAGTCCAATTCGGATTAGGATTCCAGCCTGCACATCAGTTAGTATTTTTGGTATAACTTTCGGCTCAAATGTCCAATCGAGATGATTCAAGTTGGGCTGGAAAGTTAACTTAAAGGGCTACAACTTTGTAGTTTACCAGGAGCCCGAATTCTGAAGTTAAATGGGCCAAAATAGTCGGTTAAGTGAAGCCTAAAAATCTGGAATTTTCTCCAAATGGGAGTTCAACTTGTAATAGGATTCCTTGACCTATTTAAAGGCTTTTTAGGGCAAAATTCAGAGAGGTTAGTGCTAGGGCTGAGATGCAAAACAGAAAATTGGAGCAAGAGGCAGTGCCGCATGTGGCTTCTCTGTAACTTTTCTCCATGATAGCATTGTGACTATTTCTTTCTCTATTTTATTTGTCTAGTTTAATGTTTAGTATTTTATTCTTTTATTTTATTTCAATTACCATGAGTAGCTAAATTTATAATTAGGGTTGAGGATGAAACCTTGTTAAGGATTATTAGTAATATTTATGTGATTTGATTTTTCCCACAATGGTTGTTCTTTAATGATTTAAATTGTTCTTGCTTCATAACAATTGACTAAGATGAGATTCTAGATATGAGTTCAATCATGTTTTTCTCATGATTTAGGATTTGTCTTAATTAATTGAATGCTTGGTTTATTAATTCTTGATTATAGAATTGGATATCATTTGTGATTTGTCTGTCAATGGATACAAGTTATGATTTGATTTTTAGAATTGGATATATCTTGTGATTTGTTTGGCTACGGATACAATTGATGATTTGGTTTTATACGAAGCGAAGAAGAACATGCTTTTGACTTTTAAAATAAGGATTTTAATGAGAATATTTTCCATGATAGCAAGATTGATTTCTAGATTATCATGTAGTGAGTTGGGAAAAATTAATGATCATAAATATATGCTGATATGACTTACAAGACGGATTCCAAAACCTTAATTCCTTTCCCTTAATTATTTACATCTTTTTATTGCTTTATATCTTTTGCTTAGTTTAACTATTTGCTTAATTTTATTATTTGCTTAGTTTATTTAATTTCAAAACAACCAATTTTTATTAAACTAGATTAGGATTAATTTGGTTAAGGTTTAATTAATTTTCCTACGTTCATTCAAGTCCCTGTGGGTTCGACCTCGTTCTTGTCAAACTATACTTCGGTACGGTTCGTACACTTGCGAGTATTTTAAAATTTCACAACACCATCCGTGGAAGCATGGTGGAGGAACAATTCAAGGAGGAACTGTCACCTCCACATTAAATGCGCACAACTAATGTTCTGGCCGCATTAATGGAGAAATGACCTCTGAGCAGTGCTGCCTTGGTTGCTGCAACTCACAGGAGGTTTGGTAAGGTGGCTGATGGGACGTGTAGTCAGAGGGAGACATGGATGATCAACAAGTGGAAGAAAGAGATCGTTGGAGGAGGACTATATAATAGGAAAAAGCAGATAAAAAAGGGGGACAGAGGTAACAAAGCTCATTCAATAACTACTACCAAACTCCTCGGATGGAGCCAATGACAGACTTTCTAAGATAATCTGAGTTCGTCTACGTTCGATGGTGGTGAATAGCATATTGATCGTTGTCCACATGCTAAGGCCTAGTCCTTAAATCCATTCTCTACAAATTCATTGTATTGGGCTAGTTGGATCTGAGCCCACTCGTTCAACAGAAGAATTGCTCAGATCCAGTCCCTACACTAATTTATTAAACCATGTATTAAATTAATTTTTATTTGTGCAGGTTTAAACTTTAAAGTAGTCATGACTTTTGAAAAATTATAATAACTAAGTTCTACTATGTCACAAGAAAGATTAAGTGGATTAGCTATATTATCAATTAAAAAATAATGTTAGAGAAACTTAAATACAAAAACTTAATTAGTAATCTTGCATCTCAAAAAGCAAGAAAAATAGATTTTATATAAAAAAATTTAATATATATATTATTTTATTAGTATTTAATTATAAAAAAACCTCATTTAAAATTTTCTTCTAACGCTCAAAAGCCGGCCCTTCCATACAAAAACAGATACTATTAGACGATATAGAATAATGTAGTAATTAAGTATTCGGCCATCAATACATGGGCATTTTGAAAAGTGTCACGTGTCACATATGTAGTGACCCACTTGACCCGTTCGACCCACTCACTCTATAGCTATGAATTCTGAAAAAGTCTATAGACAAAATTAAATGTAATAACATTTTCAAATACTCTTGATTTCAATTGTGGTGGATCCGAATACAAATTTATTAATTTATTAAATTTTATTTTGATACAGAATGGGTATTGATAGCTCAATTGTTGTCAAAATATTGAGACATTTTGTTACAGAAGAAATTAACTTTCAAGAGTCTTGGTCTATTTCTATGAACCCAGCAACCGTTCCTTTGTGGACTAACTAATCCATGCCTGGATCAAAAAAATGCAGTATCCCGGATTGGTTTAGAAATACCTAATTAGAAATATATCTTATAAGATTACTACTTTTATCATTGGTGGGTTAGGCTTAGTTCCCAACAAACCATATACGCAGATATAATATATATATATATATATATATATGTAGGGATAAAGCTTAAGTCTAATGTCCAGTAATATTGGACCCGTTGAGATGATGACAACCGGTCAAATGGTGACACGTGTCCAAAAGTGGACACATGTCACCATCTGACTGATTGTGTATGCAAAGAGCATTTGTAACTTAATTGGCTAGTTGATATTTTTTATTGTTTCCAATAAAAACATTCAGAATTTGACGTGGTGATAAAGAAAATTCAAATTCCAAAGATGGTTGGTTTGGACGAAGGAGAAATCAGGTAAAGTTAGTGTATTATTAATGTATATATGAGTATAGTTGTGTGGGTTAATAATTAATATAGTATCACTAAATTGAGTTTTGTCATTTAGTTGAAAACATTTTTATAAAAACAATGATAAATAGTTAAGGACAACTGCATAAAAATTTAAATATTATACAAAATTAACAAAATAAAATAGTCACACCTACTCATATTGACAATAAATAATGACAACTAATAACGAACTATTATGTAACTATTTCAAAATATAAAAACTAATAAAAGGAAATTGTTTTTTTTTTTTTTTTTTGTTTTTTTGATAACTTGATATATTCAAGTTCTTTTTTTAAAAATTTTATTTAATTTAAGTTTTTTAACGACTCCTGAAAAATATTCTTGGAGCCGCCAATGTCCAAGAATCTTGGTGTGGTTAAGAAATTGACAAAGTGGCCGGCTGGGTGTGGCCTAATTGAACTTTGAAATTTTAGTGACTGTCTATTTGATATAAGAATGGCTTTTGGGCATGAAGACTGGCATGACAATATCTTTCTCTTTTTTTTTTTTTTTTTTTTTTTTTTTATAAATTTGGTAATATGATTATTTTTTTTAAAGAGTTTCAACTTATAACATCCGTTTCTGGTAATAGCTCTTTTAAAAAAATTATTTAATTTAAGTTTTTTAACGACTCCTGAAAAATATTCTTGGAGCCGCCAATGTCCAAGAATCTTGGTGTGGTTAAGAAATTGACAAAGTGGCCGGTTGGGTGTGGCCTAATTGAACTCTGAAATTTTAGTGACTTTATATTTGATAGAAGAATGGCTTTTGGGCATGACGACTGGCATGGCAATATCTTTCTCTGTTTTTTTTTTCTTTTTTCTTTGTTATAGATTTGGTAATATGATTTTTTTTTTTTAAAGAGTTTCAACTTATAACATCCATTCCTAATAATAGCTCTTTTATTAACAGACTAATACACTAATTAGTTTTTGGTATAAGAAGGGATTAAATCTCAAATCTCATATTCAATTATCAGAGACTTTACCTGTTGAGTTAACTGGAACTCACATACAACATGTTATTTTCTAGTATACGAAATTTAAGTATGAAAATTTGTTAAATTTAGCATTCATACCAACAAAAAGAATACCTTCGCGTTGTTGACTCATGAGTCATGAGACAGATTTTTATGGATCATGACTCATGACTCATGAGTAGGCACAAGCACCCCCCCCCCCCCCCCCCCCCCACAAAAAAAAAGAAAAAAAAAAAGGGATAAAGAGCACATGCAAGGACTGAGCTAGAATTTTGGGTTGAGGGTCAAAACATGAATAATAAAAATAATTCAAGAATTAAAAAATATATTCATAACTGAATATAGTATGAAAAACAAACACACACTCATTCAATGTTAACAAAATACCAAAAAAAAAAAAAAAAAAAAAGACACAAAACAATAATTTAATTCACAATACATTTTAAATTAAGCATTTGTCAAAATAAAATAGGAGTTTTTTAAAATACTGAAAATAATCTATAATTAATTTTGTACTAAATCTAAATTCATAATAATTTTTCCTTTAAATGTACCAAATCAAATGGTACTTCAGAAAATCATCTCTTTCTTTTTTGGTTATAAAACCTATTTTTGACATGATTTATTATTGAAAATGCTTGTCAAGTAGTAGTAGAACTAGAAACGACATGAACAATTACACTAAAAACTAGTACGTTATTGATATATCTAACCAAGCTTTTGACACATATAAAAAATAAACCTTTTGAATTTGCAGCTGATCGAGCATGTTATTCAGAATGACCAATCTGATGTCTAGGAATTATTCTCTGAAATCTGTTGCTTCATCTGGTATCGGCGAAAAAAAATCAGAGTTAATGATGTATAATGCAGATTCTGTGAACAACTCCTCTGTATCCAAGAAATTGAGGCCATGGGCAAGGAAGGACTACTTAATGGGGTATTTTTTATGAATCGCGAAGTTTTTTTCATTAGAAATCTTTGGATCTCTCTTCCAATTTTATTAGTGGTACAATTCCCCCATCTATTGGCATGCTATACATCATACAGATTCTTGTTTTGAGAAACAACTACTTGTCAGGGGAACTTCCTCCTCAATGGGAGAATTTGCAATCTTTAAATTTGTTGGATGTTGCAAACAACAACATATCTGGAAAACTTCCCAGTTCAATGCAATTTTTGTGGTCACTACAGTGGTTGTCATTGGAAAAAACAATTAATCTCGAAGGGCAGTTCCCTTCTTTCTTGAGGAATTGCACACAACCGGTAAATCTTGATCTTGCAGGAAATAAATTCTATGCAAGCTTGGCAGCATGGATAGGAGAGAGCATATCATCATTATTGAGGTTAAGCCTAAGATCCAACTTGTTTGATGGGTACATACCTTAAACAACTATATGTCTTCTTTCAAATCTTCAAATTTAGGACCTTGCACAAAATGATTTGTCAGGAGGTATCCCGCAATGTTTAGGGAACTTGAGCAAAACTGATCAAATAAGTCTAGCAAATTCTTTGGACCAAATTGGAGTATTTTCGAAAGGAAGAGAATACGTATAAATCCAATTTTCTATTTCTTTTTTCCATCTTTTTTTTTTTTTTTTTTTTTGACAGAAAGAGATAGGAGTATATTAATAAACTGAATACTGAACGAGTACAAAGTGTGCACTAGGGGTGGCTCCCACAGACCAGACCCCAACAGTCAAGACAGCCAAAAGGAAAATAAAACTATAAAGAATACAAGAGTCACAAAAGTGAGGGTAGCACACTCAGGTGCTCAGTAGGTAGGCATGCTACGAGTTAACCGTTGGTAATCTTCCAATAACGTTTCTGCACTCTTTGAGTACTGCATGCGGCGGGGTTTGAGACGCTTCAAAGTATAGTCTGTTCCGCGCATTCCATATGGACCATGCCACCATGGCCCACAACTCAAGCTCGTTTCGGGACATCTTTTCCTTCAAAGTTTGGGCTAAGCTAAAGAACGTCCTAGCTGAGGAGTCACACTTCTGCAGTTTTCCTTTGATAAGTGCTCAGACATTTCGCGCTAAAGGGCACTGCCAAAGGACCACAACTACGTATAGTTAAATTTTCCAGATTTTTACGTAGTGTGTTGAAATCTCTTTTCAACATCATATGTGATCTTTTGATTTCTTTTCAACACTTGAGACCAGGTCAAATGTAAGTGGGGTTAGTTAGAAGTTTCATTTGGAATTACAAACTTTTCTACCATTTATGTCGCTTTCACATTGTCATATTAGTTTGACCTGGTCATTGATATTAAGTCCATGAACAAGTCATTGATATTATGCTCCACTCAACCGAAGAGCAGCTCCGAGTGCACAAAAAGCAAACTATATTCTTGACTCAATTGACAGCAAAAACGATTCCTAGGGTCATTGATATTAAGTCCATGAACAAGTCATATTAGTTTTGCTTCATGGTTTTCATTGGGATATTTATTAAATCCTAAAGTATTGGCAGCTAGGTATGAGTTTTGATAAATTCAAAGAAACATATTCTTGGGTAGAGATGCTTTGCATTAGTGTTATCATTTAGTTCAGCAAGTATGGTTTTCATTGGGATATTTATTAAATCCTAAAGTATTGGCGGCTGGGTCTGAGTTTTGATCAATTCAAGTAAACATATTCTTGGGTAGAGATGCTTTGCATTAGTGTTATCATTTAGTTCAGCAAGTATAATTTTAGTGAGTCAATTTGTATTAGTCAATAAGATTTATATTTTGTAGAAGATATTAAGAAATTTTCATGATTGATTATAGGTTCTATTTAAGAGTACTTTGAGACTATTTGGAGGGTGTCTCAGCTGGACTTTCAGAGTGATTCAAGTGTTATAAGTAATTATGCATAATACGCACAAGTTTTGTTCTTTATGTTTTTAGAAGTTAAGATTTTCAAAAATTATATTTTTTTTAAGCTTACATTTTTTAAAAGTTTATCAAAAAGCATTTTTACATCATCGAAA
The DNA here is from genome assembly GCA_032727855.1 of Quercus ilex subsp. ballota. NCBI lineage: Eukaryota > Viridiplantae > Streptophyta > Magnoliopsida > Fagales > Fagaceae > Quercus > Quercus ilex. The sequence goes on along the minus strand of CM064914.1, from coordinate 1,833,019 downwards.
GGGAAACTTTGATTTTTTTTTTTTTTAATAATGTTTTTGATGATGCCAAGAAAATCACCAGTGAGCCACACGATACTTGCACTCTCGAAATAACACCTGCACAACAAAAAGAGAAGACTTGACAGAGAGCACCGGTGTGATGCCGGCCAAATACCTTCCGAATGTCAAGTTAGAACTTCTCACAACTCTAGAGTGCTAGAGAGGGGTCAATTATGCGTACCTTGATCAGTGAGGGTATTGGGGCTTTTATAGTAGCAGAAGATTGGCATCTCTTCCTTGGTGTAGAAGACTTTTCCTTATAGGAATCCACTTTGAACAGTCCCAAACGTGATGGACAAGATATTTCCTTATAGAGAAGATCTTCATTAATACGCGTGTCTTCCGGAATCCTCTTTGTGCTAGGATTCCATTTACCTCGGGATTCTATGGTGGCTAAATATGTGTTGTAAGTATTTCCCATCTAGGGTTTCTGATTGCCACATGGGCACTCGATCCGTCCCTGTTGCATCCGTTCACGCAAGATCTGTCCATAACAGACCACGCACTCGTTGGGCCCGTCCTCTATCAGCCCACGGATGTGGAACCGTCAGGCCCATTTCATAGTGATCCGTCAGCCTAGATTTTTACCCTCTTCAGTTGCCCCCTCACCCCATAGGTCCAACATCTTTTAGCGGAAGGACCCGTGGGGTGACGGTTTAAGGTTTAGGGGATGACGGTTCAAAGGTGTGGGTAGACGATCTCAATACGGATTCCGTGAACTATGCCTACCCTTGACAAGTTGTCTGGAAGGCATTTATGCCACATGACACGTGTCGCTCTTCCACTAGATATTATCTTGGATCGATGCGTCGCTTCCTTTTCCATGCACTTCCTTTATAAGTATCACACTCTTCTCCTCTCATTTCTCTATTCTCCGCTGAAACACACTGTCAGAGCGCTCCCATCAACCTTGTCAGAGACCACTTCGTTCAGTTGTTGTATCCGTCATCAACGCCCTTCCTTCGTTCACTTACTAACTTGGTAAGTACTCTCTTTTTCACAAGTCTCTTTTACCTTCACATATATTCTTTATTTTTCTAGACTTTATACACCCGTCACCCCTTCTAGACCCGTCGGAGTCTTAGGTTTTGTCGTCGCGTGTAGGCAATGTTTAGTGCGTCAAGTAACCAATCAGTCGTCCGTGACGGGGCGGATTACGAGGAAGTATACCCGTCAGGTCACAAAGAACAAGACAGTCTAAGCGAAGAGAGGAGTCTGTCTACCTCTTCCCCGTCCTCAACAAATGAGGATATGGAGATGGCTGACCTAGAGAAGGGTTCTGATGACGGCGAGGAACAACCAATAAAGTCCATCGTAGGGGCTGATGGACTTAGGGAGTTCATCATGCTGCCGGAGTGGACGGTGAATGTTTTTACGTCCACCATCAAGGAGAAACACTTCAACACTCTTAGGGCCAACTTCCAAATTCTAGACAACATCCCTATCCATCTACCCTATAAGTCAGAGAAATGCTACTATGAAGGGGTAGAAGACGTCGGGGTGTACGAACAGATGCTGAAGGCAGGACTTAGGTTTCCACTAAGCTCCTTTCACCGTGAGCTTCTCCGATACCTGGGCCTGTCCGTCAACCAAATATCCCCAAATGCCTGGAGGGTCTTCATAGCCATGGAGGTCCTATATGGTGCTATGACAAATGGTGCTAGGAGGCTAACGGTGCGGGAATTCCTTCACTGCTACCGTCCAGATGAAATAGACAAATCAAAGGGGATATATAGTTTTGTACCTAGGAGTCTGTTGTTGAAGGTTATATTTGAAACCCTAGACTCCAATAGGGACTGGAAAAGTCGTTATTTCTTTCTAGAGGGTGACAAGTGGATGTGTCATCCAGGGGACACAAAACACATGCCCGTCGACATGACTTGGGGCATATTGCCTCCGTCCGGTACGCACCCGTCCTAGTGTGTGAAGCCTTTACATAACCGTTCAGTTTATTATAATTTCTTCAATACTTTTAATCGTCTTCTTCTTTGCAATTCGACAATGTCCACAAGTTGAGCTCGAGGAGTACAGTTTTCTTGAAATTTTTTTTGCCAAGACCAAGCCAGAGGAAAGGGCTTGGGCCAAATTAGTCACATTAGATACCATCCATTGGTATTGTGACGGACCCATACCAACGCCAGCAGCTGTCAAATACGACGCAAGAATACGCCAACGTAAGTCCGTCGTCCTCATTCTGTTTGAACGGTTTTGATTTTTTATCTTGGTAATTAACTTCATCCGTCCATCTTTACAGAAATGGAAGACGCTAAGAGGAGGGCAATGATTAGGGAACAGGCTGCCAAGAACAAGGAGACCGGTGATGTGGATCCAAAAGGGGCGAGCTCAAGCAACCCGTCCACAAAAAGGAAGTAGTTGTCCAAAAGGGACCGTCCTCCCAAGAAATCCAAGGTCCCTTTGGAGCCTGTTGTAGGGCTAATGGTTGAGGGTGCAAAGACGGTCACTCCTGCGAAGCACGGAGCAGGGAAGGGCTTAATGAAAGGTTCGTCCACCCGTCCTCCTTCGGGAGGACCCCAAACATGCGTTGGAGAGGCTTTCGTCCATCATAACTTCTGAAGATTATGAGGACTTAGGCAATCATTCGACGGAGGCAATGGGGGAGACGGGGCTTTTTATCATCGCCTAGGTAATTCTTCCGTCATCATTTCATCCGTCCATATCTCTTTGTTTTGTTTGACACTACTTCATTCCCATTTCTTAGACCATGGCTATGATGAAGGGGTTAATGGGACGGTGTCTAAATCATGAGATGACTCTGGATCGTGTCTGTGTAATGGCCAGGTCGACGGAGGATGAGCTAATTGAGCTGAAGGCCTGGAAGGTGACCCAGGAAAAGAAGCTAGTCATGGCGGAGCAAGCTAGGGACGAGTTTTATAGACAGATGGAGGAGCTAAAGCAGGTCCTGAAGGATAAGGAGAAGGAGATCAGTGATGCAAAGGACCGGCTCCTTTTGGCGAAGGATGTTGCTGTGCAAGAGTACCGTGACTCTGACGCCCTCATTAAGGAGCTTGCTGGTTCTTATGCAGACGAATTTGATGATGCCATACGTCAAGCCAAGAATGCTTATCCTGATCTTGACTTCTCAATGCTAAATATTGATGACCAAGCCTAGACCACCGCACAACCCGTCACCTCTGACAGCACAGAGGGCCTCTTTGCTGACGACGCAGCAGGTGATGGAGAGTTAGCTCCTCAAGTCCAAGCTCAGATCGTCCAGGATGAAACCCGTCAGCCTGTAGTTGTTGTTAATGTGATAGAGAAGAATGACGACCCTCCTGTAGACATCAAAATTTTATGATGTATTCACAACCGCCCGATTGTTCATGATAAAATATTTGTGATCAAATTAATCTCCAATTGATGACGTGGACGATCAACGAATGAAATCAAGCCATGTGGCAACATTAAATAAGAAATCCATACGGCGATGTTAGAAGAAAAGACCTATATGGAAAGCTCTTATTAAATGGGAGACTAAATTAAATCCATAATTAGCTCTCAATAAATGCTGAGAGAAAATTCCAAATTAAATACGAATGAGTTGCCTATAAATAGGGGCTTCTCATATGAAAAAGAAGAACAGTTAGAGAGAAAATACTATCAACACTCTGCCAAAATAGAGAGTCATCTCTAAAGTTCACAAGAATTCCATTATTCATCAAGGCCTACTCCTACTTCTTCAAACCGAAGTGGGGATTCTCCTTTAACCTAGCTCGAGATCAAGCCGACGGCCCTCTCATCAAATCGAGCACGTTCAACCATTCATTCAACTTGGAGATATCAAAGCACGATTCAAGATCAAGCTTTATTGCCCCTTCGGATCGTAACGTTTTTTGGAGATCGAATCAGAGGAATTTATTGTACTCTTTCATTGTAAAGATTCATACAGAAGGTTGTACTCACATATATACAATTCAAATACAAATTGATTATTTGTTACACTATTTCGTGATCGTGTGATTTATCTTTTACGAAAATTGTGTGTACAAATTTCTGGCACGCCCGGTGGGACCTCTCTGTCTCTCATCTCTTTCTCCATCCTAAAAATCTTCTAGTCTCCAATTCACCAAGTTCAATGGCCTCGAAGAAATCTCAGATTCCCATGAATGCTACCAAAAGCGTTGGGGGGTCAACAAGCAGCAGTACTTCCGCAGGTCCCATGACTCGAAACAAAGCCAAGGCAATAAGGCTCCTCACATCACAAGAAGTTGAGGGAAAGGCTCCTATGACCAAACTCATAAGTGCCCTAGCCCAGCCAAAGACTGTCATCTCCTTGAACACTTTGAGGACAAGCAAGCATACTTCTTCTAGGGGGTGAGATTCAGCATTCGCTCTAGAAAACTCAACAATAGGGAGCGAATATCACTATTCTGCATTAGATGCTGGGTCGAGTACTCCTTCACAAGCAGGTTCTTCCCAAGGATCCCCCCGAGAAGTCACTTCATCTATCTTCTCAGATAATTCTTCTAGTACAATAGCTATGGCGGCCATGATGACGGAGACTGCTACCATTGATGAAAAGATTGCTGAAATGGGACATGCTATAGCTAAGCTTATCAAGACTGTGGAGGAGAAGGACCTTCAAATCGCCACACTTATGAACAAGCTTGAGGTTCAGAATCGAGGGGAGTCTAGTAAAGGCCATTCTCACACGCATTAACATACATCCCAAGATGCTCACACATCTTCTCCAAAGAAGGTTGGTGGTCCACAAGGGAGCTCTACCTCAATTTCATCTCTATCAGTCCAGCAGTTGCAGGACATGATAACGAACACCATTCGAGCTCAATATGGGGGGGCACCACAAAACTCTCTGATGTATTCAAAACCATACACCAAGAGGATTGACATTTTACAGATGCCTGCGGGTTACCAACCTCCTAAGTTTCAACAGTTTGATGGGAAAGGGAATCTGAAGCAACATATCGCTCATTTCATCGAGACTTGCAATAATGCCGGTACGGATGGAGACTTGCTCACGAAGCAATTCGTGCGTACTCTTCGAGGAAATGCCTTTGATTGGTACACGGATCTTGAACTCGAGTCCATTGATAGTTGGGAGCAAATGGAAAGGGAATTCTTGAACCGTTTCTATAATACCCGATGTACCATAAGTATGCTGGAATTAACCAACACGAAGCAATGGAAAGATGAACCAGTGGTAGACTACATCAATCGTTGGCGCTCATTGAGCCTCGATTGCAAAGATCGCCTTTTCGAATCTTCAGGAGTGACAATGTGCATCCAAGGTATGCACTGGGGGTTGCTTTACATCCTCCAAGGAATCAAACCTCACACCTTTGAAGAACTTACTACCCGAGCCCATGACATGGAGTTTAGCCTGTCCAGCCATGGAGAAAAGGGTTTACCTGTTAATGAGCAGCGTAAAGAGAAGAAAGATACGAGGAGGGGGGATAAGTCTTCCAGACCCATGGTTAAGGAATCTATGGCCATTGTTGTGGAGCCTGTGAAGATCTCCAGTAAAGAGAATAAGAGAATGGAGAAAAGGGCCGGTCCAATGCAAGAACCGGAGAAGCGTCGATTGGCTTTGAAGGAGATGGAAGAAAAGACGTATCCGTTTCCAGATGCCGACGTTCAAGGCATGCTTGAGGACTTATTAGAGAAGAATGTGATCAAGCTTCTAGAGTGCAAGCGTCCGGAGGAAATAGGGTGTACCAACGACCCAAAATATTGCGTATACCATCGAGTTGTAAGTCACTCTGTGGAAAGATGTTTTGTTCTGAAGGACCTTATCCTAAGGCTTGCAAAGGAGGGTAAAATTCTTTTAGACCTAGATGAAACTGCTGAGGCGAATCATGCTACGTTTGCTGTGTGATCTCCAATTTCTGTGAAGTCACCAACTCCAACGGAAGTGCGGTCCACCTTGCCATCAACATCAAGGGCGTATTGCAAGCACATCCAATTTAGAATGCTTGAGCCTATGCATACGTTGATAGGCCACAATCTGAATGACCCCTTGTGATTATACCAATTAATTAATTAGCCAAATTATTAATTAATCAATTAATCATGCAATTGCGTGGAAGCACAAACAAATCACCAAAAACTAAATATGCAGCGGAAATTAAATAACACGGTGATTTGTTTACGAATGGGGAAAACCCTAACTGCAAAAACCCCACCGGATGATTTTCAGGTCACCACTCCCAAAACTCCACTATTATCAAATCAAGCGGTTACAAGTAAAGGAATCCCAAGTACCTTACCAACCTACAGTTGAACCCTTGCCCCAATACCCAATTGGACTTGATCTGTAGTGACAATTTCCACCTTTGATGCACTGTTCCCAAGTACATGACTAACCAATGCGCGGATCCCAGTATGCGACTTCAAACACCAACTAAGAAGGAGAGGTTGGCTGCAAAGTTCTTCAGTTCATCATACACGATGAAGATTAGGAAGATGCTTGGTTACAAAACCCTATGGTGCAAATACACAGCAACTTCTTGAGAGAAGATGAACTAGGTTAAGAACTTCGTCTTTTTTATCACAATTTGCTTGAATAGAGATTGCTCAATGCTTTTGCAACTTGTGTACAATTTGACGGCTCTTAAAACAATCCTTTTATATGTTTAGGGTTAGAAGAAAAGAAGGCTCAAAAGCATATTCACGGATCCCAAGGAAATTAAATCAGAAAAAACTGATTTAGTAATTCTCGACAGATAACAGGTGTCGAGGTAGCTATCGAGCAGGTGTCGAGAATAAATGAAATTGCACTTCAGCTTGCTTTTTCTTGGACAGACTTGATGACTTCAACACTTGATCTTGAAACCTTGTTTCTTGAAGTATTAAAAACACCTAGAACTACCCAATTACAAGTAGAGTGCGTTTTGTCAAAAGAATTAGCCAATTTACATAAATAAGTGACATATGTTCTTAACAAGTGAACACACATATGTCCTAACATACGTTACACTTCAACCCTCAAGATGATGATAGAGCTGCTGAAGAATTGGTAGGTGACGAAGAGGGTTGGACTTTTGTGACCTACAAGAGACTTCGAAAACAGCGTAACCTAAAACCCTATGTTCCTTATAAGAAAAGGGAACTTCAAGCAAGCGATTCAAAAGTTGCTCCTAAGGGGAAGGGAACAAATGGTCTGAAGGAACAAAGAAAGGGAGCTCGTCTGAATGAAGGCCCCCTGTCGGTCACACTGCATGAGTTTTTACCTAAAGGCTTTCTTACAGAAGGCCTAATGACAACCACTTACATGGTTTCTTGCCATGATGTTGATGATCAAGAAGACCTCACCGAAAAGGAAGAAAAAGTGAACCTTGAAGAAACCAGAGGAACAACGGAAGAGGAAAGCGAAACCCATGCCTCGGAAGAAACAGTTACTATATGTGCTCACTGCCGCGACAAGATGACGTTCGCTGATGAGGATCTCCTATTGGGCTCCAAACCACACAATCGACCACTTTTTGTCTCAGGTTACACACGAGGGGAAAAAGTAAGCTGCATCCTCATAGATGATGGGTCTGCCGTCAACATAATGCCCAAAGGAACAATGAGGCACCTAGGCATATCCATGGAAGAGTTATCCAAAAGTCAACTCGTCATCCAGGGCTTCAACCAAGAAGGACAAAGGGCAATCGGCATGATTCGGTTAGATATGACTATCGATGAGTTGAAAACAAGACCTCTCTTCCATGTGATCGATTCGAAGACCTCTTATAACCTGTTGTTAGGACGACCATGGATTTATGGGAATGGTGTTGTACCTTCTACATTGCATCAATGCTTCAAGTATTGCAATGGCAAGCAAGTAAAGGTAGTAACAGCAGATTTACAACCATTTACAGTGGCAGAATCTCACTTTGCAGATGCCAAGTTTTACTTGAATTACGACACAACCTATGATGTACCACAAGAAGAGTCTATGGAAAAGAAGAAGGAAAAATTTAAGGATGGAGGCGAGCCCCTCACGGAAGGTCCAAAACCTAACTCTGAAGTAAGACAGAAGTTTCGTGAAGAGAAGAAAGAGGCACCCATGGTCTTGCGATATATGCCCGCGTCTAAACGAAAGGAAGGGAAATCCCTATTCAGGTTGACAATGGAGACTAAGGATAAGTGCAAAAAGTCTATTCAAGAGGAAGATATCGCTATCCTTAAAAGTGATTTCACCTTACCATTACCGAAGCTAGGCCAAGTGGCATCCACAAAACCCCCACTCAAAAGTTTCACTAGAGCCACACGTAACCTTGTTGAAGAAGATTCATTGCCAGTCAGAAGAACAGAAGAGGGTTTTGACCCTAAAGCGTATACACTTTTGGCAAAATCAGGCTATGATTTCCAAAATCCTCCGCAATTGGGGCAACTTTATTCAGATTACGTGGAAGAAAAGTCACATGGGCTTAACTCGACCCAAAGCAAACTGAAGCAACAAGGTTATGCAATTGAGATTCCTAGAACCAGGCTGGGGTATTCATCATAAGAGCCAGTTCGAATCTCGGCCAAAGGGAAAGGAAAAAAGGCGACTTCACAACATATCACCTTTGAAGTTGAGGAGGAGGGGAAGCCGAAGCCTGTGTCAAGATCTTCTGTATTTGATCATCTAGGAACATCTGCTCCTCGAGAGTCGGTATTTAATAGATTAAGCATCTCTCTCCCTACGAAGGAAGGAACCTCACGTACACGTAGGTCGGCATTTGATAGGCTTGGGTCTACGAGTAGCTCAACTGACACCCCACGACCCAAAGAGGAGAAAAGTGGCCTACAAAAGAGAAAGGGCACCGAAGCTTACAGCCTTATCCCTTCGGGCATGAAACGTGAGTTGATTGTAGAAGTTAGTACAGGAAACTCCCTTAAAGTAAAGCGGCGGACTATTGTGCCCACACGAGAGCTCGAGAAGCAAGTTGATGATGGGGAGGAGGATCATGAGACACTAGTCCTTCCTTCTTGCCATGTGACAGCGAAAACTGATTCTGAATCAGATTCATCAGACGATGAACCAAATGAAGCCCTTCGAGCAATAGAAGATGAGGGGCAAGCTACTGTAGATGGGCTCAAAGAATTAAACTTAGGGACTAACGAGGAACCTCGCCCGATCTACGTGAGTTCGCTTTTGACACCGGAGGAAGAGAACAAATACTTTGAGCTTTTAATGGAGTACAAAGATGTATTCGCTTGGACATACAAGGAGATGCCAGGTTTAGACCCAACAATTGCAGTTCATCAGTTAGCAATAAAGCAAGGAGTGCGCCCAATCAAGCAAGCCCTATGCCGCTTTCGACCCGAACTCCTCCCACAAATTGAGGCAGAAGTTAACAAACTCGAGCAGGTAGGATTCATTCGGGAGGTACAATTCCCAAAGTGGATTGCAAACATTGTCCTTGTCAAAAAGAAGAATGAACAAATTCAAGTTTGTGTCGATTTTCGGGACTTGAATAGAGCGTGCCCAAAGGATGACTTCCCACTTCCAAATACAGAACTTATGGTTGATGCGACTATTGGTCATGAAGTATTATCATTCATGGATGGCTTATCAAGATACAACCAAATTCGAATGGCACCCGAGGATGAAGAGCTCACCGCTTTTCGAACTCCAAAGGGGATCTACTGTTATAAGGTGATGCCTTTTGGGCTCAAGAATGCCGGCGCAACATATCAACGGGCAATGTAAAGAATTTTTGATGACATACTCCACAAAATTGTGCAATGTTATGTTGACGATTTAGTTGTTAAGACAAAGAAAAAAGGGGATCATTTACGGGACTTGCGCATCGTGTTTAATCGGCTAAGGAAATATCAACTCAAAATGAATCCTCTCAAATGCGCGTTTAGTGTTACATCTGGGAAGTTTCTAGGCTTTATTGTTCGACATCGAGGTATTGAAGTGGATCAATCTAAAATAGACGCTATCCAAAGGATGCCTGAACCAAAGAACCTGCAAGAGCTTCGAAGCTTACAAGGCCATCTTGCATACATTCGACGTTTCATATCGAATCTAGCAGGACGGTGTCAACCATTTAGTCGATTGATGAGGAAAGATGCCACCTTTGAATGGGATGAGGCTTGCAGGAATGCATTTGAGAGCATTAAAAGATATTTGCTTAACCTGCTTGTCTTAGGAGTGCCCATGCCAGGAAAACCTCTAGTGCTCTACATTGCTGCACAAGAATAATCACTTGGGGCCCTTTTAGCTCAGAAAAATGAAGAAGAAAAAGAGAAAGCATTGTATTACCTTAGTCGAAAGCTAACTGGGGTAGAACTAAGGTATTCTCCAATAGAGAAGACGTGTCTTGCACTTTCTTCTCCATTCAAAAATTAAGGCACTACATGCAAGCACACGTAATACACTTGGTTGCAAAGATAGATCCAGTAAAATATGTCTTGTCTAGGGCAATCATGTCTGGACGGTTGGCAAAATGGGTTGTGGCCTTTCAAGAGTTTGAAATTGTGTATGTGCCCCTGTTAGGACATATGTGTTTCACTTGTTAGGAACATATGTTACTATTTTATGTAGTTGGCTAATCTTTTGACAAAATGCACTTTACTTGTATTTGAGTAGATCTAAGTTGTATTTAATACTTGAAGAAACATGTTGTTCAAGTCTAGTATTAAAGCCATGAAGATTGAACCAAGAGACAAGTGAAGAAAAGGTGTTCAATAAAGCTGGATAGATAGCTCGACACCTGCGAACATATAGCTCGATAGCTTCTCGACACCTCCTTGACACCTGGCTATCTGTCGAGCTCTTCAGCTGATTCTTATCGTAATCTCGATAGCTTGTTGATCGATCGAGAAAGTTTCTGTCCCCTCGACACCTTCTCTACACCTCCTCGATAGTTGTATCTGTTGAGATTCATTAAACCTTGACACCTTCTCGACACTTGCTATCTGTCGAGGTTACGAAAATTCAGATTTCTATTTTTGGGCCAGGCTTTTGTATTTGTGTAGGGTTTCTTTTCTCACAACCTTAGACCTATATAAGGCTTATTTTAGAGGCCGTCACATAAGAGAATACAAGGAGAACATATGCAAAAGGCGACCGATGCCTTATTCTCTCTAAAAGAAGTTACTATGTCATTGCGCTTTAGGGTTTTGTAACCAGGTGCTTCTTGATCTTCATTGTTGATGAAGTGAAGAACTTTGTAACCAATATTCTTCTTCCTCAAGTTGGTGAGTGAGGCACGTACTAGGATTCATGCAAAGGAGTTAGTCACGTACTGGGATCCGTACAACAAAAAGGGTGGCATTCATATATTGAAGAGTTCAGAGGTTCTGAAGCAGTAGAAGGTTTTTGCTGTGAGTTCATCTACAGGGATTGTAGAGTCTAGGGACAAAAGTTTTGTACTAGATCTGAAACTTCTCTTTACTATAGTGAATTGCTTTTCGGGAAGGTTTCCCCACAGGTTTTTTACTGTGAAACTGGTTGGTTTCATTGGTTTTCCTGGGTCATCATATCTTGTCTTATTTATTTTTTTTCGTTGCATGATTTTGACATGATATTGATATTTGTTTGTTTTAACAAGTTTGATTCATAATAAATCTAATTAACAACTTAGGTTTAAAACTTGTTAATTCTATTAATCAGGGTCTAAATTTCCCAACAAGTGGTATCAGAGCGGGTTCACTTTGATTGGATTAATTTCCTGAGTGTGATCCATTGACCCCTGTTGTCATGGATAGAGGACAATCTTTATTTATTCCTCCTTTATTTGATGGAACTAATTATGCGTACTGGAAAGTTCGTATGAAAGTTTTCTTGCAGGCTCTAGGTGAATAGGTATGGCAAGCTGTTGAAGTTGGCTGGATTAAGCCAAAGAAAGCGCCGGTGGATTGGGATGATGCAATAATCACAGCGGCAAATTTCAACAGTAAGGCTTTGAATGCTCTGTTTTGTGGGGCGACCAATGAGGAATTTAAGAAGATATCATCCACAGAAGTTGCCAAGGAAGCATGGACCATTCTTGAGACCACCTATGAAGGTACCAAGGCAGTAAAGACTGTGAAGCTTCAACAACTCACTAGTAGTTTTGAAAAAATAAGGATGGAGGAGGATGAGACATTTGATGAGTTTTATGCTAAACTTAAGGATATTGTGAATTCTACTTTCAACCTTGGAGAATTTATAGCAGAATCCAAAATTGTTAGGAAAATCCTTAGGTCCTTACCTGAAAGATTCCATGCCAAGATTACGACCATTGAAGAAGCAAAGGACATTAAGCAAATTCCTTTTACTGAGCTTGTAGGGAACCTTCAAACCTATGAGATGGGATTGGGCTCAATGGGAAAAGGTGGAAAGAGCAAAAACTTGGCTCTTAAGGGTATAGAGGAAGAGACTGAGGACTCTGAAGATGAAGATCAAAGTGAAGATGAGGATGAGGATCTAGCTTTCATAACTGATGAGATTATCAAGCTTCTTCAGTTTAGGAAAAAGGATAAGGGCAAACCTCCTAGGAAACCTAAATCCTCTAGGAAGGGCAAGAATGAGAAACCCCTTATTCAATGCCATGAGTGTAAAGGTTTTGGTTATATGAGGATAGAGTGTCCAAACTACCTCATGAAGGAAAAGACCAAGGAGTCAAAAGATAAAGGGTTGGTTGCTACCTGGAGTGATACTGAGGATGACTCTTCTGATGAGTTTGTGGATGAATGTCGTCACGTTATGGCTTTTGCTACCTCAACTGATAAGGTGATTGTGGAGAGTGCTAGTGACAGTAAGGATTCTTCTGATGATGAAGTACCTAAGAAGATGACCCTTCAAGAAGCCTATGATAAGCTATGCACTGAATTCATAAAATCTGAAAAGACTTCTCATCTTTGTAGAAAAGAGCTTAATGAGGTAAAAACTGAAAAAGCTGATCTGTTAGTCAAACTAGATGAGACTACAAGGTTAGTTGAGACTCTTGTTGTGGAGAACACCTCATTTGAAGAGAAGGTCAAGAATCTTAAGGTTGAGCTTAGTCAAGCTAGAACTCAAATAGAGAGGATGTCTAGTGCAAAGCTTGATGAGGTCTTGAGTGCTCAAAAGCCTAGTTTTGATAAGACTGGCTTAGGATATGCTGTTTCCTCCAGCCCCTCCTCATCCACGGCTTTTGGATCAAAGACTATCTTTGTGCCACAATCTAAAGGTGATAAAGGTATGAAATCCAAAACTGTTCTGGCTAATTCTAAATCCTTTATTAGACCTCATGTTTGTCATCATTGTGGTGTTGCTGGACACATTCGTCCTAATTACTTTAAATTGTATCCTTACAAGCAATTGTCCAAATGGTCACAGGTTTCCTCTCAAGGACCTACACCTTTGTTTGGAGAGTTATTAAAAGTCTTGAGCTTTTTAACTCAATTTCAGGAGAATTTTAATTCTTCTATGTCCTTTAGTAGACATACTAGGACACGTGTCTTTTCATTTTCACAGCCAAAAACTCGTGCTGTGTGGGTGAGAAAGGAGCCTAAGACTTAATTGTCTTTTATGTTTGTCCTCTACTTTAATTCTTTCTATCTAAAGTAGGACTTTTTGCTTGATTTCTTATCTGCTTTTGGAATCATGCTTTCATGCATCTGCATATTTCTATCATGTTTTCATGCATATGCATTTTTCTTTCATGCATTCATGTTGTTTATCTGTTTTTGTTTAGTTGTTTAGTTCTTATTTTTTTTTTTTTTCAAAATAAAAATAAGAAGGAAAAATCAGAAAAATACAAAAACAGTGTGTGTTTGTGTACTTTGGTACTTGTGTACCTTGGATGGCCATTGAAACAAAGTTTTCTAAACTTTGTATCTTTTGTAGCTTAGGTGAGCATCTCTATGCACAACTAAGCAAGTGAGTTTTGTGGCTCTTGTTTGTGATGAGTAAGATTAAGTTATCTCTTAAACTTAACACTCATATCACTCTTTTTGACGGGTAGGACTAGAAAATCCTAAGAGAAAGGCATAAATGACCATCTCACTACTGTTGCCCGCCAATCATAGTATGACATCTGTATGCTTCGGCATAGCAAAAGTGCAGTGTCATAGACACCTGTATGCTTCGGCATAGCAAAAGTACAGTGTCAAAGACATCTGTATGCTTCGGCATAGCAAAAGTGCAATATCTATGCTTAACATGTTGGGTATTTCTTTTCTCTCTTATATATGCCCATACATGATATGCTTAAAAGAAAATATGCAAAGAAAATATAAAGCAAAAAGATTGAAATGCTTTAAATATGATTGCAAGCGTGTTTTCTAGGAGATGTGAGATTTATAGGATGTACCTCGAAGGTGATAGTCCCCATCAAACAGTTATGATTGTGTGTGAGTTAAAGTTATTTTCTCATATCTTAGTTCGTCATAACATGTATACACATATGCAATCTTGCGATGTTTTTCACACACAACACGCAATATTCTTTGCTACTCTTGGTACATGTGCAGGTACAATGTGATTTGGCCATCACTAGGTTTTACATGTGCTAATGTATGCTCACTAAACTATCTTGACTTGTTTTTGAAATATAAAATTGGTTAGACTTGTTTAGTGTGTGTGTGTGTGTTTTGGGATCTATGTGCTTAACATTTTTCTTGTTTTTCACATGTTTTGCATTCTTCTATTATCTTGTCATCTATAGCATCTTGTTTCATTACATTCATGCATTTATATGGATTTCTTTGTGCCTCCTTGATCATCTTTATGTTTCTCGGGTGAAGCTTTCTAGCTTTCTGTACCCTTTGTCAATCATGACAAAAAGAGGGAGAAATTGTGGAATGTGGTTTCTTTTTATAAGATTCTACATGTTAGGGGGAGAAATACATTCCTTTGTAAGGGGGAGATGTGTTTCATCTTGTTAGGGGGAGTGCTTACTTCCTTCTTCTTGTACATTGGGTCTTGTGACCATGTTTACATACATTGTGCTTATCTTTGATATTTATATGCTGATGTATGTCTTCTTCACCTACCTCTACATGTGTTGTTTCTTTTTTATCTTTATACACATGTTTCTTATTACTTGTATGCAATCTATTATTTCTGTTTCACACTAAGATGCCTTGATGAGTTTTGTTTAAGTGTTTCAGAAATACAGGTTGTCAAAGTCTACTTGCCATAAACTCTTTTCTTGCAAAGTTTTTCAAGGGTTTGTGTTAGGATAGATTTTATTGTATTCAACAAGTGAATAAGAGTTGAGTGATTTATGACTTCTCTCATATATTCATTTGTTTGTTGTGGTTTTGTCACGGATTGCCAAAGGGGGAGATTGTTAGGACATATGTGTTTCACTTGTTAGGAACATATGTTACTATTTTATGTAGTTGGCTAATCTTTTGACAAAATGCACTTTACTTGTATTTGGGTAGATCTAAGTTGTATTTAATACTTGAAGAAACATGTTGTTCAAGTCTAGTATTAAAGCCATGAAGATTGAACCAAGAAACAAGTGAAGAAAAGGTGTTCAATAAAGCTGGACAGATAGCTCGACACCTGCGGACAGATAGCTCGATAGCTTCTCGACACCTCTTCGACACCTGGCTATCTGTCGAGCTCTTCAGCTGATTCTTATCGCAATCTTGATAGCTTCTCGATAGCTTGTCGATCGATCGAGAAAGTTTCTGTCCCCTCGACACCTTTTCTACACCTCCTCGATAGCTGTATCTGTTGAGATTCATTAAACCTCGACACCTTCTCGACACCTGCTATCTGTCGAGGTTACGAAAATTCAGATTTCTATTTTTGGGCCAGGCCTTTGTATTTATGTAGGGTTTCTTTTCTCACAACCTTAGACCTATATAAGGCTTATTTTAGAGGTCGTCACATAAGAGAATACAAGGAGAACATATGCAAAAGGTGACCGATGCCTTATTCTCTCTAAAAGAAGTTACTGCGTCTTTGCGCCTTAGGGTTTTGTAACCAAGTGCTTCCTTGATCTTCATTGTTGATGAAGTGAAGAACTTTGCAACCAACATTCTTCTTCCTCAAGTTGGTGAGTGAGTCACGTACTAGGATTCGTGCAAAGGAGTTAATCACATACTGGGATCCGTGCAACAAAAAGGGTGGCGTTCATATATTGAAGAGTTCAGAGATTCTGAAGTAGTAGAAGGTTTTTGCTGTGAGTTCATTTACGGGGATTGTAGAGTCTAGGGACAAAGGTTTTGTACTAAATCTGAAACTTCTCTTTACTATAGTGAATTGCTTTTCGGGAAGGTTTCCCCCCCAGGTTTTTTACTGTGAAACTGGTTGGTTTCATTGGTTTTCCTGGGTCATCATATCTTGTCTTATTTATTTTTTTCCGCTGCATGATTTTGACATGATATTGATGTTTGTTTGTTTAAATAAGTTTGATTCATAATAAATCTAATTAACAACTTGGGTTTAAAACTTGTTAATTCTATCAACCGGGGTCTAAATTTCCCAACAGCCCTAAAAGGCCATCAAGGGGCAAGCCCTAGCAAATTTTCTTGCTGATCATCCCATTCCTGCCAATTGGGAGCTTTCAGATGATTTTCTAGATGAAGATGTATTGTACACTGAAGTCCTCCCACCTTGGATGATCTTCTTTGATGGAGCCGCATGGCAAGAGGAATTCGGTGCTGGGGTTGTTTTCGTGTTGCCATAGAAACAAGTGTTACCATTCGCCTTTGTGCTTAGTGAACCATGTTCAAACAATGTTGCTGAGTATCAACCCTTATTGCCGGCCTCCAAATGGCCCTTGATATGAAGATCTCATACTTAGAAGTCTATGGCAATTCCAAGTTGGTAATTAATCAACTTTTGACACAGTATGAAGTTTAACATGAGGGTTTGATTCCTTACTTTCAGATGGCTACACGATTAATTGAGAAGTTCGACGGGGTTTCCTTGGAGCATATCCCCAGAAACGAGAATAGGATGGCAGATGCTCTAGCCAACCTAGCCACCACATTGGCTCTGTCGGAGGGTGAAAAGGCAAATGTCCCTATCTGCAACCGTTGGGTGCTCTCTTACACGGAAGAAGACGCGAGTGTGACGAATGCCATATCAATATCTATAGTGGAGGATAAGGATTGGCGCCAACCCCTGATTGATTACTTGGAAAATGGTAAACTACCCAAAGATCCTCGCCGCTAGACTGAGGTACGGCGAACGGCGCCCCGTTTTATACACTATAAGGGCACATTATATAGGAGATCTTTTGACGGTCTATTCTTACGATGTCTTGGCAAGGAAGAAGGTGATCAAGCCATGGAAGAAGCTCATTCAGGAGTGTGTGGTGCCCATTAGTCTGGCCCCAAGTTGTATCACCAGATAAAACGAACGGGTTATTATTGGCTTACCATGGTCAAGGATTGTATGGACTATGCAATGACATGTGAAGCATGCCAGCTTCATGCGAACTTCATCCATCAACCACCGGAGCCCTTGCACCCTACAGTTGTGTCTTGGCATTTTGATGCATGGGGACTCGATGTTGTAGGACCATTGCCTAAGTTGTCAGGGGGTCACCTGTACATATTAGCTGCGACCGACTATTTTTCTAAATGGGCGGAAGCCATATCTCTCAGGGAAGTAAAAAAGGAAAATGTGGTGAACTTCATCCGGAATCACTTGATCTATCAGTATGGTGTCCCTCGCTATATCATCACGGATAATGGTAAGCCATTCTACAATAGTTTGGTGACCCAACTATGCGAGAAGTTCGAGTTCAAGCAATACTAGTTATCCATTTATAACGCGCCAGCCAACAGTCTTACTGAGGCTTTCAACAAGACGCTCTGCAATTTATTAAAAAAGGTAGTAGAGCGCTCGAAGAGGGATTGGCATGAAAAGATTGGAGAAGCTTTATGGGCATACCGAGCAACATACAGGACACCCACGCAAGCCACTCTGTATTCATTAGTATATGGTGTCAAAGCAATCCTACCTTTAGAGCGACAAATTCCATCACTTCGAATTGCTATCCAAGAAGGGCTCACAAATGAAGAAAATGAGCGTTTAAGACTCGAAGAGTTGGAAGCACTTGATGAAAAGAGATTGGAAGCTCAACAACGTCTTGAATGCTACCAAGCGCGGATTTCGCGAGCGTTCAACAAGAGAGTCCGACCTCGATCTTTCCAAGTAGGTAACCTAGTACTTGCTATGCGGAGGCCCATCAACATCTCTCACAAGACTGGGAACAAGTTCACATCAAAATGGGATGGCCCCTATGTCGTACAGGAGGTCTACACTAATGGTGCTTACAAGATAGTCGACGGGGATGGCCTGAGGGTAGATCCCATAAATGCAAAGTTCCTGAAGCGATACTATGCATGAAGTATTGGAGATGCTCCTCGGTAAGAGCTTAAACTACCCACCAAAAAAAAAAAAAAAATTCCTGCTAGGTTGAAAACCTTGAAAGAGGCGACCTAGGCAAAAGTTAGGGGGGGGGAAAAAAAAAATCTCCCGCTAGGTTGAAAACCTTGAAAGAGGTGACCTAGGCAAAAGTTAGGGACCAAAAAAAAAAAAAAAAAAAACTACTCCCTTAAACTACGTTATGACTTGATCCCTTTTGGGTACGTAGGCAGCTTAGTGCTTGTTACTAAGTTCAGTCGCATATGTACTTTAAATTTTTTTTTTTTAATAATAATAATAAGTCCTTTGAACTACGTTATGACTTGATCCCTTTTGGGTACGTAGGCAGCCTAGCATCCTTTGCTAAGCACAGTTGCAAAAAAGAAAAAAAGAAAAAAAAAGTGATGTCCTAAAAAATTGATCATATTAGCTCACGCCCAAAAAAAAAAAAAAAAAAAAAAAAAAGGTAAAGCAAACATTGATCTGGAAATAAATGAATTTCTTTATTAATAATGAGATAGGTGTCGTTACATTGTAATGACCACATCGATTAAAAAAAATAAAAAAATAAAAAAAAAGATTAACCTATCCAATCTAAATGCCTCAACTACTCTTTGCTAGTCTCTAGTAACCCTTGTAGCTCTCTAAGTTTTACATCATCAGAAGCATCTAAGGTTGGAGTAGCCTCAATCTTGGAAACCTCCTCCTTGATTTGAGAAATGATCACTTGTTGTTGGGCTAGCTCTGCATCACAAAGGGTGCTCGACACTGTAAACTTTGCCTTTTGCATTGAAAGCGACTCAAGTTCCTTCTTCAATTCAATCTCTCTAGCTAAGGCCTTGTCTAAGTTCACCATGACTGTAACTTTCTGATTGATCTTAATGGCTTCCGAGTCGAGGGCAAGAGAGAGACGATGCCGAGCGTCGGTAAGCTTCCGTTCCTTATCTTCAGGTGCGATGTCTTGTGAAAGAGCATGATGGAGGGAAGAATATCGATCTACATCATCCATATATTTCGAAATACGCTCTCTTAAAGGTGTTGCATCCACAACTTTTATTTGTACGATAACTTGAAGGATCTTCTCGACTCCATCTCTAAATGAAGTCACAAGAGTAAAAGGGGTTTTGACGACCTTCTCAATTAGGTCCCCTCCTAGCATTTTTGCACGCTGTCGATCGGCCTTTGAAATCAAATCATCGGGTTCAAACTTTGTGACAGTTGAAGTGGCTGGGATGCTCGAACTACACATAATGGATTTATTTCGAGTCACGTCCCTTGAAGGCTTGTGAATAGTGTCGGAAGAAAGAGTGGTGTTAGTCTTCCCCGAATGTGATGGGTCTATTTCCTTAGTAGCCAAATCAAAGGCTGTCGGACCTTGAATGGAAAACTCGCTCATAGAAGGGTTAGTGGCAACTGGCGTACACTTCTCTCCTGCTCTTTTCAAAGGATAATTGTCATCCTGCATTGGAAGAATACCAAGATTGTCATTCTCAAAAAGTTCTTGGATACCAAAAATAGCTTCAAGTTCATCGTGAAGGAAACAAAGGTCTTTAATGGATTCAAGATCAAAATCATCAAAAAGAGAATTAAGACTCACTTGTGCACTGCCACCAAAAGGGTCAGGAAGTGAATCCATATTGACACCACGGTCAGTCCCTGGTTAACCCCCTCATGAGCCAAATTCTTGTTGGGATTGTCCCTCTGCCTTTTGCGTCTCCAATGAGAATCTGAGTTACCACTATTCCGCTCAGAATCTGATGCATCGTTACCCTTGGTCACCTCTACATCTTGAGGCGTTGAGACTATGCAAGAAGGCCCACGCTTAGGAGAATGTACCTTGTCCACGCACACTCCTCTTAAGGACTCATCGGTAGCCTCTGAAGTCCCAAAAGAAGGCTTCCCATCGCTTCGGCGCTTCACGGGCTCAACTACTTCATTGGGCTGTTTTATTTTGAGTCTTATCTTGCTTGGGTTAACATTCCCAATCGGTTGCTCAGCCCTACTTGAAAAGAAACCATCAGATCTTTTAGCCCACCAATTCATATAGTCCTTCGTGCACGGAACCCCGTGCTCAGATGGGTAGGCAGGGATCAAGAACTTTGAATTGGTAACGAGACGAAGACATCGGCGCCAGAAGCATACCGCTTGCTCTCCAGGGATGTGTTGATTGAAACCGAACTGTTGACCAAAGCGGTGAGGGCTATATGGCTCAACTATACATATACTTCCGCGACGAGAGGCTAAGTAGCTAGAGCGTTGGCTGATGAAGTAATCTGCATAAGAGCTAGGTAGCTTGTCATCACCCACCAAAATCTCTCGATGGCCTTTAAAAAGGCCTAAGCGATGAAACTTGAAGCTACTAACGACATGAAATAGCCTACAGGCTGTAACCTCGTCGTAATGCTTGGCTGCATCTTCTTCGAAGTATCTAAACATGCGCGGAACAGCCTTGGAGCGAGACCCTTCAAGTTCAAAGTGAGTGTCGAAGTATTCGGCCAACCAAGCATTCAAGTAGTGTGCAGGAAAAGTGGCATCACATTTACCTGGAGTCTTAAAAGACATAATTTCATTCAAGCCCCTATAAATGTTGGCTAAGACTGGGACTGCAAGGCAATATCTCTTACCATGAGCCATCGCACTTGCGCTCTTGAAAACACCAGGCCTGATAAAGTTTGGTCCCCCATCAGGAAAAGCGAACTCACACAGCTAACACGAGATTAAGGCAGCTAACCAAGTCTCTTCTATAACCCTTCTCTCTACTTCGAGCACATTGAAGGGAGCCTCATCTTCTTTAGTTAGAATTCTGGGGGCATCAATTTTACCAGAAGGGTTATGAGATTGCTTGCCTCATGCATTCCTCTTTAGTGACCTTCTAGTTGGCGGTTTCTGATATTTAGACTTGCCACGAAACCAAAACTTCACCCATGAGGCCATAGTGACCAAGTGCGAACCACCAAGCTCAAGACTCAGGTAATGGAAGGCGGCAAATAGATGATGACAACATGAGGGGAGAGATGATATATCTTTCGAGTTTGGAACAGCCTCTTCGTAAAATAAGCTATACACAGGAAGCCCACTGATCGAATGCAAGTCCCATAAGCTAATGGAGACCTCTCCTATAGATGTGTGCAACGTGTTCGTAGCCGTACACCAACACTCTAAGAAGGCTTGTAGGACATGGGTATTCCGATCATATGTGAATAACGATGCGAGTAGCGGCTCGTAAAGATGGGCATCACTTAAGACCTTAGTATTGCGACTCAATATGTCTTCTAGCCACTCCCAATATTTAGGGAGGTAGGAAAACTCACCCTTATATTGGAGTGGAGGAGTCTTGGAAGAAGGTAGGGCCCATTGTACTTCTCCTGCACTTATCCGACGACCAAGGAGAGGGAATGGATTGACGTGGTCCGCAGTTGAGTGAAGATTGGAGGCCAAAGTAAACATCCTCGAAATGACATGCGAATCCTTTCTAATCGAGTCGTGTAGTTCATGAGATGATTCGACCCATCATTGAGATAGACTTGGAGGACGAGGAATGGTAGTAGACGAGAATGAAGGGACACTGCTACCAAGTGGATGGACTTTCAAGATGACGCCTTTCTCCAGGGGTTCATTCGTAGAGCGCAAGAGAGTGACGGATTGATCATTGAGAGTCCTCGATGAGTCATAAAAGATGGCCATGATGAAGTGCACTTGATGGCAGCCACTTGGAGAAGACGAAGCTTGTAGAGGTCACGACTTGAGCAAACGTAGAAGAGTCATAAGTCGAGTGAAGGGTGGGCAGGCCTGAGTCACCTAACACACCTAATAGCAAACCAAAGAAAAAGAGGAATAACTTATTAGTTCAAATACTTTGTACTAATAAATTTAAAATAATAATAATAATAAACCAAAAAAAAAAAGGAGGCACGTGACATTGAAATCCAAAACCACGGACAAACCATTCATTCAATATTATCATGCAAACATCATACTCCAAGGTTCACAGTCAAGCAAGTTGCTTGGTCCAAATGACTTCTCATATTTGACTATACACATGCCCACCATCTAAGTGTAACAGCCATGCATCAATACTCTTAACTTCTAGTTATTATGTGTGGCGTTGGAGCAGTAAATTTGGGAGCCATGTGTCTGTGTGGTGCTAAGGCTTTAGGCTACGTGTTCAACGCTCCAAGGTTATTATATGTAAGTGTTGAAATAACCATAGGTGCATGTGAAGAGAAAGACACGTAGAGGCTTGCATGTGCATTATCCAAACTTGAAAAAAAAACCATGTTCATAGCTTATTGGTTATTAGGCGTGGCGTTGAAGTTCAAGGCTATAAGGAAGCCATGTGTCCACGTGGGGGCATTGAAGCTTTAAGCGTGTATTTAGTGTGCACCTTGGTTGTCACCTGAAGATGAAGGCAGCAATACAAAGTCTAAGAGGAATGCAGCAGCACAAAGTCCAGGATGAAACCGCAAATGCTCGAATTTGCAAGACGCTGAAAGAAGAGGAGCGTACTTTAGAGATGAAGTAGAAATTTCACTGCAGTATTGCCTTCAAAAGATGACAATTGGTGCTTGAATCCGATATGTGGCTCTCTCAATGCTCCCGCACCAACAACTGCGAAGTGGAGACGACGGACACGCGAACAAAGCTACGCACCTATGGTCGTATAACGAAAGCAGCAAGTGCGATACGTTGGATGCTTAGACGAAGGGCAGAACAAAGCTCTGGACTCAGCGCCGACTCAAGAAGGTTGATCAATGACGAAGCCGCCAATGCTCGAGTTTGTTGGGCACCAAGAGGAGAAGAATATGACGCCACAAATTGCTTTGAGCCCTAGTGAACAGCGCAATGGAGGTAGTCCAAAAAAGAGCAATTGATGACCTGCACAGAGTAAATCAAGTTGTTTAACACAAAATAATAATAAGGAAAATACAAAGACAAGCACAAGAAAGAATGGAAAGAGAGGAAGAATGCCTGCTACGGCTGAAGAAAAAAAAAACTCTAGGAAAAAAAAAAACGGCGCTTAATTGTCTCTAACCCGTAAAACATCAAGTCCTTTTATAGGGGTGGCACCCACAAGAAACCCTCATAATTTGTAAGGGTGTGGCTAAAAAAAAAAAAAAAAAAAAAGCTTGCCGAGCAAGACAATTGTGGCACCGACCTGCCTAACAAAACTAAGGTGGGCTTGCAAGGGGAAGTCTTTTGTGTGTGACCAGGCCCGTGAAAGTGGAACCCAGTGTTCAAAAAAAAAAAAAGGCCCTTGCCAAGCAAGACAACTTCAACACTAACTCTACAAAGGAGACCAACGTGGGCCTGTGGTTAAAAAAAAAAAAAAAAAAAAGGTCTCTTGTGCAATCAAGCCCACAAACTGTCAACTGTCTAAAAAAAAAAAAAAAACAACAAAGACAAGTTGAAATCCTTCTTATACGTGGATGAACTGTCAACTATCTAAATCTTTCATGTACGTCGATGAAGGTCTTGCTTTCCATGAACTTAGTCCAAATTGAGATTAATAAAATAGTTCAAGCCTCGTCTTCCTTACATCAGAAAGACGTAAAGTCGAATCTTGAAGTGGGGGCATTTGTAGACATCAAAATTTTATGATGTATTCACAACCGCCCGATTGTTCATATAAAATATTTGTGATCAAATTAATCTCCAATTTATGACGTGGACGATCAACGAATGAAATCAAGCCATGTGGCAACATTAAATAAGAAATCCATATGGCGATGTCAAAAGAAAAGACCTATATGGAAAGCTCTTATTAAATGGGAGACTAAATTAAATCCATAATTAGCTCTTAATAAATGCTGAGAGAAAATTCCAAATTAAATACGAATGAGTTGCCTATAAATAGGGTCTTCTCATATGAAAAAAAAGAACAGTTAGAGAGAAAATACTACCGACACTCTGCCAAAATAGAGAGTCATCTCTAAAGTTCACAAGAATTCCATTATTCGTCAAGGCCTATTCCTACTTCTTCAAACCGAAGTGGGGATTCTCCTTTAACCTAGCTCGAGATCAAGCCGACGGCCCTTGCATCAAATCGAGCACGTTCAACAATTCATTCAACTTGGAGATATCAAAGCATGATTCAAGATCAAGCTTTATTGCCCCTTCGAATCGTAACGTTTCTTGGAGATCGAATCAGAGGAATTTATTGTACTCTTTCATTGTAAAGATTTGTTGAGGTTCAAAATAATTTAGTCACAAAGAAGGCCCAAAGAGATGGAAAAGACATTGGGCCCATCTCACACAGTAAAAGAAAGAAATGATAAAAGGTGGGTTCTCACAATAAAGAAAAGAGAGAAGAAAAGAAAAAGAAGAAAATGGGAAGAAGCCCAGAGGATCTGATCTGGAGGTCCACAAAAAAAAAGGGCCCAAGAAACCAGTAAAGTCAGCAAGCCAAAGAAGAAAAGCCCAGGAAGCAGAATTGGGTCAGGACGTCCAGAAGCTCCCCAGAGGTAGAGGATCCCTGGACGCGCGAAGTGAAATTGAAACAGATTCGAAGTAAGAAAGGAGACAAAAGGCACGCGGGCCTTATGACCCAGACACGCAGTGGAAGTACAAGGCAAAACGCAAGAACTTGGTTCCAACCATTTGGAGAAAAAAGACAAGGAAAGTACGACTGGAAAAGCTGAAGCAAAAGCCAAAAAGCCTCAGGACAGCCAACGGGAAATCTGGAAATAGGAAGCTAGCTGGGAGACTTTCATCTGGTCGCAACAAAAAGAGAGAAACTATGAAGAAAAAGGAAAAGACATGATCCTGAAACAATCAGGCACGGGACAGACTTTAAGGGGCAAAAGGGAGAAATCATCAGTACCCCGGGAGCCCGAAACTGTGCTATAAAAGGAGGGATTGATTTCTTTACGTGGGGAGCATTTTAAAAGCATTCACAAGTGTTTTCCTGAAGTCCCACAAAAATTGTAAAAAAGAAGGGACTCTGTAAACTGAAGAGAAAACAAGGGAATTTGTTCCCGGTATCCCAGAGATAGCTACTATAGTACACGCTCGGATTCAACAAGTTCAAACTTTGCAAGTCTTTGAAGCTTGAATAGCTATCAAAGTCTGTGACTTTTGAACCCAGTTGAACCTTGCATCATGTCCTAGTGAGCAGTTGTAATCACAATTAAAAGAAACTAATGAAATACACCCCACTAATTCAGGGATCTCCAACGTGTTCTTTACATTATATTTCATTTATTGTACATTTTCTTTACTGTTAATTTGTCATTCAATACGAATATGCTCTTTTGTTAGCTGTTTTTTCTATTGTAGGAAGTTTGTTCTGTGCACCAATCGATTCTTAAAACAGCCCCCTTAACTGCGGAGAATCGATCCCAGTCCACCAAAAAAAAAAACATCCTACACGGCCCAGGATCCTTGGGCCATAGTGCTGAAGAAAAAGCACTCTCACATTTTGGCGACTCCGCTGGGGATATTTGCTGGATAAAGAAAAGGGAAGAAGCAATCCCTTCGCAGAACATGCCTCCAAGACAAAGGAACAGTAAAGGTGCTAATATGCCACCCACGGCCTCTGAACCCGTGGGAGAAAATGAAGTGGCCTCCAGACAAAGAGGCGAGGTGCCCCTAGCAGAGCACGAAGCAGTATCAGAACAGAGGAATGCAAGGCAGGAGCTAGACCCTGTAGCTCAGATGACTGCAATATTGAAAGATTTACAACAAGAAGTTCGCCTTCTTAAAGAAGGCAAGACACAGGAAGTCAGAGACAATGCCCCCCATGTGGGCAACCAAAATGGAACCCAGCCAGAGGGAGGGTCAGCAGTGGGAGGAGGAACTAACCCCCAATACCTAACACTGGCAGATGTCAGTGCCCTCCTAGAGCAAGAAAGGGAAAAACTTTCTGGGACCCCCAAGCAATTTTCTCGGGATCCCCCATTCCCACCAGAACTCCTTGGCAAGCCATACCCCAAGGGATATGAGCCACCAAAGTTCCATCCTTTTGATGGAAGGAATGGAAGTGCAGTAGAACATGTGAGTAGGTTTGTCCACATTATGGGTCCCTACGCAGGAGACCGGGAGCTGTGTCTAAGAGAGTTTGCTAAGTCCCTAGTGGACAGAGCATACACTTGGTACACCACACTAAGACCTGGGTCCATTAAGACCTGGGACGAAATGATGGAAAGATTTTGTGCAAAATATTACCCTGGTGAGGACAAGGTCACTTTCCAAAGCCTTCAAATGGTAAGGCAGAGGCCGGGAGAGGATCCTGTCCAGTTCATCAAAATATTTGAAGATGTGTCCCTAGACTGTTATGGGGACCATGAAGAAAAAGAGCTCGTGGAGACTTGCATCTCTAACATGCTTTTCGATTACAGACTCAACCTCGAAAATTTATGTATTACACAGTTTGCTGACCTGTTACAAAGAACAAGAAGGACGGCACAAACTATGAGGGCAAAGAGGGTGCCAGCATCCCAAGCCATGACAGCATCGGTAGGAGAAAAAAGGAAGAGGCCTGATGGAAAAACATTCGAGGAACCACCGGTGATCCCATGTACTGAAGAAGAATTAAACCACGTCCTGGACAAATGGATTGGGGATGGAGTGGTTAGGCCATTCACTGTGTCCAGGCCACCAACCGAGGAAGAAAGAAAAAATCCTTTGTTTTGCAGGATTCATAACTATGTTAAGCATTCCACCAAGGATTGCTGGACCCTCTGCAGGCTTTTTCACAGGAAGCTGAAAGAAGGAACCCTGGAACTCACCCAGAAGGAATCAGAAGTACAAAGGAACCCCCTGCCCAACCACAAAGGAAAGGGGGTGGTAGCCGTGGTAATCCATGGGAACCCGGCAGAAGCAGAAGAGCCAGAAGGATCCTTCCACCCAAACACAGTCAGGACCCTCCAGAAGAATCCCAAATTCAGATCACTATTCAACCAGCTGGGATTTGGACCAGAAGCAAGGAGGGTGGCCACGGAGTCTCTCATGACCATAGCAGCAGATTCAGGAATGGAATGTTTCACAGCAGAGTCACATGCCAGTCGAGCCTTCCTAGAGACAACCAATGCCATAACTTTCACTGATGAAGACATGGAGGTTGAGCATCCAGACCATCGCAGACCTCTCTACCTAATGGCCACCATAAATGGTGTCCAAATCAGGAGAGCACTAGTAGACACAGGGGCATCGCTCAACCTCATAGCCCTGAGTACCTTGGAAGCCGTGGGCTTAGCTGGAAGGAGGATCCTGGAGGCTCCCATGGAGATAACCGGATTTGGAGGATCAGCAGAATCAACCGAAGGATATATACAACTAGCTCTGAGGGTGGGGCCAATAGTAGCCTTGACCAGATTTCATGTAATTAACTCAGAGGTGTCCTACCATGTACTGTTGGGACGGCCATGGCTCCATAAGCACCGCCTTATACCATCCACGTACCATCAGTGTGTTAAAGGGAGATTGAATGGGAGGCCTGTAAGGATCCCTGCCAACCATAACCCTTTCAGCCAAGGAGAAGTAAACTTTGTAGAAACAATGTTCTATGATGAGCTAGAACCTGATGATGAGAGTCCCATGCCGGGGACCCCAGGAACACCTGTCTTGGAAAAGGAAGAAGGAGGAGGTACCCATGACTTGAGGGACCTCCTGAAAAGGAAAAGGCAAAAGAAGGAGCCCAGCACCTCGGGATCCCGGGAGTGTGTAGTAGTACGGGAACCCGGGGGAAGATTGATATACCGCTTGTGAAGGTGCGCGGGGCCTGAGTGCATCATGCAGGAAGGTCCCGGACCACCAGAATGTATGATAGCCCAAGAGGAAGTCCCAGAGGAACCAGTTAAAGAGACACAAATCCAGCCTGAGGAAGAATTGCAAGAAGTGAACTTGGGGGCTGAGCTGGGATCCCAGAAGCCTGTTTTCATTAGTAGTCAATTGGCAACACAAGAAAGGGGGCCACTGGTGGCTTTGCTTAAAGAATACACAGATGTGTTTGCATGGACCTATGATGAGATGCCTGGTCTGGATCCTGGGCTAGTGGTCCATGCCCTCAATGTGGACCCAGGAGTTAGACCAGTAATCCAACCAGCCAGGGTCTTTCACACTGATACAGAAGCCCAGATAACTCAAGAGGTCAAGAAGCTGCTAGCAGCTGGTTTTATTAAGCCCATTCAGCACCCCAGATGGCTTTCTAACATAGTACCTGCGAAGAAAAAGAATGGCCAGATCCGTTGCTGTGTAGACTTCCGCAACCTGAATAAAGCATGTCCTAAAGATGAGTTCCCTCTCCCTAATATTGACCTCCTTGTGGATTCAGCTGCGGGAAGTTCTATGTTCTCATTCATGGACGGATATAGTGGGTACAACCAGATTCGTATGGCTGCCAAGGATGCCGAGAAGACAGCATTCAGGACACCAATCGGAAATTTTTATTACACTGTGATGCCTTTTGGCCTCAAAAATGCAGGAGCCACATACCAGCGAACCATGACAGCCATCTTCCATGATATGATGCATGAGGAAATGGAAGACTATGTGGATGATATTGTGGTCAAGTCAAAAACTAGGACAGGACACCTTCAGGTACTTGAACGAGTTTTCAAACGATGCAGAGAATACAAGCTACGCATGAACCCTATGAAATGTGCTTTCGGAGTATCTGCAGGAAAGTTCCTCGGGTTCCTGGTACATCACAAAGGAATAAGTGTGGATCCAGCCAAAGCCGCAGCCATTGCCACAATGAAAAGACCAACAACAGTGAAGGAACTCAAAAGCTTCCTGGGAAGGGTCTCCTACATCAGGAGATTCGTGCCAGGATTGGCTTCGGCCACAGGAGGCTTATCTAAGCTATTGAAGAAAGGAACTGAGTTCACCTGGGGAGCGGAACAACAGGAAGCCTTCCAAAGGGTCCAGCAGATCATGAATCATCTGCCCACTCTCCAGGCACCAGTACGTGGACGACCCCTGCTATTGTACTTGGCATCAAATGCCCAAGCAATAGGAGCCCTGCTGGCCCAAGAGGATGATGATGGGAACGAGCAACCTGTTTACTATGTAAGCAGAACACTCAAGGATGCCGAGACCAGGTATCCCAGGATAGAAAAAGCTTGCCTAGTAGTTATCAACGCATCACAGAGGCTGAAGAGATATTTCTCAGCTCACCAAATCCTTTTGGTGACTAAGTCACACCCCATAAAAGCACTCCTGCATCAGCCCCTCCTAACAGGAAGAATCGCACAGTGGCTGGTCCTGCTTTCTCAATATGACATAGGCCTGAGGACCCCCAAGGCTGTCAAGAGTCAAGCCATAGCTGACCTCCTGGCACAGTTCCCAGGAAAGAAGGAAAGCTCGCTAAGTGAAGAGATCCCGGGTGAGGTGGCAGTAGCAGAAATCCCAGAAAAGAAATGGACAATGAGATTCGATGGGTCAGCTACAGCAACCTCAAATGGGGTGGGAATTGTACTGAGCTGTGAAAATGGGGACACCATACCTCTATCTTTCAAGCTTGGATTTTCCTGCTCCAATAATGCAGCTGAGTACGAGGCATACTTAACTGGGCTAACTATAGCACTCAGCATTGGGGTGAAACACATGAGAGTACTGGGAGATTCCAATCTTGTAGTCTCGCAGGTGAAAGGTGACTTTGCCCTAAGAGAACAAAGTTTGGCAGCTTACAGGACATGGGCACAGAGGCTGGAGCAGGAATTCCTGACCTTTAGCGTAGAATACACGCAGAGAAGTGAAAATAGGTTTGCAGATGCGCTTGCCACCCTGGGATCCCAAGTACCATTCAAAAGGAAAGACACCCTGGTCAGAATAGAAAGGCAGGAGCATTCCATCTTAAAAATCCTCCAGCAAATATCCCCCGGAGAGTCCAAGCAGTGGGACTGGAGGAGTGAGGTAAAAGAAAAAATGAAAGAAACAGGATCCGGAGGGAGTGTCAAGGAGCTGAGGGACTACGCTCTGATAGAAGGAGAACTATACAGAAGACTGCCCGGAGGAATCCTATCCAGATGTATCAACGAGAAAGAGGGGAAACTAAGGTTGGAAGAACTACATGCCCAAGTTTGTGGGACCTTAGAAAAGATCAGTCTATATAGGAGGATGCAGCGCATGGGGTACTACTGGCCAAATATGAACAAAGAAGCATCAACTGTACAGGAAAAATGTCAAGAATGCCAATCCGCGGTGGACAAGGAAGAAAGCTATGCTGTATTTGTTACAGAAGATTGGAGGACTCCCTTCATGGAATACTTGGCTCAAGGGATCCTACCAACTGACAGGACACTGGCCCACCAGCTCAAGAAGCTCACGGTCAGATATTTCTTACAAAACGGGGTCCTATTCAAAAGAGGATACAGCGGAGATCCCCTAAGATGCCTGAGGCCAAAGGAAGCTAGGGAAGTAGTCAGGGAGGTCCATTCTGGTGATTGTGGAAGCCACCCAGGAAAGAGGAGGCTCTATAAACAGTTACTGCTATTGGGGTACTACTGGCCAACAATGAAAAAGGACTCCGAGGAGATAGTCAGAACCTGCCACGCATGTCAAGTCCTCGGAGATGCCATCCATACTCACCCAAACACATTACAGGATATGACAACCCCATGGCCTTTCCACACTTGGGGGCTTGATCTCATAGGGCCTATAAATCCTCCATCCGGTGGTTACATATGGATCTTAGCTGCCACTGAATACTTTACAAAGTGGGTGGAGGCCATCCCCTTGAAAAAGGCCACTGGAGCAGCTGTAGCAAATTTCATTCGAGGCCATATCATTACAAGGTTTGGGATCCCCAAGAGGTTGATCAGTGACAACGGAACCCCATTCATAAATAAAGACATGAAGGGGTTAACTGAGGCTTACTACATCAAGCATGGAAGGTCTACACCCTACTACCCTCAAGGAAATGGCCAGGCAGAGGCCACTAATAGGGTGATATTGAAGATCCTTAAGAAAATGAAGTAAGAGTATGGGGGAAAATGGAGCGACCATCTGGCAGATGTACTTTGGGCATGCAGGAGCTCTGTGAAAACAGCCACGGGATTCTCACCATTTTCCCTGGTCTATGGGACAGAAGCCATCAGCCCAGTAGAATTAATCGTTCCCACACCAAGAGTAGTGCTCGAAGAAAGTCAGGAGGACACCGAGGACACAAACAATGAGAAGAGATTAGCAGACCTGGAAGGAGTAAAGGAAGAAAGAGAGCTAGCCAGGAGAAGAAGCCAGAGGTACCAGCAAAGGATGACAAGAGCATATGCACAAGCAGTACGCCCGAGGACTTTCACTAAAGGGCAGTTGGTACTAAGGACAGCAGAACATGTAAGAAGAAACCTACCGGGACCCTCCAAATTTGCCCCGAAGTGGGAAGGCCCCTACATCATCAGGGAGGCCCCTACATCATCAGGGAGGCCCATGATAGTGGGTACTACTACCTTACAAAGGAAGATGGGACAATCCTGACAGAGCCCATAAATGGGAAGTGGCTGAAGCAATACTATGCATGAGAAGAGAAAGGTCTCAGTGCACTGGAACCCCTTTTTGCCAAGCTCACCAACCTGCTAAGTGTTTCTGTCTTTTCTTTTATATATCATTGTTTAAGTAATTTCACTCAAGACTCGAGGTAGAAGGACATTACATGATCCTTATTATCTTTGTTAAATTTGTTGTATTCCTTGAATGACATTTATGTTTTAAGGTCAATGAAATTTCTTCTTTTTCTCAGTTATTAAATCCTAAGTATCACAAAGTCCTAACACGGACGAAATTAGGGGAGGATGCCTGAAGAAATCTTCTTGCATAACCCAGGACCACCCCACAGATAATCACAAACAGTTAAGTTTAAATACATGGTCTAGGATCCCAGGCATATACTGAGGATACCTAGCCCAGTACTTAATAAAAAAAAGAGCCTGCCAAGATTCATGAGCTGGGACAAATAAAAATATATTGCCCAATGTACCCAGTTCAGTACTTGCGTAACCAAGAAGAAGAGGGAGGATACCGGGGGAAATCTTTTTGATGCATAACCCAGGATCACCCCACAGATAGCTAAAAGGCAGCTAAGTCTCAAATACATGGTCTAGGATCCCAGGCGTATACTGAGGATACCTAGCCCAGTACTTGATAAAAAAAAAGGGGGGAAACCTGTCAAGATTCATGAGCTGGGACAAAAAAATATATATATATTACCCAATGTACCCAGTTCAGTACTTGCACAATAAAAAAAAAAGAGAATGGGTACCTGACTGGAACCTACAACAAAGCTTGCGAGAATCACAGATCAGGACTCAGTAAAAAAAAAAAAGAGGAGGGAGACAAGGAAAGAAGATCCACATGCCATTAAAAGGGATCGGGAGCAACACTTAGAAGCCATCATGAAACACAAATACATGGAAGCAGTCTCAAAGCAGATCTAAAAAAAAAAGGGACCAGAAAGCATTGTCCAATTAAAGAAATGAAAAACTTATACAACCCCAAATTGTCCATACGCAAAAAAAAAGGGAAAGCTAAGAAAGGAGGCCAGCCAACAAGGAGCCATCCGAGGGGAGAGCAAGGACAGCCGAAGAGGAAAGAATCTCCTGCCTTTTGACCTTCAGATCCTGCAAAGTCTTGTGAGCATGGGCCAAAGCTTCCTCAGCAGCAGCGATCTCAGCATCAATACCTTTAGAAGCTTGCCTCTGGAAAAGCACTTGGGCTAATGATCGCAGATACTCCAGCAAAAAGGACAGATTGAACTTGGCTTCCAAGAGATCCTGGACAACTCCCCTCCATTCCAAGAGCTTTTCCTCGGATAGAGAGTCTAGCGAAGAATCTCTCAATGAAATCAGCACAGCACACAGCAGCTCCATCAAGATGTTCCCCAAAAATACGCCTCCTCTAAAACCAAGGGTAAAGTCCCCATGACTTTTAAACAGCCCTTCTAGCAGCGGTAGGCCTTCCACAGGCACAGAGAACCGCAGGAAGCTGCCATAGGAGGGCCCGAAATGGCAGAAGTGACTTGCAGGGAGGCTGTTGAACTCCAAAAGATCAAAGCGAGCCAAAAAGGTAGGGAGCCTTGAAGCAGGATCTGAAACAATCACCTCTGGAGCCTCCCCTACTGCTGCATCATCGCCTGGAGTCCCAAAGGAACCTTCAACCCCCTGAACAGCATGGGGGCCAGCAACCTGAGCAGATCCTACAACCCCCTCAGGAACCACAAATTCAGGATCTTGGATATCAACTCCTGCAAAAAAAAAAAAGAGGAGGAAAGAAAAGAGGGGAAGTGGCAGACTTAGCTTTTTTCTTTTAAAGTAAAAAATAAAAAAAAAAAACAAAAGAAGGCAGAAGAGAAACCAGTATCAGCCTCTTGAGGCGGAGTTCCCTCCTCTTGCTCCTCTGACCGCTTGAAGGACTCTGGGAAAGAACACATGGCAAGTTGAAGAAAAGGTGAGGAAGTCTCAGCAAAACGGCTAAAAGAAGGCAAGGATGTAGGGGGCTTCGCCATAACAAAATAAAAAGAAAAGGGCAAAAAGAGAGAAAGAAAGCAGTAGAGACAATCAACACCCCACCTTCAGAATCATCTGATTCCAAAGAAGTAGTAGCACCAGAGGCAGATCTCGCAGTGGCTTGGCCTAAAAAAAAAGGGGGAAAAAGGAAGAACTTAAAAGGCTATATAAAAAAAAAAAGGTGCAAAAGAGATAAAGACTAAAAGGCTATATAAAAGAAGGGGGCTTACCTGTTTGCCCGGGTGATGATGCGCCTCCCAAAGTCCTTGTGCTTAACCCAGTTTGAGGTAACACGGCCTTGACAGGATTGGGAATCTGTTCGAACTGAGGACCTGGGGACGTGGGAAACTTGGGAGCCTCAGGATCCTGGGCAGCCTGGACATCCTGCATTGGTTGCCCGGTCTCCTCAGCTATGCCACCACTGGGAGCCTCCTCCTCCCTACTCTGGAATGCAGCTGCAGCCATCTCCTCCTCCAAAGTCTCACCAACCACAGGGGGAGGAACCTCAACCTAAAAAACCAAAAGAAAAGTGGAACAAAAAAGGGGAGAAAGACAGGGCATGAGCAACAGGCAGCACTGGCATATAGCACTTGTAAAAATGAATATGAGGAAAGCAGCAGACGAGGAAAACCATACCACGTCTTCACCAGAAGATTGGCTTCTACCCTTCCTAGGGTCTAGCTTACGCTTGGACTATAGGAAAGACAATCACTCATCAGTTCAAAAAAAAAAAGGGGGAAAAGGAAAAGAAACAACAACCTAAAAGAGTAAAGAAAGAGGCCTTGCCCTTCTCTCTCTCTCAACAGGGTCTCCAGGTCTCTGTTGTTTACTACGGGTACGTCCAGAGGGTCCCGAGGAACCATGAACTGAAGGATTCACAGGAGCCTGGGGAAAAGAAGACTCTACCTTAGTCTTCACCCGGCCCCTTATGGCCAAAGGTTGCTCCACTTCCTTCTCCTCAGCAAGTATCAACTGCTTCTGGGATTTCCCAGTTTTCTTCTTCTTCTTTGGCTTAGGATCAACATCCTCTACACTACCCTCAGCCGCGGCCTCCTCCAACTTTTCCTGCTTAATAGTTTTCCCTTTACTTATGCCAACGGGAGTGCTAGCACTTACAGCCTCTACTGCCCCTTTCTTAAGTGGTACCCCAGTAGAAGCATCAACAACAAGGTCACACCCCAACCAGGTCTCTGGGAAATCTCGCGCATAAGTCACCCAACCTTCCCTGGAAGCATGCCATTCTGCGAAACCAGTTTTGCTGCTCACAGCAGTGGAAACAATACCAGCAGTGGGCAGGGACAGACGCCTGTTGGATGTTGGGGCGGAAGAAATGTCAGGGTTGGGTACTCTTCCAATCGTCCCAGAACCAACATAGTCAGCAAAGGACTTCTGAACCCTCCTCCAATAACCAGCATAGCCACTTGAGGCAAAAACTCCTCTCTGAGAGTTAGGCACTACAAACTGAGGACTCCGTCTTGACCAATAAGAGAAGGCCTGAAGCCTCATGAAGGGATCCAAGGAAGGAAGAGAAGGAAATATGTCATTAAACACTGGGGGAATGTCCTGATCAAAGCCGAATTGCCGAAGTACTCGATGTGCCGAGTAATGGGTGTACCGTGGGCCAGTTGAAGAAAGTACAGGAAGCCAGGAAGGACTAATGCAGGCCAAGTAGGCTAAGCTGCCTTCATCACCACTACGTAAATCAAAAGTGTTCCCTGTAGAAGTCAGAAAGGGAGATAACACAGAATTGCAAACAAAACCGGGGCCAAATTCCCGGGGGGAGCGCCAATTTAAATGGCCTGCTTGATCAAATAACTCAACCAAGTTAAGACTGCCACCTTTTAGACTCAGCCAACGAAAAATAATAGGGAGGCTGTCAGTAGAGCTGCCACAAAGCCCTTTTACCACATCAGGGGATCCCTGAAACTTATCTTTCACAAACTTTAAATTCCTACATTTTGCTAGAGTAACTGAAGAACGATCCCACATAAATACCTGGAGAATGGCGCAATGAAGCGAAGAAGTGATGACATAACAAGAATCACCCTCAGCCTCATCTCCGTGAAGTTGATCCAATTGAGAATAAACATGGCCCAAAAACATGGGGGCTAGAGGATATTGAGCGCCCTGAGCCAACTTAATCGCCAAAGGAAAAAGAGTGGACTTGATTCCATACCCGAGGAACTCGCTGAACAGGAACTTGCCAAGCCAGAACGCAAGGAACCCGGCACGCCTGACTTCCTTATCCTTCTCACGCGAAAGAGTCATAACCCACCTACCCATCTTGGCCGGTTTCCCACCAGAAGAAGCAGTACGTCCACCAAAGTGAGCAAATAATTTCTCTTCCACTTCGAGATCCTCAGCAGAAAGCTTGATATCAAAGGGGTTTTCATCCCCAAGCACCGGAAGGAGAAAATTATTGACCACATCCTCCAAAGTAATGGTCAGTTCACCAACAGAAAAGGAGAAAGTGTGCAGAGTAGGACACCAACGGCGCACCAAATGCCTAAGGCCTTTGGCATCTCTGAAACCCTCAAGATTCCTAGAGATAGCCACTGCCTTCAGGACGCCGGCACGCTCCAAGCGACCCACAAACTCCTTGTCAGAAAGCTCGTTATCCACCCAAATGGGCCAGCCTTGGATCTTTCCAGCGACAAAATCAAAGAAGATAGGGACCGCTTCCCGAAGTCCTTGCCTGATTTGGAGATCAAAAATCTCCCTAGGGTCTGGAACTTGCGCGGAACCAGCAAAACCCGCTTGACCAGAGAATACCCAGGCGTGAGGAGATGGAGGGGTTTCACCATGGGACACCTGAGGAAAGAATAAGCTAGGAGTATACCAGGGGTCTCGCAAGGGAAAAGCAGGACGCCCAACGACAGACTCATCTTGCACAGAACTAGAAGAGCCCTCCTCTTCAAAGGGGCTAGGAGTACGCTCCTTTCTTTTTCGAGAAGAGGAAGAAGCCATTGAAGCAATGGGTATCTGGAAAGAAGAAAAGAAGATAGCGACGAGACTGGTTGAAAGAAAAGAAAAGGGCTGAAAATAGAAGACTCAGTTAGACAGAAAAAAGGATAAAAGAGAAAATACTAGAATGAGGGAATAAGAGCAGTTGGAGAAGAGAATGTGTGGAAAGACGCGCCAGTTGCCAGGAATTAAATTTAAAAGGGAAGAAGTTATCAACAGTTATTAATGAGTATTATGGGAAACATAAAAGTAGGTGGTGGGAGTTTTATTTCAACTGCCACGTCCCACAAAAAAAGGGAGGAGTTACAAAAAAAAAAAGCAAAGGAGCCAGGATACCGAAGAAATACAAGATCAGGATCCCAAAAAAAAGGAGAGAGAATCCTGCAAAAAAAAATCTCACGCATGGGCCGCAGGCAACCGATGAGCTCGGGGGGCTAAATGTTGAGGTTCAAAATAATTTAGTCACAAAGAAGGCCCAAAGAGATGGAAAAGACATTGGGCCCATCTCACACAGTAAAAGAAAGAAATGATAAAAGGTGGGTTCTCACAATAAAGAAAAGAGAGAAGAAAAGAAAAAGAAGAAAATGGGAAGAAGCCCAGAGGATCTGATCTGGAGGTCCACAAAAAAAAAGGGCCCAAGAAACCGGTAAAGTCAGCAAGCCAAAGAAGAAAAGCCCAGGAAGCAGAATTGGGTCAGGACGTCCAGAAGCTCCCCAGAGGTAGAGGATCCCTGGACGCGCGAAGTGAAATTGAAACAGATTCGAAGTAAGAAAGGAGACAAAAGGCACGCGGGCCTTATGACCCAGACACGCAGTGGAAGTACAAGGCAAAACGCAAGAACTTGGTTCCAACCATTTGGAGAAAAAAGACAAGGAAAGTACGACTGGAAAAGCTGAAGCAAAAGCCAAAAAGCCTCAGGACAGCCAACGGGAAATCTGGAAATAGGAAGCTAGCTGGGAGACTTTCATCTGGTCGCAACAAAAAGAGAGAAACTATGAAGAAAAAGGAAAAGACATGATCCTGAAACAATCAGGCACGGGACAGACTTTAAGGGGCAAAAGGGAGAAATCATCAGTACCCCGGGAGCCCGAAACTGTGCTATAAAAGGAGGGATTGATTTCTTTACGTGGGGAACATTTTAAAAGCATTCACAAGTGTTTTCCTGAAGTCCCACAAAAATTGTAAAAAAGAAGGGACTCTGTAAACTGAAGA
The DNA here is from genome assembly GCA_032727855.1 of Quercus ilex subsp. ballota. Lineage (NCBI taxonomy): Eukaryota > Viridiplantae > Streptophyta > Magnoliopsida > Fagales > Fagaceae > Quercus > Quercus ilex. The sequence continues at coordinate 1,795,102 of CM064914.1, read as the reverse complement.
GAAAACAGGGGAATTTGTTCCCGGTATCCCAGAGATAGCTACTATAGTACACGCTCGGATTCAACAAGTTCAAACTTTGCAAGTCTTTGAAGCTTGAATAGCTATCAAAGTCTGTGACTTTTGAACCCAGTTGAACCTTGCATCATGTCCTAGTGAGCAGTTGTAATCACAATTAAAAGAAACTAATGAAATACACCCCACTAATTCAGGGATCTCCAACGTGTTCTTTACATTATATTTCGTTTATTGTACATTTTCTTTACTGTTAATTTGTCATTCAATACGAATATGCTCTTTTGTTAGCTGTTTTTTCTATTGTAGGAAGTTTGTTCTGTGCACCAATCGATTCTTAAAACAGCCCCCTTAGCTGCGGAGAATCGATCCCAGTCCACCAAAAAAAAAACATCCTACACGGCCCAGGATCCTTGGGCCATAGTGCTGAAGAAAAAGCACTCTCACAAGATTCATACAAAGAGTTGTACTCACATATATACAATTCAAATACAAATTGATTATTTGTTACACTATTTCGTGATCGTGTGATTTATCTTTTACGAAAATTGTGTGTACACCTCCAAAGGAGTAGTGTTTTTTTTCTTTTTTTGGTATGTAAGAATATTTGGAGAACAATTTATGATCCCTCCGTCATATTTTTCGGATAATGTAGACATCCCCTTAGAGGGCTTTTTAATATCTCTATTTAACTTTCTTGCTGTTTTGGCTTAGTCCGTTTACTATGACGACTTGTTTGATATTTTGTTCGTGGAATGCATCCATCCACTTTGTTGACTTAGTTTGTCCCTTTTGTGGACTTGATAAGAATTTTCATCCTCTTTGGATGATCCGTTCACTTTGTGGACTTTGTAAGAATTTTCATCATCTTGGGATGATTCGTCCAGTTTGTGGACTTCAGTTTATACCCGTCCACTTTTTGGACTTTGTAAGAATTTTCATCATCTTGGGATGATCCGTTCAGTTTGTGGACTTCAGTTTATACCCGTCCACTTTTTGGACTTTGTAAGAATTTTCAGGTAGAAAAACATAGTTGTGTTTGAATATTCATCTTATTAATTAAAAAACCATGCATTTGTAGAAAAGTACCTGCCCCCTTGGGCTTAAAAAGATTCATATTGTAGCAAAAAATTGTCTAAGTAAACCTAGTAATCTAAGTAAAACTAGTAATTGTAATAAAACTAAATAAAATGGGAAATTGGTCAGAGTCGTTGTTCTTTATATTGTCTTTACTAGTAGTATTTCCGTAGGTGCTCCATGTTCCACGGGTGTTGCAGCTTTCGCCCGTCTAGCGTCTCAAGGTGGTAGGTGCCCTTCCTCTGCCATGATGCGATCCTGTAGGGTCCTTCCCAGTTGGGGCCGAACTTTCCTTGCAAAGGATCTCTAGTACCACCCATTACCTTTCGTAGTACAAGATCTCCAACCTGAAAGTCTCTACGCCTGACATTGGAGTTGTAGTGTTTCGCCATGAGATTTTGATATCGCGCCAACCTTTACTCCGTCGTCGCCTAGACTTCGTCCACCAGCTCAAGCTGAAGGCGCATGGCCTCTTCATTCTTATCCTTGTCGTAGTTCTCCACTCGATAGCTTGTGAGCCCTACTTCTGCTGGGATGACAGCGTCACTTCCGTATGCTAGCCGAAATGGCATTTCTCCAGTGGGTGTTCTTGCCATAGTCCGATATGCCCACAAAATGCTTGGTAGCTCATCCGGCCAGATACCCTTTGCCTTCTCGAACCGGGTTTTGATGATCTTGAGTAAGGATTGGTTCGTGACTTCAACTTGCCCATTGGCCTGTGGGTGTGCAGGTGACGAGTAGAGATTCTTGATACCCAGCTCCGAATAGAAGCCCCTAAATGCGCTATTGTCGAATTGCTTTCCGTTGTCGGAGACAAGCACTCTGGGTATCCCGTACCTATAGATTATATTTCTCCAAACAAAACTTCGAATGTTTTTCTCCGTGATAGTGGCTAGGGCTTCTGCTTCCACCCACTTAGTGAAGTAGTCTATGCCAACTACCAAAAACTTTAGCTGCCTAACTGCTGTCGAGAAGGGGCCCATGATATCTAGTCCCTATTGAGCGAATGGCCAAGGGGCCGTCATGGGGGTCAGCTCTTCAGATGGTTGCCTGATGAAATTACTGAACCTTTGACACTTGTCACAGGCCTTGACATAAGCTTGTGTGTCCTTCAACATTGTAGGCCAATAGTATCCTGCTCGGATCAACTTGTGCACTAATGACCGTGCCCCTGAGTGGTTTCTGCAGATACCCTCGTGGACTTCTTTCATTACGTAATCTGCTTCATCGCGGCTTAGACACCTCAGGTACGGTCGAGAGAATCCTCTTTTGTATAAGACATCTCTTATCAGCACAAATCTTGATGCCTGGACCTTCAACTTCCTAGCAGCATCCTTCCCTTCTGGTAAAGCGCTAGTTCTTAGGTAGGATATTAATGGCATAGTCCAATTGCTTTCAGAATTTACTTCCAGGCACATACCATCATAGTCCTGACGGATCAGTCCTTGAGAAGAGCCATGAGTAAACTTGAGGCTGCCGGACGGATGGTTTTATGGGCAGTAAAGCTAAGTGAATTTGATATACAGTACCACCCACGAATGGTGATAAAAGGGCAAGCTATAGCCGACTTCATCGCCAAATTTACTCAATCGGAAGGCAAGGGGGTAGAAATCGCCGCATAATGGAGCATCCACACGGACGGATCTTCCAACAAACGAGCAGGAGGGGCCGTTGTGGTAATCCAAACGCCGGAGGGGGATAAGATTGAGTGTATGATCTAACTGGACTTCCCCACGACCAACAACGAGGCCGAGTATGAAGCCCTAGTGGAGGGGCTAGACCTCGCAAAGGCAGCAGGTGCTGAAAACGTGGTCGTGCATTGCGATTTCCAGGTGGTAATAAGTCAGATTAATGGCGGCTACGAGTGCAAGAATGAAAGAATGAAGAGGTATCTAGAAGAGTTGAAGAATCAAATCAGCGGCCTCGAAGTCAGATTCGTGCAAATCCCAAGGGAGGAAAACGAATGTGCTGACCGCCTAGCAAAAGTGGCCTCAGCAGAGTTTATGCTTGTCCCTGAACAGGTATTGTCATTTGTAGAGGACGGGACTAACGAGTGCGTAGTCTGTTATGGATGGATCTTGAGTGAACGGATGCAACAGGGATGGATCAAGCGCCCACGTGGCAGTCAAAAATCCTAGATGGGAAATACTTGCGACACACATTTAGCCACCATAGAATCCCGAGGTAAATGGAATCTTAGCACAAAGAGGATTCTGGAAGACACGCGTATTAATGAAGATCTTCTCTATAAAGAAATATCTTGTCTATCACGTTTGGGACTGTTCAAAGAGGATTTCTATAAGGAAAAGACTTCTACACCAAGGAAGAGATGCCAACCTTCTGCTATTATAAAAGCCCCAATACCCTCACTGATCAAGGTACGCATAATTGACCCCTCTCTACCACTCTAGAGTTGTGAGAAGTTCTAACTTGACCTTCGGAGGGTATTTGGCTGGCACCACACCGGTGCTCTCTGTCAAGTCTACTCTTTTTGTTGTGCAGGTGTTATTTCGAGTGTGTGAGTATCGTGTGGCTCACTGGTGATTTTCTCGGCATCATCAATTTTAAAGAGCAATTTCAAATTTTAAATAACGTTTTGAATGTCCAAATCTCATTTAAAAGATGATTTCTAAACTAAACTATTTTTTGAAAATAATTGAGTTTCCATGTAAGTTTTCTAAAAAGGTTCTGGTTCTTTAAATTTGTTAAACCAAGTGATTTCAAAGTCATATTCCTATTCTCCAAATGGTATTTAAAATGTTTCTTTTAGCAAATTGAATTTTCAGATTTACTCAAGAATTTTAATATATTTATATAAACTCCTCAGTTTCTATTCGTTCCCCATGAGAGTCAAGCATCCTTTGATTTATGTTCTATTTGATATTGTGATCTTTGATATGCCTCTGTATTTGGAATAATTGTTAATATCAAGTAAATTATTATATTTTGTAAAAACTTTGCTTTTGTGATATGTAACTCAAAATAAGTGTTTTTAGAATTGATCAGATAAATCAGATATATGTGTAAATCCGCTCACAGGATTATATGTGAGAATATGTGTTGATCCCTCACCAGCACGGGTTAGATGTTGGTATCCGCTCACAGGATTGTATGTGAGAATATGTGATGTGTATATATGAGACTGTGCTTTGATCAATTTTATATATGTGATTTCAAAGATTTTAAGATATGATTACATATGTATTAAGTGATTCATTATGTGCTTTGTGGAATAATTATTTTTGATATTATTGAATGAGTTTGTGAAAAAGCAAAATACTCGTGCTTTGCTTAACTCTATTCTATTGTGTATTCTGTATAATTACTTACTTGATGTGTAGCTCACCCCATCAATTACAATTTTCAGATTAAAGTTTAGTTGGAGAACAGAACCTTTGGATTGCTTTGTAAGGTGCAAGGTAGAGCGTGGGAGTTTTAGGCTAAGTCAATAATACTTGAAGTCTTAAAAGATTATTAGTTATTTTTTTTTATTCCGCTTTAGATTTCACAATATTTTGGAGATTATTCTAAATTTGTGGATTTTAGTTATTGTAAGAGATTTATCAATAGCATTGTTTATTTGGAGTTTTGAATTATGTTTAAATTAATCATGTTTACTGAGTTATGTAAGATCAGCAAGTTAGTCATGCATCTAAATTCATGTTCCATGGATTTGGGTCGTGACAGTGTGGGTATCAGAGCCGGCTTAATAATCTTGTGTGGGCTTAAAGACACTACTCCATAAAGTAGGCCCTAACAAGGACGTTAAGGATTTAAGTGGGGGAGATTGTGATGCCCCAATTTGATTGATTGTGTGATGTGTGTAGGTGTGTGATGAGTCCCACATCGGGTAATTACTGGGTTGAATTGGGCTTTATTAACAACTGCAAAGAGTCCCAATTGTGACTAGTCCTTTTGAGGTGTAGCGCAGATGTGGCTAACACTTTTCCTTGGGTCGTTATATATGGTATCAGAGCCACTATCCTACAAAGTGGACCCTAACAAGGACGTTAAGGATTTAAGTAGGGGAGATTGTGATGCCCCAATTTGATGGATTGTGTGATATGTGTGGGTGTGTGATGAGTCCCACATCGGGTATTTACTAGGTTGAACTGGGCTTTATTAACAACTACAAAGAGCCTCGATTGTGACTAGTCATTTTTGAGGTATAGCGCAGATGTGGCTAGCGCTTTTCCTTGAGTTATTACAATAACTCTGTAAAAAAAAAATGAAAAACCTCTTTAAATGAAATATTACTCCAAGGACAAATTTTTTTATAAATTCAATATGAAGGAACAATTAAAAAATATCAGGACTCATAAAACCCTTGAAGCCTATACCAATTATGCAACCTCTGCAAACAACTTTCTTGCTTTTAGACCACATAGCGCTATTTGGTTTCACACAATCAAACACTTTCTTTGGAATCACAACATATATGGGTAAATAATAAATATTTTTCAATGAAACACAATCAATTCCCACCTACATCGAAAACTGATTAGTATCTTGGTCTGATAATAGAGTACAATCATAAAAAACGGAAGCTATATGTTGAAACTCTTTAAAAAAAATTAAAAAAAAAAAAAACCTCTTTAAATGAAATATTACTCCAAGGAAAAAAAGTTTTATAAATTCAATATAAAAGAAGAATTAAAAACAATCAGGACTTGTAAAACCTTTGAAGCCTATACCAATTATGCAACCTCTGCAAACTACTTTCTTGCTTTTAGACCACAAAGCGCTATTTGGTTTTAGCACAATCAAACACATTCTTTAAAATAACAAGATATGTGGGTAAATAATAAATATTTGTCAATGAAACACAAGGAGACAAGGCACAATATTTTATTTTTAATAACATAGACTATGACCTCCTTTTATTTAGAGGAAAACTATAAAGTGGTGACATAAAAATTAATTAAAAAAAAAAAAAAAAACAGAATCAATGAACATCTTTCCTCAAACACACTCGAGTGATGAACAAATGAGACTTTTGTTCTTTACTAATTTGCTTGAGCTTGCCCCTTTCTTATTGTTAGAGTATGGTATACTCTTTTGTGCTCTTCTAAAAAACAGATTTTACCTTAATTAGTTTAATGATTCAAAATTTAAAAATATAGTAGCAAGTTTGAATTCAATACAAGTAAAAGTCATGACTCATAATTACACTAAAATTTGTTGGTGTATTTTGCATCTTTAAATTTGGTTGAATTTTTGTTAATTTTAGAGTTCTCAAAGGTGAAGAAGTTGGGCTGGGTTTTATTATATATTTTAATTCCAGCCCAACCCAATATCGATTCCATGGACAACCCATTTTCAATTATATTTTTTGCAGTACTTTATCTACCAGTAGGTCCACCACCAGGGAAGTTACCACCACCATTTTCAATTATTGTTTGTGTGATAGATTATGGGATTGAAATTGAAATTGAAATTGGGTTTCAACGCCGGTGGTGGTGGTGGTGGGCCCATCAAATGACACACGCACCATCAGAGACACGCGCCATCGGAAAAAGCTTTTGACGGGAATGAAAATATATAATTCCAAATACAAGTGTCACTTCCTTCAATGTGAATTATACCCCATATTTTCTAATTAAATAAGCATGTTAATATATATGGTGCTTATTGCTTACGAAGAAGAAGAATAAAAACATGAATATTAGAACAGATGCTTACACACACCAATCCATGGATCTCTCAACTTTATATGCAAGAATGTACTCAAGGGAGTATACACAACACTTCTTTATTTATTTACATCTCTTACTTTGAATTACAATGACATATATGTTTATTTATTTACATCATTTAGTTCAAATTACAATAACAGAAATATTTATTTATTTACATTACTTAAAAGAAAATTAAATAATAGAAGTATTTATTTATTTACATCTTGTAATCCAAATTGCAATGAATAAATGCTTACGAATTATGGAAGGAACTCGTGACTTTGAATTGAGCAATGTTCAAATTCTATTGTATGTGACTTATGTCGAACTTCTAAAATGAAATTTGTAATTATATAGTATATAAGAAACTGGCAATGAGAATAATACTAGTATAAAAATGATTATACAAAAGAAAAATAAATAAATAAAATTTTAGTATATTCATTCAAGATCATATGCCTTATTGCTCAAACATTGAAACACAATGTTCCATAAACAAGATTTAATTTGTCCATGAATTACTCCTAAATAGATCAATGTTTCTTTTTCTCTTCGTCTCTTTTCCATTTATTTTTATATTTTTTGTGAGGAAAGGGTGGGGGGAAAAAAATTTTAAATACCACTTAAGTTTTTGAATTTTATTTTCAATTTTCATCCAAAAAGATATTTTTTGTTTCAATTTACTTTAAAACTATTTGGACAAAAAGGGCTAAACATAACTAGTATTCAGGATTAGTATCAACTATCAGTAGTCATTGTTAAGCGTAAAAAAACTAAAAACTTAAAAACCATAATAAATAATTAAATAACACAAAGAAGAAGAACAAAAAGACAGATATGCTCTTACCTCATCTTCCTTTCTTCTTCTTCTAGGAAGTACTCGCTGACACCATCTTCTTTTCTATTGTGAACCTGGTCCCTTCGAGTTCAATCTGTGGTACATGAGCAATCTTGTGCGAATCTTCTTCTCTGCATTTTCTACTCAAATCAGGACAACCTCTAATCCTCAATTTTCTTAGTGCAGTGAGACCTTCCATCCCCTCCAGGAGAGATGGCAACTTAGGGCAATTGAAAATCCCAAGTCCTTGAAGTGATTTTAGACGTGGCAGCCACACTGGCAAAGCCTTCAAATTTTCACATTCGAAAATCAGAAGTTGCTGTAAAGTGTTTGCAGATCCTTGCAGCCATTGGGGCAAAACCTCCAACTTAGGTAAACCTTTAATCACCAATTTCTGGAGGCTCAACTTGAGATCTTGATTGTCTTCTCCCTCCATCTCCATCAAACTAAGCTTTTTACACTCAACAATCATTAGGGTCTGTAGGGCAGTTAGGTGTTTGATACTGAGTGATAAAGAAGTCAAACTTGGACAATTTCCAACAACCAATGTTCGAAGATAGGTGAGGCGCCCCTCCATCCCTTCAAACAGACATTTTAGATTCTCACATTTACCTATCCACAAAGATCGAAGAGAATCCAAGCAACCTACTGCCTTCTTCAACAAGCAGGTATGCTTTGTTGTAACAAGCAAAAACCTAAGGCTGATTATGTCCCTTATACCTTTGGGCAACCGTTCAAGATTATTGCAACCACCAAGCAGTAAAGTTTGCAAACTGTGCAGCTTGCAAATGGAATCTGGAAGTTGCTTGATTATGTGATTATCTGTTAGGTCGAGATTTCTCAAATGTTTCAAACTTCCAATAGAATTTGGCAACATCTCAAAGGATGAATTGCTCAAATTAAGCACCCGCAAGTACTTAAATCTTGAGATACATGCTTTAAGTATGGACATGGGTTGCTCTGTTTTGAAAATAATAGTCTGAACTTTGCTCAACCTCTCTAATTGTGTTGTAACTTTTTGCCCACTCTCCAAAATTGACAGATGACAAACTTCTGCAGCAAGGGTGGACGTCTTGGTCACTACTGAACACTCACCTTTGGCAATTGAGATTGCAAGATCACGGACAAGATCGTGCATTTTAAAGGTATAATCAAACAAGATGTTTTTATATACATCTTGAAACAAAGATCTTGACATTAACTCCTTGATATACAAGTCACCAATATCTTCCAAATCTTGAATTTCATTGTTAGGTGATTGAAGAAGTCCATGTGCCATCCAAAATTGAACCAAAAGATTACTTTTGAATTCATAATCCTTTGGGAAAAGAGAGCAATAGGCAAAGCATTGCTTCAAGTGAAAGGACAATTGATTGTAACTGAGCCTCAATGTGGGTAAGATGTCACCCACATTCTGTTTTAATTGCCATATCTCATTATCTCTCACAGATTTCCACTCCCGTTCATTAACTTTTGGATAAAGTAGGCTGGCTAAAGTCCTCACTGCCAATGGAACCCCTTTACATTTTTTAACAATGTCATTTCCAATTTCTAAGAGGTTTGGATACTGTTTTCCTTCTCCTTCCTTAAATGCCAATTTCACAAACAAAGACAAACAATCTCCCTGGGACAGGCCATCTAAATGGCATGTAGGAGCAGTACCCATAATAGTAGCAACTGAGTTATTTCGTGTTGTCACTATGATTTTACTTCCATTGCAACCACCAAGTAACAAATCTTCCAATTCCATCCATTTATTACGATCCTCATTTCAAACGTCATCCAAGACAAGTAGAAATTTGTTATCTTTTAAAAGTTCTCTTAATCTAAATTGCAACTCATCCACACCCAAATTATCTATAAATTTCGTATCTCTCAAAAGTTCTCTAAAGTTATTTTCCATTAACCCATGCGCACCGAAATTCTCATCAATCTTATTAATTAATTGCAGATTTAAGGATTTCTTTTATCAACCTTGTAACATTGAAATCATCAGATGCACACACCCACATTCTCAATTAAAATGACCAACTACCTGTTTATCGTTATACACCAACTTGGCAATTGCGGTCTTCCCCATGCCTCCAATCCCAGTGATAGGAACTATATCCACATTTCTGCTGGAATTTTCATTTAGGTCCGTCAAAAGATGTATTATATATTTTTGAGCATCTTTCCTACCGATGACATTCCGAGGATCAACAAAGGAGTGGGTCATGTCCCTCATTTCCTGCATATTTAACTTCCTATCTTCAAGTCCTTCAGCAAGATTGAATTTATCTTTCTCAGCTGCAATTTCATCTACCCTGTTCCTAATTTTTTTGATTTTATGTGCCATTTCAAAACGAACTGCAAGTGGATTAGATCTTGAAAATAAGTTACTCACCTTTTTGCTAGTGCTCCCGTGTCTCTTCATAACTTCCTTCTGCAGAATTCGGTATTGAAATTCATCCAGCACATTCTCAGCATCTTGAAGGACGTCTTTGAGCTCCCCTAGCCAAATACTCAGCCTATGGTCACAGCTGGCTTGCTTCTCCTCAGCATCCAAGAGTACGGCTTTGATGGCCTTGACAGTGCGCTCAAGCTTTGTCAGATCACTTTTGACGCCCCATGCCGAGCTGACCTCTTGGTAAATAAGAGATCCAAGTTGCTGCAGGACATTCCCAGTGAGGCCATGGGCAATTTCAGCCATGTTCTTGAGCTGGATCAACAGAAACCGGAAAGGAAGTAAATCAAATGTACTAAATATGAGTGCTCTCTTGCTGGGTTGGAAGTGGAAACTCAGATTTACAGGATGAGAGGCTTTTATTATAGGAGGACAGCTTCAGATCTAGGGTTTGACTTTGGGAGATGGGTTCAGATGGTGTTTGGTTACGGGGAAGAGTAGAGGTTCGGGTGGAGCGAAGACTTTTGAGAGTTCCTGAGCGTTGTAGTGGAAGAAAACAATACAACGTTGAAGATATGATAATGCTTCCACAGTGGACCACAATTTAAATAGTAATAACATTTTGCTTCAATTACAAAATGCACCTTTTAGTATTTCCTAAAATTCAATTCAGTCTTGTATCGTTGATTTTATTCAATTTGGCTCCTTAATTTTCAACTTTATTTAATTTAATCCTTCTATTAGTGTTCTTCAAAATTTCACTGTTAATGACTCCCAAAACAACTTATTTTTGTAATTTTCTTACATTAAAATATTCATAAAATTAATAAAGAATATTTTTCAAAAAATAAAAAATTTAAATAATATAAATTATTGTTTGGGATTTAAAAAATAATTAAACTAAAGAAGAACACACGAAAAATGAAGAATTAAAAAAAGAATGCCTTATTTTATTTCTGTAGCTTCTACTATTGGATTGCAAGTTGTGAGAAATTTTTATGAGTTTTAAGTGTTTGGGATCTGTGGGTGGTAGTGAATGAGTTTTGGTAGCTTATGGTGATCACAACCCCACCACATACGACTAACCAATACAACACACAACACACAAACCCCAAAACACCTCACTCATCTACCATCAATAATCAGTGTTTTTTTTTTTAACACTTTTAAGAGAAGAAGTAGTAATCTTAAGAGGCACAATTGGATGGATAAATTAGTAAAAAAAGTAGTATCTTTATAGTTTATATAGCATACACTATGACATCCTTTTCTTTATTGAAAAAGATTAAAGTGAGATTTATATAAGTGCACAAATAAGATTTAAGGGATGATGGCATATAAGTTAATAAAGTGTTTTTTTTTTTTTTTTTTTTTAAGATTCCTCAAGGCTCAAGTTGACTGGGCTGGGTTTTTATTTTATATTTTAATTTCAGCCCAACGCTATTGATTCCATTTAGCTCATTTTCAATTAAATTTTTGTAAAAGTGGGTTAAAATTAAAATCAATAACAACTAACCAATTATAATTTTGTTGTGAAAATATTGTAAAAATACTGTGGATGTAGCACCTCTTAAATTGTACAGACATGCAACTCCTCATCTCAACCGTTATATGTGTGATAGAAGATGGGTTTGAGAGAGAGAGAGAGAGATTGAAATTGAAATTGGGGAAAATGGCTCTCAATGCCAGGGCACATGACACACTCCATCAAAGACCCCCTCAAATTGTCGTTGAAGTCCGCATTCCCTTCTCCTCCGCCAGCCACCACCTCCAACCCCTACTCTTCTCTAAACAACTAGTCGTAGTTTTGAACCAAAGTTTTTTTTATTAGTGTATATTATGGTGACTAGCTAACAGATTTTTACCTTGATTAGTTTAATGATTCAAAAGTTAAAAATATAGCAGTAAATTTGAATTCAATACAGTAAAAGTCATGACTCATGAGTCAACACTAAAATTTGTTGGTGTATTTTGCATCATTAAATTTGGTTGAATTGAGTTAATTTTAGAGTTATCAAGGTGAAGAAGTTGGGCTGGGTTTTTATTTTATATTTTAATTCGAGCCCAACCCAATATCGAATCCTTGGACAGCCCATTTTCAATTTTTTTTTTGCAGTACTTAATCTACCGGTAGCTCCACTACCAAGGAAGTAGCCACCACCAAAATTCAATGAGTACATTGTTCCTTCCGTTTACGGCGAAACCATACAACATGTTATTGTTTGTGTGATAGATTATGGGATTGAAATTGAAATTGAAATTGGGTTTCAACGCCGGTGGTGGTGGTGGTGGTGGGCGCCATCAGAGACACGCCGGTGTTGTGGTTGAAGTCCGCATTCCCTTCTTCTCCGCCAAAAAAGAAAGACTTGGCCAACCCTAACAAACATCATCAAGATTGCATCGCCATTAATGCCCATAGCAAAACCTCTGTGCACAAGGTTTGTTATTAGTCAATATAGCGTGCTAACAACCACGGACACCTCGAGTCTGTGTCCGTGTCGGACTCGCCTGGACACTCCACGCGTGTCCTCTTTGTTTTTTGTTAGGGGGATTTTTTTTTTTTTGGGGGGGGGGGGGGGGTGGGTTGAAATTCAATTGATCATTTCATCAAAATCTGTTAGCCAATGATGCAATTTAAACATTCATTTTAAATTACAAATTTTACTAAAAACGTTGTCATTTCATTGATCTTATTGTTTGATGATTATATATATATATATATATATATATATATATTTAACAGAATTAAACATATTTACTAGCTCATTTTAAACTGTTTAATTTGCTAAAAGATTTGGACCGAATTATTAGCTCATTTTCACAAAATGAAGTACTAAATTTATTAAGAATAAATCTTAAGGACTAATTTGACAATTGAAGTAGATGTCAAGTGACTAAAATTGAACTTTAGCATTTTTATTTTATTTTTAAAAGATTCATTTGATTTTAGACATGTTTTTAAAAATTTTGACAGTAATTATTTATTTTTAAAACTTAAACTAAACATAAAATATGTCTATAGATATGAAGATATATTATTCATTTAATTAATTCTTTGTTGTATCAATCCTGTCCTAATTTTTCAAGAGTTATGGTATTTTCACGGTCTGTCCTATATTGTCTGTTTCAATGTCTGTGTCAGTGTCAATCAGTGTCTTTGTCCACTCTCTCTAATATATTAGAATGTGTGTGGTGATGATGGTGTTTTATCATGGTTCATGTACCAAAAGCTTCTCGAGCTTGTGGAGTTCAAGCTGAAGGAAGTGATTTCGAGGGAACATTCTCTACTTATTTTCATGATTAGCGTTCCTAACATTGCCAAGTCGGTTTTAATTAATTCGATACATCAAATTGCATCGTCTTGCTTTCCTGGTAAGCTGTTACTATGTTATGCTACATTATGTTTGAATGTCATTGTCTTTGAATGGAACTATGGGGAAGTTTATTAAATTTTATTGAACAATAACTGCTTTTGTTTTCTTTCATAGTGCAGGAGAAGATGAAGCGTGCTACTGTCGTCCCACTCCTGGTGTTACTCAAGATATTGCTGGATACAAGGTGAAGAGATTCTGTGTCTTATGGTTTATTACCTTAGAAAGTAAAGAGAGACTAAAAGTCTAGTTTCATGTGTCTTTCACAGTTGATGTTGTTGCTTTTATGAGAAGCAAACTGATTGTGCAAGGAATTTATTTCTGACTTAAGTGGTTGATTGCCCCCACGCCCCAACCCAATTTTGCTAACTGTCTTACTAATTCTTATTTATTTTTTTACTTTTGATTTTCTTTTTTAGCTGGCAAGCATTTGTAGGTTTACATGAATAGGAAAATAAACTATCTGGTTTAGGTATCTGGCTATATTGCCAAATTGTGGTCTATGGTGTTTGGTTTATTTGGAGTTTGTTGGGTGATGTTGAAGAATGTTGTTGAGTTGTTAGTTTGCTGGCCTGGTTGTTTTTGTCGTCATTGGAATGGGAATTTGTGGATGGTTGCTGACACAAGACAACCAGAACAAAACTGAAACAACAATAAAATAAAGGGATATGACCTAGGAGTCAGTACCTAGGCCTTGCTTGGAGTCAGCACCAAGCGGAACCACTAGGAGTCAGCACCTAGGGTGGACCTGGAGTTAGCACTAGACCAAGGAAAGACCAAACGGCCATTGTTTTCATTCATCAAAATATCAACCCCCCTCAAAGAGTACAATAGGTTGCTTATAAAGGATTGCTAAACCCTAGTTCTAATTGGCTAGGAAACCCTAATTGCCTTATTACAAAAATAACCTTACTTCTAAATTAAAATACTAAAAGCCCAATAAACTAATAGAACCTAAAATATAAAAATACAATTGGCTTGCAAACATAAATAATACTAAACAATAATCTTCTTGCGGCTCCCGCATCAGTTGCCCCCTGCATTGTTTGATGTGTTGCTTATGGAGAGAGAAGAACAATTGGAATTTTGAGGAGCATAGTTAGCTATTATGTTCTGTTTTTGATTTGATAGATTCATGTGTATAGTTGGGCCACACTATTTTTTTGATATCAACAAAATTGCATTACTTATATAAAAAGAAAAGTTTGTAACAAGCTAGTTTGGGACTAGTTTATAAGCTAGTTTTTTGCTTTTTAGTTTTTCTTTACACTTTTTTAAATCCTCACTTTTTCTTACCTTTTCTCACTTTTTTAAAATACAAGTATATTTTAGCATATTTTTAACAAAAAGTTTTCAGCAAAAAATTAAATAAGTTATTCCCAAACGAACACTGAATCAGTTGCATAAACTTTATTTAAAGACATGTTTTTAAGGTCGGGCTAAATCATCAATCATTTGCCTCTTTCCTTTTCTTTTTAAAATCTTATTTTTTATTCTATCTACTGTTTCCTTTCTCCCTCTGTTGTTGATCTGCTGTTGAATTCTTTTGGTTCATCATCTATGTATGTTTAAATGTTGACATTGAATTGTTAAGCTGTAGATTGTGCATCAGCCTAGCATATATGTCCTAGAAACTCCGGGTGTATTGGTTCCAAGGATCCCTGACATAGAGACAGAACTGAAGCTTGCTTTTGCAGGTATCATGCTCTTGCAAATAATTTCTCTTTAGTTTCTTGTGAGATTTCTTACAGTACACATGTGAATGTGCACAAACATATACACATAGCTACTTGCATGCTTTTTTAGTTTTAGATGTGCTAATCTTGCTTGAAAGATCAGTGTTGTAAACATTCAAAAATGAGTGACTCTACAATCACGATTAAGAGAAGTCATAGACTACTCAACCTGAGCTGATTTGGTTGCAATAAAGAAATTGGATTCAGCTTCAGTATATGTGGTTTTTTGGGGGGTTGGGGGTAGTTGTTCAAGTCAACATGAAATTACTTTTGTCACATTGTACTCCTTATTCTATCTGATAATGCTTACCAAATTCTTAAATGCACATGAAGGGTCTGTAAAAGATTCAGTGGTAGGTGAGGAATGAATTGCACAATACTTGCTGGCAGTTTTAAATACTCAAGGGACTCCCCTTCATTGGAAGCACTAGAACAGTAGGAGACTAGAAGGGATTCAATATGATTTTAAGGAAAAACATGAGTATAATCTTAAAGATCATCAGCCAAAAAGGATGAAGCCGCCAAATGACTCTGATATGCTTTACATTGAGTTAATTTAGGATCGTTTTCATTTAATCATTTTATTCAGGATGGCCCAAAGTATTTTAAAACTTTTTGTCACATGACAGGTCTGAAAGGAGACAAACTTAACTATGGGCGTAAGAAAAATTATTCCAAGGATGACATAGAACTGAATGAATTTAGTGATAAGTCTTATCGTTGAGTTATTACACGGGTATGACACCAATTTTGTTCTTCTGACTGGATGGAAAATAATCAGATCAGGATTTTATTTTATTTTTGTGACAGTTAGTTTTCTTGTCATGAATGAAGATTAAGTTTTGATAACATATTTTCTGGTCATGAATGATTTATAGTGAGCTTAAGTTTCGATAACATATTTTACTTGTTGGTTATGGACATTCATGTAGGACATAATGAAGTAATTTTGTTGTGCTTACTGTATGAAATGGGCTTTTAATGACCAGGGAAAAGAAAGGAGAATGTAAATCTAGAAATGTGGGCATATGCTAGGCAGACAGAGTCAATGAACTATGACTTTAGATATGGCATGCTTAATTTGAAACAAATGAACAGTAAATTCAAACAAAATAATCTGAGGTTTTTATCTTTAGTTGATGGCTTTTAAGAAGGATAAAGAACATTTTGGTTATTTGTGACAGTGATGTTCTTTTGTTAATACTTTCTATAGAACTGAAAACTTATAATTTTAGATACAAATATCACTCTATTCAATGTTTGTTACACGCCATATTTCTTAGTAACTAAGCTTCAAGCTTGTTATTCCACAAAGCCCTTAGTGCCTACCAAAAAGAATCATAAAACATGAATGTAAGAACAAATACTTGAACATATTAATCCATGGATCTCTCAACTTTATACACAAGAATGTAGTTAGGGTAGTATACACGTAACACGTTTATTTATTTGCACATCTTACTTTGAATTACAATGACATAAATGTTTATTTTTACATAAAATACAAAATGCAAAATAACATATTTATTTATTTATTTACATCACTTAAAAGCAAATTAAATAACAGAAGTATTTATTTATTTACATATTGTAATCCAAATTGTAATGAAGAAATGCTTACGAATTATGGAAGGAACTTGTGACTTTGAATTGAGCAACATTTAGCTTCTATTGGTTGTGACTTGTGTTGAACTCCTGAAATGAAATTTGTAGTTATATAGTATATCGGAAACTAGCCGTAAGGATAATACTATGAAAAATGATTATACAAAAGAAAAATAAATAAATAAAAATTTAATATGTTCATTTAAGATTTTATGTGTCAATACCTTGCTGCCCAAACTTCGAAACACAATGTTCTAGAAACAAGATTCAATTCCTCCATGAATTAAATAGGATTAAATGTTTCTTCTTCTCTCTCTCTCTCTCTCTCTCTCTCTCTCTTTTTCTGAATCGGTGTGGGGAAAATAAATATTTAGAAGACCGGTTTAGTTTTGGAAATTCAATTTCATTCAAAAAGATATTTTTGGTTTTAATTTAATTTGAATCTAATTTTGACAATGAGAGCTTTAGCTGGTTTTTTTTTATAATTTATATATAAATGAAATAGGGGGTTTGGGTTTATAGCACCAAAAAGAAAAAAGAAAAAAGAAAAGGAAAAGAAAGTTGTAAAGACTATCTATAATAATAGGACAAAAATACTAATAACAAGACAAATCTGCCCTTACCTCATCATCTTGTGTTGGTAAATTTACGCTACCCTCATCAAGAACAATCTGTGGTACATGAGCGATCTTCTCTACATTTTCTACTCAAATCAGGACAACCATATATCAACAATTCTGTTAGTGTCTCCATCCCCTCGGGTGGAGATGACAACTTCGGGCAATTGTCAATCCAAAGTGTCTGAAGTGATTTCAGACGTGGTAGCCAATCCGGCAAAGCCGTTAAATTTTCACATCCTCCAATCCATAGCAGCTGTAAAGTGTTTGCAGATCCTTGGAGCCATTGGGGCAAAACCTCCAACTTTGGTAAACGGAAAAACATTAAATTTTGGAGGCTCAACTTGAGATCTTGATTGTCTTCTTCTCCCGCTACCTCCATCAAACTAAGCTCTTTACAATCCCTAATTATCAGGGTCTCTAGGGCAGTTAGGTGTTTGATACTCAGTGTCAAAGAGGTCAAACTTGGACAATCTCCAACAACTAATGTTCGAAGATAGGTGAGGCGGCCCTCCTCCATCCCTTCAAACACACATTTTAGATTCACACATCTCCATATCCACAAAGATCGAAGAGAACTCAAGCAACCTACTGCCTTCTTTGACAAGTAGGTGTGCTTTGTTGTAACCATAAAAAACCTGAGCTTGATTATGTCCCCTATACCTTTCGGCAACCGTTCAAGATTGTGGCAATTTTCAAGCAGTAAAGTTTGCAAACTGTGCAGCTTGCAAATGGAATCTGGAAGTTGCTTGATTATGTGATTAAATGATAGGTCGAGATATCTCAAATGTTTCAAACTTCCGATAGAACTTGGCAACACCTCAAAGGATGAATTTTTCAGGTCAAGTACCCGCAAGTACTTAAATCTTGAGATGCATGTTTCAAGTAAGGACATGGATTGGTCTGTTTGGAAAATAATAGTCTGAACTTTGCTCAACTTCTCTAATTGTGTTGTAACTTCTTGCCCATTGTCTAAAAATGACAGGTGACAAACTTCTGCAGCAAGGGTGGACTTCTTGGTCACTATTGAACACTCTCTTTTGGCAATTGAGAGTGCAAGATCATGGATAAGATCATGCATTTTAAAGGTAAAATACAAGATATTTTCTTGTTCAACATCTTGAAAGAAAGATCTCGACAACAACTCCTTGATATACAAGTTGCCAACATCTTCCAACTCTAGATTTTCATCCTTAGGTGATTGAAGAATTCCATGTGCCATCCAAAATTGAATCAAGAGAAGATTATTGAATACAAAATCCTTTGGGAAAATAGAACAATATGCAAAACATGGCTTCAAGTGAAATGGCAATTGATTGTAACTGATCATCAATGCAGGTAAGATGCCACTCTCTTTTTGATTTAAATGCCATATCTCATTATCTCTAGTGGATATCCACTCATGTTCATCAACTTTAGAATAGAGTAGGCAGGCTAAAGTATTCACTGCCAATGGAACCCCTCTACATTTTTTGACAATTTCTTTTCCAATTTCTAAGAGGTTTGGATATTGTTCTTCTTCTCCTTCCTTAAATGCCAATTTCACAAACAAAGACAAACAATCCTTTTGGGATAGACCATCTAAATTGTAAGACACTGCAGTGCTCATAATAGTAGCAACAGAGCTATTTCGTGTTGTTGCTATGATTTTACTTCCATTGCAACCGCCAAGTAACAAATTTTTCAATTCAATCCATTTTATATGATCCTCATTCGAAACATCATCTAAGACAAGAAGAAATTTCTTATCTTTTATATGTTCTCTTAAACGCACTTGCAACTGATCTATGCTCAAATTCTCATCAATACCAACTGCTGATCTGAGGATTTCTGTTATCAATCTTTTAACATCAAAATCCTCAGACACACACACCCACATTTTCAATTGAAAATGTCTAACCACCTGTTCATCATTATACACCAACTTGGCAATTGTGGTCTTCCCCAAACCTCCAATCCCAACTATGGGAATTACACTGACATTTCCGTCAACATCATGTTGCATCAAAAGATTTATTATCTTTTTTTTGTCATCATCCCTACCGATGACATTCTGAGAAGGAATAAAGGAGTGGGTCATGTCCCTCCGGTACATTGTTGTCTTCCTATCTTCAAGTCGTGCAGCAAGATTGAATTCAGCCTTAAGATCTGAAATATCATCTACCCTCTCCCTAATACCCTTAATTTTACGTGCCATTTCAAAATGGAATACAAGTGGATTAGAACTAGAAAAGAAATAAGCCACCTTTTTACGAGTGCTCCTGCATCTCTTCAGTACTTCCTTCTGCAGAATTTGATATTGAAATTCATCCAGGACATTCTCCGCATCATTAAGGACATCTTTGAGCTGTCCTAGCCAATGGTTCAGCCTATGGTCACTTTCTTGCTTCTCCTCAGCATCTAAGAGTACAACCTTAATGGCTAACACGGTGCACTCAAGCTTTTTTAGGTCGCTTTGTACGCCCCATGCTGAGCTGAGCTCCTCGTAAATAAGGGATCCAAGCAGCTCCACGATCTTCCCTGCAATGCAATAGGCATTTTCAGCCATGTTCTTGTGGTGGTGGGATGGAAAGGAATTTGATAGTTAAGTGAATCAATGCCTTTTAAGTATTAGCAGCTGTTTTTATGACAGAGCAATTCTGAGAGGGCAGATATAATTGCAAATAAGTGAAGCAAAATTGTACGTAGGTGGATTTACTGCACCATGGATCATGACATGACTTGGCACACAATTCTTTTTAGGCTGTAGGCAAAGCATGGAATAGGAATGACTTAAGCATTGAGAAAAGTATATATCTTTTAATTTGTTGGGGCGGGATCATTTTTCTTTAGGTGTAAGTAAATTAACTATTCGATACGTACTCTAGTTGAGAATATATTTGGTGGAATCTCATTATTTGTTTGAAAGCAAAAAGAGGGGGCTAGATAGAAGCTGTGACATACTATGCAAAGAATGATGCCTTTCTTTCCATTGTTGGCCTGTGCAGGGTACATTCTTTGAGTTGATAAGGGATGTTGGCTAACGATATTCTCTCTTAAATTGAATTTCTGTATCCATACTAGTACTATGGATTACAATTGGCTTGGAATTGGGATTAGAATCGGATTCCCAGCTAGCAATTCAATGTATTACATTAGAGAACAATTCATATCCTCCACTTCTAACAAATTAAATCAATGATTGCAGGTGTCTACTTACACAAACAATGGTAAATTTAATCATTTAACCACACAATTCTAACACTCCTTTAATCATTTAACTACAAAATTCTCAAGCTTGATTTGAAACACATGATTAGTAAGTTCAGAGGAAAATGATCTTTCTTTTACTTTTTTTTTTTTTTTTCTAATTTTAAATTTATTTAGCTTCACTTGATGGCTTTTAAAAAAGGATGAGAGGCTTTTTAAAAAGGATGAGAAGCTTTTTTGTTTTCTGTGGCTTTAATGTTCTTTTGTTAATACTTTTAAACAAATGAAGAATTGTTGAAAGAGTGAATGACAATAATTTATGGTAGGGATAAATGAGCAAACAACAAATGCTTGTTCTGGGGTGGTTGAGATGATATCAAGGTAAGTAAAAAAATGTTATTTGATTTAGAAGAAGTAAATAAGAGAAAACTTACAAGGAACCCTATAGATAATACATAAATTGTGGAAGAGTAAATTCACTTGTTTTGCAGTATCATTGAGTAAGATTGTGTTGCTTGAGGTGGAAATTTTGATTTCAATGAGAAGATTTGAAAAGGAATAAATGGGATTAGTGGTAAGAGATAGGAGAACAAACATTTGTCACTACATGGAATCAAAAGCTGCCAAGCTTTTCCAAAATGCTTTTCTATGTATATATATACTCTAGCTCTTTTGCACGTTACTTTTTATGCCATTTGTAGTTCTTATTGTTGTGGCTTATATCAGCTAGTCTCCATGTGACCTGTGAATATTTTGGTCCATTCATCCTTGAGGATGTCCCTGATGCAAATACTATGTCTTGAGTTGTTAGTCACTTTCTTTTTTTGGTGTAATTGTATATGCTGCTCTTATCTTTTTCCTCCTTTTTTTTTCCCTCCTACTTTCTTCTGTTGATGTCTCAAATTTACTCAAGTTGTATTACAAAGCTAATAGATGCTTGCATGTGTTGGTGAGTTCTTGTCACATTCTCAATGAAAAATTAGCATCCAATGCTAATGATGCTCCCTTTGCTTTTATAATGTAGATCAAAGTTGATCAATATGAGATATCATTGAAAAAAAAAAATTGAAGGCATTATTCAATAAGACTGTTTTGAAATGGTTGGTGAAATCATTCATATTGAGGTGCTATTGTCCTTAATTTTTAAGTATAAATTAGTTGCTAACAAATGCAATAATTGTTTTGGTCCAAGTGTCCTTAAATTTGAAGGATAAATTATCTTTCAAGAAAAGTAGAGGTTGTTCTTTTTTAAGATTTGTGCCTTTTGGATTTTAAGTGGCACCCAATTTTCTTTATGGGATTGCACTGCTGGCTTTAACATATCTTTTTAAAAAGAGTTGCGATTAAGTTACAATCTCTAAATCTTAATCCTATGATTGTAATATTGACCAAACTATTATTTTTTAATTGGACTCTGGCTTTTGGTTAGTTAAATTCTAGTTCTTAGAAGTTAGATCTCAAATTTTAATGGGGTATACGAGAATTCCATTTGGCCATTTTGATATTATCCCCTCAAAATGTTTTCCAATAATTTTTGTGTTATTGCAATTATTTTCTTCAATTTTGATATGATAGACAATATCAAAGTGAATTCCAACAACATAAAATTCAGTAATTAACATGATAGTCATGGAGATTAAAGCAATTCCTATTGAGAAATTACTCCTTTGGCATAAGAAAATTTTGAAAAATAACAATAATTATTCTCAAACATGAGAACCATCGGCCTATAATCATTGGTGTGTCATTTTTCTCTAAACTTATTATTAATATATTATTTATAATTTTGGTTCTAAGTTAGAAGGAGCTTTTGACGGAAATAAAAATTTATAACTCCAAATACAAATGCCACTCATTTCAATGCAAATTACACCCAATATTTTGTAATTAATTAAGCATGTTAATATAAGTGGTGCTTAATGCTTACAAAAAAGAATCATAGAACATGAATATAATAATAGATGCTTGCACACGCGAATCCATGGATCTCTCAACTTTATACATAAGAATGTACTCACACGAATCTATGGATCTTTCAACTTTACACATAAGAATGTACTCAAGGGAGTATATACATCACTTCTTTATTTATTTGCATCTCTTACTTTGAATTACAATGACATATATGTTTATTTATTTACATCATTTAGTACAAATTACAATAATAGAAATATTTATTTATTTACATCACTTGAAAGAAAATTAATTATCAAAAGTATTTATTTATTTATATATTCTAATCCAAATTGCAATGAAAAAATGTTTATGAATTATGGAAGGAATTTGTGACTTTGAATTGAGTAATGTTCAAGTTCTATTGGATATGACCTATGTCGAACTCCTAAAATTAAATTTGTAATTATATATTATATAAAAAACTTACAGTGAGAATAATACTAGAAAAAATGGTTATATAGAAGAAAAATAAATAAATAAAAAATTAATCTATTCGTCCAATGGGTGCCAATGCCTTGTTGGCCAAACTTTGAAACACAATGTTCCATAAACAAGGTTTAATTCCTCCGTAAAGTAAATAAATCAATGTTTCTTCTTCTCTTTCTCTTTTTCATTTATTTTTATATATTTGTGAGGAAAGAGGGTGGAAAAAATAAAGATTTATAATGTCACTTAAGTTTTGGAATTTTATTTTCAATTTTCATCTAAAAAGATATATTTTTTGTTTTAATTTACTTTAAAACTATGTGGACAAAAAGGGCTTTCGCTTTTTTATTTATCTATTTAATGAAATTAAATATAACTGGCATTCAGGATTAGTCAATTAGATCATTTCCCATTAATAAGCATAAAATCTAAAAACTAAAAACCATAATAAATAATTAAATAGTACAAAGAACTAAAAGATAGATATGCCCTTATCTCTTCTTATAATAAATAATTAAATAGTACAAAGAACAAAAAGACAGATATGCCCTTACCTGCTCCTCTTCTTCTTCTTCTTCTTCTTCATCTTTTTTTTTTTTTGGTGAAGGGGTTGGCAGGAAAAAAAAAAAAAAGGATCCTTAAGTTTTGTAAATTCAATTTTATCCCAAAAACATTTTTTTTTGTTTTAATTTAATTTAAATCTAAAGCTTTGAGTTTTTTCTTTTATTTTAATGAAACAAGGCTTGGCTTTGGAGAAGAATAAACAACGTTTTAGGGTTAGATCACTATTATTGTTAAGTGTCAATTTGTTTCAACTTTTACAACCCAAAAAGCACATTTTGAAAAAAGCTCACCCAAAAAGTCCGTTTGGTATGTTATAAAATGCAACTTTTTGAAAAAAGTTGTGTTTTGGTTTGTGAAGAGAATGTGGAAGCCTTAAAAGCAGCTCTGAGCTGCATTCAAGAAAAAGTCCATGCACATTCATCAACTATCCATTGGACTCTTTGAGCAATTATCAAATTACCCTTTGATAAATCAAAAGATAAGCTTCACACCATTCCTCATTCCTCTCATCTCTACTCTCTGAGTCCAAATCTTCTGTCCCACACTTCCTGCTCTATTATATACTCCACAAATAAAAACATGCCACGTGTCTATCTAATTTATTAAATGCTAAATTTATGCCTTCTACTAATTCAATTTCCTAAAATAAATAAATAAATAACCCATCATATTTAGGTAATTGAAATAATAGAAGGTATAAATTTAGCACTTAATAAATTAGATGGACATGTGACATATTTTTATTTGTGGAGTATATAGTGGAGTAGGAAGTGTGGGATAGAAGATTTGGACTCCTACCCTCTGCCCTCTCAATAAAAAATTTCCAAATCCAAACACAAAAAAATTTATAACAAATTCCTAAATCAGCTGGGGGGGGGGGGGGGGGGGAATCCCTTGCATGGCTGTTACAGACAATGTGCTAAGAGAAAAGGGTAAAAAAAAAGAAAGAAAATGAGGAAGAACGACTGAAGGAGAGCTCTGTGAGTCTGTGGAACGTTCTGGGAAAAACAAAGAGCAAAAAAGAGTAAAGGAAAAAAAGACGAAAGAAGGAAAAAAAAGAAAAGAAAAGAGAAAGGGTATATTTTTAGTAAAGGAAGAAAGGAAGTGCTGAGAGAAAAGGAAGAAAGGAAGAAAGAAAAAAAAAAAAAAAAATGGAGGAAGGAGAGCTGGAACATTCTGGAGTTAGGAGGAAGTGGTAGGGAAAAAAAAAGAGAGGAAAGAAGTAAAAAAAGAAAAGTGTAAGGGTACGTGTGTGGAGGAGAAAAAAAAGGGGAAAAAAAAGGAAAAAAAGAAAGAAAGATAGAAATGCGGTACGTGTGTGGAGGATAAAAAGAGAGGGAAAAATAAAAGGAAAAATAAAAGGAGGAAATAGTATCACAATATTTTCACAATACTTTAACAATAAATCTTAAGTGGTAGGTTATTATTAGCTAATATTGGTGAAAAAAAATAATTTTTTTAAAAAGTTAAAAAAATAATTTTAATAGTACGTTCAAATTAAAATCAGTATCAATTTTTATCACAATATTTTCACAATAAATTTTAAGTGGTAGGTTATTATTAGCTAATATTGGTGAGAAAAAAATAATTTTTTTAGAAAGAGAAAAAAATAATTTTAATAGTACGTTCAAATTAAAATTAGTATCAATTTTTATCACAATATTTTCACAATAAATCTTAAGTGGTAGGTTATTATTAGCTAATATTGGTGAGAAAAAAAATAATTTCATAATATTGATTTAAGTATGAAATAAACTTCTTTATATATACTTTGTCCTTTTTGGTAATTTACCACTCAAACCGCCACTTTTATAAGTACTAGCCAAACACTCAGTTTTTTCAAAAAGCACTTTTTAACAGTTTTTACCAAACACTCAGTTTTTTGAAAAAACACTTTTTCATATTGGACTTTTTGAAAACTCCACTTTTTCAAAAAACTCAACTTCAAAAATCTGAACCTAACTCACCCTAAGAATAAAAGTACACTTTACTAGCACAAGAAGAACAAGAAGATTGATCATCTACCCTTACCTCTTATTATGATGAACTTCAACAATCCTCATCGAGTTCAATCTGTGGTACATGAGCAATCTTGTGTGAATTTTCTTCTCAACATTTTCTACTCAAATCAGGACAATGATTAATGTACAATTGTCTTAGTGCGGTGAGAGAGAGCTTGCAACCCCTTCGGGAGAGATGACAATCCAAAGCGTTTGAAGTGATTTCAGATGTGGCAGCCATGCCGGTAAAGCCCTCAAATTTTCACATTCTCGAATTCGTAGCAGCTGTAAAGTGTTTGCAGATCCTTGGAGCCATTGAGGCAAAACCCCCAACTTTGGTAAATTGCAAATAATCAAATTTTGGAGGCTCAACTTGAGATCTTTGATTGTCTTCTCCCTCCATCTCCATCAAACTAAGCTCTTCAGATTCTAAAATTACCAGGGTCTTTAGGGAAGTTAGGTGCTTGATACTTTCTCCTAGATCTCCCTACCTCATTTTTCCCACCAAGCAAACACCAAGTTGTGCAAAGTATAAAATGAATTGAGTACACCTTTGCATCTATGAAGAGAATGGTAAGATAGTTACATAGCATTCCACCTTGACATTTTCACATGGACATCAATTAAGTTAAAAAAAAAAAAAAATCATGATCATAATCCATACTCAATTTGTCTGAAGGGAAACGCTTTTCTTCCTAGCAAATTACAATGCTGAAAATGAGGATCACATATGGGCTGTGGCCATTCTTTCAATTGCTCTAGAAAGTCCAGTCTTGAACAAAAGTAAATAGTAAATGTTCTTAAGCCCTGCAACAACATAAGAAGCATAGGACATTATATCATTGTTAGAAGTCAACTGGAAAAACATGCAGAATGACACAGCACAATGAAATTAAAGTTAAAAAGGGAATAAAAAATCTGATTAGGAATGAGAGATAGATATCCAACAGTAAATAGTATATGCATTTATCTTCTCACTCTTTTCAAAACTTAAGGGAGAAACTAGAAAACATTTCTTTTTTGGTTTCTTGAAACATGTTTAATTTCTTATTTTTTATTTGGTTTTCTTCCAGTTAAATAATTCCTAATAACATTAAAATAAAAACAAAGGAAGCACTATGGACACTGACCATCATTGTTTGGTCAAGGATTTGTCTTTTGCCATGGAAATTTCAGTTGTGGTAAGAAGGTAACAAAGAATAAGTTGCTTCAAGCTGTCACCTGTCAGTGCATAGCCTACTAGTTTACCATAGTCAACTTTTACGAGTACATTATAATTAAAAACTTTTAAAATAACCTGTAAGTCATCGAATACATTGGTGAGCAAAGGAATTTTTGATACGGAACACCTAAAGATGGAAATCATTTTACACTGACTTGGAAACATTTTAGTACTTGAAATCAGAAATTGTTACAAAAATAAAGGTACCCTGCAAAAGAATGCTCTTTTGCAACAAGGAATTGAGCAGAGAAACTAAAATGGAGATCCAATAAGAGGATGTATCAGTTAAAAAACACCGATAATCCATGCTTCTGTATGGGATTATTCAAATATCAGATGTAGACATGAGAGATAGATATCCAACAGTGACTTTGATTATTATATCTAAAACGAAGTAAAGGAAGCATGTAGGAATTGTAAATATCAGTAAAAAGAAACTCAAAATTCACAGTTTCTAATATTGTTTCTCATGACATTATATCACAGGATTAATTAAACAAAGGAATTGTAGATGTTCGAAAAAAGAAAAGACGCAAGCAAGCACTGAATCAAGATGTTAAATCTCTTCTTGAAACATATTTTGCAATTTCATCTTTCAATTGGAGATGGAAAACCAAAATTTTCCCTTAAGAACAATAAAGGATGAAAGGATAAAATAAGAAGCACAATCAAAAGATTGTCTTGCACACCGATTCGTTGGTGGCTTCCATTCTCAAAATTGAAATAAATAAAGGCATCAATTATGCATTAGTTTCCAACTTCCACCAAGTTTTCAAGCAACTAAGTCACCTGTATATTTCCTAGGGCGACTGTCAGAATTACTTCCTATATTATAAATATGATTAAATGAATCTGTTTGTCATCAAGAGCTCCTTTGCCCTTGTGATTTCGTGGAAAAAGAGAGATTTTTTATATGCAAAGGAAAAAAATTGGCATTTGGCTTTGAGTTTTGAAGAAATTGTATTTTTAAAAACTGTTGAAAATGTGCATGAGAGCATCTTCAAGTCATAGCTCATGGGGTGCATTTTTAAAATCACAGCAGCAACACTTGCCACAGATTTTACGAAATACGTAATTGCGTTTTCAGATTTCATGTTTTCAAGTGAAGTAATTGTGTAAAAGAGATAAATTAACAAGCGGTCGGAGTCCAAATCTTCAGTCTCATCAAGTATTCTCCACTTCATGCTCTACCAATAAAATTTAGACAGCTAGCCTCTCTTATTAAATGAGATAACTCTGACTTTAACACTCACGTTAAAGTTAACGTTAAAATCCCTTTCTTTTTTTTCTTTTTTTTCTTCCGCAGCTTTTTTGGACTCCTCTGTTCCAGCTTTTGATTTCTTTCTTTTCTCTTCTCCATGTGGTTTGAGTCAAAGAGAACTTTTGGCTGAGTTTTGTCTCTTGCCGCAGCTTTTGTTTTTGATTTGGACTCTTCCCTCTATTGTCTCATTATATTACTTTTTCCCAAAGTGTTTCCGGCTTTTGCCTTTTTCTTTTTGTATGGCACAGAGGCTCCTTTTGTTTCAACTTTTGAGAGACTACTGCTGAAACAAGCAACCTTCAAGGCTTTCAAGGTTTTTTTTTTTTTTTTTTTCTCTTCTATATGTGGTTGACGTCTCAAGTGTTCATCTTCATCCTCACTTCGCCCCGGTTACAGACACATCCTCACTTCATCTTCAAGTGTTCATCTGCTTCTATTGGTTTCTACAAAGTGACTTGTCTATGGTGATAATGGTGTTTGATTTTTGTTCCATTATGAAACATGTGGAAAGAAAAACGTTTTTGGACGATGTAAAAGTTGTAGTCAGTAAATAATTGGGGTTGTTGGATTTTGTATTTTACATGTTTGTTGAAATTCTTAAATGAGTGACTGGGACGGGAAGCTCCTCCATAGAAGCTCTCTTGTATATATCTTGTTGTATAGATTACAATTTGATTTGAATATATGGATAACATTTTATTTAAATTCCAGATTTCATTATTTTATCAAACTCTATTTGATAAGCACTGACTGGATTAATGGATATCTGCTGAGAATGCTTGGACTGATATGTTTTGGTTTTGTGTTTCAATTGAGATAAGGTTGGATATGTCTCAAATAGATTTTTTTTTTTTTTTTTTTTTGAGATGAAACCGGACCTATTCTGCAGGAACAAAACATTATATGCAGGAAAAACAGTTTCTACCGAAACAAAAACAGGGGAACCAACAGAAACAGAAACATTGTTATCTGCTTGAAGTTGTACACATCCCTTGATGATGGTGAATGTTGGGTGCACTGCACCATGGTCCAACCTACACTTAGTTTGTCTTAGCTCATTAAATGAACTTGTTGAAGAATTGGCAAGAAGTCAGCAAAGCAAATTGAAAAATTGAACTTGCTGGAGAAGCTTGTCCGAAAAAGAAGAATTTAGTTCATCTTTTCCTCTATAATTATGTAAAAAAGTTCAGCAACATTTATGAAGGGATGTACAAAAGTCAAGCCACATAGATGAATATGTGATGTTAAACTTGTGGGACACGTTGGAAGGAAGAAAGAAAAGAAAGAAGAAAAAGGCAAGGGTCATTCGGCTAAGGGAGAGCTGAAGAAAAGAAATTGGTTGAAGCAAAGTCAAGATAAGTTGGTTTGCATTTATGGTGACTTGATGTGAAGAGTGTGAAAGGGAGAAAAGAAGGAAAAGATGAAGAAATAAAAGGAGAGGCCATTCGGCCATTTGAAGGGGTGAAGAGTGAAAGAGTGAAGTCCCAAACTTTGCTTCTCAAGGCTAACCGTGCTGTCAGTTGTGTTGCTTGGCTAGCCACTGTGCTTTGGCCATTGCTTGGAGCTATCAAGAAGAGGCTAATCCATAGGCAGGAGTAACCTTGTCAAGTGAGGCTAGTTACAATTGTAATGTCATGCTAGGCTAATAGGATTTCATATATAAAATTTAAAATCCACCAGTATTTTCTCTATATGGATTATGACTTTCAATTGACTCTAGAGTCAAGAACTTTGTCACTACAATAAAAATAGGACTCCATGAACAAAATTAGGCAAGTGCCACAAATACAAAAATTCAAGGAAGATAATTTTTAAAGCAAGTAGAAGTTTTAGGCCTACAAACAAACAAAAAACGATGCTCCTCCCCCAAATACAGAAGTTCAAGGAGCCTTTTTGCTAACAAGATCTAACTAAAAGACACATCTGGAAAACATAGTAAAAGATCAAAATTTTGCAAAATTAAGTTAATATCTCAATGCATGATCTCTATGGACTTGGAGCGTGGCTGATAAATTCCTACAAGCAATCACACTTCTATCTTCAATTCTATCTTGTTATTCAACATCTTCATAATTTCTTTGATTTCCCACTTTGGGTAATTGTGCCTACATATCAATGTATAACAAATTAGAAATCAATAAAATCAAAGCAAAAAATTAATAATTAAATCAACTTTCATTTAATTACCTGTGTCAAGTTCAGCATATCAGTAAAGCCAGGTGTATTTAAATTTGCCATGCTATCTTCCTGATACATTTAACAATGAAACAAATAAAAATAAAAGCAAAAAATAAAGCAATAATAAACTTTCATTTAATTACCTGTGTCAAGTTCAGCATATCAGTAAAGCCAGGTGTATTTAAATTTGCCATGCTATCTTCCTGATACATTTAACAATGAAACAAATAAAAATAAAAGCAAAAAATAAATCAATAGTAAACTTTCATTTAATTACCTGTGTCAAGTTCAGCATATCAGTAAAGCCAGGTGTATTTGAATTTGCCATGCTATCTTCCTGATACATTTCACAATGAAACAAATAAAAATAAAAGCAAAAAATAAATTAATAATAAACTTTCATTTAATTACCCGTGTCAAGTTCAGCATATCAGTAAAGCCAGGTGTATTTAAATTTGCCATGCTATCTTCCTGATACATTTCACAATGAAAATCATATAAATAATTTAGAGAATTAGTACATACTATTGTCTAACAAATCGTAAGCACAAAGTAACAAAACACAAAACAAATTTCATACCGGTGTGAGCGGTTGAATATGAGAGGATGCTTTAGTTTGACGTTTTCTCTTTCTTGTAGCTTTCTCTAATGCACCCTTTCTTCTACGAGATGTCCCTACACATGCTTGTCTCCTGTTAAGCTTAATTCCTTTAATTTTATTTCCTTCACAATTAGTAGGCTGCACATTATCATTAGCTTCTTGAGCCTTTGATTTGAAATGAATGCTCCCAACAGTAGATTCTTCAATTGATAAATTTTTCAAATTTGCCTCTACTTTGTTCAAAGTATTTTCATGAGCATCCAAAGAAATATGAAAAGTCTCATCAGTCAATGCAACTCTTGCTGCCAAATTAGAATACAATTTAAGCAACACTTTATAACAACTTCCCACATCTGCATTTTGGTCATGTGGTCCTACATGCATATAATTTTTCATTGCAGAACCAACCTTTGCATCTTTTGTCCACCTTTTTAAAATATACTGATTTGGCACCCTCTTACAATTTTGAAGAGATAACACTTTTAAGGCATGGGCACATAAAATTCCAACAAATTCAAATTTATTACAACTACACATCACTGTAGAAGCCAATGAATCAAATTGAACAATGTGTTGGCAAGATTTACAGGGAGAAATAACTTTATATTTTACCACAGATCCAACCTCAGCCTCCTTATGCAATTCACAATCCCAAGTGAGCCATAATTCACGATTAAACAACTTAAATACTGCAGGAGTATAAACACTTGCTGCATGCTTCAATATTTCTACTGGATATTCTAATGATGGTTTACTTTGAGTTGCTTTAAAATCTGCTCTCAACTCTTCAAAACGTCTATCATCAACCAACCTTTGAAAGTGACGAAAGAAACGCAACAAGTCATAATTATAAGTTATGTACCTTTTAATTTGACTATTCATACTCTCGCTTCTCTGAGTAGTAGACATATCAGCACAAAATGTTTTCCTCCCATAAACCAAAGCCCATTTCTCCCTTAACTCAAATTGTCTTTGCAACCAACTGTTATTCTTTAGATCATATTTATCAAGCATATTATCCCATGCATCTAGAAAATCATCTTCATAGTTATGGTCATATACACAACTACTAAAATCTGCTGCAAAAGTATTGTATCTTCCAAACACTTCTTTGAGGTTCTTAGCTGCATTCCGGTACATATGCCAAACACATAAACGATGATGTGTTTCTAGCCATTATGAAGCTAATGCCTTTGCCATTGCAGCATCTTGGTCTGTGAGGATAGTCTGTGGTTTCTTACCAAACATTGCTTTTTGAAAAGAATCAAAAAACCACATGAAAGTCTCGAATGTTTCATCATATAACAATGCAGCACCAAAGATGATAGTTTGTTTATGATGATTTACACCAACAAACAATGCAAACGGCCTACCTTCTTTATTTTTTTTTGTAAGCTGTATCAAAGCACACAATATTCATAATCCAACTTCATTCTACCATCTGCCCAAAAAACATTGTAATTAGATCATCAAGGTCAACCTGAATTGCATAAGAAAAATTAAGGTCTTCAGATTGCATTCTTTGAAGATATTCAAGTAGGCCTCCTGTATCCCCATTTTTCATCTCTTCTGTTCGTCTTGTATGCAAATAATTATTATAATCCTCAGGAATGAAGCCAAGATTGTCAAGTCCACCTACCCTTCTGGCCATTAGTCCTACACTTGCTCTTGGTGCAATTCCAGAACTATCTGCTAATTCAGCCTCGACAGCTTGGGCTGAATTAATGGACCTTTGAGATCTAAGGAATATACGCTTACGAGGAGAAGCTAAGACATGTGTGTGCTCTGACACAAATTTTACCACATAATATTTTTCACTATATCTACAACTAATTTTCATCTCTGCCAAGCAACCGCATCTTGTTTCTGGACGATGGCATTTCACATTATCATCTCTTTTGTCATTCCCTCGTATACCCTCGCAAGAGCAACAAAAAACCCTATCTAACCATTTACGTGAACCGTCTTTATCACCCTTATGGCCCTTACTTCGCCTAATACTAAATCCAACTACACGCGCATAACTATTATAGAAATCATACGCATCTTGCTCAGTCTCAAACTCAATTCCTAATTTCGGAATCACTTCTTCTACGTTAGCATGAATTTTATCATTACTATCTATTGATATTGGTTCTGGTTGTTCAACTATCACAAGTGGTGAGTCCTCATCTTCAAAATTCAATTTTCGAACCGACTGACTATCAGTCTTAGTATGATAATTGCTATCACTCATGACCTTAATACAAAACAAAAACAACATAGTTATTTTTTTTAATAAACAACATATATATATATACACACACACACACTTCAGGCACAAACTCACACAAGTGTATATAAGAATGTTATAAATCCTAAAATAAATTAAAAAAAGAAATTTTTTTATACTAAACCAAAAGAGAGAACTTACTGTGTGACTGTGTGACTGAACAATACGTAAAAGCCTTGAAGGTTGCTTGTTTCAGCAAAGTCTCTCAAAAGTTGAAACAAAAGGAGCCTCTGTGCCGTACAAAAATAAAAGCAAAAGCTGGAAACACTTTGGGAGAAAGTAATATAATGAGACAATAGAGGAGAAGAGTCCAAATCAAAAACAAAGGCTGCGGCAAGGGACAAAACTCAGCCAAAAGTTCTTGTTGACTCAAACCACATGGAGAAGAGAAAAAAAAGAAATCAAAAGCCGAAAACAGAGGAGTCCAAAAAAGCTACGGAAGAAAAAAAAGAAAGGGATTTTAACGTTAACGTTGAGGGTTAAAGTCAGAGTTATCTCATATAATGAGAGAGGTTAGCTGTCTAAATTTGATTGGTGGAGTATGAAGTAGAGCATACTTGATGAGACAGAAGATTTGGACTCAGCAGTCGGTGGTAGTACAAGAATTTGATTCTGGATTTCATAGCAGTTCCGTTTGAGAAAAGAACCTAAAAGAACTGATATTGGAACTTTTGATTCTCTCCTTGTAGACACTGAGAAGATGTACATTAGTCAAATATACAAGTGTCCAGGCAATCTTTTCCTATAGTGTAATAACATTTTCATAATTAAAAAAAAAAAAAAAAACATTAATTCATATAGGAACTTTTTTTTTTTTGGAGAAACATTAATTCATATGGGAACTTAACCGGTTGAGTAGAACTGATATAGGTGGCTGACTACAAAACTTGACTTGTAAACTTTTCCATGCCTCCTTTGGAAGTATTAATTCGTAAATTGATGGGAGGCTTAATGAGAACATTGAGGTGACTGTAAAAAACTCAATCAGACAAAATTATGAGCATCCAAGAAATCCCTTATTATTTTTCTCATCTTAGTTTTAATATTATTTTCAATGTTTACAAAGAAAAATCATTTTCAAAATTAATAGAAATTTCTTTTTATTAATTTAAAATAAAACTTATTTGTCACCAAAAATTAAATTTAAAAGAAATGCAAGTAAAATCAAGATCTATTCAAGTAGAACAAATACCTGATATCAAAGGGGTTGCATAGCCTCTAGACTTTTGGCTTAGGGAATGAGTTCACCATCAATTTCTATGCAGGGGATGTGAGCAATCTTGCGCCACTCCTTCCTTTGCAGTCATATCGTCAATGTAGGGCATTCTTTGATCCGTAGGTGAGAAATGGAGACAGGCAGCCCCTCCTCTGTCATGTGCTTAGGGCAGTCTATGATCCCCAATCGTTGATTAGAGGTAAGGTGCTGAAGCCCTATTCTTATCCAATGATCTCAAATTTTGAAATCTAACAATGCTAAGTTGTGTAAGACTTGTAGGCAGTAAATCCTCATCTGGAAAGGACTCCACATCTCGGCAATCACCAGCAATATTAGACAATAATAATGATGTAAGCTCGAGAAAATACATGCTATTTCCGTTGCATGTATCCTCCCCCTTACATGGGGTGGACCCCACATATACCACCTCGTCCAGCTCAACATGGCCTTCCAACAACTGGCAATTCGGTGAATGACCAATACCCTAAAATAACCCCTTTGCCTCAAACACAGATTTTGAAGTAAAATTCCAGACATCTGGCCTTTTGTATTGCTAACAATATCCATGGTCTCTGTATTGAAGTGCACGGTGATATTTGGATTGTTGTACACTCTGAAACATTCAAGATAATCAACCTGTTAAGCAAACATTCAGGTCAGGGAGTTGAAAACTCACGTCCAAGTTGTTCATTAGTACATAATTCACCAGTAAGAAGGCAGCCAACAGAAGGAAAAAAAAATGACCATCACAAACTGAAACTTATTAGCCGCTACTAAGAAATTCACAGTGGCATTATAATTAGTGTCAAGGCAGAGGGTCATTGCAAGTCCCACAAGACACTTGTAATGTAGGTTTCAACAATGGCATAAATGAGATTTAACATTCTTTGAAGTGGCTCCCAGTAGAGAATTTAAATGATAGAAATTATTGCATGGCAATTTAGGTAAAAATATGAACATTCATTGGTGAACATCACAATAAAGATTGTGTAAGAAATGTTGTTACAAGCAAGACTACCTTCCTACAAGTTATAATGCACTACTGTATGCTACATGCCATATTAAGTTAGAAAGGACCAAAATCAACCATGTCAACAATAGAGAAATTCAAGGGTGATATACTATAATCTAACTGGTGTTATTTGATGCCCCAACCGCATAGGTATCAATAAGCCACAATGTCCCTCTTTTTATAATCCTTGCACCCAGTAGCACAATTATTGATGGGTACACTTAAATCCTAAAGTGTCAAAATTGATCTCTATCCAAAAAAAAATGTCAAATTTGATCTCCCCACCCCCTCTTTTTTCTTTGCTAATTCCCTCTTATACAAGGAAAAGCTTTAGAATACAATGGACCTAAAATTACTAGAGATAGGGGTTCTTAGAAGACAAGCAAGACCCAATTCATCAATACCAAAATGTAAATAGAAAGTATGTCATGTTCTCCAAAATCCATATAAAATAACACCTTCCCAAATTTTTACTACAAATTGATCATTTAATATCATATGAATATATTTAAAAACTTATACAATTCAATTTCAAGTATATATAAATATATTTTAAGACAATTATATATATATATATATATATATATAATTACACATAGATAAATCAAGCTCTCATGTTTACGAACAAATTATTATGTTTGAGATTGATTCATTTAATAATTGAGTCTAAATTTAGGCTTGAGTTTGACTTGTTTGTTAAACAAACGAATATAAATAAGCATTTTCCTGAGCCAAGTTCAAGCTGTTCATAAATAAATTGTTTCATAAACAACCCTACCGTTATTCTCTTGATTAATCAAAATAGTTTCAAACATATAGGGCGCAAAATCAAAATAAATACAAATATAGAAAATGTCCTTGGTTGCCAATCTCGTACTTAACTTTGTAACTTTGTAAGGGAGTAGCAAATCATAATGAAACGCAACATTTGGGGATCTATATAAAAATAAAAATAAAAAAAATAAAAAATTGAAACTTTAAAAAGATAAAATCAAAATTAATCAAAATTTTAGGTGGTTATTATTATTTTAATTCAAACCCGACCCAATTAAATCAATGGTCAGCCAGCCCCCATTTTCACTTATTTTTCCTAGTTTTTAAAGCAATGTAGAGAATTGTGAAATGAACAGAACAAATTAATGTGAGCAATATTCATTCCCCCAAAGTGATAGCAGAGAATTAAAGGGGAGATGGCTTTCTTTCAACCTTGCTGTCGTCGAAGTCCGCGACGCTCGCATTCCTTTCTCCTCCGCCAGCCACCGCGTCCAACCTCAACTCTCCTCATCTAAATGACTCGTCGTAGCTCTCAAACAAGAATGACTTGGTCAACCCTAACATCATCATCCCCAAATGGATTCCTGCTCCTGCAACCAGGATTGCATTGCTATTAATGCCCATAGCAAGACCTCTGTTAACAAGGTAACAAGCACGGACACCCTCCAAACGTGTCCGACACGCTGGGATACGCCCCTTTGTTTTGTGGTATTTTGGGTTAAAATTCGATAGGCAAATTTAGTCCCTCAATTTGTAAAAATATGGTCATTTTATCAATATCTCTGTTAGCAAATGATGCAATTTATTCAAAATACTTCTGTGTCATTTAATATATCTTATTGTTTGATGAGTATTAGTTTTTTTTTTTTTTTTTTAAAATTAAAAAAAAATGTTTAAACAGCTTAATTTGCTAAATTATTGGGACAGAAGGACAGGATTGACTCATTTTGACAAACTGAGGTACTAAATTGACAAATTTTAAATGTTAAGGACTAATTTTGACAATTGAAGTAAATGTCAAGAGACTAAATTGAATTTTAGCAAAAATATTAAAATTGGATTTTAGATTTATTTATTTATTTTTAATTTTAAAAAATTGATAGTTATTATTATTTTAAAATTAAAAAAAAAAAAATCCTATAAATGAAAATATATGTATCTATGTTAATTATCCATTCTTCTTATATAGTGTAATAGTAACTTGTCCTCTCTTTTGTCTTATCATGGTTCATGTACTGAAAGCTTCTTGAGCTTGTGGAGTTCAGGCTGAGGGAAGTGATTTCAAGGGAACCTACTCTACTTCGTTTTGGTGGTTGGTGTTCCTAATGTTTGCAAGTTGGCTTTAATTAATTCGATCCATCAAATTGCATCGTCTCGATTTCCTGGTAAGTTGTTACTATGTTTTTTCTAGATTATGGTTGGATATTGTCTTGACTCTTGAAATGGAACTGGTAAAGGTTATTAAATTATTTTAACAATAACAGCTTCAGTTTTCTTTCATGGTGCAGGAGAAGATGAAGTGAGCTACATTCGGCCCATTGCCTGGAGTTACTCAAGATATTGCTGGATACAAGGTCAACTGATTTTGTGTTTTATGGTTTATATACCTTAGAAAGTAATAAGAGACTGAAATTTTAGCTTCATGTGTTTTTCATACTTGTTGACATTCAATAATTAAGACTAGATATTTGGGATTGGACCCTGATATCGATAATGTTGGTAGGAAGATTATGTAGGTTTGGTTGTGAATTGTTTGATTCTCCATTATCACTTAATATTTAGATGATGTTCTTGCTTTTATGAGCAACAGACTGTTTGCAAAGGAGTTATTTCTGACTCGTGTTATATATATACACACACACACACACACAATCTAGCTCTTTTTCACGTTTTCCCTTCCAGGATCTTGTCACAGAAGTCCAACGTGCTTTGTATTTAACTCTATTAGAATTTACTAGTAATGTAGAAGATGAGAGTGACTTGGAGGGTCTTATAGAGCAGCAGTTTGAAGCACTGCAGAAGGCATTTAAGATACCTCATAAGACCTCAGAAGCTCGTTTGATGGTATCAAAAAAGCATCTTACTTTATTTAGGGCAAGTAAAATTGGTCCATTCATCCTGGATGATGTCCTTAATGCAAATACCCCGGCGTGTCTCTTTCTTTGTTTGGACAGCTGCATGGGATAGGATCCTCACGGGAGATATCTTGTGACTTAGGGGCTTTGATTTCGTGACTGGTGCATTATGTGTCATTGTTGTGGTGAGATAGTGAATCATTTGTTGTTACATTGTGGAAAGGCTTATCGGCTGTGGTGTTTTGTCTTTAGGATTTTTGGGATTTCATGGGTTCCCTCATGTATGGTGCAAGATTTTCTATTTAGTTGGTGGAATTGGTTGGGGAAGCATTCATCTTACATTTGGAACCTAGTTCCGCTGTGTTTGATGTGGTGTATTTGGAGGGAATGCAATCGGCAGACGTTTGAGGATTTGGATAGATCTGAGGACCAACTGCTTGCTCTCTTTTCTAGTTCCCTTTTTGATTGGGCTAGGGCTTGGGGACTCACATCTAGTGACCCTATTCCTCTATTCCTTAGCTCTATTCTTCTTTGTAATTAATGCCTTTTTATGTTTTTGCTTTTTCATCTTTTTTGTACTTTTGATTTTCTGGTGCTAATTTGCATCTAGCAGTTTTTTGAATATACTTTTTTCTTACCTGTCAAAAAAAAAAAAAGAAAGTCCCTAATGCAAATATTGTGTCTTGACTTGTTAGTCACTTTTTTTTTTTTGGGTGTAACATTACGATTGTATATGCTGGTGTTTTTTTTTTTTTTATTCCTCCTCTTTTCCCTCCTACTTTGTTGTGTTAATGTCTCAAATTTACTCAAGTTGTATTACAAAGCTAATAGATGCTTGTATGTGTTGGTGAGTTCTTGTCACATTCTTAATGAAAAATCTGCATTCCAATGCTAATGATGCTCCATTTTGGACGCACTAGATGATAGCAATCTTTTTCTTTTTCTTTTTTATGGTATTATAGCAATCTTTGTGTCCAAAATAGTTAGGACTTAATAACACTAATTACAAATTGCTGCTTAGATTGATAAGCGTTTTTTTATTCCAGGTATTTTAAAAAATAAAAAACAAAATGGCTGGCTTCAAAAATTCCATTACATGGTCTGTATGGTTGGGTGTAAAAGGGTGAGGATGGAAAATAAGAGACTTCACTCGATTGGTGTGGTGGAAAAGACAAAAGAGGAGGAAAAGTAGGGGAAAAAATGTTTAAATAAGTGGTATTTATTATTTTGTCTTTTTTTAATTACAATCTTTTCTTTCATCTTTTGATGTAAAAAGAGTATAATAGTAGGGTTTTATTTCAGCATGGTCACTAATTATTCTAGTGAGTAGCAAGTAGTTGATGCAAAAAAAATTCAAAGTTGAATCTAATTTAGAAAATGATTAAAATTCATGAGAGGAGATCAAAGTTCATTGGTCCTTTGCTTGTATGATGTAGAGCAAAGTTGATCAATATGAGATATCATTTAAAAAAATTGAAGGCATTATTCAACAAGACTGTTTGGAAATGGTTGGTGAAATCATTCATATTGAGGCACTATTTTCCTTCAATTTTAAGCATAAATTAGTTGTTAACAAATGCAATGATCGTTTTGGTTCTAGCGTTCTTAAATTTGAAGCATAAATTAGCTTTTAAAAAAGTAAATGTTGTTATTTTTAAAGTTTTGTGCCTTTTGGATTTTAGGTGACACCCATCTTTCTCTTTTGGGATTGCATTGCTTGCTTTGGCATATCTACTTAAAAAGGGTTGTGATTAAGTTAGAACCTCTAAATATTAGCCATACGATCTTAATATTGACCAAATTATTATTATTTAATGGGACCCTGGCTCTTGGATAGTTAAATTCTAGTTCTTAGAAGTTAGATCCTAAATTTTAATGGTATATAAGAGAATTCTATTATATAATTAGCCATTTCATGTTATCCTCTCAAAATTTTTTTCTAATAATTTTAGTGGGATTGCATTTATGTTCTTCAATTTCGATATGAATAGAGGGAATTCTAATAACATAAAATATAATAATTAACATTATAGTAGTGGAGATTAAAACAATTCTTGTTGAGAAATTCAAGTCTTCTAGCTCCTTTGGCATAAGACGGATTTGAAAAATAACACTGATTATTCACAAACTTGAGAACCAACGGCCTATAATCATTGGTGTGTCATTTTTCTAAACTTACTCTTAATATATCATTTATAATTTTGGTTTAAGTTAGAAGGAGCTTATGATCGAAATGAAAATTCATAATTCCAAATACAAATGCCACTCCCTTCGATGAGAATTACACCCCATTCTCTAATTAATTAAGCATGTTAATATACACATTGCTTATAGCATGCAAAAAAGAACTGTAAAACATGAATATAAGAATCATAATCCTAACTCCGACCGACTCAGCTTCTTGCTTCTTTCTATCAAAGCTTTCCGTTTCGACATCTGGGGTGCCAAAGATGATGACTTTTTACACGAAAGTACCGGGTAATAATCATAATCATTCCACTATTGTTGGGTATTTGCTGGCTTCTACATTGTGCTCTGTGCATTGGTTTGTTGTTCAGGAAATTCATAATTTTGGTAAATTTCCCGGAGTTTCTTGTTTAGGTTCTAAGGTTTTTAAGACTAGTTCTGTTGTGTATGCTTGTTGGAGTCCACATATACCTGAGGAGAGTGTAGTTTTGTTAGAAAGTGATGCTTTGTTCTTGTTTGATATGGAGTCTTGTTTTAGAAGAATAGGACTTCCGATTCCAATGTGCGTTTTAGAGGGACTAAGTTGCTTGTATTGTGGGATGCTGATGCTGATTCGGGGAATTGTAAATGGTTGAGCTGTGAATTCAGTTGGCATTCTAGGATTTTGATTGTTGCCCGGTCTGATGCTGTTTTCTTGGTCGATTTGAGGTTTGATGGGCGTGCTGTGAGTTGTTTAGCTAAGGTTGAGACGTTGAGGATGTATACTTTGGTTCAAAATGAACGGTTCCTTACGTTTACAATGGCGGGATCTGATGGTTTCTGTTTTGCATTGGCTTCAGATAGTTTGTTGGTTCTTTGTGATGTGCAGAAACCAATGATGCTGTTGTTGCAATGGGCTCACGGTCTTGATAATCCGTGCCATATTAATGTATTTAGATTGTCGGAATTGAGATCAAACACGAGGGATGATACCTATAGGTGGGCTTCTGAATCGGGTTTTTGTATTATATTGGGATCTTTTCGGAATTGTGAGTTTAATCTATTTTGTTATGGACCTACTTTACCAACCCCGAGAGGATCCATTATTTCTGAAGTTTCAAAAGTTTTGAAAACCCATTATGCATGGGAGCTCCCTTCAGATCTCTTATTGTCGGGTCGTGAGTGTCAATGTGGAAGTTGTCTTGTGAGAGAGGAGATTTTGAAGGATGATCTTCCTAAATGGATTGATTGGCAGCGTAAGAAAGAATTGGCTTTGGGTTTTGTCATTTTAAACAAAGATCTATCAGCAATGCTTTCTGAGTCAAATGAATTTGGTGGTTTTACATTGATAAGACTTATGTCGTTGGGGAAGCTTGAATCACAAAGCTATTGTGCGTTGTGGAAGTTGAAAGAACTTCACCCAGAATGGTTCCATTTTAAAGATAATTCCTTGTATATTATGGATGATGAGGACTACAAATTTCCTAGAAGATTTGAGTACGTGAAACTTGATAAACTCTCTGCATATTTGAATGGTAGTCTAACTGAAGTCCTGGTTTCAAAATTGAAAAAGCCTTGCAAGGGTCCTTGAGAAAAGGAATCTTTTAGCTCAGAATCTCATGAAATCTTGTGTGAGAAGTTGAAGGCTTGTGGGTTCGGTCGATTGAGATCGTCTCCTGCAGTTTCTGTTGTTTTTAATGACATCAGCTTGCCAGCAAGCATACATGAGGTTGCATTGAGAAGGTTGTGGGCAGGCCTGCCAATGGAACTCTGACAACTGGCCTATTCCATTTACTCAAAGTTCCTTGAGGTACTTTTGGACCAGAAAAAAGTATCTTTGGAATTTCTAGTTGTCCCTGACCTACCTCAATTGCCTCCTTTCTTCCTAAGAAAGCCTTCATGCCATAGCAATAAGTGGTCACACAAAGTGCAGCGAGATGATACTCTAGTGGGTCCAGTACTTCCCCTTCCTATTTTACTTACACTTCATGCATAACGTAATGGCCACTCAGAATCGGGAGAAGAAGCTGGTGTATTTTCATTAGAGAGGGAAATTAGCCTGCAATGTGATGAAATCAAGCAGGTGGCCAGTGAAATGGCCTTGTCAGATTCTAGTTGTGAGCTTCATGGCGACCAAGCGGTCTCCCTTGCTGATGAAAGAGAAGATATGTGGGGCAGTTCTCAAAAACCAAAACCTTTTTGTTTATACCATCCATATGCATTTAAGTGCTCTACCATGGATCACGTACAGGAAAATATCTTTAAGGATGAGAAATTTGATAACCTGATTTTTAAAGTGCCTGAGAAGAAGCATGTTCCTAATGGCTTGGTGGAAACCGTTGGACCAGAATTGTTTGATGATCTCTGCCCTGCTGATTTGAGATTTGATACTTCTGCCAAGAACTTCGGGCCAAATGAATTAAAGATATACAAAGTTTTGAAGAAGAAATGGTCTAAATGGCAAGACGGATTTAATTTATATCAGCAATTTTGCAGAGAGTCTAAATTCCAAAATCAATCGGCATGACAGTTAGATTTTCAGGTGTTGACTCGTGAGGGAACAAGATTGTCTATGATCTATGTACACAATTTTAGATCATACACAATTTTACCAAGTGGGTCCAAGACCTCTTCTTCTTCTAAGTTTTTTTTGTTTTTAGATTTGTTTCAAGTTTTCTCTTTTTGGGTTTTTCTCTTTTGGTGATTTGAACATTCTTTGCTTTGGTTTACAATTTCTGCAGCTAGAGATGAATTTGTTGAAGATGTTACAACTGTTGTAAGTAGTAAATAATTTTCTTTTATTTGAAAACAAGGACTTTTCTCTTTTGGGTATATTTTGTATTTTGATTTTTCATTAAGCAAATCTAAATCTCTGGTTAACTACACAGACTTTGAATGGCCATAACGATGGTCTAAATGTGCTGCCCCAGGTAATACTTGTTCCTTTTTTGGGTTCTCTTTGATGATGCATCCATATTAGTTAAGTTGGAGTAGTAAATTTCAGATCTTTACTCTTCAAATTATTTGGTTTTTGCTATATAGGCAACTACCGTTAAAAAACCGATTAGAATTGTTTATTCAGATACCTCAACCAAATCTCTTCCAAATTCAGATGATTTAGACCTACAGGACACCCACATTGCAGTTTCAAGTCAAGGTACTCCTTAAAAAGTCATTTTTCTGGTTCTAATTTCTGTTTTGTTTTGTAATTACTAAAACCAATATATGCACAATTGCACAATTGTTCTCATCCTTATAATTTTCTGCTTGGTAATTTTATCATTTATATATGCATTTAGTAGAATCAAGGTCTACCAGAGTATTATCTACGACGGATGAGGAAGAACAAGATCAAAGAACTAACCTCATCAGGGAGATCACAGATTCACTTGAGGAAGCAAATGACTCAAATGCGCATGATACTGACACAACCACTCACAAGGACATTGGGGAAGATACAATTGATGCAGATGACCAGGCTGACAAGTCATCAGATAATGCCTCTCAAAATACTCAAAATATGGTATATGATATATACTTTTTTCCCTTTAACTTGCTTCTTTTTTTTTTTTTTTTTTTTTTGGATTGTCTAATTTGTACTGGTTGCTGCTGCTCCTATTTGTAAAATTCTTTTGATAGCTCTGTTTTATGTTAAAAATAGAATTGTAAACATTATAAATGCTGTGATACTTCTAGGCTCCTCATCGTGCTTGGGGTGCTCTTTTGTTGACTTGATGTTTGTTAGTGGGTTTCATCATCTAACATGTTGTAGTAAAATCTACTGTAGGACTTGTCATTCAGAAGTTGGAAATAGTATGTCCTAATAGTCAACCAAAAAAAAAAGGAAAGAAAAAAAGAAGTCATTCTGACTATCTTGTGTATTGCTTGGATACTGCTCATCCCTAGCTTGAATGTTTATGACTTAGTATTTGAATTTTTCTTTA
This sequence comes from Quercus ilex subsp. ballota, assembly GCA_032727855.1. Lineage (NCBI taxonomy): Eukaryota > Viridiplantae > Streptophyta > Magnoliopsida > Fagales > Fagaceae > Quercus > Quercus ilex. The sequence continues at coordinate 1,750,926 of CM064914.1, read as the reverse complement.
ACATGTTATATCATATCTCCTTGAAATAGGGGTTAAACTATTACGTTTGATATTTATTTTGATCATTATCATTGTTGCCTATTGTTATTTAATTATTTTATCCTAAATCATTTGATGAAATATGCTTTCTTTGCAAACTTCTTATTTCTGATTCATGCATATTATCTTGAATAACCGCCTCCATGCCAAACTCCAGGCCGTTTTGTCCCCTATTTCCCATCTACCATGTGGAAAATTGGAATATTTATTGTGCATTTTAATCTTCTTTTTTTAATTATTTTCCATTTTCCCTCCTGGAAATAAAGGACGAGCAACAATCCACTCAAACTTCAAGTAAGGTTAAAAAGAAGGAACGCTGACTCTAGCATACAGAATGACCAAACAGCTATGCCGGATACTCGGGTGCGGCAACTCAAAGATTAGATCATCAGGGCAAAGGTTTATCTATCCCTCCCAGCCACAAGAAACAATCCTCACTTTACAAGGGAGTCTCAGGGGTGGATGAAGGAAGTTCAGCGAGTACTTGGGGATGTGAGAAAAGATTCTGAACTGCCAAGGAAGTAAGTCTTCTCTTTTAACATATTAATATGCCGACAACCAAATTTTATCGAAATTTTCCTTTGAGTATTGATCTGTTATTAGGTTCTCCTCTGGCTTGCTATTTTTTAAATTCTCCCATCTTTCTCTGCCTTAAATTGTTTGTATGGTTTATTTTTATGCAGTGCCTATGACAAATTGAAGGCAATGGAGCAAACATTGGCCAAAGGAAAGCAGCTTCAAGATGACTGTGCTTCTGTGGTGAAGAAGCTGAGGGCTATGCTCCACTCAACCGAAGAGCAGCTCCGAGTGCACAAAAAGCAGACTATATTCTTGACTCAATTGACAGCAAAAATGATTCCTAAAGGTCTGCATTGTCTTCCATTGCGCCTTACAACTGAGTATTATACCTTGAATTCTTCTCAACATGACTTTCCAAATCAAGAGAAGTTAGAAGACCCTCAGTTGTACCATTAGGCATTATTCTCTGGTAACGTATTAGCAGCAGCAGTTGTTGTAAACTCAACTATAACTTATGCTAAGGTAATTTTCACTCTTGATATACTTGCTATTTCCTTTAATTGCTAAGAAAGAAATTTTGGAATGGCTATCCTAAGACTCTTGTTCCCACATCCTCTTTCTTTTGTCAAACTTTTCCACCTGCCAAAAAAAAAAAGGAACATTAATTATCTGCTATTTCAATGTTTGATATTTTTTGTTTGACATCTCAAATTTATTGTTAGGAATCCTGGCAGGACCCTTTGAAGCATGTTTTCCACATTGTTACTGATAGGCTAAATTATGCAGCAATGAGGATGTGGTTTTTGGTAAATCCACCAGGCAAAGCTTCTATCCAGGTTCAGAACATTGAAGAATTTACATGGCTAAATGCAAGTTATAGTCCAGTTCTCAAGCAGTTGGGTTCGCAGTCCATGATAGACTATAACTTCAGAGCTCATCAAGCCAATTCTGATTCAAATTTGAAGTACTGGAACCCAAAATATTTATCTATCCTCAATCATCTTCGATTTTATTTGCCAGAGATCTTCCCAAAGCTCAACAAAGTGTTGTTCTTGGATGATGATATCGTTGTAAAGAAGGATCTCACTGCCCTTTGGTCCCTTGATTTGAAGGGGAATGTTAATGGTGCTGTTGAGACTTGTGGAGGGAGCTTCCATCATTTTGATCGGTATCTAAACTTCTCAAATCCTCTTATCTCAAAGAATTTTGACTGTCATGCATGTGGATTATATTGGAATAAACTATTAGGCTTAGGTTTCTGGTTTAATTATTAAAAGTTCGTAATAACCGAATCAGTTGCATACGCCTTATTTAAAGACATGTTTTGAACATCAGGCCAAATCATCAAGCATTTGGCTTAAATCTTAATGTTTTCTTCTATCTACTGCTACCTTTCTCCTTCTATTTTATATCTTTTGCTGAATACTTCTGTTTGAACATTTTTGTATGTTTAATTGCTTACATTGGATTTTTAACTACAGGTTGCACATCAGCCTAGCATATATGTCCTAGACACTCCAGGTGTATTGGTTCCAAGTATCCTTAACATTGAGACAGGACTGAAGCTAGCTCTTGCAGGTATCATCCTCTTGCAAATAATTTCTCCTAACTTTTAGTTTAAGATATGTTAAATCGTGCTTGACGGTTGTAAACGGACAAAAATAAGTGCCACCTCTCTCCAACCTCTATTAAGAGAAGCCATATCCCTACTCAAGTGGAGTTGATTTGGTTGCAACAAACTAACTGGATCAGCTTAAGTAATGTTGGTTGAGGCCTAAAAGTTTTATGCCTGAAGTTGTGTTGGTTTAATCCTCTTGTTGACCTCCAACCAACACAGGTTGCCCAAACTGCAGCTTGTAAAATTTTCAACCTTGGCGTCTTAAATTTTATCATTATTATTTCTTTTACTATTGCTCATATGTGGTTTTTTTTGGGTTTTGCGTGCGCCGCCTGGGGGGGGGGGGGGGGGGGGTTGTTGGGCTGGTATTGGTTCAAGTGAACATGAAATTACTTTTGCCACATTGTATTGCTTGTTCTATCAAATAAAGCTTACCAATTTCTTAAATTCACATGGTCTGTGAAAGATTCAGTGGTAGGTGAGGAGTGTATTGCACTGTACTTGCTGGCGGTTTTAAATACTCGAGGGACCCCCCTTCATTGGAAGCATTTGAACAACAGGAGACTGGAAGGGATTCTGTATGATTCTAAGGAAAAACATGAGTATAACCTTAAAGATCTTTGGCCAAAAAGGAGGAAGCCACCAAATGACTTTGATATGCTTTACGTTGAGGTAATATAGGATGGTTCTCATTTACTTAATTTATGTAGGATGGCCAAAGTATTTAAAACTTTTTGTTATTGGGACAACATAGGTCCGAATGAACTTCATGATAGGTCTTGTTGTAGGATTATTACATGGTTATTAATATCATCTTCATTCTCCTAAATGGATGGCAAATGATCAGCATAAGAAAATTGTTTTGGGACAGTTAGTTTTTTTGTCATGAACGAAGAGCTTTTAGTTTTGATAACATGTTTTACTTGTTGGTTATGGACATTCGTGTAGAACATCATGAAGTTATTCTGTTGTGCTTTGTGTATGAAGGGGTTTTTTATGACTAGGCAAGAGGATGTAAATCTAGAAATGTTGGTAAATACCAGACATAGTAAATGAACTATCATTATAAATATGGCATGCTTAATTTGAAACAGATGATTAGTAAATTTAGAAAAAAAAACATGATCTTTCTTTATTTATTTAGGCTGCGTTTGTTTTGGGTGAAAATGAGGAAATCATTTTCCGTAAAATAGGCTGCTTGGTTGGTTTTGAAAATAGCACTTTCCGGAAATCAATTTCCTTTGATCGTGTAAAATATGGCTTTGACCCGGAAATGGTTTTACAGTTTTATTTTCCCTTCAAACCATTTCCGGAAAACACAAAAGTGGGAGAGGAGAGAACGAGAGAAAGAAGAGAGAAGGAGAGCTCGCCATCGCACCGGTCCGACGATCGCACCGGTCTCGCGCCGATCCTTGATCTCGCTATCGCACCGGTCTCGCGCCGATCGCAGCACCTCGCCATCGCATCGCGCCATCGCCTCCGCTCGATCTCGCGATCTAGCCTTCGATCTCGCGATCTCGCCTTCGATCTCGCGATCTCGGCTTCGATCTCGCACTGACGAACCCAGAAGCCGTCGCCGATTGAACCCAGAAACCGTCGCCTTCGATCGTCTTCGATGCGAACCCAGAACCCAGAAGCGTCTGACCGGATTTGATATTTTTTTTCTTTGGTTTTGTTTCTGCTTTTGATTGCCTTGCTGTGATTTTGAAAATTTTTGTGATAAAATTTGTTTGGATTGTGAGAAAATGGCTGAGAAAATGTGAAAAAATTGTAGGAAAATAGTATTTTCAGAATAGAACCAAACACATAAAAATATTTTCTACACAATTTTCATAATGCAACCAAACACTTGAAGCTATTTTCCTTTCCTGAAAATAGCATTTCCGGAAAATAACCTATTTTCCGGAAATTATTTTACGCGAACCAAACGGACCCTTATTTAGCTTCAGTTGATGGCTTTTTAATAAAGGATGTGAAGCTTGTTCTGGAGTGGTTGAGATGATGTCAAGGTAAGCAAAAAGATGGTATTTGATTTAGAAGTAAATAAGAGAAAACTTACAAGGAACCCTATAGGCAATACATAAATTGGGGAAGAGTAAATTCACATGTTTTGCAGTATCATTGAGTAAGATTGTGTTGCTTGAGGTGGATATTTTGATTTCAATGAGAAGATTTGAAAAAGAATAAATGGGATTAGTGGTAAAAGATAGGAGAATAAATATTTGTCACTACATGGAATCAAAAGCTGCCAAAATTTTCAAAAATAGTTTTCTTTATATATACGCACTCTAGCCCTTTTTCACGTTACTTTTTATGCCATTTGTAGTTCTTATTGTTGCGGCTTATATCAGCTGGTCTCCATGTGACCTGTGAATGTCTTGTTTTATTTTATGTCATTCCTGAATTTACAGTTCTTTACAATTTTCCTTTCAGGATCTTGTTACAAAAGTCCAATGTGCTTTGTATTTAACTCTGTTAGAATTCACTGGTAATGTAGAAGATGAGAGTAACTTGGAGAGTCTTACAAAGCAGCAGTTTGAAGCACTGCAGAAGGCATTTAAGATACCTCATAGGGCCTCGAAAGCTCGTTTGATGGTATCAAAAAAGCTTCTTACTTTATTTAGGGCGGGTAAACTTGGTCCATTCATCCTTGATAATGTCCTTGATGCAAATACTATGTCTTGAGCTGTTAGTCACTTTTTTTTTTTGTAACATTACGATTGTATATGCTAGTCTTTTTTTTTTTTCCTCCTTTTTCTCTCCTACTTTCTTGTGTTGATGTCTCAAATTTATTCAAGTTATATTACAAAGCTAACGGATGCTTGCACGTGTTGGTGAGTTCTCGTCACATTCTTAATGAAAAATTTGCCTTCCAATGCTAATGATGCTCCATTTTGGACGCACTAGATGATAGCAATCTTTTGTTTTTTGATGGGATTATAGCAATCTTTGCGATTTTTATTCCAACACTGATTACAAATTACAGATATATATATATATATATATATATATATTAAAATGGATGGCTCTAAAAATTCCATTAAACGTTCTTTTTGGTTGGGGTAAGAGGGAGAGGATGGAAAATGTAGGAAAATGAGAGGTTTTTTTTGTTTGATGTGGTGGTAAAGACAAAAGAGGAGGAAAAGTAGGGGAGAAAATGTTTAAATAAATGGAATTTACAATTTTGTCTATTTTTTACTATCTTTTCTTTCATCTTTTGATGTAATAAGAGTATAACATTTGAGTTTTATTTGAGCATGGTCACTAATTATTCTAGTGAGTAGCAAGTAATTGATGCGACAAAAATTCAAAGCTGAATCTAATTCAGAAAATGATTAAAATTCAAGAGAGGAGATCAAAATTCATTGGTTCCTTTGCATGTATAATGTAGAGCAAAGTTGATCAACATGAGATATCATTGAAAAAGATTGGAGGCATTATTCAACAAGACTATTTGGAAATAATTGGTGAATTCATTCATATTGAGGCGCTATTTTTCTTAAATTTTAAGCATAGTTTAGTTGTTAACAAATGCAGTGTTCGTTTTGGTTCCAGTGTCTTCAAATTTGGAATAATGTTGTTCGTTTTTAAGTTTTGTGCCTTCTTTTATTTTAAGTGACACTCTTTTTTTCTTTTTCTTTTTTTTGGGATTGCGTCACTTGCTTTCACATATTTATTTAAAAAGGGTTGTGATTAAGTTACAACCTCTAAATATTAAACTATGATCTTAATATTGACCAAATTAGTATTATTTTAATTGGACACTGGCTCTTGGGTAGTTAAATTCTAGTTCTTAGAAGTTCGATCCCAAATTTTAATGGGATATCAGAGAATTCCATTATATAATTGGTCGTTTCATGTTATCCCCTCAAACTATTTTCTAATAATTTTTGTGGGATTGCATTTATGTTCTTCAATTTTGATATGGACAATATTAGAGTGAATTCCAACAATATAAAATTCAATAATTAACATGATAGTGGTGGAGATTAAAGTAATTCTTGTTGAGAAATCGGAGTTTTTTGACTCTTTGGCATAAGAAGGATTTGAAAAATGACACTCATTATTCCCAAACATCATAACCAGTAGCCTATAATCATTGGTGTGTCATTTTTTTCTAAACATATTCTTAATATATTATTTATAATTTTGGTTTCAGTTAGAAGGAGCTTTTGATGGAAATGAAAATTTATAATTCCAAATACTAATGCCACCCCTTTCAATGCAAATTACAGTCCATATTTTCTAATTAATTAAGCATGTTAATATACACTGTACTTATTGATTATGAAAAAGAATCATAAAACATGAATATAATAATATATGCTTGCACATACCAATCCATGGATCTCTCAACTTTATGCACAAGAATGTACTCACACCAATCTATGGATCTCTCAACTTTACACATAAGAATGTACTCAAGGGAGTATACACATCACTTCTTTATTTATTTATATCTCTTACATGGAATTACAATGACATATATGTTTATTTATTTACATCATTTAGTGCTATATTTATTTAATTACATCACTTGAAAGCAAATTAAATAATAGAAGTATTTATTTATTTACATCTTCTAATCCAAAATGCAATGAAGGAATGCTTACAAATTATGGAAGGAATTTGTGACTTTGAATTGAGCAATGTTCAGATTCTATTGGATGTGACCTATGTCGAACTCCTGAAATGTAATTTGTAATTATATAGTATATAAGAAACTTACCGTGAGAATAATACTATGAAAAAAGATAATATAATAGAAAATTAAATAAATTAAAATTTAATATATTCATTAAAGATTATGGGTGCCAATGCCTTGCTGGCCAAACTTTGAAACACAATGTTCCATAAACAAGAATTAATTCCTTCATAAATTAAATAGATCAATGTTTCTTCTTCTATTTTTTTCTTTTTCATTTGTTTTTATATATTTGTGAGGAAAGGGTGTGGGAAAAATAAAGATTTAAAAAGCCACTTGAGTTTTGGAATTTTATTTTCAATTTTCATCCAAAAAATATTTCTTGTTTTAATTTACTGTAAAACTATTTGTACAAAAAGGGTTTTTGTTATTTATTTAACGAAATTAAACATAACCAGCATTCAAGATTAGTCAATTAGATCAGTACCCATTGATAAGCATAAAAACTAAAATATGAAAACCATAATAAATAATTAAATAGTACAAAGAACAAAAAGATAGATGGAAAAGAATAAACCACGGTAAGAATAGAATGATACTTATACTAACACAAGAAAGAAGAACAAGAAGACTGATCTACCCTTACCTCTTCTTCTGATGATGGCGATAACCTTCAACTATCCTCGTCGAGATCAATCAGTGGTACATGAGCAATCTTGTGCAAATCTTCTGCTTTGCATTTTCTACTCAAATCAAGACAACCTTCAATCTGCAATTGTCTTAGTGCAGTGAGAGCTTCCATCCCCTCCGGGAGAGATGACAACTTAGGGCATTTTCCAATCGCAAGTGTGTGAAGTGATTTCAGACGTGGCAACCACTCCGGCAAAGCCTTCAAATTTTCACATTCTTGAATCCATAGCAGCTGTAAAGTGTTTGCAGATCCTTGGAGCCACTGGGGCAAAACTTCCAACTTAGGTAAACCCCCAATTATCAATTTCTGGAGGCTCAACTTGAGATCTTGATTGTCTTCTCCCTCCATCTCCATCAAACTAAGCTCTTTACAATTTATAATTGCCAACATCTCTAGGGCAGTTAGGTGTTTGATACTGAGTGACAAAGTGGTCAAACTTGGACATTCTACAACAAACAATGTTCGAAGATTGGTGAGGCGCCCCTTCGTCCCTTCAAATAGACATTTTAGATTCTCACAATAACTTATAGACAAAAATCGAAGAGAATCCAAGCAACCTACTGCCTTCTTCGACAAGCAGGTATGCTTTATTGTAACAACCAAAAACCTGAGGCTGATTATGTCCCTTATACCTTTGGGCAACCGTTCAAGATTGCTACAACCACCAAGCACTAAAGTTTGCAAACTGTGTAACTTGCAAATGGAATCTGGAAGTTGCTTGATTCTGCAATTTTCTGTTAGGTCGAGATATCTCAAATGTTTCAAACTTCCAATAGAATTTGGCAACACCTCAAAGGATGATTTGCTCAAATCAAGCACCCGCAAGTACTTAAATCTTGAGATACATGCTTTAAGTGTGGACAGGGGTTGCTCTATTTTGAAAATAATAGTCTGAACTTTGCTCAACCTCTTTAATTGGGTTGTAACTTCTTGCCCACTTTCCAAAATTGACAGATGACAAACTTCTGCCACAAGGGTGGACGTCTTGGTCACTACCGAACACTCACCTTTGGCAATTGAGATTGCAAGATCATGGACAAGATCGTGCATTTTAAAGGTATAAACAGGCAGAAATTCCCCTTGATCAACATCTTGAAATAAAGATCTTGACAGCAACTCCTTGATATACAAGTCACCAACATCTTCCAACTCTTGACTTTCATTGGCAGGGGATTGAAGAATTCCATGTGCCATCCAAAATTGAATCAATTGAAGATTATTGAAGTCATAATCCTTTGGAAAAAGAGAACAAAAGGCAAAGCACTGCTTCAAGTGAAATGGCAATTGAGTATAACTGAGCTTCAATGCAGGTAAGATGTCACCCTCCTTTTGTTCTAAATTCCATATGTCGTTATCCCTCACAAATTTCCACTTTCTTTCATCAACGTTTGAATGAAGTAGGCTGGCTAAAGTCTTTACTGCCAATGGAACTCCTTTACATTTTTCAATAATTTCTTTTCCAATTCTTAAGAGGTTTGGATATTGTTTTTCTTCTCCTTCCTTAAATGCCAATTTTACAAACAAAGACAAACAAAGCTCTGGGGATAAAACATCTAATTTGTATGTGGGAACAGTACCCATAATAGTAGCAACCTTGCTATTCCGTGTCATCACTATAATTTTACTTCCATTGCAACCACCAAGTAACAAATTTTCCAATTCAATCCACTTATTACGATCTTCATTCCAAACATCATCCAAGACAAGTAGAAATTTCTTGTCTTTTAAAAGTTCCTTTAATCTTTCTTGCAATGTATCCAAACCCATTTTCTCATCAAATGCCACCTTCGCAGATTTAAGCATTTCTATTATCAACCTCGTAATATCAAAATCCTTGGACACACACACCCACATTCTCAATTCAAAATGACTCCCTACCCGTTCTTCATTGTATGCCAACTTGGCAAGTGTGGTCTTCCCCAAACCTCCAATACCAACTATAGGAATTACATTGACATTTCTTCTATCATCTGGCTTCATCAAAATACGTATGATCTTTTCTTTGTCATCATCCCTACCGATGACATTAGAAGGATGAACAAAGGAGTGGGTCATTTCTCTCCTGTGTATTATTATCTTCCTATCTTCAAGTCCTTGGGCAAGGTTGAATTTATCCTTATCAGCTGCAATATCATCTACCCTCTCCCTAATACCCTTGATTTTATGTGCAATTTCAAAACGAAATACAAGTGGATTAGAACCAGAAAAGAAATAACGCACCTTTTTGCTAGTGCTCCAATATCTCTTCATCACTTCCTTCTGTAGGACTCGATACTGAAATTCATCCAGCACATTCTCGACATCATTAAGAGCATCTTTGAGCTCCCCTAGCCAAGTCCTCAGCATCCCATCACTTTCTTGCTTCTCCTCAGCTTGACAGAGTACAGCTTTAATGGATGAGACTCTGCGCTCAAGCCTTTTCAGATCACTTTGGACGCCCCATGCTGAGCTGATCTCTTGGAAAGTACGGGTTCCAAGCTGCTCGAGGACCTTCCCTGCGACACCATAGACAATTTCAGCCATGTTCTCGTGTTCGTGGTGGGGGAATGGTAAGGAAGGTGATTGTGAAGTAAATCAATGCGTTTTAAAACTTAGCAGTTGTTTTTATCACAGAAATTCCGAGAGGGCAGATATAATTGCAACTAAATTGTACGTAGGTGGACTTATTGCACCAAGGATCATTACTTGGCACATGATTCTTTCTTAGGCCATTGGCAAAGCATGGAATAGGAATGACTTAATACTGGAGACTAAGTATATCCTTTAATTTTATTGGGGTAAGATATTTTTTCTTTAGGGGCAAGTAAATTAACAGTTCAATACATGCTCTAGTTGACAACAGATAAACTGTATTTATGAAATGTAATTTAGATAGTTTAGTGGAATCTCATTATCTGTCTGATAGCAAAAGGAGGGGCTGGAAGCCATGACATACTATACAAAGAATGATTCCTTTCTTACCAATATTGGCACTGAAATTTCATATGCTCTTGGTTAATTACATGGAATTTTAAAAATGAAATATGAACTATTCTATAACAGTTGATTGTTAAATAAAAGTGAATGGAAATCCAGGAATGGCTGGTGCAGGGGGCATTCTTTGAGTCGATAAAGGATGTTGGCTAATGAGATTCTCTCATTTATTTTCTTCAATAAATTCTTTGTACTCCCTTCATTTTCACCCCTGACATAGTCCTGCATAACCAGAATAGAAACAGTAAGTGGCAGCCGAGAACCACAAACCAAGTAAATAGGGACTAGATTCATGCAAAAGACATTCTTAGAGAGTCGATACAAGATGATAATTTCCCCAATTCCCTCTCCATAAATTGAAAAGAAAGCTTCCCAAAGTCAAAATCACTCAACCACTAAAACACAAGAAATAGAACTACTTTTGTGCTGTGCATCAATATCATAACATTTCACATCAATATGCAAAATTTTGCCCAATGAAACACCTCCATGTAATGACAAAAATTGGTTAACACAATGAGTTTGTCTGTCATAGTCCCACGAAGAAAAAGAAGAAAACAGGGGATTCGATGAATTTCAAGTTTTTAGTTGGACCTATCAAATAAGAAGACTTACTTAGAAAAACATAACCGGATAGCAAGAATTAAGAATCTGAGAGGGCAAGACAAAAATAAAAATCCAAGAAAACACATGCAGTGGGACAAATGAAAGGACAATATATAACCAACCTTAGCATTTCCTTATTTTTTTTTAAACTGCACACATGGTGTACCCATAATTCCAGCTGCTTCTGCTATTTCTGGATCTTCCTCGATATCAATTTCAACAAAATGTACATTCTGATCAAATTCGTCTATCACCTGCCACCAGAAGTTAAGTATAAGTTTGACATTTTCTTAGAAAGTCATTCAACAATATAAAGCATGAATCATTAATCGTGAAACATAAAGTAAAGTTTCCATCACGCATGAGAAGCATTGCTCATTTATTCTCTTCACACAACGTTGGTAACTTCTTCCCAGAAATACTCTATCTAGTCTTGAGTTGACTTGGCTATAACATATTCTATGCAATTTTATTAGAATATGTGAATCACTTACAAGATGCAACTTCCACTCACAATCCACAGTCAAGTATGGACCAATTGCAATAGTGGTAAGGTTCCAAGTGATACATTGGCCATTAAGGATATTGGTACTGCAGTTCGCTGTGTTCTGATTTAAGAAATTTTTGGAGATGTCATCTTATTCATTAAGGATTATAAAATGGCTTGTTTTTCTGGTGGAAAATATGTGGCATTCAATGCAGAAAATCAAGACATGTCATATTTACACGTACTTGGGACTTCATCTTCCATCTATAAAGCCAAGTGATACATTGGCCATTAAGGATATTGGTACTGCAGTTCGCTATGTTCTGATTTAAGAAATTTTTGGAGATGTCATCTTATTCATTAAGGATTATAAAATGGCTTGTTTTTCTGGTAGAAAATATGTGGCATTCAATGCAGAAAATCAAGACATGTCATATTTACACGTACATGGGACTTCATCTTCCATCTATAAAGCCAAAACTCCATACACGATGAAACCTATTATACTAATGCTCCTGCCTTAGGCTAATGCTTTTACTTATTAAACTAACACCCACCACAGCTCCATAATTAGTATTTTCCTGTCTTTTGGTTACCCAAGTTAATATCAGAAACGACCAAATTTCATTCCAAAAGCACTGCAACACATTTCCCATATATATATATATATATATATAACAACAAAAAACAAACAAACAAAGCCTTAGTCCCTGGGGTCATTTATAAATTCCACATACCTATATTTGTTCTTAGGTCATGGCAAAATAATGTATTAACAAAGAATCAAGAGTAACATGGACTTTGCTTTCAGTCACACTGGTTGTTTGATAATCTTGGGTGGCATGCGAACAGTGAAAAGCTCTATTAAAATATATATTGTTATCCACAATATAGACCCCAGTCAAACTTGCGGTCTGTAACTATATAATAACCAAAACTTCAGTTCAAAAAGACAAAAATATGTTTCTATTTTCTGAAAACAAAAACATCAGTTGGTATAACGATCCTAGATCAATTGGCATCTCCTCCTTAAAAATGGGGATGAAGGATGAGATCACAAGTTCAGTTCCATGCAAATGCATGAATTGTGTATTTACCTATCCTGAAGACAAAAAGATAATGAAGGATAAAGATTATTGTTTTGCTAGGACTACATGCTTTAGTACTAAATTTTTTGGTTCTGATTTCACAACTTCAAGAGAAATTCATTGTGCTACAATATTTGGATTTTAAGTGCACACTCCTTCCTCCTTTTGGTTTACGGTTAGGTTTAAGTTACACCTAATGTAACTCTTGTCAATATTACACCACTTTCAAACTTTGCATTGGATTAGTTTTTTGACGAATCCATCATTCAATTACATTTTCTCTTTTCACATTTCATGCATGCAAAATATCAAAGTGACCAAAGATCAAAAACTATCTCATGTATAAAATTTTTAAAGTTCAAAGTTCTTTGTACTTTAAAAAATTATAAATATAAGATGAGTTTTTGGATTGGATAGTAACTAGCATCCATTTGACAAATTTGGCAACGTTAAAAACAAAGAGAATGCGTAATCCAACATTAGAATTTTCAAAATATGAACTCGATGCAAAACTATTAAGAGGTATAATAATAAGAAAGAATTACACTAAGTGTAACTTGACCCCAACATATATGTGTGTATATATATATATTAATTTTTACAATTTTTTTTTTGAAAATTCCTATAAATATTCATACTCAACCATAAATGTATTTTTTTTTTTAGATGAATGACTTTGGCCCTAAGGATGGGATATTTTATATTTATTTATATATATATATATATATATACACATATACATATACATATACACACACACACATATATATATATATATTAATTTTCACAACTTAATTTTTTTTTTAATTCCTATAAAATATTCAAACTCAACCATAAATGTTTTTTTTTTGGGATGAATGACTTTGGCCCTAAGGAAGTAATATTCAAATTAGTGACCTTCGCTTTATGAGATGTAGTTCCCAACTGATTGTGCTACCCCCGAGAGTCAACCATGCTAGAAGAAAAAATAACATAGATATATTTTGCAACTGTCCTTTCATGTTGTGCAAGCTTTAAGTGAAAGGCACATTATTTTTCCATATGTCTGTCACTTCTCCTCAGGGGCGGAGCCACATAGTGGCTTGAGGGGGCCGAGGCCCCTGCAAAATTTTTTTTTTTTTTTCCCATTAGACTAGGAAGAAAAAATTAATGGGCCCCCCCAACATTAACCAGCCAGCCCCCCCACCCATTTCTCAACCATTTTCCCAGCCCACAATCAAAAATTAGGAACAACTCAAATTAAAAAAAAAAAAAAATATATATATATATATATATCTATTCTACTTTCAAGCAAAAAAAAAAAAAAAAGCCCAAAACAAATTTGAATTAAAATCTGAAAAAAAAAAAAAAAAAAATGTAACAGAGCCCACGGCGAGCCCAAGCTTGCTCACAGCAAGCCTACGGATTCTCAACCAAAAAAAAAAAAAAAAACCAGTACAGAGCATCACGTCGCTGGTAGAGAGTTGAAACCCATCACGTCGCTAGCAGTGGCAGAGAAATCAAACCTCAATACTAAAGCACATCAAACTCCAGCAAACCAAAACGCAAAACAGAGGTGTTTATTAAAAAAAAAAAAAAAACCCCAATACACAAACCAAAACCAAACCCCAAGTCCCAAGCAAACCAAACCCAGTAACCCACGGTCACGTCGCCGCAGCTCGCTCGTCGTCGTCGTTGCTCGCCTGGTCGCCGCTCATTGCAGATCACAAATCGCAGAACGTAGATCGGAGATCGAAGATCGCAGAGTTCTCTGCCTCTGCTCCGGTGCTCGGTGCGACGGTGCTCCCTCTGGCCCTCCTTCAAGGTATTTCTCACTTTTTCTCTCTGACTCTCTCAGTCTCTCTCTCTCTTTATCTCACTAAAAATTTGAAACCCACTTTTTCGCAGATCGTAGCGGTCAGTGCCTCATCGGAGATCGCAGATCATGCTGCCTCTGCTCCGGTGCAGCGGTGCTCGTTGGCAGTTGCTCCCTCCGCTCCAGCCTCTGGCAGTCTGGCCCTCCCTCAAGGTTTTTCTCTCTAATTCTCTCTCAGTCTCTCTCTCTTTATCTCACTGAAGGAAAAAAATGAAATGAATATTTATGAAGAGTCTCTTTATTCTTTATCTAAGCCTATCTGATGATTCTGATCTCACATCTCGATAAGTGTCTCTCTCTTTTGAATAGTGACTCTCTGATTGGCTGGTTTTGCTTTTTGCCTGTTTTAGTGTTTTTGTCTTTTTAAATTTGGCATTATCTTATCCCTTTTTGTTGTTGGTCAGTGACTCAGTGTGTTGGTGTTTGGTGAAATATTAATTTTCATTTAGTGTAATGTGTGTTATGATTTGTGATTGGCATTGCGAAATTTTCTGATTGCAGCTAGCTATTGTGATTGGGGCGCACTTTGTGCTTGTCTGTTGGCTGTTGAGTGGGGTGGGGAGGGGGTAGATGGGCTATGGGCACATGGGGCCGGGTGCAGCATAATAATTAAAGCAATGTAATTAAATTAACCAATATATAATAAAAGCTATATAATTAAAGCTATAGTGAAAATTAAATTATAGCTAAACAGTAATAATTAAAGCTATATAATTAAATTAACCATTATATTATAAAAGACAAATTAATTAAATTATTTTTGTTTTTGTTTGAGGGGTTATTATTAATTAAAGTTGTATTAAAAATGGGCTGACTGTTTAAATTATAGTGAAAATTTTGTTTTTTTTCTTGAGTATGAATAACATTCATATAACTAAGTAAAAATTTCTAATTAAAATTTAAAAAAAAAAAATTCTTTTCAGGTTAATTTTTGAGTCATATTCTTAAAGCTAAAATAATTATGAGCAAACGAAAAACAATTGATGCATTCTTTAAGAAAAAAGATGCTAGCCTTTTTGTGAATCCTGTGCGCAGGATATAAAAGCCTTTTTTGTGTGATTAGGGTTTTGTCTTGTTGTTGTTTTTGAGAAAGAAAAACACTGTAGCCGCACATTGCAATTTTTTTTGATAATAGTGAAATCCCTGCAACTCTGTGGACGTAGGCAAATTGCCGAATCACGTAAATACTGTCTTGTACGTGTGATTGTTTTTCTTTTGGCGTTTTGTTTTCTCTATTTTTTTGTTTCTCACAGGTTTGGAATTTCGGTTGAATTCCCAACATGTTCATGTATATGATGATATATGAAAGTTGATAATTTTGTATCTAATAGACTTAAGAATTATATTTAGTATATTTATGTTACAATCCGGCCCCCCCATGTATTTATTCCAGGCTACACCCTTGCTTCCCCTGAGGCACTTTATCGGACTCACTAGGATCAGAATTTAATTTGTATTATGCCCAACATATGAAACACGCAAATTTTCTTTAAATTACCATCTCCTCTTTTATTAACCGATTCTCATCTGTAACATGCTGCATACACGTTACCTATCAAAAAAACACATGCTGCATACACGTTAAGATTTTATATAACATAATGAATTTCTTTTACCAAAATTTCACATGGCTAGAATGGGTTCCTATCATGTGTTTCATAACTGAGATATCATTAACCACGACAAATTAGCTTAAGCTAGCATTGATATTGAACTATAATGCACAAGCAGAACAAGTTTCAAACAATGTACCTTACTAGGAATTGGCTTCAAAGTCCTGCATGGAGCGCAGGTTGGTGCGGTATATAGTACACATATAAGCCTTGGGACTTTCATACTGAAGAAAGAGAGGGAAAAAATGTAAGCACTGAGCCAACTTATACAGAAAAACAAAAAATGGGAAAGCTTCATTGACATGAGATTTCAAATAACATAAAAGTTCACATTAAAGCAAGCATTTTGGGAATAACTTGTACCTGGCCCTTATGCTTTGTAAGTGTAATGTCAAAGCCTGCTTGGACATCCCTATCAGTAAGTTCCTTCTTAACCTCTTCAGTTTGAGGCTGTCAGAAGAAAATTCACGAGGACAAGTTTTATAACAGACTATGTTATCTGCTGAAAATATAAAGTGACGACACACTTGAATAGAGTTTGCAGGATTAATTTGCTCGAAATTTATCTACATCTCTGGTCAACACGTAGAACCTTTTAACAAAAATTACTTGATTCATTCTAAACTTCCTAGGAGCCAATAAGCTATAGCCAAATGGCACTTTCTCATCCAACAAGAATGGGATGAAAGATGAGAGATGAGGTCATGGGTTCAAAATAGGTATATTTTTGATGTGGTAAGTGCAAAGAAATTTATTTTAATTTTGGAAGTCAATTGGATTTTATTTTAGATCTTCATAGTTAATTAGGTTACTAGTATTTTATTTAATTCCTAGAGTCAAGGGCATTTTTGTGATTAATAATTGGGATTTCCCGAGTAAATTAGAATTAGTGTTTTCCTAAGTCAGTTAAAATTAAGGTTTAATCCTACTAGTCTATATAAACACAGTATTGTCCTCCTATGGAGACAATTTACAATTTGATTGATTAATAAAATTTCTCTTGGAATCTTCCAATGGTTTTGACTCCTAGGTTATCTATTTTTTATTTTTCTGTCCTTTCAATTTTATTTATGTATTGGATTTGTTTTGTCCCACATCAATGTCTACTTACCAATTAAAATATAATAAGAGATAAACCCTTCCATGGATTAGTCGAGTATGAAACGAGCCAAATTTAACCAAAAGGATCTGAAATCTTGCTCTGTAAATAAGCAAACATTTTCCTTTCTTTTTGGATAAGCCATTAGTAATTGGAAGAGAGACCCATCCACCATCTTCATTATAGATGCATAATACCCTACCATGTATTTTACAAGGTTTATTGGTCAATACATGATCTAAAAGATAGTTGGTCCGCTCTATTGCTCTTCCTTGTGCCAATTTCACATTACAGTGATGGTTAACATGTACAACCTTTGTAGCTTCATAGCATGCATAGCGATTGGCAACTTTGTACATGAGACTGCAACTTCTAAACCGTGGCAATTTCTACTCATGCTAATAGTTTAGCACTCTTTGTAGTTAATATGGGTATGGATCCAAAAGCACAAGGAGATTTTACTCATCGGCACATTTAGGTGGTCTGCAGACTTCTTTTGCTCTCCATGGCTTCACTGGCTGTAATAAAGTCTCAGGGTTTGCAGCGATAACTTGGTATGTTTACTATACAACCATTAACTAAAATATGCCTATGGTTAAGTTAACCAATTGACCACCTTTAAGAAAGATAATGCATTGACTTGACCACTAGGTTAACCAATATTTGTCCCAACAAATGCTAGTATAAGGATTAAGCTAACAAAAACTATGTGCACCAAATTCTCTTAACACAAAATAATTAATTGCACATCCTTTGTTCAGCTTTGTTTGTGTATTTTAGCAATCAAAATTCCCTTCTCCACCGAACTTTTTTTTTTTTTGATAAGTTCTCTACCAGAGTCATGTTAACAACAGTTTTCCAATGCATGGGGATGATAAGCACATGTTAAGGTACTCTTATCTCTAGAGTCTATAGACAAGTAGAACAGATGAATTTGAACTTCATCAAATACCTGGTGAAACTCAATAAGGAGATCTTTGCTCACAAGACATCTGCCATCCAACAACTGGCTATTCGGTGAATGACCTCCACCATAAAATAACCCCTTTGCGTCAAGCACAGATTTTGAAGTAAAATTCCAGACATCTGGCCTTTTGTATTGCTAACAATATCCATGGTCTCTGTATTGAAGTGCACAGTGATAATTAACCTCGATTTTTAATCATTATAATTAGTAGGTTACGTTTTCAAACTATATTTTTTAATAGCATCCAGACTTAATTTTGGGCATATAAATCGAGTTCCATAGACTCAATTTCCATGATTTGAGACATTTTTTCCACGTGACGACACATGAAAATCGAGTCTCTAAGACTCGATTTATAAGCCCAGCAATTTCTACATGAATATCAAACATTAGTGGCAAACCATTAGCTGTTTGAAGGGGCAAACCAACGTACACATTAGCTGTTTAAAGGGTTTCTTTTTTTCATTTTTCTTTATCCTGGGTGTGGGTGTCAGGCTAGTATGTATAGCCCTAGAGCACATCAAGATCCTTACTTACACCTTTGTACTTTTATTTTATTATTTTAATTCAAATTCTACCTTTTCAGTTTTCAGTCCAAAAAAAAAGAATTTCAAACATTATCGATGGCAATGTGGCATAGTTTTTGGGTAAATTTCAAAAAACACCCCTGAGGTTTGGGTTAATTACAGTTAGGTCCAAGATATTTTGAAAATGACCAATTTGTTGGTTCCTTTCTTTCTCACAGACCTGCTCTCCCACTCTTCCTCTTGGTGGTTCCTTTGATTCTCACAGCCAAAACCCCACTCTCCCTCTCTAACCTCAGATCTGCTACTACCACCACCAGCCATAAAACCCAGCCAAACCATAGCATCAAGACCCAAATCCAAAAAACCTATAGCATCCTCCACTGCAAATCCAAAAAACCATAGCATCCTCCATTACAAATCCACCCCATACCGGAAACCACCACCACCACTGAAAACCACCACCGGCCACAAAACCCAAAGAAAAATAAAACCCCAAAACCAAAACAAACCACACAAACATCAGATCCCACCGCCGCCGCCGGCCACAAGACCCAGAGAAAAAAAAAACCCACAAACCCAAAACAAACCAACCACATCAGAGCCCACCACCACCACCGAAAACCACCGCCAGCCACAAAACCCAAAGAAAAAAAAACTCAAAAACCCAAAACCATCCAACC
The DNA here is from genome assembly GCA_032727855.1 of Quercus ilex subsp. ballota. Classification (NCBI taxonomy): domain Eukaryota; kingdom Viridiplantae; phylum Streptophyta; class Magnoliopsida; order Fagales; family Fagaceae; genus Quercus; species Quercus ilex. The sequence continues at coordinate 1,731,519 of CM064914.1, read as the reverse complement.
ACACATCAGAGCCCGCCAAAAAAATCATCAACAAACCAAAACCAACCACTAGAAAACGCACCACCACCGCAAAAACCACCCAAACCACAACTCACAAGCCACAGCCACTAAATCCACACACCACTATGAAGAAAAGAGGCATGGACGAGAGAAACAGAGGCTTGAGAGGGAGAAGAGTTGATCTGCTTGGAGAGAGAGAGAGAGAGAGAGAGAGAGAGAGAGGATGAGAGGGAGAAGGAGAGGCATGAGAAAGAAGAGAGGAAACAGAGAGATAGACAGGCCTGAGCTTAGAGGAACACCCTTTCTAAATAACTGTAATAACTTAAGAATTTCGTTAGTTGCCCGGTTAGGAAAGAATATATAATATTAGCATCTTGAGTTTCTGAAACTCGAGATCTAAATTACATCTCGAGTTTTAGAAACTCGTTTTTGTTGTTTTCATAGGCTGATCTGAAATACCTTTGCCACATGGATAGCGAGTTTTAAAAACTCGCTTTATGAACTCGAGTTTTTAAAACTCGCCTTCCGTTTAATATTTAGACCAATTTTTGACCGCCTAACACTCTCACTCTCTCAGACTCCACTCTCTCACTCTAAAATTTCAAACTCACTCACTCAGTACCAAATCAACTACGCCGTGCTGTCAGTCTCCACGGGCTCTCTTCTGCTTCGTTCTTCCTTTCTTCGTTCTTCATCTCGCGTTCTTCGTTCTTCATCTCGTGTTCTTCGTTCTTCCTTTCTTCGTTCTTCATCTCGCTTGCAGGTAAAAGTTCTCCATTCCTCTTTTGCTGAATTTATTTTATAGATTTGAGTTTTTTGCATGGTGGGTTACACATTGTTGCTGCTGTTGTTTTTGTTTCTGGGTTGTGGATTTACTTGGGTTTTCAGTTGCTTTTGATACATGCCCATTTGTGTTTGGTTTAAAATTGCTCATTGCTCATCCATATTTTGTTTGTCACTCTGTCTCTGCTCTTAATTCGTATTTTCATCATATTTAATTGCTTTCAATATTTCGGTTTCTTTTCTTCTTTTTTGAGTAAAGAAAATTTTATTCATAGTCTTTAAGAATGAGTCACCCAAGTATACAGCAGGGGATCAAAACAATCAAATACATAAATTGATAAATTGACCATCAAATCATAGACCCACAGATAGGAGAAGATGGGTTTTGGGATAGTTAAGGAATGGGAGACGGGAAAAAAATAGGAATTTTTTTTTTTTTTTGAAAAGCATTGAAGAAATGTTTGGGGGAGTTTAGAAAGATTCATAGGTTGAGATTCAATGGAAAAACAGGTGACTTTCTGATTAAATAAAATTCATTGCTTGATTTGAGTACAGGTTGCGGCAAGTGGTTTGATATGTACTATTTATTGTGTGGCCTCACTTTATTAGGCCCGCAACACTTTGATAGCTCATCAGACACAGGAAAAGAAAGTTAAAATTTTGAAGATCTAAAGAGTTCAAAGTTAAAATTCTGATTGAATGTTGGGTGAAGTTGATTTTTAGGCATGGGGAAGAGAAAGTGAAAAGGGTTAAAATTTTTAGGTGGGTGAAGCTGGAAATCTCTAGATTCTTGGGTGGTAGTATTTTTGGGCAGTGTCAAAGACCCAAAGTCACGTTTTCCAGGAATTTAGTGAACTTGTCTTTTTGAAACCCAGGTTTTATTTCAACTTTAAAAATGAAAAATTCCAATCTAATGCTTTAAAGACATGTTTTAGGAGTTCTGGACCCGTCATGGTTTGCCTTCTTCATCAATTGACTTTGTGAATTTCCTCATTAAGTGTATCTGCAGTTGGTGTTCTTCCCCGGCATAGTTTTCACAGTGTTTTAATTTTTCACAGCGTTTTAACACTTGCATTAATGCCTTTCTATTTTTTTGATCAAACCTTTTTCTCTTTAGTCTTTATTACTTCACTTCTCAAAAAACAAAACCAAATCTTGTTTTGGGGTGTTCTTCTTGCAAGCTACTTTAAGTAATAGTGGCTCCATTATGTCACCCACCTTACTTTGATGTATATAAGTAGAATACCAACACTTGTGTGGAGATCCCTTAAAAGTTAAAACCCAATTTTTTTTTTTTTTTTGGATAAGCTGTTAAAACTCAATTGTATAATAGCCCCAATTAGGTCTTCTGTTCCTTTAAAGATGCTAGTATGATATTTTCTTTTTTTTTTTTTTGGTGGGGAGGGGAGAATGGTCTAAATTTTTGGGAACTATTTATGTTTTTTGCTTCCTAGTTTGTGGTAGCTTTTTTCGTGCAATTTACATGGGAAAGTGATTCTTTAAGAATGTGGGTGCCAGTTACTTTGGTTTGTAGTACTTATCATAGGGAAGCTAATCATCTTGAATTGAACTACATTTTGAAATGCAGCCTTATTCTTAGTGGATGCAAATAGACAATAGTTGCAATCAAAACTATAAAGTTTGTTTAAGATTTATATGCTTCCTTCTTCATTCATTGACTCATTTGATGTAGTGTTATTGGTGTGCCATAAACTGTGTTCCTTTCTGTATATAACCACCGAGAGCACAGAATTCACTTTTAGACAATAGCATTGGCAATTCTTGGCCACAGATCAGCACATTCTTTCCCAATTGGACCGGTGATAGCAGATCCTACAATAACCACAACCACCAATTCATATTATAATCAATTGCTCCATAAAATGTTAACAAAAACTAGAACTACAAGAAGTGACAAAAAACTGTATGATTCTTATGTTTCTGAAATATTGAATGAATAATTTAATGGTTTGCATACAGCACTTCAGAATACAACATGTTATATAATCACATATCAGAGATGGTAATACCTTTCATTTCTCCCTTGGGGTTCACAATGACACCAGCATTATCTGTAAGAACAGCAAACTAAAACTCAGTAACTGAAGGTTTATGTGTGTAAAAAGTACACAAATATGGATTTAGTATGTACGAACTGAAGTAAAAAAGAAATGTCCATAGCAAAGGCCTTTCTAATAGTAATCGACAATAGCAACCAACAAAACCTAGCCCAACATAGATCAATATTAGTAGATTAAGAACCCATTATGATCCTAATCAAGTTTTCCAGGCAATAGTTTAAATTGCCTCGGCTTGGCAATACAGAAATGCAGGGCCACATTAAAAATGTAGCACTGAAATCTGAATCATACAATTGCTCACCATTGAATCCAGCATCAGGAATACATGTTTCGAAACCAACTCAAGCCATACAGTTCTTGGAACATCCAATTTTTTTTTTTTGGTATTTGATCTACTTATCAAGATTGCCAATTGACCTAATGGTCATTGGCCTAGCTCTATTTTATTTACCTTAACAACAATGATACGGACACAATTTCAAACCCTGCTTCACAACTTGACACATAACACATAGTTGGGTGTGAAATGGGGAGCGTCCCTAGACTAATTGTTAAACCTCCATATATAGTACCACTAGTTTTATTATGATTCTCTTGTTCTCAATTTATTTTCCTAAGCATGTGGTATTGTTGATTGGGTTTGATTTAGATTTTTTTGTCTATGCAATATATGCTTAAGTTTTGCAGTTCAGTTACTTAAGTTATATGGGTGTGATTAAAAATGTGCGGCTTGGAATTATTGATGATAATTTATTTTGGGAATCATTATAAGTTTAACTCCGGTGTATCACCGTATTTTGGACATGAAACTTCCTTTGCAAATTGTCTATGTGGTTGAGTTTTGGCTTTTACTTATGTTTTTTATTTCTCTTTTGGATTTATTATCCCCTAGATTCATGAGTACAAGTACTAAAAGTGTCATTCTCTTTGATCATAAGACTCATATGTACTATGACACAATGGAATGTACTATGTTCCCTTCCTTTATATTTTGAATTAAGATTCTGCATGTTGGGAAAGTTTGAGCAAAGAAATTTATTATGGATTATCTAAGTCCTGGAATTTGGATGTATCATTTCTATTTTCTGTTCTTCTTTATGGTTTCATCACTTTCATGGGTGTCAAATGACATGATTTTAATTTGATTTCTGACTATGTGGGCATTGATTTTGCATGTAAGAGTTTTAGTTGCCTCCTTCAATGACTTGAAGAATGTGTAAAAGGGTGGTTAAGCTTTCATAATAATAATAACTTTTTTTAGCCCATTTTCTCAAAATTGGAATTTTGATGCTAAGAAAGGTTATATTTTTTGCTGTACACAGAGGTATATATATGTTTATCCCTGCTGTTCTCTTATTCTTTCAATTGATAGCGTTAGGAATTTGCATCTAGAGTGTCATCTTGATTTGTATCCTTTGTTCATATTTGGTAGTGCTATCCTCTCTTATTTTATTTATTTAATTAAATAATTAAAATTTTTATTTATTTACTTAATTAATTAAATATGTAGCACTCTTTGCAGTATGGAGCCACAGATTGATGAGGAGCCACAGATCTTGAAGCCTGGTCCTAGTGATGGGTCATTGTTGACGCGACAACGACATCATCGATCAGAGGACATTTGGAATGGCGAGGTGAAATATCTAGTTCTAACAACTGCTTTAATTTTTACGTTATCTTTGACTTTTAGTTAGCAAGTTCTTTCAAAGTTGTATTTATAGTTCTAACAACTGCTATAATTTTTATTGATTTTGCAGGACCCGGGCCCACTTATGTGTCGTGGTCACACTAAGGAGATGCCAAAGGTTCAAATGCGAGATAATCGGGTGATTGACATTATCAAGTTGCTAAGGCTTGAAAGATTGTTTAGGGCCCCTTCCAGAGAGATAGATAATTGCCTCATAACGGCCCTAGTTGAGCGATGGCGGCCGGAGACTCATACGTTCCATCTTCCACACGGTGAGATGTCAATCACCCTACAAGATGTGGAGGTCATTTTCGGACTTCCAATAGACGGTGAGGTCTTGGTTGGGCTGACTGCTGTGTTAGATGGAAGTTGGAGCACTGTTTGCTTGGAGTTTCTTGGTTTTACTCCGGCGAATGACAACAAAACTTTGGTGGGGCAAAGAATTCTGATCAGCCGCCTTGTTGAGGCCGTTGCAGCGCCACTGCCTGATGATGCAACGGAAATTCAGATACACAAGTATGCCCGGTGTTATATTTTAGCGCTACTAGGGGATAAGCTTTTTATGGACAAATCGGGAGATAGGGTGCATCTGATGTTTTTGGAGCAACTGCGGAACCTGAATGATCCGCCGCAGTATAGTTGGGGCAGTGGTTGCCTGGCCTGGTTGTACAGAGAGTTGTGTCAAGCAAGCGAGAAAGGGGCATCGCAGATTGGTGGGGCGTGCACCTTGGTCCAGTATTGGGCATGGGCAAGGTTGCCATTCTTGTGCCCGAGGATAGAGCCCCCACCTGGATGTGATTACGGCCCGTGGCCGTATGCTCCACTTGCCTTTAAGTAAGTATTTTTTTGATATTTAGTGTGATATGCAATGTACTCTTTTTAGTAACTAAGTAGCTACTTATCTTATGTTATTCGCTCGTAATTGTAGGTGGGTGCGGGTGCCAGGCTTGAAGAGTAGGCCATCCGGGATGAGCTTGGTCTACTATCGTGAGCAATTAGTTACAATGAAGCCGAACCAGGTAATAATATTAAAATATTCTGTTCGGTTATGTTAATTTTCCTTAAGAATATGATTGCTTCATATTTTAATATATCTTCCGTTTTAATTTTTGTTTTTCCTTGTATCTATGTATTCTCCCTTGTTTCACATTTTTGGATGCTATGATAATTGTTTTTTGTTTCTATTGTAGATTGTGTGGCAGCCATACGAGGCACATTTCGTCCACCTTCCTGACTTCTGCGTTGCAGGGAGGGGTACGTGGACAGCAAGGGTGCCGCTTGTGTGTTTTTGCATAGTGGAGACACACCACCCGGACCGTGTCCTTCGACAGTTTGGGTTGGCGCAAGGGCGGCCTGACCATGTTGTGTACAATGAAAGGCTGCATAGAATAGACTTGCGTGGGAAGGTGGACAAGAATTAGAGGCAGGAGCATGAACCGTATATCATTTCCTGGAATAGCAGAGAACGACGACTTTGCCATGCACCTCCTCAGACTGGTGAGATGGACCGTGATCATGACTATTACCAATGGTATCGTCCGGTCACTGTAAAGTATGTCGACCACAACAACGCTAGATTACATCAGATAGTAATGTGTTCTAATTATATTTTATTGCTTGCTTTGTTTTTTTTTAGTACATGTACGAACGTAGAATCAATTGATTTCTTTTGTCAACAAATTTGGTTTGATCTGACTGACATCCAATTAAAAAGATTTTCTATTGCATGACTCATAATAAAACTTTCTGTTCTTAGTTTAGATGAGTATTTTTTGATGGGGGAATGAGCAGACTAACAATGTAAAGGGCAAGTATGTTGTAAGTTAGGCAATGTTTTGAAGAATTAAGAAAAATAGCATCTCGAGTTTTAGAAACTCGAGATCCATATTAAAACTCGAGTCTCAGAGACTCGCTTTGCGAGCGTTCTTGGACTGAAAATGCCACATGGATCTCAAGTTTTAGAAACTCGAGTTCCATGCAAAAAAAAATTTAGTTTGATCACCCCTATAGCGGTGTTTTCAAGTGTTATAGTGATGTTTTAAAGCTCTATAGCGGCGTTTTCCTGCAAAATTTGGTTATAAGTGTTCAATACCAGGTTTAGAGAGCCCTATAGTGGCGTTTTTAAGCCTTATAATGACATTTTTAAGCCCTATAGCGGCGTTTTCCTGCAAAAATTTTTTATAACTCCATTTTTAAGCCCTATAGTGACGTTTTTAAGCCCTATAGCGGCGTTTATGGAACTCGAGTCTTTAAAACTCGATTTCCACGTGGATTTTTTTCTACATCACACCCATTTGCTTACAAATCGAGACTTAACAACTCTATTTTTATGTTGGAACTTGAGTTTTAGACACTCGAGATGCTAGTTTTCTACATTCTTTTGCAACGTGACAACTAACTAAAATTTTTAATATTTATTGTTATTTAGAAAAGATATTCATATTTAAGTAGAGTAATAAGTACTATATTATGCATTCTATAATTGTTACATAAATGTGGAAAATTTTGATTGTACTGGTTCTTTTTTTGTTTCAGATTGAAAGCCATTTAGCGTTGTTGAATTGGCTTCCCGCAGGCAGCCGAGAACACAACCATGTTCGGCGCATCCTATATAATGTGGCTGGGCTTGGTGGTGATCCTACAACCACTGGGCAGGCAAGTGCAGCACCCGTAACTACTGCAGCCCCAAGCACAAGTGCAGCACCCGTAACTACACTGACCCGCGGTCGGCGTGATACAGCAAGCCCAAGCCCAAGCGCAGCTAGGGGCCGTGGTCGGCTTGCTACAGTAAGCCCAAGCACAAGTGCAGCGAGGGGCCGTGGTCGGCCTGCTACAGTAAGCCCGAGCACAAGTGCAGCTAGGGGCCGTGGTCGGCCAGCTACAGCAAGCCCAAGCACAAGTGCAGCTAGGGGCCGTGGTCGGTGTGCAACAACCCCTCGGGTTGTAAGTAGTCCTGAGATACATGCTCCCACCCCGCATGTATCTCCCCAGCCTGAGGTCTCTCTATCCATCCCAGTTGCATCTCCTCAGTCTGAGGTCCCTCCATCCATGGTAGATGTATCTCCTCAGGCTGAGGTCCCTTCACCCACCCCACCTTCGCAGCCCAGTCCCTTGACCCCTCCTATGCACCCTGAGACACCCTTATACCCACCCACTAGCTCCAGTGCACTCACTTTGCCCATGGACCCACCCCGTACTGAATCCATGACAATGATCCCCACTCCTGCCCTGCACATAGAGCATCATTACCCACAGACCTCATCCTCATCCGACCCTCTAGGACCTCCGGTTGGGATTGACACGCTACAGCCAGATATTGATGTACCGGACGAGCATCCCCCTCATCAGCCGTCACCCCCACGAGGTAGACCGCAACATGCTAGAAGAGCACCCACTTGTGGGACAGGTGGACACAAAATAGGACACAAAGGCAGCTCTATGGTACGATAACATTAATTACCATGTTTATGCCTATTTTGCAATATGCTATTTACTTTTATCATTACACCAAATATTGATTGTATGCACCTAATGTCTTTGCAGCACGATGATGAGCCTAAGGCTGATGCCCCGCAGCCTCCTCCCCCACCCAAACATTACACGAGGGTTAAAAAACGCAAAATTGGTGAACCTTGAAAGAGAGGTTTGTTAAAGATGCATGCAGCAAATTACTTTGTGTTATGGATGGTGCATGTGAGATATATGTCATAGTAAATTCTCAAATGTCATAGTTTTTGTATGTTGAATTCAATTGGTTTTTGAGAAATATGATGGATTTTAAGTCTTGAAAATTTATCTTTTTTGTAGTTTTATTAACTATGTGTGTAGTTTGGGTTTATGGATTTCAAAATCTAAGTTATATCATACTTTTAAACCCATATAATGTGATTGAAGTTGCAATATTTTGACTTTTTTTTTTTGTGTTGTTGTTGAGCGCGTCTACTGCAGTTAGCACTCAGATTTTTCCTTTATTTTATGTGGAGTTGTCCAATTCAAAACTGCCACTGATTAGGCTTTAGAATTACTAAGTCCTGTTTTAGTAATCTTGTTCTCTACACATGATTGGATATGTCAAATGATTGAAATTAAAGCTAAAAAACTCTTACTTTTGTAGGATATTTGAAATCTTGGGACAGCTCTATCGATCTTGTTAATGTCCTCAAGCATGAGATTCGTGATGGACAATTAAGCTTCAGAGGCAAAAGGGTACTCGAGGTAATTGAGTCAACGAGATTTTACTTGCTACTTCATGCTTCAATTTATTACTTTCAATCCTTTCCGATCTCATTTTGATGTTATGAAGCTTGTTGATTCTATCAATTACTATTTTTTCTTGGGTTTTTCTTTGGATAATATTCAACACTAATAGGGAAAATTGAAGTATTCCTTTGGGGGTATTCTTTGAGGGGAAGATATATATTTTGCAGGGATTGTCTTTCTCAAGAGACAACCTGTAGATAAAAAGTCCCTACAAAATATAGAAGGATAGAGTGATGCTTAATTTAGGCTGGGCTTGTCCTATTCAGCTTAAAAATCATTACACACGGTGCCTATTATGGCACATCCTCTGGCCCACCCACATTTTATGGTGAGGTCTTGGGTTCAATCCTGTGTGAGTGTTCTTTGGTTTTAAAATCAAGATATTATGTTCCTGTGTCTTATGGTTTGATCCTCAGCCCATGTCGTTTCTGTTTCCAGGGTCATAGTGCTGGTCTATTTAATTTGGGAAACACCTGTTACATGAACTCCACAGTACAAGGTCTGCATTATGTTCCAGAGTTGAAGTCAGCTTTGATCCAGTGAGTTCTCTTCTTCAGTTAATCAACTTTAATTGTTTCAGAATTTGTTTTGTGATTGTTGTTTTTATGGTTAGTGTGCATGGCCTCTTTTGCTACTAAGATGTATCAGTTTGTAAACTTTCATTAGGTATTCACATTCTGGAAGAAGCAACGATGTGGATCAGACTTCTCATATGTTGACCATAGCGACACGTGATTTATTTAATGAGCTTGATAAAAGTGTCAAGCCTGTGGCTCCAATGCAATTTTGGATGGTTTGTTCTCTGATTTAACTCTTCCATTTAATGTTGCACCTGTTTTAGTCATGGGATTTTGCAGAAAAATCTTGAGCATTAATCAGAAATATTTTGAATGGCATATTTTTATTAAAAAGATAAAGGTAGCACATACATTCACTGCTATATATCTGATCCCAAGGCTTCATCCTTAAGAAGATTGCACTTTGCCCACCGAAAAATTTAGTTAATGCTTGGATTCAAAATGAAGAAGGATGATTTCCTTGATTTTTCACGTGATATAAATTCTTGTTCTATAGGTTCTAAAATTGTCTCAGTCTATGCTTGCTTTGTACTATTCTATTGCTTAAATGTCCCTACCTACTTGACCCTCCTAGGATTTCTCTGCCTTGAAGGGAGGATGGGTTTTGACCGCCCCATCCCTTGGGTTTGGTTTAATATATGTATAAATTACTTATATATTTATTCATATCCTATTTACTTATAGCTTATCTGGCACAGTGTCATTCCGCCATCTCCATTTTGGTAGTCCCCAAATTTCAGTTAGCATTGCAATTAGTAACTAACATAGAAAAAACATAAATGATTGAAAATGATACTGCCAACAGACTTTAATCAAGAAACTCAATAACTATAACATTTGGTAATTTGTAGTTCCTGGTAGCTTATTTGCTAAATATGAGACAAAATATATAGTTTTTGGAAGCTTTTATAAATGTGTAACAAAAAGATACATGTAAGCTAATTTTTTGAAAAGGCCAGTTCTGGTTTTTTTATTTGTTTTTAAATTTATTTTAAATAAAGTTGAGACAAAATGGAATTGTCTCTAAAATGTTTTTGGCCTTTACATAAAAGTTTTCCAGCTATTTCTTTTAGCTTATCACTAAAAATGGTAATTGTTTTATAGATTTCACCATTGCATTATAAAATAATACTGGACATTTTAAAGTTGATACCCCATTAGTCTTTTCTTCTTTTGGGCTTGAACTCCAGGTTTTCTACTATTAATGAGGGTCATTGCTGCGACATTCTGTGTGACTCTGGCTGCATCAATGGCTGCACGCTTGGGGTCAACACCCATGGCTGCATTTCAAGTTTGCTTGCAGGTTTGGTTGACAACATCACTTCTTGCTGATGGGTTGGCTGTTGCTGGGCAGGTTACAAATGATTTCTTTGTTGACCACTGGAACATTACTTTATATATGTATATATTCTCAAAGACTGGATGAAGTATTGTGCCATAAAGGCCTAAAGAGATAAAGATAACTGAAGCAATTTAGATTACCATCTCCAATGTATAATTTTTCTTGTGTTCCGCATTAAAGTACTTACATAAAGCTAAACAAGATTGTAGTAGTTCTGCAATTTTGTGAGATTGCTTTTCCCAAATCTCCTGGACCTGAATTCATAATTGTCAGATTTGCTTTCTTAATACCTTTAAAATAATTCCCTTTGTACCATAATACTTATCTACTTGATTTCATGTTAGTAAAAGCGGAGTGAACATAAGAAAGATGATGAAGAACACCTCAACTCTGAAGTTGAAAATTCCAAAGGGTTGAATATCTTGTTTGCCATCTTAATAGTTCTAGTATACTATTTATCAAAAAAAAAAAAAAAGAAGGTTCAAGTATACTGCTAATGTTGCTTATCTTTTTGTTTAATGTCCCTGTTACCCTGTAGATAATTTTTCAACCACTATATGTACATTGGTTTTGTATATCTTTTAGTCATGTATTTGTCATGATACCATTTTGTATTTGTCTTTGTAGAATGATTTGTATCTTGAGATTGAATTTGTTAAATTTTATTTATTTGGTGCCTTTGAATATTGAAGTTGAGTATGTGGAGCTGCTTGATACTTAGATAATGCCTATGGTATATTAAATGAACGTGTTGCTGAAGAAAGCAAGGCATTTATCGAGCTGCAAAATTCGGTAGTGCAGCCTGCTGAAGAGCACTCTGGAAATTCGCTTAATGGTGGGAGTATTGCTGTGACATTGAATGGCAGTACACAGACATCCAAGGATGTCACTCCTGCTGCACTAGTCACTCAACCACTTAGGTTAGTAACTTAGTATTCTATAACATATGGTAAAATTAAAGTGCCCAGGCCAGCAGCTCTTATTTATTTTCTTTTCTCAAACTGTTATAACCATTTGAACGAGGTTCACATGTCTAATTTCATGAACACTAAATTATGCTATTTATAATTTCTATTTAGTTTCTTCATTATGTAAGCGACACTTCTACTTAATTATTTCAATCCATTAATTTATTCTTGAAATTTTGGCATATGTTATGAAGAATCTAGAGATGCTTATTAGATGAATTGTTCTTTATTATGAACAGCAACAACCACAATTAAGCCTTCGTCCCAAAATTTTGTGGTTGGATATGGAATCTCAACAGACTAGTCATGGTTGGCCACATGTATTCTAATCCTTCATTCTATTCTATCTAAAATCATATTTTCTGTTACTTTCTTAATTCACATATCCTTTTTTACTCATTTTATTAATTTAAAAAAAAAAATTCCTCTACCTTTTTTCATTCTCCACTGAACTTAACCAGACCATCATAAGCAAATTTCCCTTGTCTTTTCTCATGAAAAACACTTGATTTATAAAATTTAATTCATCAATAATCCATCTTCTATGATTACCAGAGCCCTTTTAAATAGGCTTTCAAGGAGTAAATTAATAAGAAAAATAATCCAAGTACAAAACATAATCTCACATAATCCTCAACAAGATTAAAGTCAAGTTCAAAAAGAAATTTAGTTCAAAATGCAAAAATAAAATATGGAAGAAAATTTGAAATGATTTTGCTCCTTGCATCACAATTTGGTTGTAGTATTCCAAACAGTTTGTCTCTTATGATCACATTGTCCATTTGCCAACTAACATCAAATCGGTTATATGCCAGTGAAAAAAAGTGAACGTATTGTTTCATTCAACTTCAGTGGATTTTCTATTTTTCTTGCTTATTTGTGTTCTTTGGCTGGTTATGGGTTTTAATTTTGTCTTTAACAGAATTTTTTCTTTAACAGAATTTCACTACCATGGTTGTATTATACAATTTAGCTGGGATAACATCTTATGTGTTTTTTTGCCATTTTTTTTTTTTTATCAATTAAATCAGAGTTGAAGAATCACATAAAGGTGGTTCCTCTAGCCGCTTATTGTCAAGCTTAAATGCTGGTGAGGCAAATATTTCTGACTAGCTATGTATGATTTATTAAATAATTAATTCAATTACATCATGATATTTGATTCTTTGCTTTGTTTTCTTATACTTCAGAAGTGGAATCTGGGGTCTGTTCTAGTAGCTCAAGTTCGGCTGCAACAGCTGCTAACAAGAAGGCATCTAACGTGGCCCAAGTTAAGGATGGCCCTGGTGTCGTTAAAGTGGAAGGTGAGACAAATATATTATCTACAGATTGCAAATGGTTGGTGGTAGTGATCATTTTTTTTTCTTCTTATTTTTGCTCTTGTTTTCCTTTTTGTTAATATATATTTTCTATTAATCCGAGAGTGAACCTCCTTAAAATTGGGGATAATTTTGCCAACTAAGCACCTCTCTCTCTCTTACAAACACACACACACACTCCAGTGCAATTACATAATTCCCTTTTAGTTTGGGGGTGATTTCAAATTAAACTCTTAAATTTTAAAATGTTTCAATTAAAAAAAAAAAAGAAAAAGAAAAAAGCAAGCAAAGAGAAGTTATGAAATCTTACAATGATAGTGTTTCAAATACATAATTTTTGTCACAGAGAGAGAGGAGAGGGAGAGAGCTACACTCAAGGAAGATGAATGTTCCTTGATATATTAGATCCACTCAAGGAAGATGAATGTTCACCCAGATGTAAAATTTGAAGAATTGGCCCGTTCCACTGATGATTTCAATGGGGCACAACTAAAAGCTGTTTGTGTGGAAGTAGGCATGGTAGCCCTTCGCCGCGATGCTACTGAGGTGTGCATTCTCCAGGATTTCTGCAACTTGTTGCAAATCTGACAAATTGTTTTAATTTGGGCCTTGCATGAGAACAAGTATTGATCACAGTGTTGGTTTTGTCAATTTCAGGTGAACCACGAGGACTTTAATGAAGGTATCATTCAGGTACATGCAAAGAAGAAATCAAGCTTGAATTATTATGCCTAGATTCTGTTCAATTTCACGGTTCAGATCATGCAAAGGCAGGACTTCTGAAATGGTATTATGTGCCCTAAATTTCAATGAAGTCAAGCTGAGTTTACGACTTGATCACACAAGTAAAACCTCTGTATTGTGTAATCTTGCGGACTAAACCATCTTGCGTATTACATATAGCTGTTCTTTGTGATATATTCATGCTTTATTTTGAATATTATGTTGGGTGTATGTGAAATTTATTATAGGAACTTTAAAAACTGTGGATCTAAGACTAATGGCTGCACTGCTTAGGTGTGGCTTTATTTGGGTAGAAAGCATTGCAAGGACAATATTAAGGTCAAAGAGATCTTGGGATCAGGGTAGTGAGAAAAGATGTTAATATATTATGAACAAATTTATGAGAGCATGGTTTATTTATGACTTTGTTGTGTTAAATGATTAGTTTGGTTCAGGTAAATAAGCAAAGGTTTTGGTATTGTTAATTGATAAAATGATGTCTTATACCATTTCATGAAGATTGATAATAACTCTAGATGCTTATCTATGATTTATATGAAAGTTTATTCTTGGTCATATGTAGTTAGAAGGCTGGCTCATCCTCTTTAGTTGACTTTTTAATAGCAAATTTTATTTTGTCTATGGCTGTCTGCTTGTGACAGTCTTAGTTAATTTAAATCTGTTAAAAAAAATTCCTGGGCAGGTACCAATTCTCCCTGGCAATGTTTATGCCATCAATGATGCCCTGTCAGCTGAGGCTGCAGCTGAAGATTATGAGACACGTCTCAGACATTTGGTTAAGAGCAATGTTATAGAAATATCAGCAGCTAGTGGGTTTCCAAAGTTTGATCTCCAGCTGCTGGGTATGGGCCCCGATGGACATGTGGCTTCTTTATTCCCAGGCCACCCTCTTCTCAAAGAGAATAAAAAATGGGTTACCTTCATTAAGGACTCGCCAAAACCACCTCCAGAAAGAATTACTTTTACCTTTCCAGTGATCAACTCGTCTGCATATATTGCCCTTGTGGTGACTGGTACTGCTGAAGCTGGAGCAGTGCAAAATGCTTTAGGAAATAGTCAAAATTCTGAGAAGCTGCCTGTCGCAATGGTTTCACCTGAAGGGGAGTTGGCTTGGTTCTTGGATACAGCTACAGCTTCAAAGTTGTAGTCTTGGGAATTTCTACAGCTTTGTGAGTTGATCAACATATATATTAGTGTGTTTTTATCTTGTACTGTGGTTATCAGAGATCATATAGGTGTTCTGTTGTATTTTGTGATTGTTTGGGCTATTGTAGAAATCTATAAACATAAAAGTTATTTCTTAGTCATTTCTTCCAACCATGGCTGAGTTTATTTTACTTATGTTATCTTTTGAGAATTGTAATATTTATCAAAACAATAGGTGTGTGCAGAGACAATGATTCCACCACTATTCTGCATTTTGTGGTGCAAAACAGGCAATGTTTGAACTAATTTGTTGTATTTGCCACTTCATAAGTGGCAAATACAACGGATTAGGTCAATCTAAGACAACATTTGTCTTGGAGATTTAATTAAGTTTCTTGATTGATATCTCTAATATAATATGATTTGTTGTCATCCTTTTGATATTTCAAACTTCTGTCCATCAGATTTTTTTTAGGAAATTCCCTTCCTTTTTCA
This sequence comes from Quercus ilex subsp. ballota, assembly GCA_032727855.1. Taxonomy (NCBI): domain Eukaryota; kingdom Viridiplantae; phylum Streptophyta; class Magnoliopsida; order Fagales; family Fagaceae; genus Quercus; species Quercus ilex. The sequence goes on along the minus strand of CM064914.1, from coordinate 1,716,116 downwards.
TAATTGTAGTGTACACATTGCCTAGAACAAGGCCTTCCTTTCACATGGTATTGTGAAGAGAATCACATGTTCTAGTTGTTATCCGTCCTTGGTATTTGGAGGAACTTGATTTTACTACAGGCATGGAGATGCCAGGGTCTTTCTCTTGGGATTTAGTAGTTTCTCTGGGGGTTTTTTTTATTTCAAAAGTATCGAAAGTTTGGAGCCAAGTTAAAAAAAAAAAAAAAAAAAAAAAATTTCCCCAGTGGAACTCGAGTTCCACTGGGAAAAACAGGGGAAACAGGGCAACCCCTTCTGCCTGAACAGGGGAGTTGCCCAAACGAAAAAAAAAAAATTTTCCCCAGTGGAACTCGAGTTTATAAAACTCGAGTTCCACTGGGAAAAATAGGGGAAACAGGGCAACCCCTTCTGCCTGAACAGGGGAGTTGCCCAAGCTAAAAAAAAAAAAATTCTCAAAGGAACTCGAGTTTTATAAACTCGAGTTCCACTGGGGAAATTTTTTTTTTTTTTTTTCGTTTAGGCAACTCCCCTGTTCAGGTAGAAGGGGTTGCCCTGTTTCCCCTGTTTTTCCCAATAGAACTCCAGTTTTATAAACTCGAGTTCCACTGGGGAAATTTTTTTTTTTTTTTTTTTTTTAGTTTGGGCAACTCCTTGAGAGGCAGAGAAGATGAGAATGTAAATGCACAACCATTACATGAAAAGGCGTTCTCGCACCAAGCTATAGAAACTGTTACGCTCTATTCATAAATATAGTTTTACAATGCAAATACATTTGCATCACAACAAAAAGGCATTCTCAATATATCAACATTCTAAACATGCGCAACCATCCTTAATTTGCAATTCTTACCGTACTACTCAAATCACAATCTTCATAGAGGTACATTGGGTAGAGAATTATAAGTACATTCAACAAAAACCAAAAAGTTAAATGTGCCAATACAACGTAGTCACTTTTCCTAAGATCAGCAGTTCGCACAACAAAAACGGCGTCCATGGAAGCATGCCTGCAAAACGTAGACTAATCACGTTAGGAGAGAAGTAGTAAAAACAGTAGTTACTGGTAGAATGAACAACAATTATATTTAACCAATGCATAATATTTTTCCATCTACCTACCTACTGTGGAACATTACTGCTTTTGGAAGCGCCATGGGACTGCGGACATTTTCTACGGTTATGCCCGGAAGCATGACACAATTCACATGTTTGCTTGGGTTGACTCTCTATCAAATCTGCATCCTCCCTCTGCCACCTCGAGCCTCGATCCTTATTCCTCACTCCATCCATCTCATTCCTTATTCTTGACTTCACTGGTCGACCTTTGGCCTGCAACAATTCTGGATTAGGCAACCACTTTGGCCCCATGGGATCCCTCCATAATGATTGTGACTTGGGAATCACAAATGCATGCTGATAAGTGTTAAGGGCATTGTCCAAACCATAACATGGGTGAATATATGCGGTCGAATCAATATTCAAATAGTCATATACTCTAATTGCATGTGAACACGGGATCCCTATGTTTTGCCATTTCCCACAACTGCATGTTCTTTCCCGTATCCGAACTTCATAACTGTGGTTTCCCCCTCTTGTGCTACACGTGAATGAAGTAATTATCTGATATATCATCTGTTCACTGTTAAATGGTTTGAGATAGTGTTTCTCAGATTTAAGCTTATTTCCTTCCCACTTGTCAAAGGCATATTGACTCCATTTCTTACCCTCTGACAGGCGATTGAGGTATTCTTTGTGCCAGTCGTGGAAATATTCAACAAGTTTGGACCAAGTGAACTCAACCAACGCGGCAATAGGAAGGCCCCGTGCACCTTTAAGTACACCATTGAAACACTCTGATATATTGGTTGTCATTGCCCCAAAACGTCTTCCACCATCATGTGATTGGGTCCACATATCCACAGACTTGCTCATTAGGTATGTGTATGAAAGATAATTTTGATTCTTTTCCTTCCCATCCTTCCCCGTCACCTTCTTCTTATTCCGAATGGCCTCCATTTCCACTTGCTTAATGGACTCCATTATGGTATCAAATTTAACTACCTGAGTAGCATATCCTGCTTTCAAGCAAGCTGACTTTAGAGTCGAGTTCTGAAAATGTGTGTTGAAGTTGCTAGCAACACGTCGAAGGCAATATCTATGAAATACCCGTGTTCTTCCATCATCCCCTCTAGGCCAGTTTGCAATGGCATTTTTGATACCGAGATGTCGGTCAGAAATTATGCAAATGCCATCGTCGGGTATCACGTGGCCAATCGTATCTCTGAGGCATTGTAAAAACCACCTCCAACTGGACCCTGACTCACAATCCACAACAGCAAAGGCAAGAGGGAATACCTTGTTGTTAGCGTCGGTTGCCATTGCAACCAACAACTTTCCTTGATATTTACCATACAGATGGGTCCCATCAATACTGATAGCTGGCTTGCAATATTTGAATCCATCAATGCTTGGACCGAAAGACCAAAACACATAATTCAATAATACGGTGTCATCTTCATCGGTGGATATCGTACGATAGAACACTTGGGTAGTCGGATCCATATCAATATATGCCATAAGCAACTTTTGCAACCTCTGGTAAGACTCTTCCCAATTCCCAAACAGCTTCCCAATCGCCTTTTGTTTCGCATCCCATACCTTGTAGTAAGAAGGCTTATGGCCCTCATATTTCGACTCTATCATAGATCTAAGATGCTTAATTGGGGTAGTGTGATCCTCACTTAACTTCTTAAGGATGTCTGATGCAATAAAGTTACAATTCATCATTCTACCATCATTTTGCACCCCAGTCCGTATACATGTGTGAGGACCCTTGTACACGGTGACCATCCATAGTCTCTGGAGATTGGGCTTCACGACTGCGTAGACATACCACTTGCATGACTCATCCACACATTTTGCACAAAGTTTTGTCGTTGTCGACCTACTGATCATATACTGTTTGTTTTCCTTGAGGGCACAAATTGTTAATACACGCTGCACCTCCACTTTATTGGCAAAAGTCAAGCCTTTGTACAAATTCATCCCCTCTCTCCAAGTAGACACAAATGGTATCTCCATATGTGAAGGATCAACCATATTTTCCCAAGTATTTGCAGAAAATGACAAAGCAGGAGGTGCGTAGCCAGGGATTGTGTCCGTATTGTTTTGGACACTAAGAACATTGTCTGCATTAGGTTCACTATCGTCCAATGTCTCATTATCATCAATGTCCCTCTCAAAGTCCCTAAAGTCCCCTCTCTCAATCCTGTCTTCAATCTCATCTTCATCGACAAAATCTTCATCGTCAATGGCAGTACTCCCATCAACATAGTCGTCATCATCATCGTCATCCTCATACTCATCATCATTCTCATCCTCATCCTCATCATCATCATCGGCATGAACATTATCATGCTCTACATGTGTAAAATACTCATATTGAGCATCTGGAATTGTAACCTGTAAACTTGTTTGTGTTTGTTGGATTTCGTCGATACCAACTTCTGCATGCGGCTTCAACTGTATGTACAACTCAATGTTAGTTACTTCAAGTATTCTCTCCAACTTGTCAAACATGATCTTCACATGTTTGTCTGTTTCTATCGCCATGTACTTGTAATTAATTCGGTGCCTCAGGATTTCATTTGGCATACGATAAGTAATTTCTATGTTGTGCACAGCAGGATTCTCACACAACTCTTCCATAACCATCATCTTCAATTCGTCAAGGGTTTTGAACCTACGATCAATTTGGGTATAATAGCTCTTTATACCCGGCCCTTCAAATGGCAATCCCTTGTTCGCATTGGCATTCTTCAGGGGACCACCGTGGTATAAGATTATATCAATTTCAGGCATTGTGAACCTGTTAAAGTCAAGTTACCATGTTAGTTAAATCACATAGTCGTAAACTGGGGGAAAAAAAAGTAATGTGATCTTAAGGTAGAACATATTCAAGCCAGAATTTTCATAGGTAATTACTAGTTTTATAGCCATTATGTAACTTGTGGTACCCATGGTTCTAAGTTTGGCTTCAGAACAAAATTTGAAACATATCTAGTGGAGCAACCCCAAAAAATAAAAGGTAACGAAAATATATATATATATATATATATATATTTAAAGAATACATAGAACAATATGAGAGACTATACAAAGATGATGTAGCATTAACAAAACATATTAAATTCACAAAACCAAAGTATTCCATATCCTTAAGGCTTAAATGTCATTACCAGATACCAAATTGTTTCCAAAATGACCAATTCTTATCCTTTTATTTTTATTTTTATAATGATCAATTCCTTATACAGCCATGTATTGTATAGGTCAGTGCATTTTAAGAATTACTTTCAGGCATTTGATTATGATACCCATTCATTCACTACCCATTTCATACCCAAAATAATGATGAACAAAGTCAAAAAAACGTGTAAGATCATGCTAAAAATAAAAGCCTAGAAATGATGAATACCATTTTGTTAACAAAATGGGCAAATAAATACTCAAAAAATTAACATTGACAAAACAAAGTTCTAATTCACAATATTGGAAAATTAACTAAGTTCTAATTCACAAACTCTTTAACCCACACCCATAGACAACTAATACCCAACTACAATGACAATCAAATTATGCAAACCCTTACCTGAGATATGAATTTGTTGAGAGGAAAGACTAGTGAAAGAGGCAGTGTGGTGAGTGAGAGTGAGAGGCAATGTGGTGTGAGAGTTATGGGTGAGTGAGAGTTAGTGAGGCTGAGAGACTTAGTGAGGATGCTCTGTTTTTGGGTGAGAAGGCTGTGTAGTGAGTTATGGCTAAGTGTTAAATTTTTTTACGGGCTCAGCGTGTAATTTCTTTTTGCCCAGTGGAACTCGAGTCTATAAGACTTGAGTTCCTTGAAATTTCACTGTATATCTGTTTTGAATATTTCCAGTAAAACTCGAATCTTTAAGACTCGAGTTCTGTTAATCACATCTCGAGTCTTAAAGACTCGAGATCTAAGTGAACAAAATTAGGTCCAGCTCACCAAGTGGTCCGCGACGCGGTGGAGTGTGATTGAAAACAGCATCTCGAGTTTCTAAAACTCGAGATGCTACTTTCCATTATACTTTCAACCGATGCTTAACTAACTATATACAACTATATTACACAGGTATTCTGCACATTTCCTCGAGCTTAGAGCATTCTCATCAGCTCTCTCATAAAAAATGCCATTTTGACACATCAAAAAGCTACTTTATCATTTTAGCACATTATTTTACAATTCACCATTTATCACATCTTCTATTTTTCAATTCTATATATTAAAATAATATATTCCAATATTAAAATAACATAAAAAAAAAACCAACAATATATAAAAATACAAAATAAAAAAACCAACCACCCCCACCACAAGCCATAAGCCACCCCCGCTGCCAGCAACCATCAGCGCCCCAACTACATCCTACCCACCACCGTCTCACACCAGAAATAACACAGCAGAGCACCAAAACCACCACCATAGAAAAACAAAAACAACAAAAAACACAATCCAACCGCATCCCACACACCCACCCACTGCCACCGCTAACCCATCCACTGCCGACCCACCCACCCATCAACACCCCACCACCGTCTCACACTAGAACCACCACAGCAGGACACCAAAACCACTACCACAGAAAAACAAAAACAACAAACAAAAACACAAAGATCGGCATCAGGTGGTGGGGCGAGACTGAACGGAAGAGAGGTCGCCACCCACTGCCGAACCCACCCATCAAATCACTGCAAAAAAAATAAAACCCACAGCAACAGAGATCGGCATCAGGTGGCGTGGCGAGGCTAAACGGAAGAGAGAAGCCACCCACTGTTGAACCCACGAATCAAATCACTGCCAAAAAAAAAAAAAAAAAACCATAGCAGCAAAGATCGGCGAGGCTGAACAGAAAGAGAGAAAAGCCACAACAATGAGAACGAAAAAGAGTGAAAGAAGAGATGGGTTGTCTGAGGAAGAATGAGAGAGGAGAGGAAAAAAGAAAAAAAAAAAAAGGAATAAAGTGATGAGAGAGGAGAGAGAAAGATGAATATAAAAACAATAAATAGAAATGGCATTTGGATCCGTACGCTCTAAAAAATGAGAGCGTACTGTAGCGTGTTGTATAATTTTAGCACATTTAACATACCTGATGAGGGTTTATTTTTGTGTTTGGTGTGTCAAATGTGCCAAATATTTAGCATTTGGCACATTTGAGAGACCTGATGAGAGTGCTCTTACAATATTGAAGCGGGACTTTTAATATTGTAGTTGTGTTTCCTTTGTCCTGTGGCTTTTTAATATTGTATTAGTGTCCTTTGTCCTATGGCTAGGCCTGAGCTAGTGAGGTTAGCACTGATTGGCTGCAGGACCCCTTTTTTATACTATTGTACTTTTGGCTTTCAGATTAAAAAAAAAACACATATAAATCGAGTTTTAGAGACTCGATTTTCATGTATGTGTCACGTGAAAAAAACGAGTCTTTGAGACTCGATTTATAGACCTAAAATCGAAATGCTAGTAAAAAATATAGTTTGAAAACATGACCTACTAATTATAATGTTTGAAAATTAAGTAAAAAATATAGTTTGAAAACATGACCGACTAATTATAATGTTTGAAAATTAAGGTTAATTTCCCATTTTGGCCTGATATTGGGATTGTTGTACACTCTGAAACATTCGTGATAATCAACTTGTTAAGCAAACATTCAGGGAGTCGAAAACTCACATACAAGTTGTTCATTACTACATAATTCACCAGCGAAAAGGCAGCCAAAAAAGACCACCACAAACTGAAACTTTTTAGCCACTAATAAGAAATCGACAGTGGCCTATAATCAGTATCAAGGCAAAGGGCCATTGTATGAGACACAAGGTTTTAGAACAGTCTCATCAAGGATTTCAAAATCCCTATTCATCTCAAAAAGTAATTTATTTTTTCATAATTTTTTTAAAAAATAGTTTATTAATATATGTCCTAAGACACATGTTAGTAAATTTCTTATACTTTTTACCGTTTCATTAAAATATTATTATTTTTTATTATTTTTTGATTCTCAATTTCATCTTTTCCACTCCCAAGAAACCCACTGCCACCAGTGCCCATAGCCACAACCACCACCACCACCCACAACCTCAACCCCCAACCAAAAAAAAAAAAAAAAAAAACACAATCCCAAAACCAAATGAAGACCCAAAATCAAATCAAACTCAAACCCACACCCACTACCACCACCACCACAACCACAACCACAATAATCACTGCCACCGTAATCACAAGCCCAAAACCACAACAGCATCCACCACCAAGCCACTACCCACTATAAAATCGAAACACAAGCCACCATCCAAAACCTACTCACAAAACCTGATCTGAACCCACCACAAAACCGCAGCCAAAACCTACACTAGCCTCTCCAATGACCACCACCCCAGCGGCCCAGCCTCTCCAGTCTCAACCCCAACCAAGAACACCGACCATGCCGACTCAAGAATGACGCCTCAAGAACACCGACTCAACCCGATCTAAATGCCGACTCAAGCTTGGGTTTTTGGGTTCGGCCATAGAGAGAAGAGAAGAGCTTGGGTTGAGGGAGAACCAACAAAAAAAAAAAAGAATGTGTTTGAGAAAGAGAGAATGAAAGAGAGGGCACGTGTGGGGATTAAAAATATAATTTTGGTTTTGACACTCATATATAATTTTGAGGTAAATATATGAAAGTTCTATCACTTCTATGATGGGCATCGCAATAAAGATTGTGTAAGAAATGTTGTTATAAGAGCATTACCATCAGTTGTTCCATAAAAAATGTCATTTTGACACACCAAAAGCCTACTTTTTCATTTTACCACATCATTTTACAATATCTCATTTATCAGATGTTTTATTCTTCAATTCTATACATTATAATAATATTTACAACATATTAAAATAATATTTACAACTCATCAACCACAATCAATAGCCACCACACATAGCTGCCAACAACCAACAGCCACCACCACACAACCACCACATCCTCTCCATCCTAAGCCACCTCCCTCAGCTCCTACCCCCACATCCTCTCTCTCTTCCCCGACACTCTTCGCTACCTCCACACCACTCGCTCCTCTCAATTCCTTGGCCTCAAAACCACCGGCCTCCTCAAAGAGTCCGACTTTGGCTTCGACCTTGTCATCGCCATCATCGAACCCAGTCAACACAATTTGAACCCACACATCATTGTCTAAACCCACCCATTGCCCAACCCACCCATCAAACCACAACCAAAAAAGAAAAAAAGAAAAAAAGAGAAAAACCATTGCTAGAGAGAGATCGGCGTGGAAGTGATCGTCAGCGTCGGCGTGGAAGAGCAATGAGGGTGAGAGAAGAAAATATGAGAGGTTGAGAGAGAGGAGAGGATTGGGGTTTGAGAAAAAAAGAGAGGAACAGACTGATGGAGAGATGAGAGAGAAGGAATAAAAAAATAATAAACTAATGTGCTATAATGTTCCGTACCGTGCCAAACTTATCGCGATACTATAGCATGTGTCAAAATTTTGACACATTTGACACACCTCATGAGGCTTGAATAGTGGTGTTTAGTGTGTCAAATGCCAAATATTTGGCATTTGACACACCTGATGGTAGTGCTCTAAGCAAGACTACCTTCCTGCACGTTACAATGCACTACTGTCTGCTACATGCCATATTAAGTTAGAAAGGACCAAAATCAATCATGTCAACAACAGAGAAATTTAAGGGTGATATGATATAATCTAATTGGTGTTATTTGATGCCCTCAACCGCATAGGTACAAAAATTAGCTGCTACCTGCAACAAATAAATTGTTTGATAAAACCACACAAGGTTAGCCTTGTTCATGAATTCAATTTTTTATGAAGTTAAAGCTAATAACTATTTATCAATAAACCAAAATTTTCCTCTTTTTATTATCCGTGTACCCAATAGCACAATTATTAGTGGGGCACACTTAAATCCTTAATTGTCAAATTTGATCTCCCCATCTGCCATCTTTTTTTTTCTCTCTTTTTCCCTCTTATACAAGTAAAAGCTTTAGAACACAATTGACTGAAAATTACTAGAGAGGGTTTCTCGGAAGACATGCAAGGCCCAGTTCATCAAGACCTAAATGAAAACAGAAAGCATGTCATATTTTCCAAAATCCATATAAAACAAGTTTTCCCAATATCTAGAGAAAATATGAATTCAGAGATGATTTTAAATATCAATTACTTTATTATAAATACATAGGAACCTGCATTTTAAATTTACTCATCAAATTCCAACTATACGAGTTGTGTTTATCTAATTAACCACATATCCAAAAACTTTAAACTACTAGAAAATGAGTTAGTTTAATTATTTAATAATTATTCTAATACTCCCACTTATGTATAGGCCCAAGCTCCCTCTAAATAAGTGGAGTCCAACAAGTGAAATTTTAATTTTTCTCAAAAAGGGAGGTAGAATAGACACAAAATTTGAACTCAAAACCACCTACTCTAATACCATGATAATTCCTTTCCCAAATGCTCTAGCTGATAACAGCTCCAAACCCATGTACCATCCAGATCAAGCAGACTATGCTTCTAATCTTTGTCCCTGGACCAAATGGTTTTATCAATCTCCCTAGTGGCATCTATGAGTCTCGATCTGTCATTAGGTGAGAATGTGGGAAATTTGTGTGCCCTCTTCTTCCGCCCACCCCTAATAGGCCAACTAACCTATGACTTCACCATCAATCTATTTGCTCACAAAAGGAAAAATAATAATTAAGACGGGGTTTTGTGTTAAAAAAATATATATTATATTTTAGAGCATTTAGGAAAAAAAAAATAGAGGAATGCTTCAAAAAGATCATAGTAGTAGAAATTTGAGTTCCTTCATCCCAAGACAATTATCAAAATTATACAAAAGCTTGACAACAATTTTCACATCATCAAACAAACAGTAGTCAAGAGGAAAACACATGGTATACTTCATTTACAACTAGACACTATCATAAAAGTGCGTGTCCTCATCTATTAGAAGCCAGTTATGCAAAATACAAAAAATTACAACACAGTAGAGCGAAAATGAAAACAATACAGATAGATTCAACTGGAAGGTCCCATGAAATTACTAAGGAGCATGTGATAGGGAAAAAAAAAGGATAAAGGAACAAGGATAGATTTACATCAAAACAAACTATAAATTAATAGATAAATAACTAGGAAGCTAGAAAAAGGAGGAAGACAATCTTTCAGATAATGAGAAGTTTCACTATGCTTTATATATGGTATGAGACACAAACTGATAATGAGACTGAGTAGCACAAACAAGAACTTCAGTCAGATGTTCCATTAACAGGTTATGTCATTTTCGCTTATTTGATAAGTAAATTAATAGGACATAAATTTATAATATTGTTGTGGCAACAAATTTTACATTCATTATAAGCAATGTAAAATGAATTATCATGAGTGTCTTATGCAGAAGGTATATATGCAATGATAACTTCAAAAGAACAACAATGAAGGAAGGCCCACCAAAACTCACCTGATATCTTGCATTGCTTTGGAAGCCTTTAGTTGGTGATCTACATACAAGTAAATGAACACAAGGAGCATATTATGCAAAATATGTGACGCTTAACCTGAGATATAATACACATGAGCAAAAAAAAAATGAACCAACCAGATTTCTTTAAATAACGAAGGAGTGAGGATTGATAGCCTATACACGGCATAACATATAGACTAATTAATAAGGACATAAATGGAAGGGGATGTGTAGCCATTTTTAACAATGGCTATGTGGTAGATAATCGAATTACATATACATATATATATATATATATATATATATATATATATATATGTATATAAAATATGAAATGCATGCAATATAGGGAACAAGAAATTTTGCTCTTCTTGCTCTTCTCTCTCTGTCTTCTTGCTGTGACTGTGAGTGAGAGAGACGGAAGCGTGTCTGTGAGTGGGAGACCGTTCGGTCCATTTCGGTCTATTTCGGTCCAGAACGGTCTTTTCGGTCTATTTGGTCTTGTATATATGAGACGGTGAGAGTGAGAGTGAGTGTGAGTGGTGGGGGTTTAAAAAAAAAGGCTTTTTCGTTGTGGGCTGGGTTTTGTAGGCCTTCACATAGGGCTTTGCTTTGTTTTTGAGGAAAATGTGGGCTGTCTTTTGGGGTGCAAAAATGTGGTCGAGCTTTGTTGGTATTTTAATCCATCAAGTTACTTGGGATGTTAAATTGGGTCGAGTCACGTTTGAAGAGTTTATTTATTTATTTATTTTAGGGGATGTGTATAGTCCTCCAAATCTGGAACAAGAGCAATATAATTAACAATTAGAATTTTTAAATGTTTATAACGAACCAAACTAATAAAACCTCACTCAGTAGTCAGTTGGACTACAAACAAAAGATGGCAATTTGATAAATACACTCTAAAATTATTAATTAATTATCTAATTACCTTAGTTAGGTGATAACAATATAATTATATTTCACCACAATTTAGCGTTATAACAAATTAGAAAATATAAAAACAATAAAGTGCAACACAAAAATTAGTAACAAAGTAAAAAACTAGTGAAAATCCTCTTAAAAGTAAATACCACTCCGAGTACACAAACAAACTCAAATTTTTTTTTTTTTGGATGAAAAAACTCATAAAATTTAATATAAAAGAATAGCTACAAATAATTAGGACTCACAAAACTTTGAAGTCTAAACCCTCTACTCAACTTCTATAAACGATCCACTTGCCTTTCTACTACAGTAGTTCAAGAACCTTTGGAATCTTTCTATAGTGATTTTCAACACACAAACCATAACCATTTATACACTCCAAGAATCTCTTAAACCATTTATGCACTTCAAGAATCTCTTAAGATAACTCAACTCAATCTCTATGGGTTAAATTAAGTTAATTTTTAGAATTATCATGAGTGAATATTTCTCAACGCGAAGAAGTCAAATTGCGTTTTTACTTTATTTTGCTTAGTCTAAATCTAAATTGGCTCTAGGTAATTTGGATCAATTTCAAAATTTGATCTACTCTCTTAATGCTTTGTATCATATGGATTTACCCACTTCTACCAATGTATTGTGGTTACCTATCCATTAAGCACTAAATTAATCAAAATAAATTCAAAAATATAGAGGGTGTGGTTGGGCTACACATTTGACACTTAACAGACAATTAGGGTGTGGTAGCAAATCGTAACGAATACATAACATTTGGGGATCATATCAAAATTATGAAAGTTTTGTAGACAAAATAAAAATTAATACAAATTTGAGGGATATAATTTGCAATTTAGTTTTTATTTTAATTACTTATTTATTTAATCCCAGCCCAACCCAATTAAGTCCATGGACAGCCCCCATTTTCACATTTTTTTACCCTTCAAACCCTTTCCGAGTCCAACTATCAATTTGCAATGACTGAATGTGGAGAATTGTGAGCTGAATTGAACAATTGTGATCAATATTCCCCCAAAGCGGTGAAATCTGAACTGTGATAGTTAGTGTGATAAGAGTTTGCGAGTGATAAAAGATGGGATTGGGAGAGGCAAAGAGAAGAGAGTACTAACAAACAAGACTGCATCGCTATTAATATGTTTACAAGGTAAGTTAGTCAATACTATTCTCACTACCTAAGAAACACCGACACCTTCCAAACGTGTCCGACAAGTGTCCGTGTCGGACACTCACTCACTTTGCACGCATGTCCTTTTTGTTTTTTTGGTTGAGAGGAAAAATATGTTTAAAATTCAATTTAGTTGTTCCCTTTGTAAAAACAAGTCAGTATAAAAGATTTGGACAGAAGGATTGGATTGACTCATTTTGACAAAGTAAGGTACTCAATTGACAAAAACTAAATGCTAGTAACGACTAATTAGACAATAGAACTAAAAGTCAAGCGACTAAATTAAATTTTAGCATTTTTATTTTAAATTCTAAAAATATTCATTTAATTAATTATTTGTTGTGTCAATCGTGTCCTAATTTTTCAAGAATTATGGTGTTTTCGTGTCCTGTCTTGCCTGTTTCAATGTTAGTGCCAGTGTCACTTAGTGTCTTTATCTATGCTTCAAAAATAGTTAGTGATAGTGAGGAACTCCTACTCTGATTTATTAAAATATGTGTGGTGATGATGGTTTTTTTTTTATAATCATTGTTTATGTACCAAAAGCTTCTTGAGCTTGTGGAGTTCAAGCTAAAGGAATTGATTTTGAGGGAACCTACTCTACTTGTTTTGGTGGTTGGCGTTCCTAACGTTGGCAAGTCGGCTTTAATTAATTCAATCCATCAAATTGCATCATCTCGCTGTTACTATGTTTTTGCTTGACTATGTTTGAATGTCGTTGTCTTTAAATGGAACTGTAGTGAAGGTTATTAAATTATTGAACAATGACAGCTGTAGTTATCTCTCATAGTGCAGGAGAAGATGAAGCGAGCTACAGTCGGCCCATTACCCAGTGTTACTCAAGGTATTAATTGCTGGGTACAAGGTCAGGAGATTCTGCATCTTGTGGTTTATATACCTTGAAAAGTAAAAAAGAAACCTGAATTTCTAGCTTCATGTTATTTTTCATACTTATTAGCATTCAATTATTAAGACTTGGTATTTGAGATTGGACCCTGCTATTGTAGGTTTGGTTGTGAATTGTTTGATTGGCCATTATCACTTAACGTATATTTGATGTTGTTGCTTTTGTGAGAAGCAAACTGATGGCAAGGAAATTATTTCTGACTTGTGATATATTATTTTACCACAGATAAAGTGAAGGGGTTACAATGAGTTGTGTTATATTTCTCGCTTTATTAATATTGATTCATTCAACCCCTATTTTTCTTACTGTCTTTCTAATTTATTTATACTTTTTTTTTTTTTTTTTTACTTTTGATTTTCCTTTTAGGCTGGCAAGTGTCTGTGGGTTTATATGAATAGGGGAATATACTGTTAGGCTTACGTATCTGGTTTAAATATCAAAAGTTTCTAAGAAATAACTCAGACATGTTTTGAAGGTTGGTCCAAATCATCAAGCATTTGCCTCTTTCCTTTTCCTTTTAAAATCTTAATTTGTTTGTTCTATCTAATGTTTCCTTTCTCCTTATGATGTTGATCTGCTGCTGAAAACTTCTGTTTCAACATCAATGTATGTTTATATGCTGACGTTGAATTCTGAAGCTGCAGATTGCACATCAGCCTAGCATATATGTCCTAGACATTCCAGGTGTATTGGTTCCAAGTATCCCTGACATAGAGACAGAACTGAAGCTGGCTCTTGTAGGTATCATCCTCTTACATATAATTTCTCTTTAGTTTCTTATGAGATTTCTTACAGTACACACGTGAATGTGCACACACATATATGCACAGCTACCTGCATGCTTTTTTAGTTTTAGATGTGCTAATCTTGCTTGAAAGATCACTGTTGTAAACAGACAAAAATAAGTGACTATCCATTCACTATTAAGAGAAGCCATTGGCCACTAAACCTGAGCTGAATTGGTTGCAACAAACCCAACTGGATTCAGCTCCAGTTATGTTGGGTAAGGCCTAAGAGTTTTATGCCTCAAGATGTGTCGGTTAGGGATGAGACTTAAACCCTCTTGTTGACCTCCAAGCAATGCAGGTTGCCCACGCTGCAGCTTCTAAAATATTATACTTGGTGTCTTGGAATTTATAAGTCTTTTTTCTTTTATTTTTGTGTTTATGTGGTTTTTTTAGGGCTTGGGGGGAGTTGTTCATGCCAACATGAAATTACTTTTGTCACATTGTACTTCTTTTTCTATCTGATAAAGCATACCAAATTCTTAAATGCACATGAAGGGTCTGTAAAAGATTCAGTGATAGGTGAGGAGTGAATTGCACGATACTTGTTGGCAGGTTTAAATACTCGAGGGACTCCCCTTCATTGGAAGCACTTGAACAACAGGAGACTTGGAAGGGATTCAATATGATTCTAAGGAAAAACATGAGCATAATCTTAAAGATCTTCGGCCAAAGAGGAGGAAGCTGCCAAATGATTCTGATATGCTTTGCATTGAGGTAATATAGGATCGTTCTCATTTAATCATTTTGTGTGGGATGACCCAAAGTATCTTAAAATTTTTTGTCACTTCACAAATCTGAAATGAAACAAACTATGGGCATAAGAAATATTGATCTAGAAACAACATAGAACCGAATGAACTTTATGATAAGTTTGGTCATAGAATAATTATATGGGTATTACACCATTTTCATTCTTCCAAATGGATGGCAAATGATCAGATCAGAAAACTTTTTTTAGGATAGTTAGTAAAAAAGAAAAGAGTTTTCTTGCCATGAATGAAGATTAAGTTTTTATATCATATTTTCTGGTCATAAATGATTTGCAGTGAGCCTGAGTTTCAGTAACATATTTTACTTACTGGTTATGGACATTCATGTAGGACATCATAAAGTTATTCTATTGTGCTTTGTGTATGAAGAGGTTTTTTATGGCCAGGCAAAAAAAAAGGAGCATGTAAATCTAGAAATGTTTGCAAATGCTAGACAGGTCAATGAACTATGACTTTAGATATAACATGCTTAATTGGAAACCAATTATCAGTTAGTTCGTAGAAAATAATCTGGTTTTTAGCTTCAGTTGACGGCTTTTAAGAAGGATAAGAAACTTTTTTGTTTTCTGTGACAGTATTGTTCTTTTGTTAGTAGTTAATACTAGTAAATGAAAATAATTTATGGAAGAGAGAAATGAGCAAACAAGAAAAGCTTGTTCAGGGTGGTTGAGATGATGTCAAGGTACGCAAAAAGATGGTAATTGATTAGAAGAAGTAAATGGGAAAACTCAGAGGTAACTCTATAAACAATACATATATGAAGTGTAAATTCACAAATTTGGTAGTATCATTGAGTTAGATTGTGTTGCTTGATGTGGATATTTTGATTTCAATGAGAAGGTTTGAAAAAGAATAAATGGGAGTAGTGATAAAAGATAGGAGAATTGACAGATGTTTGTGAGTAAGATCTTATGAGAGTATTTTTATCCTATAGAATCCATCTAAATGACTACTTTTTTCTATAATTTTTGCAGAAGGTAGGTGCCCAATCTTTTGGTAATGGAGATTAAAAAACAAATTGGAATGAGGATTGATCAATGATGACTCAATGCATGAAATATGAAGTTTGAAAAATCCAATTAATCTTTAAATTTAAACTCTTAATCCTTAGGTAAGATTTTAACAACAGATAACCTTCGTAAATGACGTGTGCTAGTTCTTGATTGGTGCTATATGTGTAAGAATTGTGGGGAGTCAGTGGATCATCTTCTTCTTCATTGCCCCATTGCTTGTGAGTTGTGGTCGTTGGTGTTTTGTTTGTTTGTGACAGGAATTTAGACCCCTTAAACAACCAGATTGCGTAACCTAGATTAATTAGCCAAGTTGTTACTTAGTCAAATTAAGCAATTCTAGGTTAAAACAATCAAACAATCATATCAAGAATAATAATGCAGCGGAAAATAAATAAACACACCACACGGTAAAAACCTGGGGAGGATTTGACCCACCGATCCTCAAGGCTTAACAGAATTCACTATGAAAGAATTGAAGTTCTTACAAAAGGACTACAAGCTCCCCGCTCGACTTCCTAATGCTACCCACCAGTAGAACTTCCTGACACGACCACGCGCAGGCTTCGAATCCACGGACTACTTCTTTCTTGAATTCCTCAATCAGCTACAAGCTCCCCGCTTGCTTTTCTTTTAAGTTCCAATGGTTGCAACAGTAATGATCTTCAAGATGTTGAAATCATCTCCACCATGAAAACCCTAAGTTTTGTGTAAAGGAAAGCTCCTCAAAGATCTCACAAGAGATTCACACAAAACAGCAATGTATGAGCAATAATACAATATGGACAACCATCAAAAACGTGGCTAGGGTTTTGTTTATATACCTAGGGTAAAAACATAAAACCCTAAACGTTTAATGAAGTAGGGCTGAGTTGGAAATTCTGCAGAAAAATCAACCTGTGCGATTTTCGATCGATCGAGTCTATTCTTCGATCGATCGAGCCAGGCCGAAAGTCCCAAGTACTTCTGCAGCCACTCGATTCCAACTTTACAATATTAAACCAACTTTGAGCAAGTCTAAATAAAACTAAATACAATGTTTTGATCATGGTTTGCCAACATTACAAATTAGAGTTCTAAATACATAAAATCCTAAGACCTTAGAACCTAACAAACTCCCCCTTTGGCAATCCGTGACAAAACCCTAATTAACAGCTCAAAGTTTTACAAATGAAAAGCCCTTTACAAAGATAATACTCATAAAATTCAATTCAGCCTAACTACTATCCATAGTTGCAAGTGTAGACAGCAGCTTAGTTGAATCAACCTGTATAATCCTGAAATACTCAACAAACGCATAAACGCATGTGTAACAGAAAAGAGTAAAACAACAGGTATAACATTCTTGTAAGATTCACACAACACAAAATAAAGACATATATGAATGAACAACTCATAAATATAAGTCAATAAGCAGTGAATCACAAAACAACAAGAATCAATGAATATAACATGTATATCAATCAATGTTACTCCCCCTAACATGAATAACCCCAAAAATGATATACAAAGTGAAGCACCTAGATACAATCTAAAAACTCCACAAGCTCCTTTAAACAAAAAAATCTCCCTCTAACTACAAAAACTCCACTACAAGTCAAAAACTCCACTCCCCCTTTTTGTGACGGAATGCCAAAGGGCAATCACAAGTCGCCATCAAAAGGAGGTGGTGAGGGTGAATGAAGACGCGCAAAATCAGCTCGGAGAGCACGAATCTCGTCCATCAAGTCCACCAAAATCTGACCATGAGCCGCCTGAACGGTCATGACAGTCTCCAAAGTACGACGAACATCAAAGTTGGCCGAAGGAGGTGGAGGAACATCAGCAACAGCATCATCATCACCAACTGGATCAGTAATATCCTCACTAGCAAAACATGCAGAAGAAGAAGGAGGAGGTGCACTACTAAAGGGCTCAGACCTAGGGTGTTTAGAACCAGCTCGAAGATGAGCGGCCCTCTGTCTAAGAAAAGACGCACCTATAGGAGCTATCACATGAACGGGCTCAGAGGAAGGAAAGCCACTAAGATCAAGATAGAGAAGAATCCTATGAATGAAAATAGGATGTACAAGAGCATGAGCAGTAGATGAACTCCTATAAACATCGTTCAACGAACGAAGAAAAAGATGGGGAAAACTAATAGGAGCATCAGTAACAAGAGCGTACAGAAAAACACACCTCTCAAGAGGAATAGTGTGAACATGGGAAATGGGCCAGATAGAATGACATGCTATCCTAAAGAACAAATAGTGTAACCCG
Organism: Quercus ilex subsp. ballota; assembly: GCA_032727855.1. NCBI lineage: Eukaryota > Viridiplantae > Streptophyta > Magnoliopsida > Fagales > Fagaceae > Quercus > Quercus ilex. The sequence goes on along the minus strand of CM064914.1, from coordinate 1,697,702 downwards.
GAGAGCTCAGCAGAAGTGATCCGAGGATCAGAACCCCACTGGACAGTAGTACCAGTGATGTAAGACAAAACATCGCTAATCTCGGGAGACTCAGCATATGGATAGACAGGATGCTGGACCAGCGGTACCCCTAGAGCATCAGCCACTACCCGAGGAGTAATGGAGTACTCTACGCCTCGTATCCAACTCTTGACTAGAGTGTTGGAATCATAGATGCGGATAGAGATGTTCGAATAGAACTCTCTAATCAAGGCAGAAGGTGGAGGAGGATCAGAAACATCCACCAAGGGTAACCAGCCCCTACGCTCGAAGTTTGCCCTAATGGCAGGATCAAGTTCATCTAACAGCACAGAACGCTCAGCCCAAATCTTTCTCCTAATGTTTAGCTTCTCAAAAATCTCTTGGTTTTTCTCACTCGGAAACTTCTCACTATCAAAGAATGGAGGGGGTGAAGGAGAAGGTGAGGGAACATTCCTACGGGCTCTAGTCTTCCTAGGCATAGTGCAAAGGAAAGGACAGAGACACAAAGAGAAAACCACAAAGAACAAGAGAAAACAAAACCAAGGGCAGACTGCAAATTAGCACAAAAAAATATAGAACAAAAATCTATATGATGCATGAACAATAAAATGTTGTGATGCATGATCTAATGCAGTAAACAATTAAGTTTAATTGAGAGTAATTTGACAAAATTGGCTTGAACAGGGAATTTCTATCAAAAATCCCAAAAATTGAAAACCACTTGTTGAAATTTTTTTAACCAAATTGATGAATTGAGCATTACAAAACACAGCACATAGATTATAATGCTTAATTACACCAATACAATAAACCAATTTCAGCAAATTCTACCCAATTTAACAAAAGCCCCAATTCGGATCAAGAACAAACCCTAGATTTTTCAATTTTTCACCAAACTCAAAATTGATCAAATTAACCACCAAGGATCATTTTTATGATGTGTCCCCACAAAAACCCAATGATCAATTGCATAAAATAAGGCTTGAAACAAAAGAAAATCCCAAAATAGCAAATTGCGAAAATCGCCCCTAAAAGCATGAATTTATGCATGAAAACATGAAAATAAAATCAAAAGGAAGGGCAAAAGGGTCTTACCGGCTTGAGGAAATAGAGATCTTGCAAAAACAACGGAGGAAAATGACAAAAATCTCTAAGGTGGAGCCTTGCCAACGCGGAGAGAGAGAAAAAGTTTGAAAAGTTTTGAATAGAAACTTTGAAAAAGTCAGAACTGATCTTTTAAAAAAGCTTTTCCACGATATTCGATCGATTGAAAATTACATTCGATCGATCGAAAAGCACAGTCATTTTAAGACAAATGAGAGCACTTTTTCGATTGATCGAAATATAGGCTGGATCGATCAAAATGGGCAGAGGCTCACTATATTTTGGAAAAAACACAGTTTTTGAAAAACACAAGTCTAATTTTGAAAATAACTCCTCAAAGCATTAAATTGAAGAAACAAAATGCATGAGTATGAGATGGAATGCTCTTTCAAAAACCCAAAATTTTGAACCCATTTTTCTCAAAAACAAATTTCAATCATTCTCTCATTGAATTTTCTCAAGCAACAAATATGTTGTGCATAAATCTCAAGATATTTTCAAACTTGGTTGGTCAGACCAAAAACACACACACTAGCATGTACAGTGTTTAACAAAGAGTAACTTGTGTAGTGTGTGAAACTAGCAAAATCTTGAGATACATGTGAGGTGATATGAGAATAGCAATCAATCACAAAGTCTACAAAATTCATCACATAGAATTCAAAAGAGACTATCACCTAAAAAGTTACATCTTATAACTCCCACATCTTCTAGAACAAAAGCTTGCAGTCATGTAAGTTTCTTGTATTTTGCCCCATTATATAGGTGAAATTTGGCATCAATCCTAATAGTACACACCGGTTTGAATTAAGTGAATTGGCATCAAGTCTAATAGTACACACCAGTTTTAATTATTAAGCATTTAACAGAGGCTACACCTTATGTTCTTTTTGTGCATGTGCTACACTTTCTCGAGCACAAAATCTTATGATATGCACTAAGGTGTTCATGATTGGCTAATGAACAGTAGTGAGATGGTTATTTATACCTTTCTCAAAAGAATCAAGTCCGACAGTCAAAAACATGTGACTTCAAGATTAAGACAAAGTGATTAATAACCACAAACATCATTCCCACACAACATGCACTACAAAGTTTCAACTAGTCAAGTGCAATGAATAAGTTCATCAAAGTTAAACAAGGTACATAAGACATGTTATGTGTAAATCAATTGACCAACCTTGTTATCAAAAACCAAGAAACATCATGTTAAACATAATTTTTGCTTCCTCCTTTTCCCTTTTTTTTTTTTTTTTTTAATTATTAAAAGAGAAAACAAATAAATCCTAGAATGAAATGCATGAATGTAATGCAATGCAAGTCCTAGAAAAAAACACAAAAAACCAAAGAACAATGGTCACAAAAGAATAGAGCAATGAAGCACAAGGACCATGTCAGAAAGACTCAATTAGTTCGAGTCTTTTGTATCCAAAACTTTTTAGATGCACCACGAGCATTGGAGTTCTTATTCACATTTGAGTGATTCCCAACTCCAGGATTGGAATAAAGGTTTAACACCTTTACCAATTCACCAATTAGTGTCATAGGATCTTGTGCTTGAGGCACAGGCACTTTTGGTTTATTTGCTCTCTTATCAGCTTGAAGCTTGTAACAGTTAGGACGAATGTGTCCAGACTTACCACAATAATGACAAACCCAAGCAGGTTTACCATGCATCTTGTCCTTAGATTTGGTAGGCTCCTTAGGTTTAGATTCTCTTAGGTCTACCCTAATCTTCTTAGGTAGTGAAACTTCTACAGGTTTAACTACCTCACTCACAGGTGGTTTGACAGTTTCACTCACAACCTCACTCACAGAAGGTTCAGAAGAAGAAGAAGGAACAAAAGTAGTGGAATGTGGTGCAGAGTCAAAGATGCTTTCAATATATCCTAACCCAGTTTTATCAGAAGGATACTTTTGAACATTAAGCATGTGATCAAGTTTAGAACTAGCAGATCTAGCAACAGATAAATCATGTTCCAAAGTTCTAACTTTATCAAGCAAAAGCATGTTCTCAGATTTAACATTATTCAAAAGCTCATTAGCATCAAACAGTTTAACAAGCAAATTTCTCTTTTCAAGCTCAAGAGAATCAATTTTCTTTAGGCCAAGTTCAACTTTCATAGCATCCTTTGCAGCAATTTTGCAAAGTTTGTTATAGGCCTCTTGAAGATCTGCATCTTCAGAGAGTTCCCCATCAGAAGGGTTCTCTTCAGCAGATATGCTTTCATTGACTATAGCAGTAGCCGTGAAAGCAATGAAGTTTCCATCCTCGTCACCACCGGACTCATCATCAGAAACCTCATTATCACTAAGGGTTACAGCCATAGCTTTACCCTTAGTCCTCAAGAATGTAGGACATTCAGATTTCACATGACCATACCCTTAACAGCCAAAACACTGAGGACCCAAAGAGTTATTAGAAGATTGATCAAAATTTTCTCTAGGTTTTTCAAAATTGTTAACCTTAGTGGGATCATTCTTCCTAAAATTTCTAGGTTCAGCAGTGTAAGTACCTCTTGCCTTTCTATTTGTATTCCTAAGAAAGTTCTTAAAGTTTTTGGCAAGATAGGCAATCTCTATAGCAGAGAGCTCATCATCAAATCCACCACCATCAACATCATCAACTAACTTAAGAGCCATTGATTTGGATTTGTTCACTTTAGGTAGGTCAGACTCATAGGATTGAAGCGATCCTACAAGTTCATCAACAGGGATGGAGTCCACATCCTTGCTTTCAGTGATGGCAGTCACTTTGGGCCTAAAGTTTTCAGTTAAAGATCTAAGTATCTTCCTAACAATCTTAGGTTGATCATAGATTTCACCCTAATTAAAAGCAGAATTAACAATATCATTCAGTTTGGCATAAAATTCATCAAAGGATTCATCATCAGACATCCTAATGCTTTCAAACCTAGAAGTTAATTGCTGCAGTTTGTTTATCTTAACTGCCTTTGTGCCTTCATGCACAGTTTGGAGGATTTTCCAAGCAGTATGAGCAACCTCAACATTAGAGATCCTCTTAAATTCCTCCATAGAAACAGCATTAAAGATGGCATTCATAGCTTTGCTATTGAATCCAGCTGCTTCTTTTTGAGAAGTTTGCCACTCACTCACAGGAGTAGCGGGCTTCTCCCATCCGTATTCAACGGAATTCCAAACCCTTTTATCAATGGATTTCAGGAATGCTTTCATCCTTACTTTCCAATAAGCATAGTTGTTCCCATCAAAGTGAGGAGGAACAAACAGAGAGTGTCCATGCTCCATGACAACAGGGGTCAAGGATCAGCTCAGAGATTAAAAAATCTCAAACAAAAAGAGCTACCTGCTCTGATACCACTTGACAGGAATTTAGACCCCTTAAACAACCAAATTGCGTAGCCTAGATTAATTAGCCAAGTTGTTACTTAGTCAAAATAAGCAATTCTAGGTTAAAACAATCAAACAATCATATCAAGAATAATAATGCAGCGGAAAATAAATAAACACAAGATATGATCACCCAGGAAACCACACGGTAAAAACCTGGGGAGGATTTGACCCACCGATCCTCAAGGCTTAACAGAATTCACTATGAAAGAATTGAAGTTCTTACAAAAGGACTACAAGCTCCCCGCTCGACTTCCTAATGCTACCCACCAGTAGAACTTCCTGACACGACCACGCGCAGGCTCCGAATCCACGGACTACTTCTTTCTTGAATTCCTCAATCAGCTACAAGCTCCCCGCTTGCTTTTCTTTTAAGTTCCAATGGTTGCAAAAGTAATGATCTTCAAGATGTTGAAATCATCTCTACCATGAAAACCCTAAGTTTTGTGTAAAGGAAAGCTCCTCAAAGATCTCACAAGAGATTCACACAAAACAGCAATGTATGAGCAACAATACAATATGGACAACCATCAAAAACGTGGCTAGGGTTTTGTTTATATACCTAGGGTCAAAACATAAAACCCTAAACGTTTAATGAAGTAGGGCTGAGTTTATAAATTCTGCAGAAAAATCAACCTGTGCGATTTTCGATCGATCGAGTCTATTCTTCGATCGATCGAGCCAGGCCAAAAGTCCCAAGTATTTCTGCAGCCACTCGATTCCAACTTTACAATATTAAACCAACTTTGAGCAAGTCTAAATAAAACTAAATACAATATTTTGATCATATTTTGCCAACATTACAAATTAGAGTTCTAAATACATAAAATCCTAAGACCTTAGAACCTAACAGTTTGGAATTCATTAGGTTATGCCTCAGAAGGTTATTGAGTTGTTTGAGTCTTGACAGGGTATGTTTGGACGACATAGAAATATAGAGTTGTGGAGAATTGTGCCTCATTGCTTGTTATGGTGTATTTGGCATGAAAGAAATGCTAGAAGCTTTGAGGGATGTGAGCGCTCTATGTTAGAGATTAAGTCTTTTTTTTTACACACTCTCCTTGATTGGAGTGTGATCTTTTGTCATTCTTCTCTTTCTTCCCTTCCTGTTTTACTTGATCGTTGTAATCTTGGTTTTTGATTTAGGCCCCCATAGTACATTCCCAATGTACTCGGGTTGGCTGTTTTTTGTTTATTAATAAAAGTTTCGTTACTTATCAAAAAAAAAAATTTCGTTTTGATTGCTAATAGGCTTATGCTTGTACACCTAAAGCTTTTATGAAATGCTTTTAAATGGTTATGTTAAGATATATAAAGTCTAGCTCTTTTGCATGTTAAATGTCATTTGTAGTTCTTATTGTTGTAGCTTAAGACGGATCTCCATGTGACCTTTGAATATCTTGTTTTATTTTATGTCATTTCTGAATTTTTAGTTCTTTACTTTTTCCCTTTCAGGATCTTGTCGTGGAAGTCCAATTTGCTTTGTATCTGACTCTCGGAATTCACCAGTAATGTAAAGGTGAGAGTGACTTGGAGGGTCCTATAGAACAGTAGTTTGAAGGACTACAGAAGGCATTTAAGATACCTCATAAGGCCTTAGAAGCTCGTTTGATGGTATCAAAAATGTTTCTGACTTGATTTAGGGCAATTAAACTTGGTCCTTTCATCCTTGATGATGTCTAATGTCCTTGATGCAAATGTTGTGTCCTGAGTTGTAACTTCTAAGTTATCTTTTTCCCCCTTTTTTTTGGGGGGGTGGGAGTGTGTTATATATGCTGGTCTTTTCTTACTTTTTTCCCCCCTTCCTGTATTGTGTTGATGTCTTGAATTTACTGAAATTGTACTACAAAGCTAAAAGATGCTTTGTGTTGGTGAGCTTTTGTCAAATTCTTTGAGGACTAAGTGTGAAATGTTTTATGCCTCAAGCTGTGTCGATTAGGGATGAGACTTAAACCCTCTATTGACCTCCAACCAACACAGGTTGCCCAAGCTGCAACTTCTAAAATATTATACTTAGTGTCTTGGAATTTTATCAGTCTTTTTTCTTTTAATTTTCTGTATATGTGGTTTTTTTTGGGGGTGGGCGGGAATTGTTCAAGTCAACATGAAATTACTTTTGTCAAATTGTATTGCCTTTTCAATCTGATAAAGCTTACCAAATTCTTAAATGCACACGAAGGGTCTGTGAAAGATTTAGGGGTAGGTGAGGAGCAAATTGCACAGTACTGGCCAGCAGTTTTAAATACTCAAGGTACTTCCCTTCATCGGAAGCACTTGAACAATAGGAGACCGGAAGGGATTTAATATTGTTAGGACATATGTGATTCACTTGGTAGGAACATATGTCACTATTTTATGTAATTGGCTAATCTTTTGACAAAACACATTTTACTTGTATTTTGGTAGATCTAGGATTTATTTAATACTTCAAGAAACTTTGTTTCAAGATCAAGTGTTAAAGCCATCCAAGTCTGTCCAAGATTCAAGATGAGAAAGTGCTTGTCATTAAAGCTCGACAGTTAGTATCTATCAAGCTTGAAGAGCTGTTCCAACCCCATGGCTCGACAACTGCTCGACAGATGGCTATTTGTCGAGGTTTATGAAAAACAGAATTTCAGTTCTGTTTTGACTCTAATCCGTGATTGTATATTTGACTTTATTTTCTTACAACCCTAGACATATATAAGGATTATTTTAAGGGCCGTCAAAGAGACACAAGTTGCACAAGTATTGAGCAAAGTTTGTTTAAGCAAATTGTGACCGAATACAGAATTTGCCCTAGTTCATCATTCTTGTGTAGAAGTTGCTGTATTTGTGTACCGTAGGGTTTTGTGAACAAGCATCTTCTTGATCTTCATCGTCTGGATAAACTGAAGAACTTTGCAGCCAACAACCTTCTCTAGTTGGTGATTGAAGTCGCGTACTGAGATCCGTGCAATTGATTAGTCACGTACTGGGAGCCGTGCATCAAAAGGAGAGATTGTCACTATAGAACAAGTCCAATTGGGTATTGGAGTAAGGGTTCAACTGTAGGTTGGTATAAGGTACTGAGATTCATTTACTTGTAACTACTTGTTGTGATAATAGTGGATTCTCGGGAGTGGTGACCTTAAAATCACCCAGTGGAGTTTTTGCCATGTTGGTTTTCCTCATTCGTAAACAAATCACCGTGTCAATTTATTTTCCGCTGCACACTTAGTTTAATTGGTGATTTGTTTGTGTTACCATGCGTTTGCATGTTAATTTGATTAATTAATTAGACTTGGCTAATTAATCAATTAATTCATCACAAGGGGTCAATACATTTTTGGCCTATCAAATATGATTCTAAGGAAAAACATGAGTATAATCTTAAAGATTTTCGGCCAAAAATGAGGAAGCTGCCAAATGATTCTGATATGCTTTACATTGAGTAATATAGGATTGTTCTCATTTAATCATTTTATGCAGGATGACCCAAAGTATTTTAAAACTTTTTGTCACATGAAAAGTCTGAAAGTAGACAAACTTAACTACGGGCATAAGAAAAATTGTTCTAGGGACAACATAGAACCAAATAAACTTCATCATAAGTCTTGTTGTTGAGATATTACATGGGTTGACACCATTTTCGTTCTTACAAATGGATGGCAAATTATCAGATCAGAATTTCATTTTGGGAAATTTAGTTTTCCTGTCATGAATGAAGATTTAGTTTTGATAACATATTTTTGGTCATGAATGTGTTGCAGTGAGCTTATGTTTTGATAACATATTTTACTGACATTGATGTAGGACATAATGAAGTTTTTCTGTTGTGCTTACTGTATGAAGGGGTTTTTTATGACCAGGGACAATGAAGGAGAATGTAAATCTTGAAATTTGGGCAAATGCTAGACAGACTAATAGAATCAATGAACTATGATTTTAGATATGGCAGGCTTAATTTGAAACAGATGATCAGTAAGTTCAGACAAAATAATCTGGTTTCTAGCTTCAGTAGATGGCTTTAAGAAGGATGTGAAGCTTTTTTGTTATTTTTGACAGTAATGTTCTTTTGTTAATACTGAAAAAAAAAAAAAAAAAAAAAAGAAGAAGAAGAAGAAGAAGAATTGCTGAAAGAGTGGATGACAATAATTTATAAAGGTTGTACCTAGTGCACAAAGCTCCAACTTTTGTGGGGGTGCCTTGTCAATGCTTCTTAGATAGTGGATGACAGTCCCGTCTTGTCCATGTGAGTGTCAGTCAGTGCCCTTGTCCATTTTTCTTAGATAGTGACAGTGAGGAGCTTGTACTCTCTCTGATTTATTGAAATGTGTGTGGTGATGATGGTGTTTTATCATGGTTCATATTCCAAAAGCTACTAGAGCTTGTGGAGTTGAAGCTGAAGGAAGTGATTTCAAGGGAACCTACTCTACTTGTTTTGGTGGTTCGTGTTCCTAACGTTGGCAAGTCGTCTTTAATCAATTCAATCCATCAAATTGTGTCATTTTGCTTTCCTGGTAAGCTGTTACTATGTTTCTGCTGGATCATGGTTGGATGTCATTGTCTTGAAATGGCACTGTGGTGAAGGTCATTAAATTATTGAACAATAACGGGTTCAGTTTTCTTTCATAGTGCAGGAGAAGATGAAGCTGCACTTAGCCCGTTGCCTGGTGTTACTCAAGATATTGTTGGATACAAGGTCAAGAGATTCTTTGTTTTATTGTTTTTATACCTTATAAAGTAAAAAGAGACTCAAATTTTAGCTTCACGTGTCTTTCATAATCATTAGCATTCAGTAATTAAGACTAATATCTGAGAATGAGATTGGACCCTGATATTAATATTGTTGTTAGGAAGATCAAGTTTGGTTGTGAATTTTTTGATTGACCATTATCACTTAACATTTAGTTCATGTTCTTGCTTATATGAGCCGCAGACTGATTGCAAGGAAGTTATGGACTTATTTTTTACTTGTGCTATATTATTTGACCACAGATAAAGTGAAGGGGATTACTATGACTTGGATTATATTTTTCGCTTAATTGATTGATGTTCCCCCTATTTTGCTAGCTTTCTAACTAATTTATATATCTATTTTTTTGCTTTCAAGTTTTTTTATTTTTTTATTTTTTTTAAAGCTAGTAAGTATCTGAAGGTTTATAGGAATAGGGGAACAAACTATCAGGGTTAGGTCTCTAGTTTGATTATTGAATGCTTGTAATAACTAAGTCAGTTGCAGAAGCCTTATTCAAAGATATGTATTGGGTGTCAGGCCAAACATCAAGCATTTGGCTGGTTCCTTTTCTTTTTTAATCTTAATTTTCTTCTATATTCCTTTTGCCTTCTTCTGTTGTTAATTTGTGGCTGAATACTTCTGTTTCAACATCTATGAATGTTTAAATGCTGACATGAATTGTTAAGCTACAGATTGTGCATCAACCTAGCATATATGTCCTAAACACTCTGGGTGTATTGGTTCCAAGTATCCTTGACGTTGAGACAGGACTGTGAAGCCAGCTCTTGCTGGTACCAACCTCTTGCAAATAATTTCTCCTTAGTTTCTAAGGATATTTTGATATAATTAATATAGTACACATGTGAATGCTCATACAAATGTGCACACGACAATGCATGCATACTTTTTTAGTTTAAGGTATGCTAAATCTTGCTTGGAGTTTGCTGTTGTAAACAGATAAAAATGAGTGACACCTCTCCCCAGCCACTATTAAGAGAAGCCTTAGCCCAACTTAGCCAATCGAATTCAGCATAAATTATGTTAGTTACGGCCTAGAAATTTTATGCCTCAAGCTGTTCTGGTTAGGGACAAGGCTTTAACCCTCCTTGTTGACTTCCAACCATGCAGCAAAATTTTTTTCAACTTGGCTTCTTGGAAATTTATCAATTTTTATTTTATTTTCATGCGTGTGTTTTTTGTTTTTTTTTTGTTGTGGGGGGGGGTGGGTGGTGGGGAGAGGACTGGGGAGTTGTTCAACTCAACCTGAAATTACTACTGCCACATAGTACTGCTTATTCTATCTGATAAAGCTTGCCAATTTCTTAATGCACATGAAGGGTCTTGTGCAATACTTGCTGGCAGTTTTAAATCCTTGGGGGACACCCCTTCATTGGAAGCAGTTGAACAATAGGAGACTTGAAGGGATTTGATATGATTCTAAGGAAAAACATGAGTATAATCTTAAAGATCTTAGGCCAAATAATTCTGATATGCTTTACATTGAGGTAATTAGGATTGTTCTCATATAATTATTCAGCCAAACAGGCAAAGTATTTTTGGACTTTTTATCGCAATATAAGTTTGAAATAAGACGAACTATGGGCATAAGAAAAATTGTTTTAGGGACAGCATAGAACCAAATGAACTTCATGATAAGTCTTGTCGTAGAATTCTTACATGTGCATGATGACATTTTCATTCTTCTTAAAGGAGGCAAATTATCAGCATCGTAAAAATTATTTTTGGGACATAGTTTTCTGGTCATGGATGATTTGCGGCAAGTTAAGTTTCAATAACATATTAACGCTAATTACAAAAAAGGACATAATAACACTAATTACAAAAAAAATTCTTGGATTGATAAGCGTTGTTGACTGGGATTTGGGAATCAACAACTGCGTGTGTGGGACTAATGGATTCCAGGTAAGAAAAAAAAAAAATCAACAAAATGAGCTCTAAAAATTTCATTGCATGGTCTGTTTGGTTGGGTGTAAAAAGTGGAGGATGGAAAATGAGAATTCTCCCTTGTTTGATGTGGTGGATAAGAGGGATGATGGAAAAGGAGAGTAGTGAAGTTTTTCACCCGGGCCAACTAAAAACCTCCAAAAAAATTAGGAGGAAAAGTAGGGAGAAAACATTTAATTTATTAAATTTACTATTTAGTCTATTTTTAATTACGATCTTTTCTACCAGCTCTTGATATAATAAGCGTATAACAATAGGGTTTTGATTTCCCACACTCACAAATTATTCTAGTGAGTAGCAAGTGTCTTGGTATGATTTTTTTTTTAATAAGCAACAAAAATTCAAAGTTGAATCTAATTTACAAATTTAAAATTCAGGAGAGATCAAAACCTGTGATCAATGTATTGGTGCTTGTATAATGAAGAGCGTAATTGATCAATATGAGATATCATTCAAAACAATTGAAGTCATTATTCAACTAGACATTTTTAATATAGTTGTTGTGATCGTTTGTATTGAGTTTAAGCACAAACTAGCTTTTAACAAATGCAATGGTAGATCCTAGTGTCCTTAAATATGAAGCATAAATTAGCTTTCAAGAAAAGTAATTGTTGCTCTTGTTCAAGTTTTGTGGCTTTGGAATTTTGAGCAACTCCCATTTTCCTTTTTGAAAATACTTGCTAGTATCATATATCTAATTAAAAAGGGTTAAGGTTCAAGTTAAAATCTTTCAATATTAAAATACCCTATTATTTAATGCTAGTGTAGTTATCATTTTTTGACTGGGCACTTGGGAAGTGGAATTCTAGTTCTTAGAAGGTAGATCCCAAATTTTAATGTGATTTCAAGACAATTTCATTAATATAATTGGTCATAGCATATTACCCCTCAAACTTGTTTTCAATATTTTTTGTGGGTTTGCAATTCTATTCTTCAATTTCATGTGGACAACATCTGAGGGAATTGTGACATAAAATTCATTAATGAACATGATATTAGTGGAGATTAATTCAATACTCATTGAGAAAATACAAGTGTTCAGATGACTCCTTTGGTATAAGAAGAATTTGAAAAATGACACTCATTCCCAAACCTGAGAACTAACGGCCAATAATCTTCCACCTTTGTTTTTCCCCATCTTAATCTTAGTATATCATCTATAATTCTTGTTTAAGATAGGAGGAGCTTTCTATGGAAATGAAAATTTTTAATTCCAAATTCAAATATCACTCTCATCAATGTCACTCTATCAGTTATGCACCAGATTTTCTAGTAATTAAGCATGTTATTACACATGGTGCATAGTGCTAAGAAGAATCATAAAATATGAATATAAAAACAAATGCTTGCATGCACCAATCCATAAATCTCTCAACTTTATACGCAAGAATGTAGTTACAGGAGTATGCACATCATCCTATATATTTAATTATTTATTAAATCTCTTACTTCATATTACAATGATATAAATGCTTATTTATTTACATCACTTACAAGCAAATAAAATAACCGGAATATTTATTTATTTATAACTTGTAATCCAAATTGCAATAAAGAAATGCTCACGAATTACAGAAGGACATACAACTTTGAATTGAGCAACGTTTAGATTCTCTTGATTTTCCTTTGTGTTAGACTCTGAAAATGATATAATTTTGTTTATTAATAGAAACAAAATAATGATATGGTTGCTGATATGGTTCAACAGAAGCGTAATTCTCCACAAGTCATTAGCCAAAGTTTCAAAGGGGGAACAAGTTTGAGGCTTGACAAGTTGCTTCTCTACCCATGGTTTCTTCCTAAATGGAGGATTGTGTTAAGTTTCTACCTTGTCTCCGAAATGAGCTTTTTCTTTTTGAATTTTTTTTCCCCAGTATACCGCCCCACATAAGCTAGTGTTCAAACTTGTCAACTTATGAAGCATCTACCTTGCTTTAATGGATGGATTTGTCTGTGCCAATATGGATAATATTGGAGGGAATTTCCACAGCATAAATTCAATTATGAACATTGTAGTAGTGGAGATTAAATCAATTATTTGGTGAGAAATCCAAGTGTAAGTGTTTTGACTCCTTTAGCATAAGAAAGATTTGAAAAATGACACTCATTTTCCCAAACCTAAGGACCAACAACCTACAATCTTCCACCTTCGCCTTTTCCCATCTTTTCCTCTCTAATTACTAGTGTGTCAATTTAAAAAAAAAAAAATAATCTTAATGTATCATTTATAATTTTGGTTTAAGTTAGAAGTAGCTTTTCATGGAAATGAAACTTTATAATTCCAAATACAAATATTACTCCCTTCAATGTCAATTACACCTCATATGTTCTAAATAATTAAGCATATTAATACACATGGTGCTTCATGCTTACGAAGAAGAATCATAAAATATGAATATAAGAACGAATGTTTACACCTCATATGTTCTAAATAATTAAGCATAAGAACGAATGTTTGCACGAGAGTATACACATCACTTCTTATTTATTTACATCTATTACTTTGAATTAAAATGACATATATGTTTATTTAGTGACATCATTAAAGTACAAATTACAATAACATAAATATTTATTCATTTACATCATTTCCAAGCAAATTAAATAACGGAAATATTTATTTATTTACAGATTGTAATACAAATTGCAACAAATAAATGCTTACGAATTATGGAAGGAACATGTGACTTTGAATTGGGCAACATTTAGACTCTATTGACTGTGACTTGTGTTGAACTCCTGAAATGAAATTCACAATATATAAGCAACTTAGAAGAGCAAAACTACTAGGAAAAATTTATTTACAAAATATAAATAAATAAATAAAAACTTATTATGTTCATTCAATTTTTTGGGTGCCAATACCTTGCTTAGAAACACAATGTTACACAAACAGATAAAACTCCTCAATTAATTAAATAGGATTAATCTCTTCTTCTCTACTTTTTCCCTTTGTTTGTTTGTTTGTTTGTTTGTTTGTTTGTTTGTTTTTTTTTTTTTTTTTTTTTTTTTTTTTTTTTCTTTTGCTGGGGAAGGTCCGAAGGGGTGGGCAAAAAACAAAAGATTTAGAGGACCACTTTACTTTTGGAAATTCAATTTCATGCAAAAAGATATTTTTGGTTTTAATTTACTTTAAATCTAATTTGGACAAAGAGGACTTTGACTTTTTTTATTAAAAAAAAAAAAGGAAAAAAAGAAAAGAAAAAGAAAAAGGGGGGTTTGGGTTCATTAAGAATCATAACCAGCTTTAGGATTAATTTAAATCAGTAGAGAGTCTCTACTCCTGGTAGATATATGCTGATCATCTTACCTCATAGATGATAGAGACTATAATAGTACAAAAATAACAAGAAGACATATATGCCCTTACCTCATCATCTTCTCCTTGTAAATATACGCTGATGTCGTCATCTCTCTGATGAACTTCCACTGTCCTCATCCAAATCGTCATCAAAATTAATGTTTGGTACATGAGCAATCTTGTGCCTAACTTCTTCTCTACACTTTCTACTCAACTTAGGACAATATTCAATCTGAAATTCTCTTAGTGCAGTGAGATCTTGCATCCCCTCTGGGAGAGATGAGAACTCAGGGCAATTTCTTATTGTAAGTGTCTGAAGTGATTTCAGATGTGGCAGCCACTCAGGCAAAGCAGTGAAATTACAACAATCTACAATCACTAGGTGCTGTAAAGTGTTGGCAGATGCTTGGAGCCATTGAGGCAAAACCTCCAACTTAGGTAACTTCCCAATCATCAACAATCGGAGGCTTAACTTGAGATCTTGATTCTTTTCTTTATCTGTCAAACTAAGCTCTTCACAATCCACAATTATTAGGTTCTCTAGGGCAGTTAGGTGTTTGATACTGAGTGACAAAGAGGTCAAACTTGGAGATTCTCCAACAAACAATGTTCGAAGATTGGTGAGGCGCCCCTCCATCTCTTCAAATAGACATTTTAGATTCTTACATCTCCAAATCAACAAAGAACGAAGAGAATCCAAGCAACCTACTACCTTCTCCCACAAGCAGGTATGCTTTGTTGTAATAAACAAAAACCTGAGGCTGATTATGTCCTTTATACCTTTGGGCAACCGTTCAAGATTGCTGCAATCAGCAAGCAGTAAAGCTTGCAAACTGTGCAGCTTGCAAATGGAATCTGGAAGTTGCTTGATTATGCGATTACCTGATAGGTCAAGATATCTCAAATGTTTCAAACTTCCGACGGAACTTGGCAACACCTCAAAGGATGAATTGCTCAGATCAAGCACCCGCAAGTACTTAAATCTTGCGATACATGCTTCAAGAAAGGACGCAGGTTGCTCTATTTTGAAAATAATAGTCTAGACTTTGCTCAACTTCTCTAATTGTGTTGTAACTTCTTGCCCATTCTCCAAAATTGACAGATGACAAACTTCTGTAGCAAGGGTAGACTTCTTGGTCACTACCGAACACTCACCTTTGACAATTGAGAGTGCAAGATCATGGACCAAATCATGCATTTTAAAGGTATACATGGGCACAAATTCCTCTTGACTAACATCTTGGAAGAAAGATCTCGACAACAACTCTTTGATATACAAGTCACCAACATCTGCCAACTCTACATTTTCATCCTTAGGTGATTGAAGAATTCCATGTGTTATCCAAAATTGAATCAATCGAAAATTAATGAATTCGTAATCCTTTGGAAAAACAGAACAATATGCAAAACATTGCTTCAAGTGAAATGGCAATTGATTGTAACTAAGCTTCAATGCGGGTAAGATGTCACCTTCCTTTTGTTCTAAATTCCATATCTCATTATCTCTAATAAATTTCCACTTATGTTCATCAACTTTTAAATAAAGTAGGCCAGCTAAAGTACTCACTACCAATGGAACTCCTTTACATTTTTTGACAATTTCTCTTCCAATATTTAAGAGGTTTGGATATTGATTTTCTTGTCCTACCTTAAATGCCAATTTCACAAACAAAGACATACTGTCCTCTTCGGTTAGACCTTTTAGATTGTATGTGGTAGTAGTGCCCATAATAGTAGCAACAGAGTTATTCCGTGTTGTCACTAAGATTTTACTTCCATTACAATCACCAACCAACAAATTTTCCAATTCAATCCATTTTTTACGATCTTCATTCCAAACGTCATCTAAGACAAGAAGAAATTTCTTGTCTTTTATAAGTTCTCTTAAGTAAATTTGCAACCAATCTAGACTCAAAGTCTCATCAATTTTACCAAGTGCAGATTTAAGGATTTCTTTTATCAACCATATAACATCAAAATTTTCAGATGCGCATACCCACATTCTCAATTGAAAATGGCCAACTACCTGTTCATCGTTATAAACCAACTTGGCAAGTGTGGTCTTCCCCAAACCTCCAATCCCAACCATAGAAATTACATTGACATTTCTGCCAGCATCTTGCTGCATCAAAAGATCTAGAATCTGTTTTTTGGCATCATCCCTACCAATGACATTCCGAGGATGAACAAAGGAGTGGGTCATCTCCCTCCTTTCCTGCATATTTAACTTTCTATCTTCAAGTCCATGAGCAAGATTGAATTTATCTTTCTCAGCTGAAATTTCATCTACCCTCTTCCTAATACTTTTGATTTTATCTGCCATTTCAAAACGGACAGCAAGTGGGTTAGAACTTGAAAAGAAATTACTCACCTTTTTGCTAGTGCTCCCGTTTCTCTTCATGACTTCCTTCTGCAGAAGTATATACTGAAATTCATCCAGCACATTCTCGGCATCTTTAAGAACGTCTTTGAGCTCCCCTAACCAAACACTCAGCCCATGGTCACTTGCTTGCTTCTCCTCAGCATCCAAGAGTACGGCTTTGATGGCTTTGACAGTGCGCTCAAGCTTTGTCAGATCACTTTTGACGCCCCATGCCGAGCTGATCTCTTGGAAAGTACGGGATCCAAGCAGCTCCAGGACCTTCACTGCGATGCCATAGCCAATTGCAGCCATGTTCTTGAGCTGGTGCAAAAGAAATTGGAAAGGAAGTAAATCAAATGTACTAATACGAATGCTCTCTTGCTCTGTTGGAAGTAAGAAACTCAGATTTACAGGATGAAAGGCTTTTATTATAGGAGGAAAGTTTCAGATCTAGGGTTTGACTTTGGGAGATGGGTTCAGATGGTGACATGGTGATCACAACCCCACCAAATACGACTAACCAATACAACACACAACACACAAACCCCAAAACACCTCACTCATCTACAATCAATAATCGGTAATTCTACCCGAAACCCCCACCACCTACTTCTCACAAACACTAATCTAGTCACGGCATCAAACCATGAGATCATGTGAACACTTTAGGATCAACATCAAACTAGGTTCCAATGGTAGAGAAACTATTAAGACCTAGTGTGAAACTTAGAGGATTGTTGAACAAAATTGAATTTATATAACTTGATTGAATTTTAAATAAAGTTAGAGGGCGCAATCTGTGATTTAGCCTAATATTGGATAATGAAGTAAAAATACTTTCTAACCTCATTTTTTGTATTTATTTCCATACCAGTGGAAAAAAAAAAATCTTAAAGACAAAATTTCAATAATCCTTAAATCCTTAAATTAATAGATTGATAATAATTGTCATAATATAATAATTACACAAAAGAAGAAAAAGAAATATGTATACATGAAAATAGTAGAAGTTAAATCACTAATGGTCTTCTTCGAATAGCTTTTTACCAAAAAAAAAAAAAAATTTGTTGAAAGTGGAAAAATTATAGTTGTATTTAAAAAAAAAAAATTTTGAGGCTTTAAAAAAAATGTACATAAACAAATAAACTAAAAGATTAAAAAAAAAAAAAAAAAAAAAAAAGACATGCTAAACACTTTCACCCTTAGACTCACTCTCAAATTCATCACTTAGGATGGCCACCATAGCTTCCTAAAAGCATCTTTTCCTTGAGTCGAACTTCGGTGTTCGTCTTAAACTTGAATTAGCAAATCACAACAATAAGACTTATGAGTTATCATGGTTTGCCCACTGTAACCTAACAAACTTAAAAATTTCTTGTTTAGAGACCCCTTTGTTAAATTTGTAGCAAAATTATTAATTAATTTTCAAAATCTCAATTAAGTGATCCACAATATTATTATACTTCAACACAATTCAAAGAATGCCACCATAAAACAAGAAATATATAAGCAATAAAGTGCAATACAAGATCTAATAATGAAGTCGAAAACTAATTAAGAAACTCTTCAAAGGAAATACCAGTCCAAAAGATACAAACTGAAACAGTCCTATATAATTCAAAATAAAGGAACAATAACTAATAATCAAAATTTACAAAACCTTTATATGATAGACCCTTTATGCAACCTTTGAAAACAACCCGCTCCCGCTCCCGCTCCCGCTTGCCTTTGCCTCTACTACATTAGTCTATGAATCTTTGAAATCCTTCTATAATGATTTTCCTCCATGTGACCCATAAACTTTGATACACTCTCATTGAAGATTTCTCTATAATGAACCTCACAAGAATAAATTTTTGTGGTTTCACACAATTAAACACTCTTTTCTTGGTACTATTGATTAGTGTTATTAAACTTGGCCCGGCCCGGCTGGTCGAACTAGTGACCCGATGACCTGGCAAATGACTGGGCCGGGTGATCAATTGGATCGGAAAAGTATGTGACTCAGTGAAAACTGATGCAACTCGGTGAGTTTTAAGCAACCCGTGTGACTCGGTGGGGTTTTATTCATGGTTTTCAGACCCGGACCGTTCATTGAACCGTAAAAGGGAGAGGTTCAAGGTTTTTGAGGTCGAACCGAGGTCGAATCGGGGTCGAACCGTGATGACGTCATAATTAATTTAATAATAATTTAAATTATAAATTAATATATTAAATAAATAAAAATTGAAAATTTAACTAAAAAAACCCAAAACAAATATAGATAGTATTTTTTGTAACATAACTTTCATAATGCAAATAAGATTTATTAAATTCTAAAAAAACATAAATAGCTATTGAATTTTTAAATTATTTTTAAGTCATGACAAAGTACACTTTAGTACCCAATAATTTTTACTTTATGAAACTCAATAAAATAGTTAAGAAACAAATTAGTTCATTTGCTCATGGCCAAGCCCATTTGACTATGGATCATTTTTTTTTCCCAACTCCCAAGCCCATTTGAATAGTCAATGTTCACCATTTATTATGAATTAAAAAAAAAAAATCAAAAGCTAGATGAAGGTGTCCATGCATTTAAAAATTGTTAAAGTTAAATAAATAACAAAAGCTAAGAAGGAAGTGCTTGACAGCAAGCAAGCATTACATGTAAGGAGTTGACAGCAAGCAAGCATTACGCACGCAGCAGCAAAGAAAAATTGTTCAGAAGCAGTGAAAAAGTTTACAACATTTTTAGCAATATTTTCACAACAAAATTTATATAAAAAGTTATCACTAGTTTTAATTTGAACCCATCATTAAAATTATTTTTTTACTTATTAATATTAACTAATAATTATCTATTACTTAAAATTTATTGTGAAATATTGTGAAAATATTATGGTAACATTTTATTGTGATTTTTTATTTTTTTTCCTTTCTTCCTTTGCATCCATACGGACCACACGTTTTTCTTTTTCTTTTTTTCTTTTTTTTTTTCTCTTATTTTTTATCCTCCACACACGTTTCCCCATTCCCCATCCCTATCCCACTCCTCTCAAGTCTCATCTGACTCCTCAGTCTTTTCTACTTTTTTTTGTCTTTCTTCATCCTTTCTTTCTCATTCTCTTTCTCTCAAACTCTCACCGGCGGAGAACAAAAAAATAAGAGAACAAAGCTAGAGATGAAAGCAGAGAGGACTGAGAGCACTGGCCTTCCATCATCGGCGGAGAACAAAGCCAGAAGATCTCCCCTCTCATCTCCAGTTCCCTTCCTCCTCCAAACTCAACGAAGATCTCCCCTTCTTGCTCAAATCCCTAAATTACCCTTTCAAATTCAACAAATCCATTCTCAAAGCCCCTGGTACTCCTCACCACTGGCCTTCCATTCTCGCCATCATTCACTAGCGCGTCCGGATCGGTCTTTTCAACGACAATCTCTCCTCTTCTGTGTTTTGTTTTTTTTTTTTTTTTTTTTTTTTTTTTTTTTTTTTTTTATAAGGTCAGATTCAAAGGAAGCAGGGAACCGTGAGGAACGGTCTGATCACGGTTCTCAAAACCGTGAGGTCCGACCGCGGTTCTCACGGGTCCCTGCTTTTTTAACATAGAACGGTTCTTGATGCTAAAAGAACCGCAAAAATGAGCGGTTCGAGGTTTTCCCGGTCGGACCGTACGGTCCGGTCCGGGTCTGAAAACCATGGTTTTATTAACCCAGATGAGATTGTGAATTGTGTAAAATTACATTAATAGATCCACTTTATTGACTCTTTTATTATTTAAATGTGCGATAATATGGTAATTTAAACAAAAGAAAACCTTAAAAAATCCAAAAAAAAAAAAAGCATTGTTTCATTTTTCAGTTTTCACAATTCTCAAAACCTACTGCTACGGGCTGCTACGGTGCATAAATTTTTTTATGCTTTGAAGTTTGAACAGATGTACTTGGCCAACAATTAGCATGTAAGTATGACCATATAACTCTATGCCACCAACTATCTTCTTTTGTTTAGGTTTTTTTTTTTTTTTTTTTTTAATTAATTTTTTTTTTATTCTTTATTTCTTGATTGCTTTTTAGTTTAAGCATCTCTCTTTTTTTCTTTTTTCTTTTTCTTTTTTTTTTTGTCGTATACAGTGTGTGTGTGAGAGAGAGACTAAGAGAATTACGCATTAGAGTTTGTGATTTTCCTTTTATTCATTTAATATACATAATTTTTAGACATGTAACAAGATTTTCTTGAGCAAAGACTTTGTTGCAATCTTATCACATTTGTTTATTTTCCTTGTGAATTTTATAGAATTTCTAATGCTATTGCTTATGAAACATTGATTTTGAATTATAATGGCGAGTTTAATTTAGTCATATGCCTTTTTTTTCTTTTTTCTTTTTAAAAAAATTAACATATTCAGGTTATGATTTCTCAAACTTAATTTTATATATATTTAATTTTTAAAATCTTGTTATTTGACCCTGCGGTTCAACTAATGACCCAATGGTTGAACCAGTGACCTGGTAACCCAGCTCATAGACTGTATCAATGTTTGGTGCGGGTTTAATAACTATGCTATTGATTGGATTGACTTAATTTTGAAATGGGCATAACTTGGGTGCTGTTTTTTTAGTTTCCCTCTTAAAATTTTGCCATATGTCTTTTTTCTCACGAGTTGGAAGAGTATTTTTTAATTAATTAACCACATAATTGAAATTTAAGAGGAAATCCTAATAAACAACATCTAAGCTACAATACATAAGTTTTGTCATTTTGAAATTATTATATTAAAAAAAAAAAGAATTATTATGAGTGGAGGCGAAGAAGTCGGTTTGGGTTCTTTGATTTTAATTCCAACCCGACCCAATTGAATCCACAACCCATTTTCAATTCTTTTTTACAGTTTTTTAAAAAATTCAATAAATTGAGTTATTAAAAAAAAAAAAAAAAAAACCATACAATACAAAACTCGTTTTAAAGCTTAAAGCTTTAAACCCTCCTACTACCAGTTTGCACTTTGCAGTTTGCACTTACTGAATCTGGAGAATTGTGAAAATAACTATTCTATTATTGTGTGATAGAGTTTGAGAGTGATAATAATAATAATAATAATAATAAAAAGAGATTGGGAGAGACAAAGAGAATAATAATAAAGAAGGGATTGAAATTGAAATTGGGGGAAATGGTTTTCAAAACGACGCATCGTTGCTCTGAACAAGAAAGACTTGCATCGCCATAAATGCCCATAGCAAGACCTCTGTTCACAAGGTTAGTTATTATACTGACTTGTTAACAACCACGGACACTTTCAAAACGAAATTGAATTTCTAGCTTCATGTTTTTTTTTTTTTTTTTTTTTTCATACTTGTTAGTATTCAATAATTAAGACTTGGTATTTGAGATTGGACCCCGATATTGTAGGTTTGGTTGTGAATTGTTTGATTGGCCATTATCACTTAACGTATAGTTGATGTTGTTGCTTTTATGAGAAGCAAATTGATTGCAAGGAAGTTATTTTTGACTTGTGGTATATTATTTTACCACAGCTAAAGTGAAGGGATTACAATGACTTGTGTTATATTTCTGGCTTTATTGATTGATTCACCCCCTATTTTGCTCACTTTCTTACTAATTTATTTATCCTTTATTTTTTTACTTTCGATTTTCTTTTTAGGTTGGCAAGTGTCTATGGGTTTATATGAATAGGGGAATATACTATCAGGCTTACGTATCTGGTTTAATTGTCAAAAGTTTTTAAGAAATAACTCAAGACATGTTTCGAAGGTCGGTCCAAATCATCAATCATTTTCCTTTTTCCTTTTCTTTTTAAAATCTTAATTTTTTTATTCTATCTACTGTTTCCTTTCTCCTTCTGATGTTGATCTGCTGCTGAATACTTCTGTTTCAACATCTATGTATGTTTAGATGCTGATGTTGAATTGCAAAGCTGCAGATTGCGCATCAGCCTAGCATATATGCCCTAGACACTCTGGGTGTATTGATTCTAAGTATCCTTGACATAGAGACAGGATTGAACATGGCTCTTGCAGGTATCATCCTCCTGTAAATAATTTCTCTTTAGTATCTTATGAAATTTCTTACAGTATAAGTGTGAATGTGCACGCAGCTACCTGCATGCTTTTTTAGTTTTAGATGTGCTAATCTTGCTTGAAAGATCACTGTTATAAACAAACAAAAATAATTGACTCTCCATTCAATGTTATAAAAAGCCATAAACCACTCAACCTAAGCTGATTTGGTTGCAACAAACCAACTGGATTCAACTTCAGTTATGTTGGGTAAGGCCTAAAAGTTTTATGCCTCAAGATGTGTCGGTTAGGGACGAGACTTAAACCCTTTTATTGACCTCCAAGCAACACAGGTTGCCCAAGCTGCAGCTTCTAAAATATTATACTTGGTGTCTTGGAATTTATTAGTTTTTTTTTCTTTTATTTTTGTGTATATGTGGTTTTTATGGGGGTTGGGGGGAGTTGTTCAAGTCAACTTGAAATTACTTTTGTCACATTGTACTGCTTATTCTGTCTAATAAAGCTTACCAAACTCTTAAATGCATATGAAGGGTCTGTAAAATGTAAGCACTTGAACAACAGGAGGCTGGAAGGGATTTGATATGATTATAAGGAAAAACATGAGTATAATCTTAAAGATCTTCGGCCAAAGAGGAGGAAGCCTCCATTTGACTCTGATATGTTTTACATTGAGGTAATATAGGATCGTTCTCATTTAATCATTTTATGCAGGATGACCCAAAGTATCTTAAAAAATTTTGTCACATCACAAATCTGAATGGAGACAAACTATGGGCAAACGAAACATTGCTCTAGAAACAACATAGAGCAGAATGGGCTTTATGATAAGTCTGGTCATAGAATTATTATACAGGTATGACACCATTTTCATTTGTTTGTTTTTAGACCCCTTAAAACACAACTAGATTAACCTAGTTAATTAGCCAAGTGATTACTTAGTCAAATTAAACAGATATAGGTTAACACAGATAAATCATATCATTTTAAAGTGCGGAAAATAAAAAACACAACGATATAATAACTCAGGAAAACCAAACAAGTAAAAAACCTGAGGAGGATTTAACCTAGCTATTCTCAAGGTAAAACAAATCCACTATGAAAGAATTAAAGTTTACACAATAGCGACTTAGACTACTAACATCCTATTGCTACCTCGAGTAGGAAACTTACTACCACAACCACTTGATAACTCCGAGTCCACGAACTACTTCTTTCTTGAATTAACAGCAAGCACAAGAACTCCTGCTTGTATATCTTTAAGCTCTTGAATCTACAACTGAATTGATCACCAAACTCTCGACATCAATCTTGAGATTGGAAACCCTAAGTATGTGTGAAGGCAAACACCTCTAGATCTCATAAAAGATTCATACACACAGCATAAAGAGCTACCTCAAATGTGATTAGGGTTTTTCCTTTTTTACTTAAGACAAAACATAAAAACCTACACGTCAAACGGGCTTGGGCTGAGTTGGAAAATTCTGCAGAAAAATAATCTGAACGACTTTCGATCAATCGAGCCTAATTTTCGATCGATCGAGCCAGACAAATTTACACAGTAAATCCTGCAGAGCACTCGATTCCAACTGTACACTTAAACATACTTTGAGCAAGTCTAAACAAGACGAAAACGATTTGACTATGGTTTGTCAACATTACAAAATGAAGTTCTAATACATTAGTTCCTAATCCTTAGAACCTAACAAACTCCACTTTTGGCAATCCGTGACAAAACTCAAACTTAACAAAATGCTCAAAGTTTATATAAAAACAGCCCATTACAAAAACATAGCCCAACATAACAAATTCAACCTAACTACTATCTATCAGTTGCAAGTGTAGACAACAGCACGACTGAATCAACTTGTATATTTCCTGAAACACTCAACAAACGCATAAACGCATGTGTGGAAAATACAAGTAAAATAAAATAACTTCTTGATTTCACATAACACAAAATAAAGACATATATTATGAATAACCTCATAAATATAAATAAATAAGCAATGTGAAACAAGAAATATATACAATCAATGTATCTCCCCTATCATAACAAAATATATCATGAGCCAAAAAGATAAATACAGGATGAAGCACCTAGATACAATCTAAAGCTCCATAGCTCCAAAACACAAAAAAATCTCCCTCTAACAACAAAATCTCTTCTACATATGTACTCCCCCTTTTTGTGACAAATTGCCAAATGGCACTCACTCATCATCAAAAGGAGGTGGCAGAGGCGACTGTCTAATTTGCTCCAAATCCGCTTGCAAAGCATGAAGCTCATCAAGCATGTCCACTAAAATCTGACCATGAACCGCCTGAATAGTCATGACAGTCTCCAACATACAACGAATGTCTAAATCATCCGAAGTAAATGGTGGAGGAACAGCAGTAGTAGCAGCAGTCGGATCTATAGACGCCTCAGCTGAAGTATCACCTATAGAAGAGGGAGGAGGAGGTGCGACACCGGAAGGCTCAACCCTAGGACGTTTAGAGCTTGCTCTCATCTGAGCAGCCCTCTACCTAAGAAAAGTGGCACCTATGGGAGCTATAATATGAACAGGCTCAGACGCAGGAAACTGCTCTAATCCTAAATGCAAAAGAATCCGATGAATAAAAACCGGAAAGAAAAGAGCATGAGCAGTAGAACTACTTCTATGAACCTCAATCAAAGAACAAATGAAAAGATGAGGAAAACTCATAGGAGTGTCTATAACAAGGGCATACAAAAATGCACAACGCTTGATAAGGATGGTGTGCAAATGAGAGATAGGCCACAAAGAATGACAAGCAATTCGAAAAGATAATGAATCTCAGTCAACTCAGCAAAAGTGATCCAAGGATCAGAACCCCACTGGATAGAAGAATCAGTGATGTATGACATGATATCATCAAAGGGTGGAGATTCATCATAAGGATAGACAGGATGTTGGACCAGCGACACCCCAAGAGCATCAGCCACTACGGAAGGAGTAATGGTGTACTTATCACCCCGTATCCAACTCTTCACCTGAGTGTTGGAATCATAAGAGTGAATAGAGATGTTCGAGTAGAACTCTCTAATCAGGGTAGCTGGAGGTGGATGAGAAATATCCATCAATGGTAATCAGCCCTTACGCTTAAAGTTTCTCCTGATTTCAAGATCGAGCTCATCTAGAACTACCTTTCTCTCAGCCCAAATATTCCTAACAAGGTTCAACTTCTTATAGGTCTCCTGATGTTTCTCACTCAGAAATCTATCACTCTCAAAGGAAGGAGCAGAGGAAGAGGAGGGGGTCCTATGAGCTCTGGTCTTCCTAACCATGATGCTAAGGATCACAAGGACAAACAGAAGAGACAGAGAAAAAAAATAGAAAAACCAAGGGCAGACTGCAAGTTAGCACAAAAATATAGAAAATAAAAATTCTATATGATGCATGAACAATATCAACATATGATGCATGCTCTAATGCAGTGAGAATAAGTTCAATTTGACTTTAAAATCACAAAATTGGCTTGGGCATAGAGTTTATCCCAAAAGCCCCAAATTTTGAAAACCCACTTTCAAGAAACCAACAAATTGACCAAATTGATCATCACACAGGGTAGATAACACAAAATAATGATCAAATTAATCAATCTAACAAGCCAATTTCATCAAATTAAGCACAATTGAACAGAATCCCCAATTCGGGTAGTTACAAGCCCTATAATTTCAAAATTTTCCCAAATCATCAAATTGATCAAATTAAGACACAAAGATCAGTTGTATAGTGTCCCACAACAAAAACCCATTGATCAATTTCCAAAGAAAAAGCTTAAATCAACAGAAATCCCAAATTCCCTTAGGTTCAAAATTTACCCAACAATGCATGAAATAATGCATGAAACAAGAAAATAAATGAAAAAGGAATGGCAAAAAGGTCTTACTGGCCTTAGATGAGAAAAACCTTGCAAAAAATTGGAGGGAAAACGACAAAAAACTTGATTGGAAGCCTTGACTGATCGAAGAGAGAGAGAAAAGTATTTTGAAAAAGTTTGAAAGTGACTGAACACATGAAAACTCAAAGTTTTAAAAAACTCTCTATGCGATTTTCGATTGATCGAAAATTAGATTCGATCGATCAAAAATGCCTTCAATTGATCCAACAGCCAGATTAACCTAGTTAATTAGCCAAGTGATTACTTAGTCAAATTAAATAGATTTAGGTTAACATAATCATTATAAAGTGCGGAAAATAAAGAATACAACGATATGATAACCCAGGAAAACGAAACCAGTAAAAAACCTGGGGAGGATTTAACCTAGCTATCCTCAAGGTAAAACAAATCCACTATGAAAGAATTGAAGTTTACACAATAGCAACTTAGACCACTAACATCCTATTGCTACCTCAAGTAGGAAACTTACTACCACGACCACGTGACAGCTCTGAGTCCACGGACTACTTCTTTCTTGGATTCACAGCAAGCACAAACACTCCTACTTGTATATCTTTAAGCTCTTGAATCTGCAACTGAATTGATCACCAAACTCTCGACATCAGTCTTGAGATTGGAAACCCTAAGTATGTGTGAAGGCAAACACCTCTAGATCTCACAAGAGATTCACACACACAGCATAAAGAGCTACCTCAAAATGTGGCTAGGGTTTTCCTTTTTATACTTAAGACAAAACATAAAACCCTACACGTCAAATGGGCTTGGGTTGAGTTGAAAAATTCTGCAAAAAAATAATCTGCACGACTTTCGATCGATCGAGCCAGGCAGATTTACACAGTAAGTCCTGCAGAACTCAATTCCAACTTTACACTTAAACATGCTTTGAGCAAGTCTAAATAAGACTAAAACGTTTTGATCATGGTTTACCAACATTACAAAATGAAGTTCTAATACATTAGTTCCTAATTCCTTAGAACCTAACATCATTCTTCCAAATGGATGGTGAATGATCAGAACAGAAATTTGTTTTTTAGACAATTAGTAAAAAAGAGTTTTCTTGCCATGAATGAAGATTAAGTTTTGATATCATATTTTCTGGTCATGAATTATTTGTAGCATGCCTAAGTTTCAATAACATATTTTACTTATTGATTATGGACATTCATGTAGGACATCATAAGTTATTTCGTTTGTGCTTTGTGTATGAAGAGGTTTTTTATGGCTAGGCGAAAATGGAAAAAAGAAAAAAGAAAAAAAGAGCATGTAAATTTAGAAATGTTTGAAAATGCTAGATAGGTCAATGAACTATGACTTTAGATATAACATGCTTAATTGGAAACCGATTATCAGTTAGTTCGGAGAAAATAATCTGGTTTTTAGCTTCAGTTGATGGTTTTTAAGAAGGATAAGAAACTTTTTTGTTTTTCTGTGATAGTAATGTTCTTTTGTTAATACTAGTGAATGAAAATAATTTATGGTAGAGAGAAATGAGCAAACAAGAAAAGCATGTTCAGGGTGGTTGAGATGATGCCAAAGTAAGCAAAAAGATAGTAATTGATTTAGAAGAAGTAAATGGGGAAAACTCACAGGTAACCCTAATAAAAATACATATATGGAGGAAGTGTAAATTCACACATTTGGTAGTATCATTGAGTAAGATTGTGTTGCTTGACGTGGATATTTTGATTTCAGTGAAATGGTTTGAAAAGGAATAAATGGGAGTAGTGATAAAAGATAGGAGAACTGACAAATGTTTGTGAGTAAGCTCTTATGAGAGTATTTTTATCCTATAGGATCCATCTAAATGACCCCCTTTTTCTATTATTTTTGCTGAAGGCCAAGCTCAAGCGAGTAGTGTCTATTTGAGCTTGGCTCGTTAGTAAAAATCAAATGCTCAAGCTTGGCTCGAGCTCCAGCCAAGCCTAAACATAATGTTTGAACTCGAGCTTGTGGGAAAATCCAAAAGCTTGAGCTCAGCTTGGCTTGGCTTGATAAATTAATCAAGCCAAGCTCGAGCTTAACATCAAGCTCAAACTCAAGCTCAAGTCAAGCTTTTTTGCTTGGGATCTAACAAAACTGCATTATCAAGTGCTCAAATCTACTCAAATCTCCAACAATCAAGTAAACAAAAATAAGAAAATAATATACTCATTTGTTCATGCTTCTAATTCCACATGTGATTAGCAATTACTCAAACTAAAGCTTTACATAATTAAATCTATCCATTCATACTTCCTTGTCTCTAGCTTTAATATTTGTTCAAAATACAATTCAAAAATATAATCTTCATACTTCCTTCACAAATATACTTGTAATCTGTGCAGCTATAATCTTCACAAAAAAAAAAAAAAAAAAAAAAAAGACCCTCTTGACATGACATTTCAAAAGTATCCATATCACCATATGCTAAGTTATCATATGCTAAACAGCATGCCATTAACAAAAAGAATATTTAGTTTTTTTAAAACAAAAGACCATCTATCATTCACAAGTCTAGGTCTTTCACTTTTTGCACTAGATCAAAAAACCAAATCAGAATATATTACACCGAAAGGTCTTTAATATGCACTAGATCAGAATAACAACAACCTGCACAAAACAACCAAAAATAATAAAAAAGACGTTAGAAATTATATGGGAAGATGATAATTATAGTCAATATTCAGTAAATTAAGAGAAAATCAACTTTACATTATTATAGTTGTATTATCAATATGCACCATATCAACATAACATGCCCTTTGCAAATATAAGAAAATCATAGATATAAAAGACCATTATCAAATAACAAAGCACATACCAATTACACCCTCTTGCAAACACAAAAAAACTAACATCCACAACAAAAAATCCTTCAACTCATTATCCTTCCAACTGCATGTAAAAGCAAATATAAGCTTTTAAGAACATTATTTAAAAAAAATAAAAAACTATGAAAAAAAAAAAAAAAAGACACACACACATACTAAACAATACACTTAAGATAGCATCATTTTGGAAAAGGTATGGCTATCTCCGTGATGCTAGTAGACCCCGATTCAACCTACAAAAAAAAATTAGAAGCTTTAGATTCCAAGTCTTTGTTACAATAGACAAAAATTAAAATAAATTTAAGTTTTTTTTTTTCGGAAAAGAATTAATAAATGTGATGAACACTTACTTTTGATTGTTTCTTAGTTTTGTAAAGAGGTCGAACCCAATCACCGCCACAAAGTAAAGCTTGTACAGTTTTTGTTGATAAAGAAGCTCGATACACATCAATTATTCTACATCCTCTAGAGAATGCAAAGTCTGAAGTTACTGTGGTAATGGGAATGGAAAGTATGTCAGATGCCATTTTTGAAAGAATACGAAATTTTAGGTTGTTAGTCTTCCACCACTCCAAAGCATCAAAGTCTAAGTCTGAATCATCCGAGCATAAAAAGACACCTTCTTCCAAGTACACATCCAAATCTGATTTTCCTGGTTATATGTTATCAGCATTTCTAACAAACTGATCAAACTCCATTCTACCTCTAGTTTTAAACTTTGAATTATTGCCACCAACACGACTACTACCTTCAGTGGATTTAGATGCACTTTGTCCAGCATTGCTTGAAGTATAGTCCACAACATATTCATTATAAAGTTGATATAAGGAATCATGAACACGATCAATGTTTCTAGCTACTTCAAACCCTTGATAGATCTTTGGAAATAAAAAGTTTATCAAAGTCATTTTGAACTGGGGATCTAACACAGCAGCTATGACCATTACAAAGTTGCATTCACCCCAATACTTGTCAAACTTTAACTTCATCTTACATGCCATAGCACTAATGTAATCATCTTCATCAAGTGACTTCTCATTTAAAACTTCTATTATCTTCCAAACCTCAGGAAGGAATATATTTGCATTTGGATATTCACTTCCTGATATGACATTTGTGACTTCTTCAAAAACTGATAAAAAATTGTACACATGTTCTGTCCTATCCCAATCTTCATTACTAGGCAACCAATTATACCCCGCATCTCTATCTTTGTACCTAGGGAACACCTCTCTAAACTCCAAGGCAACAGCCAACATTGCATATGTTGCATTCCAACATGTGGGACAATCTAAGATCAACTTCTTGGACGGTAATTGCAATTGCTTTGAAATCTCACAAAACTTTATAAGACGAGCTTCTGATGCAATTAGATACTTCACACTTTCACAAACATTTTCAATCACCGTTTCAATCTCACTCAACCCATCTTGTACCAACAAATTAATGATATGTGCACAGCAATGTACATGAAAGATCTTGCCACCCAACATGAGCTTCCTTTTGATAGCATCTTTCAAAATTCTTACAGCTACATCATTGTTGTTAGCATTGTCTAAGGTTATTGTACACACCTTGTTTTCAAGCCCCCAATCAAGCAAAGACTTACAGATAGCATTAGAAATTACAACTCCGGAATGTGGAGGTGGTACATCACAAAAATTTATAATTCGCTTTTGTAATTTCCAACTAGAGTCAACAAAATGACTAGTGAGACACATACACCCAATTTTTTGTCCAGATTTCCAAAAATCTGCAGTAAGGCTAACCCTATTGACACTACCAAGCATAGTCTTCAATTTTTTCTTCTCCAACTCAAAAGTAGAAATGCAATCATTCCTTGCAGTATTGCGTGAAATTTTCTGGTAATATGGAGTAGTAGTTTTCATAAAAACATTAAAAACCTCATGCTCCATCATATTAAAAGGACATTCATGCACAAGGATCATATGTGAAGCATTTTCCCTGACCTTGGCATGGTCATACTTAAAGTTTGCTATTGTCACCTCACTTTCCACCCCACCTTCATATACAGCTAACTGTTTTGCTTCTTATCAGCTAGTTTACGACTTAGACAACCTTTCAAGTGCCTATAGTATTGTGTTGTTGCACCATTATTACTGTAGGCAAGTCTTTTAAGGTAGTGAATACATTGAACCTTTTTTGTTCCATCAGGAAGAATAATTTCATTAAAGTCATTCCAAATCACAGAAGTCTTTTTCCTTTTCTTTTGTTCAAATGGATTTTCTTCAAGTTTGACATCATTATTTTTTATAGATTCTTCATTCTCATCAATATTAATTACTGCATCTAGATTTTCAATAGTAGGAGCATCCATTTGTTGACTCTCCACTTCACAAATCTAAATAAATTAACATTCCAAAACATATATGAATAAACAAGAAATCAAATTTGATATCCAAAAACACATAGCACATAGCACAAAACAAAGCTAAATACAAAGAAACTATAACATTTTTAGTAGCTAACAACAGAGGACTCTGCACCTCAGGAAAAAAAAAGCACAAACCCATTCCAAACTACATACCAGACTCCACAACCACAATCCACTAATTACAAAGTTAAGTTATTATCAAATGAATTCAACCAACAAGATTTTTCTAAGTTATATAGAAATTTCATAAACAACCATAACTTGGAAATCAAAACGATTTTGCAATATCAAACAAACTACAGTGCAAACAACTATAAAAATATATAGAAAATTCCTAAACATGAAAATTTACCTATGGTGAGAGAAGGCTATGAATGTCTTGGAGGAAGGAGGTAGAGAGCGAAGATGGTAGTGATGCCAAAGACTACACTGGATCTAGAGTTGTTGTCAGAGCTCTTTGCACACCCATTAGAACCCTTAAAAAACATGGTGATTCAGTAAACACCGGACTCTAAATCCTCTTTGCTAGCATCTAACTCTTCCAAATCTAGGAGTTGTTCATTTGTTGCAAAGAGATATAGGGTAGATTTGGTGGAATTTCTTGGCCTCACGAGAGAGAGAGAGAGCTGATCAATTCCAACCTTGAGAATTTCAGGAAAAGAAAGAAACTGATGATAAAAGATAGAAAGATTGAAGCTTCTCAAAGAAGCTTCGGTCTTTCCAAGAGAGCCTAAGAGTTTTAGGCTGCAGACTGCATAGGATAGACATGGACTCATTGAGTAACAGAAGAGAATTTCAGTTTGAATGAAACTGAATTGGGTTTTCTTTTTGTTCAATGATAGAACTAAATTGTGAAGTTTCGGTAGAGAGAACTCAGAGAAGAAACTAAACTGTATCAACTATTAAGATATAGTGTATTTAGATGGAAAGGATACTTAGCATTACTTAGTAAATGACTAAACTAGTAAACTGACAACAAAGGGACACCTAAGGGCTAAGATGGTGAAGTCCAGCTGTATGCATGAAGTACTACTGTACTAGAAAACTCTAGAAGTAGAAACTGAAAAGTCTAGAAAAAGCGTGAACTCCAGTCTTTATTTTATTTTTTGGTAAAAATGTTTTTTTTTTAAAAAAAGGAAAGAAAAAAACTTAAAGTAATGGGTACTAAAAGTGGTCTCATGTGGGAAATTTTATTATTAAAATATGTGTAATGTAAAAATATTTAGTTTATTTAGCAAATATATATCAAGCCTTTTATCAAGCTATACACAAGCTTAAGCTTGGCTTGTGTTGTATCGAGCTCGATTGTTCACGAGCTTGTTCATGAACAAATTTTTTTGCTTAGGCTCGGCTTGTTTATCAAACAAGCCAAAAACTAAGGCTCAAGCTTGGCTTATTTATAAACAAACAAACATGAACAAGCTTTTTATCGAGCCGAGCCCGAGTTGTTCATGATCGACTTGGTTCGTTTACAGCCCTACATGTCACATTCTCCAAAATTTAGATAAAGCAAGACCTTCCCAAGTTTTTACTATGAATTGGCTGTTTATTATTATATGAATCTATTTAAAAACTTATACAATTCAATTTCAAGTATATATAAATATATTTCAAGACAATTATATATATAAAAATATAATATTATACATAATTAAATCGAGCCCTCATGTTCACGAATAAATTATTATGTTTGAATTTGACTCATTTAATAATTGAGTCTAAACTTAGGCTTGAGCTTAACTCGTTTGCTAAACAAACGAACATAAATAAGCTTTTTCACAAGTCAAGTTCAAGTTGTTCATAAATAACTTATTTTATATACAGCCCTACCATGAAGCTCTAGATTAATCAAAACAATTTCAAACATATAGGGCGCAAAATCAAAATAAATACAAATATAGAAGATGTCGTTGGGCATTGGAATGTAGCAAATTGTAATGATACATATCATTTGAGAATCACTTAAAAAATTTTAAACTTTAGGTGATAAAATCAAAATTAAACCAAATTTTAGGATATTATTATTATTATTATTTTAATTCAAACCCGACCCAATTAAATCCTTGGACAACCCCCCTTTTCACCTTTTTTTTTTTTACTAGTTTTTAAAACAACGCTAGCTTTTAACCCTTAAACCTCCAACAGACTATCAATTTGCAGTGACCAAATGTAGAGAATTGTAAACTGAACTAAACAAATGTGATCAATATTCCGCCAATGCGGCCAAGCTCCGCATTTCATTCTCCTTAGCCAGCCACCACCTCCAACCCCAACCCTTGACAACACTCTAAGGAACCACCTAACACTACTCAATTCAATCTTTATGGGTAGAATTGAGTTAATTTTTAGAATTATCATGAGTGGATATTTCTCAAGCTAAAGAAGTTGTATTTGGTTTTTCATTTATTTTGTTTAGATTAATTAGCAAATTATACCCTAAAGTTTGGGATAATTTTGATTTGGTTCAAAAAATTTCAAAATTCGAGTTACTCCCTTAACGCTAGGTATTGTTTAGATTTGTTCACTTCCGCCAATGTGCTATGCCTACTTGTGTCCATTAAGCACTAGATTAATCAAAAGAATTTCAAACATATAGGGTGCAAAATCAAAATAAATACAAATATAGAGGGTGTAGTTAGGTTGCCAAATCTGGCCGACACTTAACAAAAATTAAGCACGGTGTAAGCAAGTCATAACATTAGGGGATCATATCAAAATTTTGAAACTTTAAGAGATATAATTTACAATTTAATCTTTTATTTTCTTAATTAAAACCCGAGCCAATTAGATCTATGCCATGGACAGCCCCATTTCCATTTCTATTTCCCAGTTTTTACTTTAAAAAAAATGCTAGCTTTAAACCTTAGCCCTCCAATGTAGCTTAGATTAGGTCTCTATGTGACTTGTGAATATCTTGCTTTATTTTATGTCATTTCTGAATTTCTAGCTCTTTACGTTTTCCCTTTCAAGATCTTGTCAAAGAATTCCAATGTGCTTTGTATTCAACTCTATTAGAATTCACTGGTAATGTAGAATACGAGAGTGACTGCAGAGAAGTAATATGAAGCACACCAAAAGGCATTTAAGATACCTCATAAGGATTCAGAAGCTCGTTTGATGGTATCAAAAAAGCTTCTTACTTTATTTAGGGCAGGTAAACTTGGTCCATTCATCCTTGATGATGCCCCTGATGCAAATGTTGTGTCTTGAGCTGTTAGTCACTTCTTCTTTTTGGTTTAACATTACGGTTGTATATGCTGGTCTTTTCTTCTTCCTCCTTTTTTCCCCTCCTTTCTTGTGTTGATGTTTCAAATTTACTCAAGTTGTATTACAAAGCTTAAGTTGTATTTCAAAGTTAACAGATGCTTACATTGAAGTATTTGAAAAATGACACTCATTGTTCCCAAACCTAAGAACAAACTGCCTATAATCATTGGCATGTCATTTTTCTCTAAACTTAATCTTAATATATCATTTGTAATTTTGGTTTAAGTTAGAAAGAGCTTTTGATGGAAATGAAAATTTATAATTCCAAATAAAAATGTCACTTCCTTCAATGTGAATGATACCCCATATTTTCTAATTAAAGAATCATGTTAATATATATGGTGGTTATTGCTTATGAAGAAGAAGAATAAAACATGAATATAAGAACAAATGCTTGCACACACCAATCCATGGATCTCTCAGCTTTATACACAAGAATGTACTCAAGGGAGTATACATAACACTTATTTTAACTTTGAAATACAACACCAATATAAGACATGAATATAAGAACAGATGCTTGCACACACCAATATATGTTTATTTATTTACATCATTTAGTTCAAATTACAATAATAGAAATGTTTATTTATTTACATTACTTAAAAGAAAATTAAATAATAGAAGTATTTATTTATTTACATCTCACTTATCAAAAAAAAAATTATTTATTTACATCCTGTAATCTAAATTGCAATGAATAAATGATTACAAATTATGGAAGGAACTTTTGATTTTGAATTGAGCAATGTTCAAATTCTATTGTATGTGACTTATGTCGAACTCCTGAAATGAAATTTGTAATTGTTCGATTTTAGACCCCTTAAACATAATCAGATTAACCTAATTAATTAGCCAAGTGATTACTTAGTCAAATTATCAGATATAGGTTAACACAAATATATCATATCAATGTAAAGTGCGGAAAATAAAGAACACTAAGATATGATGACCTAGGAAAACCAAATTGGTAAAAAACCTGAGGAGGATTTAACCTAACTATCTTCAAGGTAAGCTGAATCCACTATGAAAGAATTGAAGTTTACACAATAGCGACTTAGACCACAAACATCCTATTGCTACCTCGAGTAAGAACTTACTACTACGATCACGTGACAGCTCTGAGTCCACGAATTACTTCTTTCTTGAATTCCCAGCAAGTACAAGCACTCCTGCTTGTGTATCTTTAAGCTCTTGAATCTGCAACTGAAACAATCACCAAGTTCTTGACATAGTCTTGATTCTTGATAACCCTAAGTATGTGTGAAGGCAAACACCTCTAGATCTTACAAAAGATTTACACACACAACATAAAAAGCAACCTCAAAACGTGGCTAGGATTTTCCCTTTTATACTTAAGACAAAACATAAAACCCTACACGTCAAACAGGATTGGGTTGAGTTGGAAAATTCTGCAAAAAAACAATCTACATGACTTTCAATCAATCGAGCCTAATTTTCGATCGATTGAGCCAGGCAGATCTACAGAGTAAATCCTGCAGAGCACTCGATTCCAACTTTACATATAAATACACTTTGAACAAGTCTAAACAAGACTAAAACGTTTTGATCATGGTTTGCCAACATTACAAATTGAAGTTCTAATACATTAGTTCCTAATTCCTTAGAACTTAACAAACTCCCCCTTTGGCAATCCGTGACAAAGCACAAACTTAACAAAGTGCTCAAAGTTTACATAAAAACAGCCCACTACAAAAACATTGCCCAACAAAACAAATTCAACATAACTACTATCTATCAGTTGCAAGTGTAGACAGCAGCACGACTGGATCAACCTGTATATTTCCTGAAACACTCAACAAACGCATAAACGCATGTGTGAAAAATACAAGTAAAACAAAAATAACTTCTTGATTTCACATAACACAAAATAAAGACATATATCATGAATAACCTCATAAATATAAATCAATAAGCAATGTGAAACAAAAAACATATACAATCAATGTATCTCCCCCTATCATGGACAACCTAAACAAAAAACATCAAGAGCCAAAAATGATAAATACAAAGTAAAGCACCTAGATACAATCTATAGCTCTACAGCTCCAAAACATCAAAAATCTCCCCCTAACAACGAAATCTCCTCTACAATGTACTCCCCCTTTTTGTGATGAATTGCTAAAGGGCAATCAAAACTCATCATCAAAAGGAGGTGGCAGAGGCAACCGTCTAAAATGATCCAAATCCGCTCGCAAAGCACGAAGCTCATCAAGCATGTCCACCAAAATCTGACCATGAGCCGCCTGAACGGTTATGACAGTCTCCAACATACAATGAATGTCTAAATCATCCAAAGTAGATAGTGGGGGAACAGCAGCAATATAGCAAGATCGACAGATGCCTTAGCAGAAGTATCACCTGTAGAAGAGGGAAGAGGAGGTTCGACACCGGAAGGCTCAACCCTAGGACGTTTAGAGCTTGCTCTCATCTGAGCAGCCTTCTGCCTAAGGAAAGGTGGCACCTATTGTAGCTATAATGTGAACAGGCTCAAACGCGAGAAAGTCCTCTAACCCTAAATGCAAAAGAATCCGATGAATGAAAACCGGAAAGAAAAGAGCATGAGCAATAGAACTACTCCTATGCACCTCGATCAAAGAACGAATGAAAAGATGAGGAAAGCTCACAGGAGCATCAGAAACAAGACCATACAAAAATGCACAACGCTCCAAAGGAATGGTGTGCAGATGAGAGATAGGCCAGATGGAATGACAAGAAATCCAGAAAAAGAGATAATGAGTCTTAGTCAACTCGTGAGAGGTGATCTGAGGATCGAAACCCCACTGGATAGTAGTACTAGTAATAAATGACATAATGTCATCAAGGGGCCGAGACTCATCATAAGGGTAAACAAGATGCTGGACAAGTGGCACCCCAAGAGCATCAATCACTACTGAAGGAGTAATGGTAAACTCTTCACCCCGTATCCAACTCCTCACAAGAGTGTTGGAATCATAGGCGTGGACCGAGAGGTTCGAGTAGAACTCCCTAATCAAGGTAGCCGGAGGAGGATGATCAACATCCAACGAAGGAAGCCAACCCCTACAATCAAAGTTCCTCCTAATCTCACCATCCAACTCATTTAACAAAACTTTTCTCTCAGCCCAAATATTCCTACGAAGGTTAAGCTTCTCATATGCTACCTGGTTTTTCTCACTCAGAAAATGCTCACTATCGAATGAGGGGACAGAAGAAGAAGAGGATTTCCTATTAGCTCTAGTCTTCCTAGGCATGATGCTAAAGAGCAGAAGGACAGACATAGAAGGAAAAAAAGAAAAACCAAGTGCAGACTGCAAGTTAGCACAAAAATATAGAAAAAAACAATTTTATATGATGCATGAACAGTATAAGCATATGATGCATGCTCTAATGCAGTGAGAATAAGTTCAATTTAATTTTAAATTCACAAAATTAGCTTGACCATAGAGTTTATATCAAAAACTCCAAAATTTTGAAAAACCACCTGTACAATTTTCTAGAAATTGACCAATTGATCATTAAACAAGATAGGTAATACAATATAATGATCATATGAATCAATCCAACAAGCCAATTTCATTAAATTAAACCTAATTGAACAAAATCCCCAATTCGGGTAGTTTCAAGCCCTAGAAAATTAAAATTTTCCCAATTCAACAAATTGATCAAATTAATTCACAAAGATTAGTTGTATATCAACCCACAACAAAAACCCAATGATCAATTTTGAAGGAAATTGTCAAAACCACCAAAAACCCCAATTTTTCATAGGTTCGAAAATCGCCCTTAAATGCATGAAAAAATGCATGAAAACTGAAAATAAATGAAAAAGGAGGGGCAATGAGGTCTTACCAGCCTTGGATGAGAAAAACCTTGCAAAAAATTCGAAGGAAAACGACAAAAAATTGCTTTGACTCCTTGACCAATTGAAGAGAGAGAGAATAGCTTTTGAAAAAGTTGAAAAAGTGATGAACACGTGAAAAGCTAAAGGTTTTAAAAAACTCTCCGTATGATTTTCGATTGATCGAAAATTAGATTCGATTGATTGAAAATGCCTTTGATTGATCCAACAGCGATTGAGCATCGATTGAAACAGACAGAACCAAACCAAAATTTTAATTGCAATTTCGATCGGTTGACAAATAGGTTCGATCAATCAAAACTCAGAAAAAAAACAAAAACAAAAAAACAATTTTTTTGAAAAACAAAGCAATTTTATGCAGAAACTCCTTGAAGCATAGTATTTTATGAATAAAATGCATGAGTATGAGATGAAATGCTTTTCAAAAACACTTGTTTTGAACCCAGTTTTCTCAAAAATAAGATTTTCAAACAATTCTCCTTAAATTCTCAAGCACCAAACATGTTTTGCATAAACTCAAGGAATTTTCAAACTTGGTTGGCCAAACCAAAATCACACACAATAACATGTAAAAAGTTTAGCAAAGAGTAACTTGTGTAGTGTGTGCAACTAGCAAATACATGTGAGGTGATATGTGAATAGTAATCAACTATAATCTCTACAAAATTCATCACATAAATTCGAAAGAGACTATTACCTAAAGAGTTACATCATATAACTCCCACATCTCCTAGAATAAAAGTTTGCAATCATGTAAATTTCTTGATTTACCTCATAATTTACACACCAATTTTATTTAGTCAGAAACTTATTAAAGATAGCTGGGATAATGTACACACCAATTTTATTTGATTGAAAGCTATTATAGCCCAATAATGTACACACCAATTTTAGCATTTAAACTGAGGCTACACCTTATGTTCTTTTTGTGCATGTGCTACACTTTCTCAAGCATAAAATCTTACAATATGCACTAAAGTGTTCATGATTGGGTAGTAAATAATGGTGAGATGGTTATTTATGCCTTTCTCAATAAGTTCAAGTCCAAAAATCAAAGGCATGTGACTTCAAGATCAAGATCATGTGATTAAAAACTATAAACAACTCCCACACAACATGCACTACAAAGCTCAAACTAGTAAAGTGCAGTAAAATAAGCTCATCCAAGCTAAACAAAGTACATAAACATGTTATGTAAAGATAAAATGGCCAACTTTGATGTCAAATCCAAGAAATAATGCAAAACACATTTTGCTTCCTTTTTCTTCTTCCCTTTTTTTTTTTTTTTAAAAAAAAAATTTTTGAGAAGAAATAACAAAAACATTCTAGAATGAAATGCATGAATGTTATGCAATGCAAATCCTAGAAAAGCAAAGGAAACAAAAACAACAAAGAACAAAGGTCAGAAAGAGTAAAGAGATGAAGCACAAGGACCATGTCAGAAAGACTCAATTAGATCGAACTTTTTGCATCCAAAACTTTTTAGATGCAACTCTAGCATTGGAGTTATTCTTCACATTAGAAATCTGAGTAACTCCAAGATTGGAATAAAGGTTTAGAGCCTTTACCAATTCACCAATAATTACCATAGGATCTTGTGCTTGAGGCACAGGTACTTTTGGCTTATTTGCTCGCTTAGCAGCTTGCAACTTGAAACAGTTTGGACAAATGTGCCCAGACTTTCCACAAAAATGATAAACCCATGCAAGCTTATCATGCAACTTGCCCTTAGGAGGGTTGGGAGCCTTAGGAATAGACTCTTGAAGATCAACCTTAATCTTCCTAGGAGGTGTAACTTCTACAAATTTAGCAGCCTCACTCACAGAGGGTTTGACAACCTCACTCACAGGGTGATCAGAAGAAGGAACAAATTTTATGGAATGTTATTCAGGCATAGAGATAATTTCTACAAAACCTAAACCAATTTTGTCAGAGGGAGACTTTTGAACCCTCAGCATGTGATCAAGTTTGGAGCTTGTAGACCTATTAGATTGTTCTCTAACAACAGATAATTCAAGTTCCAAATTCTTAACTTTATCAAGCAAAAGCATGTTTTCAGTCTTTACATTATTCAACAATTCATTAACATCAAACAGTTTCACAAGCAAATTTTTCTTTTCAAGTTCAAGAGATGTAATTTTCTTTAAGCCTAAATCAACACTCATAGCATCCTTTGCAGCAACTTTGCAAAGTTTATTGTAGGCTTCTTGTAAATTTGCATTCTCAAAGAGTTCCCCATCAGAAGGGTTTTCCTCAACAGCAACACTTTCATCAACTACAGCAGTAGCAGTGAAAACAATGAAGTTTCCATTCTCATCACTACCAGATTCATTGTCAGAAACTTCATCATCACTAAGGGTTACAGCCATAGCCTTACCCTTAGACCTCAAGAATGTAAGACATTCAGATTTTACATGACCATACCCTTGACACCCAAAACATTGTTGACCCATAGAATTATTGGAAGGTTGAACTACTTTCTCTTTAGGTTTTTCAGTGTTGTTCACTTTAGTGAGATCATTCTTCCTAAAATTTCTAGGTTCAGCATTGTTTTTACCTCTTGCCCTTCTGTTGTTGTTCCTAAGAAAGTTTCTAAAGTTCTTGGCACAATAGGCAATCTCTGTAGCAGAGAGCTCATCATCAAATCCATTCACATCAACATCATCAACAGACTTAAGAGCCATTGATTTGGATTTGCTAGTTTTAGGTAAGTCCAACCCATAGGACTGAAGAGATCCTACAAGTTCATCAACAGGAATGGAGTCCACATCCTTGCTTTCAGTGATGGTAGTCACTTTGGGTCTAAAATCCTCAGTCAAAGATCTAAGAATCTTCCTAACAATTTTAGGTTGATCATAAATTTCACCCAAATTATATGCAGAATTAACAATATCATTAAGCTTAGCATAGAATTCATCAAAAGATTCATCATCAGATATCCTATTGCTTTCAAATCTAGTTGTTAATTGCTGCAACTTATTGATTTTAACTGCCTTTGTGCCTTCGTGCACAGTCTATAGGATATTCCAAGTAGTATGAGTAACCTTAACATTAGAAATTCTCTTAAATTCCTCCATAGAAACAGCA
Organism: Quercus ilex subsp. ballota; assembly: GCA_032727855.1. NCBI lineage: Eukaryota > Viridiplantae > Streptophyta > Magnoliopsida > Fagales > Fagaceae > Quercus > Quercus ilex. The sequence goes on along the minus strand of CM064914.1, from coordinate 1,655,521 downwards.
TTAAAGATAGCATTCATAACCTTGCTATTAAAAGCTGCTACTTCTTTCTGAGAAGTTTGCCACTCACTCATAGGAGTAGTGGGCTTCTTCCATCCATATTCAACGGAGTTCTAGACTCTCTTATCAATAAATTTCAGGAATGTTTTCATCCTTACTTTCCAATAAGTATAATTATTCCCATCAAAGTGAGGTGGAATAACAATCTAAGAATCTTCCTAACAATTTTAGGTTGATTATAGATTTCACCAAAATTATATACAGAATTAACAATATCATTAAGCTTAGGATAGAATTCATCAAAAGATTCATCATCAGACATCCTAATGCTTTCAAATCTAGTTGTTAATTGCTGCAACTTATTAATTTTAACTACCTTTGTGCCTTCGTGCATAGTCTGGAGGATATTCCAAGCAGTATGAGCAACCTTAACATTAGAAATTCTCTTAAATTCCTCCATAGAAACAGCATTAAAGATAGCATTCATAACCTTACTATTAAAAGCTGCTACTTCTTTCTGAGAAGTTTGCCACTCACTCATAGGAGTAGTGGGCTTCTCCCATCTGTATTCAACGACGTTCCAGACTTTCTCATCAATAAATTTCAAGAATGCTTTCATCTCTTTACTTTCCAATAAGTATAATTATTCCCATCAAAGTGAGGTGGAATAATAAGAGAGTGTCTGTGTTCCATGACAACCGAGGTCAAGGATCAGCTCTTAGATCAAAGGATCTACAACAAGAGAGATACTTGCTCTGATACCACTTGTACGATTTTAGACCCCTTAAACACAACCAGATTAACCTAGTTAATTAGCCAAGTGATCACTTAGTCAAATTATTAGATCTAGGTTAACACAAATATATCATATCAATGTAAAATGCGGAAAATAAAGAACACAAAGATATGATGACCTAGAAAAACCAAACCGGTAAAAAACCTGTGGATGATTTAACCTAGCTATCCTCAAGGTAAACTGAATCCACTATGAAAGAATTGAAATTTACACAATAGCGACTTAGACCACTAACATCCTATTGCTACATCGAGTAGGAAACTTACTACCACGACCACGTGACAACTCCGAGTCCACGGACTACTTCTTTCTTGAATTCCCAGCAAGTACAAGCACTCCCACTTGTGTATCTTTTAAGCTCTTGAATATGCAACTGAAACGATCACCAAGTTCTTGACATAGTCTTGATTCTTGATAACCCTAAGTATGTGTGAAGGCAAAGACCTCTAGATCTCACAAAAGATTCACACACACAGCATAAAGAGCAACATCAAAACGTGGCTAGGGTTTTCCCTTTTATACTTAAGACAAAACATAAAACCCTACACGTCAAACGCGCTTGGGCTGAGTTGGAAAATTCTGCAGAAAAACAATTTGCACGACTTTCGATCGATCGAGCCTAATTTTCGATCGATCGAGCCAGGCAGATTTACACAGTAAATCCTACAGAACACTCGATTCCAACTTTACATATAAATACACTTGGAGCAAGTCTAAACAAGACTAAAACGTTTTGATCATGGTTTACCAACATTAAAAATTGAAGTTCTAATACATTAGTTCCTAATTCCTTTGAACCTAATAGTAATTATATATAAGAAACTTGCAATGAGAATAATACTAGTATAAAATTGATTATACAAAAGAGAAATAAATAAATAACATTTTAGTATATTCATTTTTTTTTTTTTTTTTGGTGAAGCTTAGTATATTCATTCAAGATTATATGCCTTATTGCCCAAACATTGAAACACAATGTTCTATAAACAAGATTTAATTCCTCTATAAATTACACCTAAATAGATCAATGTTTTTTCTTCTCTTTTTCTCTTTTCCATTTATTTTTATATTTTTGTGAGGAAAGGGTGCGGGAAAAAAAAAGATTTAAAATACCACTTAAGTTTTCGAATTTTATTTTCCAGTTTCGAATTTTTTATTTCAATCTACTTTAAAACTATTTGGACAAAAAGGGCTAAACATAACTATTAGTAGTCATTGTTAAGCGTAAAAAAACTAAAAGCTTAAAAACCATAATAAATAATTAAATAACACAAAGAAGAAGAACATAAAGACAAATATGCCCTTACCTCATCTTCCTTTCTTCTTCTTCTAGGAAGTACTCGTTGACGCCATCTTCTTTTTTATTGTGTACCTTGTCCCTTCGAGATTAATTTGTAGTACATGAGCAATCTTGTGCGAATCTTCTTCTTTGCATTTTCTACTCAAATCAGGACAACCTTTAATCCCCAAGTCTCTTAGTGCAGTGAGAGCTTCCATCCCCTCCGGGAGATGGAAGTGATTTCAGACGTGGCAGCCACTCTGGCAAAGCCTTCAAATTTTCACATTCTCCAATCCATAGCACCTGTAAAGTGTTTGCAGATCCTTGGAGCCATTGGGGCAAAACCTCCAAATTAGGTAAACTCCAAATTATCAAATTCTGGAGGCTCAACTTGAGAACTTGATTATCTTCTCCCTCCATCTCCATCAAACTAAGCTCTTTACAATCATCAATTATCAAGGTCTCTAGGGCAGTTAGGTGTTTGATACTGAGTGATAAAGAAGTCAAACTTGGACATTTTGCAACAACCAATGTTCGAAGATAGGTGAGGCGCCGCTCCATCCCTTCAAACAGACATTTTAGATTCTCACATCTATATATACCCAAAAATTGAAGAGAATCCAAGCAACCTATTGCCTTCTCCGACAAGCAGGTATGCTTTGTTCTAACAACCAAAAACGTGAGGTTGATTATTTCCCTTATACCTTTGGGCAACCGTTCAAGATTATTGCAACCATCAACCAGTAAAGTTTGCAAACTGTGCAGCTTGCAAATGGAATCTAGAAGTTGCTTGATTATGCGATTACCTGTTAGGTGAGATATCTCAAATGTTTCAAACTTCCGATAGAATTTGACAACATCTCAAAGGATGAATTGCTCAAATCTAGCACCCGCAAGTACTTAAATCTTAGATACAAGCTTTAAGTATGGACATGGGTTGCTCTGTTTTGAAAATAATAGTCTGAACTTTGCTCAACCTCTCTAATTTTGTTGTAACTTCTTGCCCACTCTCCAAAATTGATAGATGAGAAACTTCTGCAGCAAGGGTGGACGTCTTGGTCACTACCGAACACCCACCTTTGGCAATTGAGAGTGCAAGATCATGGACAAGGTTGTGCATTTTAAAGGTATAACTGAAGAAAGCATCTCCATATACATCTTGAAACAAAGATCTTGACATTAACTCCTTGATATTCAAGTCACCAATATCTTCCAACTCTTGATTTTCATGGTCATGTGATTGAAGAAGTCCATGTGCCATCCAAAATTGAACCAAAAGAGAACTATCGAATTCATAATCCTTTGGGAAAAGAGAGCAATAGGCAAAGCATTGCTTCAAGTGAAAAGGCAATTGATTGTAACTCAGCCTCAATGCAAGTAAGATGTCACCCTCATTCTGTTTTAAATGTCATATCTCATTATCCCTCATAGATTTCAACTCCCGTTCATCAACTTTTGAATAAAGTAGGCTGGCTAAAGTCCTCACTGCCAATGGAACCCCTGTACATTTTTTAACAATGTCATTTCCAATTTCTAAGAGGTTTGGATACTGTTTTTCTTCTCCTTCCTTAAATGCCAATTTCACAAACAAAGACATACAATCCTCGTTGGATAGACCATGCAAATGGTATGCGGGAACAGTACCCATAATTGTAGCAACTGAGTTATTTCGTGTTGTCACTATGATTTGGGAGTTTTTAGAAAATAACTACAAAACCCAAACAATATTATTAGTTAGGCAACGTTTCAAACATATTGCATTTCTAGCAATTCGACTATAGAGGAGTCGATTTTACTGTTCATATTGCCTTTTTTTGTGAGCCACGTAGGAAAGAAGTCGACTTCAGTGGAGTTGACTTCTACACAAAGAAGTCGACTTCACTGAAGTCGATTTCCCTGTGTTGAAATTCAAAGAAACCTCACAACCAGAGAAGCTCTTCGTGCTTCGCCGTACCCGAGCGTGTTCTTCGTGCTTCGCCGTCGATGTTGCTGGGTTCTTCAGGGGCTGGTGAAGAAATCGGCGCCTGGGTTCGTGCTTCGTCGGGGTCTGGTGAAGAAATTGTGGTGTGTTCTTCGTGCTTCGCTGTCGATGTTACTGGGTTCATGGGTGTTGCTGGGTTCGTCGGTGTTGCTGGGTTCGTTTGCTGGGTTCTTCGCCTGGGTTCGTCGGCGCCTGGCTTCGCCTGGCTTCGTGCTTCGCCTGGAAGCTAGTTGTGTGGACCTGGAGTTGGTGGGTTTTTGGGGAAGTCGACTTCACTGAAGTCGACTTCTTTCCTACGTGGCTCACAAAAAAAAAGCAATATGAACAATAAAATCGACTCCTCTATAGTCGAATTGCTAGAAATGCAATATGTTTGAAACGTTGCCTAACTAATAATATTGTTTGGGTTTTGTAGTTATTTTCTAAAAAAAACCCCTATGATTTTACTTCCATTGTAACCACCAAGTAACAAATCTTGCAATTCCATCCATTTATTACGATCCTCATTCCAAACGTCATCCAAGACAAATAGAAATTTGTTATCTTTTAAAAGTTCTCTTAATCTAAATTGCAACTCATCCGCACCCAAATTATCTATAAATTTCTTATCTCTCAAAAGTTCTCTTAAGTTATTTTGCAACCCATGCACACCGAAATTCTCATCAATCTTATCAATTGCAGACTTTAGGATTTCTTTTATCAACCTTGTAACATTAAAATCCTCAGACACACACACCCACATTCTCAATTGAAAATGACTAACTACCAGTTTATCATTATACACCAGGCAAAATTTGCCAAACAGTGCAATTTTTAAAATTTTTAAGCCGGATAGCACGCGTTCAAACTTATTTAGTTAGTTAGACTGTTTTTGAAAGTCGAGTTTGGCAAACTCGACTTTGGAATGAAAAACAGACACTATAGTGACCTTTTTTTGGTGCCTATAGCAGCGTTTATAGAAAACGCCACCATAGGGTACCTATAGCAGCGTTTTTGACAAACGCCACTACAGTGTTCTTTTTCAGCCCAAAGTCGAGTTTGCCAAACTCGACTTTCAAAAACAGTCTAACTAACTAAATAAGTTTGAACGCGTGCTATCCGGCTTAAAATTTTCGAAAATTGCACTATTGGGCAAATTTTGCCTTATACACCAACTTCGCAAGTGCGGTCTTCCCCAAACCTCCAAGCCCAACAATAGGAATTACATGGACATTTCTTCTATTATCTTGGTTAATCAAAAGATGTATGATCCTATTTCTGTCATCATCCCTGCTGATGACTTTAGAAGGATCTACAAAGGAGTGGGTCATGTCCCTCCTGTGTAATTTTATATTCCTAGGTTCAGGTCCTTGGGCAAGGTTGAATTCATCCTTATGACCTGAAATAGCATCTACACTCTCCCTAACATTCTTGATTTTATGTGCCATTTCAATACGGAATACAAGTGGATTAGAACAAGAAAAGAAATAACACACCTTTATTTTGGTGCTCCCGTATCTCTTCATTGCTTCCTTTTGCAGAACTCAGTACTGTAATTCATCCAGCACATTCTCCGCATCATTAAGGGCATCTTTGAGCTCCCCTAACCAAGTCCTTAGCCTTTGGTCACTTGCTCTCCTCAGCATCACAGAGTACAGCTTTAATGGCTGAGACTATGTGCTCAAGCTTTTTCAGATCACTTCGGACACCCCATGCTGAGCTGATCTCTTGGAAAGTACGGGATCCAAGCTGCTCCAGGACCTTCCCTGCGATGCCATAGGCAATTTAAGCCATGTTCTTGTAGTGGTGGAATGGAAAGGAGTTTTATAGTGATCTAAATCAATGCCTATTAAGTCTTAGTAGTTGTTTTTACCACCAGTAATCCTGTATCTTGGGATCCTGAATTAGACAGCCCTTGGGGACTTCTACGATTCTATGGCTTTTGATCATGACTTGGCACACTTGTGTCTTTCTTAGGCCGTTGGCAAAGCATGGAATTGGAATGCCTAAGGATGGAGACAAATTATATCTTTTAATTTTATTGGGTGGGATCTTTTTCCTTTAGGTGTAAGTAAATTAACAGTTCAATGCATACTCTAGTTGATTATATATTTGGTGGAATCTCATTATTTGTCTGAAAGCAAAAAGAGGGCCTGGAAGCCGTGACATACTATACAAAGAATGATTCCTTTCTTACCAATATTGGCACCGAAATTTCATATGCTCTTGGTTACTTGCATGGAATTTTTAAAATGAAATATGAACTATTCTATAAGAGTTAATTTAATAATGAAAATGTAAATGTAAAGCAATTCTTTGAGTCGATAAAGGATGTTGGCTAAAGAGATTCTCTCTTAATTTGGGTATTACTATAATAGTATAGTTTCAGAACTCTGGATTACAATTGGCTTGGAATCGAGATTACAAGAAGATCCAATTAGAATTGGATTCCCTGTTAGCAGTTCAATTAACTACATCAGAGAACTATTCATATCCTCCATTGCTAGCAAATTTAATCAATGATTGGAGGTACGGGTAATCTCAGTTGAGCATGTGTTTCAAGAGGCAAATAGATGTGGAGAGTGGAGACAGACTAGCTAACCAAATGCAGAGGAAAATACTTTTGGGCAAATATCCCACCTGTTTTTGTTTTACTTCTTTCTTTTGCAACCATATAAGGATGATGCACATGCATACCCCTAACGTTTTGTATGTATATTTGTTGGTTCATGGTTGTAACTTATTTTGGTACATCAAACTTCGTTTGTATTTTGCTAAGTTAATATAGTCCACTTCGTTTGCATGTAAAAATAGAAAGTGTCCGCTATTTGGACCATGTTGTATGTCAAACACCAAAAAGCCTTGCAAAGAAATGAAAACCACACAAAGTCAAATAAATAGGAGGGGATTCCTGCTGTCAATTAAAATGAACGACTATGACAAAAGCAATTAATTAATTGAATCTGGCTTGTGTTGCTAGGGCCTCAATTGAATCTGAAAGCAAGGGAGAGAAGATCATCAAACTACTGAAATATCATAATAGCATTGGCTACAACGCCTTCCTCCCTTTAATACTCCCTTGGTCCTATATTCTGACAATGTTTAGAAGATCCAACATTGTACTGAAATATCACAATATCATTAATGTATTATCTTTCAAATAAAAATACGTCACTCTCTTTAATTTAATTCGTTATTGAAATTTCTAATACATAAAAGAAAAACAACTTCAAAAAAATTATGTTTATTGATTTCTAAAAATAGATCATATTATGAAACATGCCAAAATAAAATAGAAAAACAAATGAAAAGAATAAACACCTCTTAGTGTTTCCAATGAAAATGTTTTATGTTCAAAAATAGGTAAAATCTCTTCTAATCGAATAATCCATTTTTGATGTCTTAGCCCGGTGATAAAGAATAATTATCATATAACGGATGTCATAAGTTAAAATCATACCTATGAAAAAAAAAATCTTATCAATTTCTTTTTCCTTTCTCTTCTTTTTCCTAGCTACTCTAGCTTATTTCTCTCCTTTCAATAAAGGATATCTTATCGATTTCTTCTTCTTTTTTGGCTAGTAATGTTAATGTCACTAGTGTAGTGAAAAATGAGCAACAAATATAATTACAAAGAAATTTCTCTGGCAAGAGTAATTAATCACCAATCTTGTACTCTATTGCAATTGACAGTGCGTTGCATACCGCACAAACAAAAAAATTGCATCATACTTCACTAGTTTAAGACCATATGTTTATAGAGAGAGTCGAGGGACAAAAAAATTTATCAACATTTTTAAAACACTGTTATTTTGAGCACTAGTGAGTCCTGGTATAATATTTTTTTTTTCATTTTATTTTGACCTATGGTGGATTGGCATCTCACTTCTTGTGAAAATGTTGTAAGATTTTGTTGTAGCCATAGAACTCATGTCTACATCCACGTGCTTCTCAACCATCCCTCTTATATAGAGGACAAGTGGACAACTACATTTGCAAATGGAGGAAAATCATCAAAACAGAAGGGTTGTAATTGGGCACGACTGCAAATTATTCTAGTTAGTAGCAAGTAGTCGATATGAGAACAAAATTTAAAGCTTTACAAAATCATTGAAATTCAAAAGAATGAGATTCAAAACTCGTAACCAATGGATTGGTTGCTCTGCTTGTATATTTTACAGTGTAGTTGATCAATATGAGATACAACTGAAAAAATTGAAGGCATTATTCAACTAGATTCTTTAGAAGGAACAAAATTGGATCACGAAATGAGAGCATCACCCAATTTGAAATTCTCTCATTTATTTTCTTCAATGAATTCTTTGTACTCTCTCTTCATTTTCACCCCTGACACAGTCCTGCATAACCAGAATAGAAACAGTAAGTGGCGGCTGAGAACCACTAACCACATAAATAGAATAGGGCCTAGATTCATGCAAAAGACATTCATAGAGTCAACACAAGATTATAATTTCACCAATTCCCTCTCCATAATTGAAAGAAAGCTTTCCAAAGTCAAAATCAATCAACCACTAATACACAAAAAATAGAAGTACTTTTGTACTGTGTATCAATATCATAACATTTCACATGAATATGCAAAATTTTGCCAAATAAAAGAACTCCATGCAACAACAAAAATTCGTTAACACAATGAGTTTGTCTGTCATAGTCCCAAGAAGAAAAAGAAGAAAACGGGGGATCCGTTGAATTTCAAGTGTTTAGTTGGACCAATAAAATAAGAAGACTTAGAAAAACATAACCAGATAGAAAGAATTAAGCCTGAGAGGACAAACAAAAAATAAAATAAAATAAATCCAAGAAAACACATGCAGTGGGACAAATGAAAGGACAATATATAACCAACCTGATCATTTCCTTATTTTTAAAAAACTGCACACATGGTGTACCCATAATTCCAGCTGCTTCTGCTATCTCTGGATCTTCCTCGATATCAATTTCAACAAAATGAACATTCTGATCAAATTCGTCTATCACCTGCCACCAGAAGTTAAGTAAAAGTTTTACATATTACTAGTAAGTCATTTGACAATATAAAGCATGAATCATTAATCATGAAACATAAAGTAAAGTTTCCATCATGCATGAGAAGCATTGCTTGTTTATTCTCTTCACACAACATTGGTAACTTCTTCCCAGTAATACCCTATATCTGGTCTTGAGTTGACTTGGCTATACCATATTCTTTGCAATTTTAACAGAATATGCGAATCACTTACAAGATGCAACTTCCACTCACAATCCACAGTTAAGTATGGACCAATTGCAATAGTGGTAAGGTTCCACGTGATACGTTGGCCATTAAGGATATTGGTAGTGCAGTTCGCCATGTTCTGATTTAAGAAACTTTTGGAGATGTCATCTTATTCATTAAGGATTATAAAATGGCTTGTTTTTCCGGTGGAAAATATGTGGCATTCAATGCAGAAAATCAAGATATGTTATATTTACATGTACTTGGGACTACATCTTCCATCTATAAAGCCAAACTCGATACATGATGAAACCTATATTTATACTAATGCTACTGCCTTTGGCTCATGCTTTTACTTATTAAACTAACACCAACTTCCAAGAGAAATTCATTGTGCTACAACATTTGGATTTTAAGTGCACATTCCTTCCTCCTTTTGGTTTATGGTTAGGTTTATGTTACACCTAATGTAACTCTTGTTAATATTACACCACTTTCAAACTTTGCTTTGGATGAGATTTTTGACAAATTCATCATTCAATTACATTTTCTCTTTTCACACTCCATGCTTGCAAAATATCAAAGTAACCAAAGATCAAAAACTATCTCATGTATAAAATGTTTAAAGTTCAAAGTTTTTTGTAATTTAAAATTATACATATAACATGAGTTTTTGGATTGGATAGTAACTAATATCTATCTGATAAATTTGGCATGTTAAAAACAAAGAGAATATGTAATCCAACATTAGAATTTTCAAAATATGAATTCAATACAAAGTTATTAAGAGGTATAATATTAAGAAAGAATTACACTAGGAGAAACTTGACCCCAATATATATATATATATAACTTCATAAATTTTTTTTTAAATTCCTATAAAATATTCATACTCAACCATAAATGTTTTTTTTTTTTGGGGGGGGGGGGGGGGGGGGGGGGGGTGGTTGGGAGTGAATGACTTTGGCCCTAAGGAAGTAATAACATAGATATACTTTGCAACCATCCTTTCATGTTGTGCAAGCTTTAAGTGAAAGGCACATTATTTTTCCATATGTCTGTCACTTCTCCTGCGGCACTTTATCGGACTGTTGTATGAGAAATAAGGCTCAGAGAGTCACTATGATCATAATGTAATTTGTATTATGCCCAACATATGAAACAAGCAAATTTTCTTTAAATTACCATCTCCTCTTTTATTAACAGATTGTCATCTGCAACATGCTGCATGCACGTCAAGATTTTATAAAACATAATGAATTTCTTTTACCAGAATTTCACATGGCTAGAATGGGTTCTATCATGTGTATCATAACTGAGATATCATTTACCATGACAACTTAGCTGGCATTGATATATAATGCAAAAGCAGAACAGGTTTCAAACAATGTACCTTACTAAGAATTGGCTTCAAAGTCCTGCATGGACCGCAGGTTGGTGCAGTATATAGTACACATATAAGCCTTGGACTTTCATGGTACAATTTTCTTAATGCATACTGAAGAAAGAGAGGGGAAAAAATGTAAGCATTGAACCAACTTATACAGAAAAAAGCAAAAATGGGAATGCTTCGTTTATGTGAGATTTCAATTAACATAAAAGTTCACATTGAAGCAAGCATTTTGGGAATAACATGTACCTGGCCCTTATGCTTTGTAAGTGTAATGTCAAAGCCTGCTTGGACATCCCTATCAGTAAGTTCCTTCTTAACCTCTTCAGTTTGGGGCTGTCACAAGAAAATTCATTAAGACAAAAGTTAGAACCTTTTAACCAAAATTTATCAACATCCCTGGTCAACACTTAGAACCTTTTAACCAAAATTACCCAATTAATTCTAAACTTCCTAGGAGCCAATGAGCTCTAGCCTAAATGGCACTTCCTCATCCAACAAGAATGGGATGAAAGATAAGGGATGAGGTCATGGGTTCAAAATAGGTATATGTTTGATGTGGTAAGTGCAAAGTAATTTATTTTAATGTTGGAAGTCAATTGGATTTTATTTTAGATCTTCATATTTAATTAGGTTACTAGTATTTTATTTAATTCCTAGAGTCAAGGGCATTTTTGTGATTCAATAATTGGGATTTCCCAAGTC